>ML681972.1:48247167-48575150 GCA_007922195.1 Podocnemis expansa | reverse complement strand
CATCCTCTGTCACGAGGATGCCTGCCCCATTCAGTAAGGGACCTACAGATGCACTTCAAGGGACATCAGATGCACTTCATGAAAAGTGTGCTGGGACAATACTGAGCCTGGCACAGGTGATAAAGTCCATTTCGTCCATGAGGTACTAAACATCACTTCAGTCAGCAACTGTCTGTACACCTGCTCAACTGTGTGTTGAGGCCTGTGCAAGGTCATGTCTGTGCTTACAATAGCCCAGATGTACTGCTGTAAAAGCACTTTTTTAACCCATGAGCAATGAAAGTATTGTTAACATAAGTGTGAGTGTAGTTGTGGCCTAAGGAGACCTAGAGAGAGATCAGACGTACTCCACTGTCATGTCGTTGCCACATTTCAATACTACCTGAACCTTCAGATGGAGAGAGAATACACATATATTTTATTGGGGCAATTATTCCTATTGTAGTAAACTGGGTAGACTCAGAATTGCTCATTTGTGTCATAGGCCCGGTACTCCTGATTAGGCCCTGATGCAGGGAAGTATTTAAGCATGTGCTTCAATACCATTGATTCCAGCTTTTTTCATGCCCCAGGTTTCATGCATGTTAAATAAACTAGTTTGACAAAGCAAATCTAGGTAACTGAAACATTTAGGCCAAGACTGCCTGACTAGTAACTTTCTTGGTATCAGAATCCTTGGACATCTGACTGCAGGAACCTTGAGGCAGTGCTAGGCACCTGTGTTCTGAAAATCAGCTCTCTTTGTGACAGAAATTGGTCACCCAAAAACTAGTGCAGCCAAAGGAGCCATCACTGCTTGCTTTTGAATGTCTTGGCACTATGGTCTGATATTTGTTAAGTGGATCTTCAGGAGGCCAGCACCTGAGAAAGCCAGATGACTACCACCCAATTAAGGATTGGATACAAAGCCTTTATACAGGTAGTCCTACTGAAGTCAAAGGGACTACAGTTCTGAAGTTGTGACTATTAGGAGGATTATTGGAGCCCCAAGAGAGATCAGGGTGCCATTGTGCTAGTCATGGTAAAAGGTTCGGCTCTAAAGAGCTTTGCATTCTCAATAGACAAGACCCACAAGGAAAGGATTATTATCCCCATTTTAGTGATGCTGAACCAAGACACAGCTCAATTGATTTGTGCAATGTGCTATGGGGAATCTGAGACAGAGCAGGGAATTGAGTGTCCTGGCAAGTGTCATAGCTATAAGATCCGTCTCACCCTCTCCCCCATCCGGTCTTTAGAAGTTCTGCTCAGCTGGCATGGGAATTTATGCTTCAATGGACTTCATCCAAGGGACAGGAAACCCACTCTAAGATAAGTGAATTCTAAACTGGCAGGACTGTGGCTGCTTAAGTAAGGATTAATAAAACTTGCATGATCACTCTGTGCATGTACCTGCATCAGGCATCTGTCCCCTCTTCCCACCCCTGAAACACACTAAAAATTCTAGATTTGCTCTTGGTCTTTGGCAGGAGTGTTGCTGCCCCAGAGAAGGACCCAGGGACTAGTCCAGGCCCTGCCCCCAGCCCTGCCCCCTGGCCACAGCCTGCGCCCCCAGCCGGGGACAAAGCAGGGAGCGGCAGCCGCAGCCGCGGGGCTGCCTGTCCTAGGAAGGGGCCGGAAGCAGCCACTGCCACCACGGGTGGCTGGGCTCCGGATCTCCAGCCGGGTCGAAGCAGGAGCCCCGCCAGGACCCAGGGCACTGGCACCAGGATTTGGGCCCAATGTGCCAGGCACCAGCGGTGCCCCTGGTCTTTGGGTGTAGTTACAGAGCAACTGAGTCATACGGAAAGAGAGAGAACAGGACAGGTGAATCAGAGTATTAGGTTCTAAAGTCACAAATGCTCTCAGGTTGTAATAACATATGATTTTTTTTACTCCTGCAAAACTTTGTGGGGGAAAAGAAACAACTCTCTCTTCGGCAGGTTAGTGTCAATTCAATTTAAATCCAGCTAAGAGTGCTAAATTGACATGGAAGGAGGTGAATCAAGTGCTAACAATCACTTTCAGAACAAGCTGTAGATGTGTTGTGATTCTAATTTATTTCTTTATGACTCCCTAATGGAATAAAATATACAAGATGGATATAAATAGGTGGGCCGATAACAAGAAGGTGATGAGATATAGACGTAACTGAAGTCCGTGCTCCCTGCAATAAGTGACAATTGAAACCAGGGAAGACTATTAAAGCGATGCTTCCACCTGATAGAAGGTGATCTCCTGGGGAAAGCACTGAATGGAGTGAGGAGAGCTAATTCCTATTCATAAGTGAAGTCAGGGGATCTGGATTTTATTTCCCTGATTGCTACCACAATGAATCTTGGGGTAAGTTACTTGACCTCTCATTTCCCTATCTGTAAAATACTCTGTAGCCCTTCCTTCCAAAACTGCTGATGCCAGCATTGTCCCTGTGTCAAGCATGAGTAGAATTCTGGCATCTTGTGAGTCAGCTTCCCATGAAGGGAGAAAATCAGTGTGTTTTCACAGCACAGTTAGTGTGAGTTAGCACATTCTTGAGCTAAAGTAAGCTGATTGAGTGTGACTATGCTTCAGTACAACACTGGAGGGAGACACAGTGACTTGATTAGCAACACAGAATAGATGGATGAGCAGAGAGATTGGACTAGCTGCTGATGAGTTGCAACTCAAACTGTTGCTGCAATACCCAGGTGCATTACCAGGTCTAACTTCTACCCTCAAGTTTCAACCTAACAACCCCTGATGGGAGAGTTAGCTCAAGTTTAAAGCACCTCTTAACTCTAGCTAGAGTATTCTGTGTGTGGATGGAAGTTAAGTTGGGGGTGTCATGGGATGCACATCTGTGCATTCCTAGGTTATGATCTATGTAACTTTTCTGTTCATTTTTGCGGTGTAATTGTGTGGTATGATGCCAAATAGCCATGCAAAGTTCCTTTATGAAAGTTCATAACATATTCTACATGATTACTATGGTATCATGTTTCCTGCAGCAGCATATATGTGTACAGATGTGAAGCATGTTACCACAGCTCAGACCAGCAGGGTTATCTCAGCACAGAAGCTGGAGAGATACATGACAAAGACTATGCAATTTGACCTTCCTGGCTCCAGTGGGACAAAGAATCACACAGCAGCAAGGATGGGGGGGGGGATTGTAAAACAAATACGGATACTTTGAATAGTTGAGAGTCTTTTGGCTTTTGCCAGAGAAAGATCATGTTATAAGCAACTCCAATAGACTGGTCCTATCCTAATGGTCAGGAGGGCCTAGGCTGGCTGAACACCACCAATAGCCAGTCTTGTGGCTAAGAATGGGGAAAACAGACTGAAGAGTAATCTTGGAATAGTGTTATTAGATTAGAAGGTGGTATATCTTTTATTTTCTTGTGATAACTCCTGACCCCTTTATTAAATAATTCTGCTATGATTTACTATATATTCACTTAAAATCTTATTCTATTCAATACATATCTGCTTTACATGCAGAAGGTCCTGGGTTCATACCACAGGGCGTTGGACTTGATCTCATGAGGTTCCTTCCAAACCTATTCTATTTTAAACTAGTGTTTTATCTAACGCTGTGTGAATCTTAGAGGGTATGAATGAGTGAGACTGTGCCTATCCATTTCAATGTTAAATGGATGAACATGGGTCTGTGAGTCTAGCGTGACTGGGGAAGGGTCCCAATCCTTATGGGATGGAGGTTTCTGGTGAGGTATCTGGGGACAGGGGTGATCACTTGGAGACTGTCCCACAGGTGGCCAGAGGGCATACGCCCACTGCCTAGGACTGGTTACATGCAGGAAGCTGGTTTTGACTGACTCAGGAGTGAGCGATCACCTGGCAAAGCAGAGTAAGTTGGAAGTTCAGGAGTGGAGCTTGGGGGGGGGCGGGGTGTTAAAGCAGCACCAGACCAAATTTTGAGAGTGCACCATCACAAGGGTGGCACTTTATAATCCAGGCTAACTGTGCTATAAAAATATACTCAAAGTGTGACTTACCCGTACTTTATTTATCCACATGTGCCAGTCCTAGAACAGGCAAAGACAACAACATGTGAGCAGGAATCTGATCCCAGACAGTGTCTGGTTCACAGGAATTCTGTCTCCATGAACAGAGTAGACTCTCCACTATTTGCTCTAATGTCTCTCAAAGGACAACTGCACAACAAAACTAAAAATAATGTTTCTTTTTGCTAAAACTAGCTTCCACACTCAGGGCTACTCTAAGAATGCTTGTGTAGTCACATTGTATTGATGGGAGCAAGCTCTCTTATTGACCTAATGAAACCACCTAAGTGAGCAGTGGTAACTAGGTCTGTGGGAGAAGTTGTTTGTTTTGTTTTGGTTTTTTGTTCTTTTTCTCACACCCTGAGTGGCAAAAGTTTTGCCGGCCTAAGTACTGCTATGATTATGATTATGATTATGATTGAGATTATTTATTTGTATGATTATGGTTAACAGCACCATCTGGGGATGCCTGCCATGATACTTCACAAAGATCCTGTAGGATTAACTCATTTATTTGCAAAGTGTGCTGAGATTCTTGGGTAGCATCAGAATGAAAGGTGATTTTGGTAACATAAACAATAATTTTTAAAAAAGCAAGGGGTCCTGTGGCACTTAAAGACTAAATTTATTTATTGCATGAGTTTTTGTGGAAGAAAATCCCAAATAATTTTAAAAGATTTCCCTCCCTTCCTCTTTGTTTTAAAAGACGGGGAAAGAGAGAAATGTTGGTGTGAAAAATAGAGATGGTTAAAATTTCTGCCCTGTACAGCTGGGAGTTTTTAAGCCTTTTTGCTGAGCTCTCCCTTTCTTTATAAAATCAGGCCTTGTTAAGATGTCTGTAAGTAGTGCACCCATTATCACTAATCACTTTCAGAAATCTGTGTATGTCAGAACCATTCTTTATAAGAGGCAGGTCTCTTGTTTGGTTTTGATTTGGGATGTGCAAGATAGAAAAGTAAATGAGATTTTATTGGAAAGAATTCACAATGGTGACTTAAACTACAGCATTGCAAAAAGTATTACAAGAGAATAGGCCATAAAGAGCCCAAAATTTAAATCACTTTTGCACTAACCTACCATGTTTTTAACCTTGCTGGGAATAACAATCTCTGGACTGCTTACAGAGACTCATTAACATGTCAGTTGATCTAATGTCAGTTATGTTAAGATGGTGGTGGTTATTGAGCTGATAATTTCAATTAAGTTATTGAAGTTCTGTCCTAGAAGTTCGCTGAAAGATAAACCTTAAACTCCTATAGATTTTGCGCTAATCTTAAACAAGTAATTATTTGTCTTAGATTATCTTGAAATGAGTGTATATTATCCAAAGCATTGTCATATTTACTTTATATTTATCTTATTGCTTCTCAGGGATTCCACGCTGGGGATTTGTAAATTTTTCTCTAGCCTGATAATCTTGACACACATTTAATTACATTTTGTAATGTGTGTTCTCTGTCAGTGGGGTGGTGGAAAGGCGAACAAATGAGTGTTAGAAGCAATCAATGAGATTTATGCTGTAGTAGTAGTGCATGCGGATTGGAGCATTGTTCAGGAGAAAGGGAAAAAAAATTAATAAAGTTAGGAGAGAGATGGAAGAAAACGGTTGGAAGTGAATGTTCTTAATATTAAGCCCTGATTTGGCCAGCACTTAAATTAAGACTTAAAGTTAACTGTCTGCAGAAGTCATTTGTTGTTGAGCACATTTCTTCATCATCATCATCATCATCATCAGATCCCAAAGAGACACGTAGTTTGAGCATTAGATTGCTCTCTAGCTGGGTGCTTAAGACAGGACAGCTCGATATGTGGTCTGTGTCTATCACTGGAGATATTAGTGTGCTATGGAGTCTTCTGGTTACCGTACAAATACCCCAGAAGTAAACTGTAAGAATCCCTCGGGGAGAGGAAGGGAGTCAGTGTGGGGAATTCTACTGGAAAAGTAGTTGTTGTTGTTGTTGTTAATTTGGACTATGAGAGGTTGAAGAAAAATTTTTCTTTGGATTTTTTAGGACTTTCATTTGGATCTGGGTGTTACTTTGGAAGGAATGTGGATTTTATGTGACTTGGCTGGAGGGCTGAACCCATGAAGGGCCAGGAAGAGAGAGATGGCCAGCAGGAGGCACCTGGAATGAGGACCCTTGCAAGAAGGCACCATGACGTATGGTGAGTATGCCATGCTGCACTGCTCTAGGGAAAGAAAATAGTTGATGTGTTCCAGGAAGTGTACAAATACTGAAACAGTTTGCTTGCTTCTGCCTCTTTTACCTGGGGGTTATTCTTGTGCTTAAGATGATTATATGATACACAGAGATGTAAAGGCACGTAAGGCACCATCATGCCACAGAACTTTGTCTACAGAAAAGTCTATTTTGAGCCCCTAATAATTTTCACTTTATGTACTAATCATTGGATATATTCCGTACTTGGATCACTGAAATTTGAAAGAATATTTTCTTATTATTTGACCTGTAATTTATGAGATCTTGGATATTGATCTCTATAGGAATGGAAGCAAACTCATAAGTAATGGGAGACCATAAAATGCTATAGATTGCAGTAGAGTTCTATAGTAATGTATTGGGTTTGATATAAATAAGTTTTTAACAGCAACAGGGACAGATACTTCAATAGGTTAATTCCAGGATAATTCCAATAACTTCAATACAGTTAAGCTGATTTACAACAATGAACACCTTGGCTTATAAAACTGAATAGAAACTGAGATCTTTGCTATAGTTTTTCAAACTTGCACTATAGAGTTTTCTGTTAAATCCTAGAGCAGTCTTCAAAACTCCAAAAGATGAGTGGTTGGGGTGTTTGTTTTGTTTTGTTTTTCCTTAAATCCTATATGGCTCTTCCACAAAGGTTCATCATTTCCTGGAATGCATTGTAAGACATAAGGCAAAATTTCATGGTTTAAATTCCATATTCCATGAGACTCAATGCAGCACATCTGGCTGCTATGAGACATTATTTTATAGCACAAGGATGGGAGTAGGGGGAGAACTGCAAAAGAAATATTACACTGTGAACATCATCTCTCTGCTAATGTGATTAGTCGTATTTCTAATAACAAAGACCCATTGCAGTCTACTGAATGTTGCAAATTAGCAAGTTAAGTAGGTAAACATGACCAAAAATAAAACCAAGGATATTACATTATGAAATATATTTTGATTATTTCTTTTGACAAGTGTAGCTTAATTTTCATCAGAGGACAGGACTATGTCCTCTAGCCTCTGCTCATATTAATAGTCTCATTGATTTAAGTGGGTTATTCTACAGTCTGCTCCACCTCCCACTGAAGTCAATGGGAGCTTGGTGACTGATCACCATGTTGTGTGCTATCTGTCTATGTTAGTGGGCATATTGGCAATTGAGTAGTTTTGTTGAGACAGCCTGTGGAAGTAACTGTTTGCCGACAGTGGCATGATGTCCACCTTCTGGCCCCAAATGAGCAGCAGCAGGGCTCTAATGAATAAATCTTCCTTCATATTACACCACTACAGGGGGCTCCTGGTGGTAGAAATGGGGCAGTTCTGTGGTGGAAGTGTGGGTCTATCACCACTGCAGGTGTCTTGCTCCATAGTGGCAAGATGCTGCATCGCTTCTCATCAAGGATATATTGAAGTCATTTGGCTTCAGTTGGGCCCTTATGCAAAGTCAGCTACAGTTAATAGGAAGACTTCCCACTTCAGTGTGCTTTGGTTGAGACCTTTATCCAGCTTGCATTCTTTATGGGAAGATTTTTGCCCTTAGGGTCAACTTCTGTAAAGACTGTAACGAAGCCTAATGTATATGGTAACACCCTTTATGAATCACCAAACTAACTTCCCAGTATACAAGGGTCCACATCATTGTCCTCCCCAATATCTCTGCAGAAAGGCCTGGGCTAAACTGAAGGAGGCAGGACTACATCCTCTCACTCCTACAGGTGTTGGCCTATGTGCCATTAAACTTGTCTGGTCAGGTTGTCTTAAGGCCGTGTGAGAGGAGCTTGTTCAGTCCCTACCATTGCTCTGCTGATGGCTGTTCTGAGCTCTGAATGGAAGATAGTGAACAGCAGCAGCTCATTGCCTGTGACCTGACAACACAGATGTGTGCAAACCATGTAGGAGAGACAGGTGATTGAGAGCTCAGGTCAGAGACTGGATTGAAGTGATGTACTAAATGGGACTGGGGTAGGAAGTGGTCTGGGAGGAGTAACAGCTCACCACCCTAATGTGTTGGATGTACCTGCCCACTACGTGGCCCTGGAACAGGCCCCCTTACCCACTCCAAGAAGCCATTGCATCACCAGAAATCCTCACCAAAGTGCAATACCAGTTGGGGAAGGGTGTTTAAGGACCGAGCCCCAATAAGTTCTCTGTGCTAAGGCAGGAGACTGAAAACCCTTGGGAAATGGATTCTGAAGGACTAGACTATGCCTTCAATGGGGCGAAACCCTGCCTAACCACTAGGCTGCACTGTTGATGATTGCACACCTTCTACAGGCTGTTAAATAAGTACCGCATTTATCCACTTGAAAGTTAAATACATTTTTCCCTTTTAGAGATTGGCTGCTACTTTGTTGTTGTTGTGAAAGTGAAGCGATTAGGTGTGTACCTGTTACAGAACAACATACTGAGTCAGATCCTCAGCTGGTGTAAATAGGGATAGCTCCAGTTTACCCCAATGGCAGATCTGACCCACTGATTATCAGCATGTTATACCTTAAAGACTCTTCTGGGAAAGTTTTCTTGGTAGATCTCTTAACAGAAGATGCAATAACTCACTCAAGTAGAACAAACAAGGAGTCCTGTAGCACTTAAAAACTAACAAATTTTGTATTAGCTTTTGTGGGAGAAAATCCCACTTCTAAGTGTCTGATGAAGTGGGATTTTCTCCCACAAAAGCTCATGCAATAAATAAATCCGTTAGTCTTTAAGTGCCACAGGACTCCTTGCTTCTTTTGCTTAACTAGCCTAACACAGCTGCCCCTTTGGAGCTCGGCAAGATGCAAGGCATTGAATACTGCTGTTTGAAGTGGAAATCCATAAGCTTCATGAAACAACTCACACAGATTCAGACAGACATCATCTTACTTTCCAAAGATCTTCAAAGCATCTGATGCAGTGGGATTTTCTCCCACGAAGGTTCATGCGATAAATAAATCTGTTAGTCTTTAAGTGCCAGAGGACTCCTTGCTGCGTTTGCAGGTATTATCACCATCTGTCCTTGAGTGCTAAGGAAACTTTTATCCCTTTTTAATGAGAAAAAATATGCAGTATAATAGAGGCCGAATTAAATATCTCCATCATGTCTAATAAGATGAGACTGTAGTGAGAAGGAGCTGTTTCACATAGGGTTCAAGTATATAGCTAAGCACCATCACATTTATAAAAGGCTAAGCTTTTTTCATGCAAAGTAGTTCAGGGCTGTGTTATGAAATTTTTAAATGGAGACTGCTTTGATAGAGTTTAAATTCTCCTAGGAGAGTTGCAACACTTGGTGTTTTTATGATGATGCATGTTATGAGTGGCAGCTGTTTGGGAGAACAGAAAAATCTACCAATGGAAAAAGCAATGTTCTGCTACTCCCCCATGCTCTTCCCAGTGCATGCTATCTCCACAGACTGTTGTGCATATGATAGAGATCTTGGGTTTAGTAAACACCTCTAAGTCTTTATCAGCACTGAAGATTTGTTGGCCTCTTGTGTAACTGGTCCTGCATATTTTCCTCCTGAACATCTGGAGTTGACATACTGTACTCTGTTCAAAGTCTGCATTTTATTCCTTTTCAGAGAATGAATATGCATTATCCTGTAGTCAGTCATGACAGAAGTAACTTACCTACTATGTGAAGATCAGAATTTGATAGCATTATCAGAACTATTAATAAACCTTTTACTTTGCCCTTGTAGCACAGACATTATATGGGGCTACATAAACCATTTTTGCAGCATGCTAAGTTTGAGAGCTTTACAAAGGAAACTAGCACATTGTTTCATTGTTGTAAAGTTGCAACCTAAATTTAGATGGTGCTGGGGGGGAGAGGGAATCTAAGATTGACACTGCCAAACCTTGTCTAGGAGATTTAGCTTCATGACTCCCACCAAAACAAATGGGAGCTATGTGGCTATATACTTTAACCAGTTCCAGAAATCTCACCAAATCTGCATTGTTCTGATTTGCATTATGAGAAAAGAACTAGGAGTAGAAATAGGTTGTGGTGTGATGCACATTGAAAGTGCTGAGACAGCAAGTATGCTTGATGTAGCCATTGTGTACACTTAAGATATCTGATATCTGTTAGAAACTGATGTCTGTGCAGAGTGCAATATTCATCTGCCCAAATGATTCAAACCAGGCGATGATTATTTGGTGTAATGAATCTGGGAAAAGTCATGCCCAGTATGGTAATTCCAGCCTTCATATAATCATGTAATCCAGTTGCTCCTCAGCCTGGTTTTTGGTACTGACATCATCTGCAGTGATTTGTGTCATGCTTCACCTCAGACCTTACCAAGTCATTTCACCTAAATACATAACTACTGAGGGTAGCAGAAGCACTTTAAGAAAGATGCTTTTCTCCTAGGTTCTTCAGAGTTTGTCAGCATGTTTCTGCAATCCCTACACAAGGGGTCTCAAACATATGCGGCCGCTAAAGCTATTTCCTGTGGCCCACAACAACACTATCATTACCAATATTTGAAATATCATTGTATGAAAAGGTTTCAGTGGTGCAGCCCTCGGCCTAACGTATTAGTCCTCATGCAGTCCTGTACTAGTCCTCACATGTCCCTCATGGTGATTTGAGTTTGAGACCAACACCCTACACAGACTGAAGGGGATATTGAACCTGGGTAACAGTTCCAGAATCAGGCACTGTGTAAGTTTTATTTGTCTTTGTTGTTATTGGAATGTGTCAAGCCATGAATGTCTGCAGTATACTAGATAATATGAAAGGTCATCTTAGTAGCTTTAAATGATATGTAGTTCTCATGGGGACTGTAGTCCTTGTGTTGAGGGGTAGTATCTGGTCACATGCCTTGGTTCCCAGTTAAAATTCACTCCAGGTCAGTAGTGATATGAAGTTGTAACTATCTGGTGTCAGCTGAGTAGACCTCAGCCCACCTTCTGGTGAGCACATGATGATATCATTGAAACTACCTTTCTATTTGCCTGAAACTGGCTCCATCTTGGTGGATCAGAAGAGGACTGGATTGAAGAAGACTGAATTACTATCTCTGCCCTAAAAGGGACCACTGTACTATTGTTGAATAATGGAATACAGCAGTCTCCAAAGCTGTCAATAAACAAGAAGTCTGCATGTTGAAAACTTTTTTCTTTTGTATTTGTGGGGTTTTTTTGTTTCACATCAGACTGAAACCAAGAATTTTTTCATGAAAAATGAAGTTGAGGGAGAACCAGCCCAGAATAACCAATAGCCCAATAGTTAGGGTCCTAAGTCAAAATCTAAGAGACCCAGGTTTCAGGACCCTGCTCCAAATTATATAGGGCTGATTATTGCTTTATCTAACCACTGGGCTGAAAGCTATTCTGAGATAGTATGTGCACTCTCATTTTAGCCTGTAAGTCCATCCTGAGCAAAGCTTCATTGAAATAGAACTCAATGAATCACTGTTTTACAGGGAAACCATATTTATTTGAAAAATCTTCTGACCAGATTTAGCTGTCGTCATAGCACCTCAGAACTCCTAACCCCATTTCTGTTACTAAGGATATGAGAGCTTGTTTGGGGATAGTAAGAGCTAGCCAATACTGCAGATTTTTCAAGTATTTTATGCCTGCTCATTTTTTTTCAAAGGGGCTCAAAACCCTCAAGTTTCACTGAAGTCAAAGGAGGCTGCACGGTCTTAGCTATATCTGGGAAAAAAAGTCCTCTTTTATCTAGGTGATTATCTATGGAGTTAAGTGCCTAAGTTATGAGCCCTTATTCTTAGTCCCACTGCTTTATCTGCTAGATCACCTTCCATTCCCAGTACCTCAGATTTGTCTTAATCCAGTCAAGCAACCAGTCCATTAGAGTTCTTTAGGGTACTCTTCTTGATGGGCTGCTGTTCAGTGGGGTGTCCTCTGAATGGCTCCAAAAATTACTGTTGCTGAAGAATGAATCATTTTAAATTTCACACATGAAATTCCAGGACATCAAGATCTAATGAAACTTCATGGAATGCTTCAAAAACTTCCTAATGAATTGAAAGAATAAAGCCAAAGTTGTGTTCAGAATCATTTAAAATTCTTCCACCTCATTGCTCACCATTTCTTACAATGATTCCTCAATAGTTAAATGAGGATTGGTTTCTCTGGGATCTAATATAAATGAAGTTAATGGAGAGACTAATCTGTAGTTAAGTTGATAGGGTCGTATGATATTTTTTTTGAACAAAAAGTTCTTTTCTTGCAGCTTGCTTTGGATTACACAAAGCAATTATTTGTGAAGTTCCAAAGGGGCAGCCATATTAGTCTAGTTCAGCAAAAGAAGCAAGGAATCTTGTGGCACTTAAAGACTAACAAATTTATTTATTGCATGAGCTTTTGTGGGAGAAGATCCCACTTCATCAGACACTTTGAAGATGGGGAACCTTACAGAATGGGAGGAAAATAAATGCAGGGGAGTGTAAGACATGGGATCAGGTCATTCTGTAACAGCAAATTGAAGCAGTTGTTAGGATTCAAACACTGGGAAACAGGTTACTTACCTGTAAACGTCCTTCGAGATGGGCTGCTCACATCCATTCAAATGTGGGTGTCTACGTGCCGCAGAGCACAGATGTCAAAACCTTTTTGCCCTAGCCTGTCTCTGTAGGGTCAGTGGTCAATGCCCCCTCTGGCCCACACATGTGCACTATATATAGGTGGTTCTGCCCTTGCTTCCTCCAAGTCCCTTCTTTCTGTTAACTCTGAAAAGCAGGGACGGAAGGTGGGTATGGAAGGTATGTGAGCAGCCCATCTCGAAGAAAGGTGTTTACAGGTAAGCAACCCTCCATTCTTCAAGCGCTGCTCACATCAATTCCAATGGAGGTGACTCACAAGCCATCAATAGGATGGTGGGTGGAGTTAAGGTTTTCCTGCTCATAGAATGGCTCTGTCCAACGCGGCATCATCCCTTGCTTGTTGAAGAGTGGCATAGTGCGAGGTGAAAGTATGCTCTAAGGACCAGGTCACCACCCTGCAGATCTCCTGGATTGGGACTCGTGCAGGAAAGCCACAGTGGAAGTGTGCGCTCTAGTCGAGTGAGCTTTGACCCTGCCTGATAGGAGAGTGTTTGCTCTTTGATAGTGGTCCTTGATGCAACTTGCTATACAGGATGATATTCGTTGTATAGATACTGCTTGGCCCTTCATACGCTCTGCCGCTGCCATGAACAGCTGTGGTTATCTGCAGAAAGACATGGCTTGAGCAATGTAAATCAACAGTGAGCTCTTAACGTTGAATGTGTGCCATTTTCTCTGGCTTTCTGTGACCTGCGAGTCAGGAAGAAACACAGGAAGGCAAATGTTCTGGTTAACGTGAACTGGGGACACCATCTTGGTCATGAAAGCTGGGTGGGGCCTGAGTTGAACCTTGTCCAGGTGGAATACCATATAAGGAGCTTCTGAGGAAAGAGCTCTTATTTCAAAGACTCTCCTGGCTGAGGTGATGGCTACCAGAAAGGAGACTTTCCCTGAAATACTAGAAGCATTCAAGAGTCCATGGGTTCATAAGGAGCCCTCGTTAGACCCTCAAGTACCAGATTCAGGTCCCAGTGAGGGGCTGGGTCTCTTAATTGGGGATACAGTCTTTTGAGGCCCTTGAAGAATTTAACCAGTGTACAGTGGGTGAAAGGGGTCACCCTTTGAATGAATGGGGCAATGCTGATATTGCTGCTAAGTGGACCCTGAGGGAGGAGAAGGATAGCCCCTTCTCCTTCAGGTCTAGGAGGTAGTCCAGGATGATGTGAATAGGAGCGCTGTCTGGGTTTACCCTGTTCTCCTGAGCCCAGAGGGTGAAACATTTCCACTTAGTCCTGTAGGTTATCCTTGTGGAAGTTTTTCTACTCTCAACCAGTATTTTCTGGTCCTTATCCAAACAGGCTTATTCAGCATGGTTTAGCCATGCAATCTACAGGCTGTCAGGTGTAGGATCTCTTGGTTGGGATGTCAAAGACTTCCAGAATTCTTTGTGAGCAAGTTCACACTGCATGGTAGAGGGACATGGGGTTCTCCGGAGAGCTCCAGGAGGATGGAATACCAAGGCTGGTGTGGCCGTGCCGGTACTATCAGGGTCACATCTGCTTGGTCCTTCTGTATTTTCAGCAGTACCTTGTGGATCAGGAGTATAGGTGGTAAGGCGTATAGTGGGAGGCCCTCCCAACTAGTGAGGAGACTGTTCATCAGGGGCCCCTGGTCCTTGCCTGTGAAAGAGCAGAATTTCTTGCACTTGTGGCTCACTCTAGAGGCAAACAGATCTACTTGGGGGTTGCCCCAGGAATTGAAGAGACAGGCCACCATTTCCTTGTGCAGGGATTATTTGTGCTGGGAAAGGAATCTCCTGCTTAGCAAGTCTGCCTGGGCAGATGGAAGGCTGTCGGATTGAAGTTGAGTTTCAGCTCTGCCTCCCAAAGGAGAGATGCTTCCACACATAGAGCCATGGACTGTGCTCTGTGTTTGCTGTTGCTATAGAACATGGCTGCCATGTTGTCTGTTAGAATCTTCATCATTTTCCCTTTTATTCTGTCTGAGAAAACTATGTACGCCAGGCACACTGCTCTCAGCTCCTTTATGTATATGTGGAGGTAGTGGCCTCCCTGAGTCCAGGACCCTTGAGTGGACAGGCCCCCTGAAATGTGGGCTTCCCACCCTAGGTCTGATGCACCTGCAGTTAGGGTGACTGAGGGGATTTGGCTTTTGAAGGTGACTCCCCCGAGTGCAAATATGGGGTCCCAGCAGATTTCCAGCGAGTTCAGCATCTCCCTTGGGATGGTAACCACCCAATTTAGGGAGTGCATGCAGGGGTGAAAGATCATTGCCAGCCACATTTGCAAAGGTCTCATGCAGAGGAGTGCTGTTCTTATGCTGCAGGTGGAGGCAGCATCTTGCTGTCATGGTAGGACAGCTGTTCATATCCAAAATGATGGTAGAGATGGAGCGAAATCTGGGTAAGGGCAGGGAGGCGCTTCCTTGTATGGAGTCTAGCTCCACCCCATTGAACTCTATATTCCTTGTTGGGGTGACTTTTGATTTCTTTACATTTAGTAGAAGACCCAATTTGTTGCACAGCACCCGGGTCACCTGTGCACCATTCCTGACTTGGTATTTTGATCTTCCTTTGATCAGCCAGTTGTTGAGGTAAGGGAAGAGGAGCCACTACAACCACGGTACATTTTGTGAAAACTCTTGGAGCCAAGGATAGGCTGAAAGGAAGGGCAGCGAACTGGATTCCCCTGGGCTCCAGGAGGGCCATTGGGAGGCCCAGTCCTCGAAAGACCTTTGGTGCCAGGTCATGCCACAGTGCCGAATGACAGAGCCGTAACACGATGTTTTGCCACCCAGGGCACGTTCTGATTGGAACGCACCCCTTCCCATTAGCAGCTCTATTGAAGGGGCAGCGCTTAGAGCCAGCACTGCAAAGCTGCCCCTTTAATAGAGTGGCTCCACTAAGCCACTCTGGGCCACCCAGGACTTTGTCCTATCAGCCCTGCTGTAGTTACTGCTCTGCTGAACGATCCTGCTTCAAGTGCCAATCCCCGTCCCTGCCTTGGACTGAGTGCAGTCAGTGGCCTCTTTTTCCTGATGGCCTTGGTGCTGGTGGTGCTGAGTCTCTTGCTCTGGTGTCTTGGTGCTGTGGAGAGGATGGGGAATGCTTTCTCCTACATTTACCTGCTACTTTGGGCGGTGGTGTTGTTGCTGCCAACAGGGATGTTGATTGTCGATGTCAGCATTGAGAAGTGGAGTGAGCTGAGCAGGATTGAGACCTCGTGCGGTGAGGTCCTCCAGGAGATGTCAGATGTTCCCTGGATGATGGGCCGGGAGAGAAGCCAATGGATCCCATGTCAGCCTCCAGCTCCAATGACGAGGGCATAAGGAATCTGAACACCTGCAGCAGGGTGGGGCTGGGCCTGCAGTTCTTTGTCTTTTTCTCTGGGGAGCCCAGACATGAGGATGCAGTAGGCGGAGCTGGCCCAGGGGCCGGCAGAGGTTGCCAACCCCTGGGCTAAGTGCTAGTGCTTAGACCAAGAATGGGAAAGTAACAGTGTTTCTGTGGAGAGCCTGCCAGCTTTCATCAGCATAAGTTTCCCAGCTGAGACCTAAAATCACAGGAGTCAGGGCACAGTGTGGAGATGGCAGCAGGACAAGGTTCTCCACAAGGCTAATGGAGTGCAGTACTGAACAGCAAGACCCAGAATTTTTGAGAGGACTATCCACAATGGGCTCCATCTCTTTGTTGAGTGGTCACAGCTCAGTTAAACCCCATCATTTTATATGTACAGTTAGGATTCTGTTTTCAAATGTACATTACTTTGTATTTCTCAACATTGAATTTTATCTGCAACTTTGTTGCCCAGTCACCTAGTTTTGTAGGATCCCTTTGTAAAACAAAAAAACCAGAAGGATGTAGATAGTGTTTCATAGAAGGCTCGAGTAGCAAGTTTCATATGGTGATCTAATAAAGTGGTCATGAAACACTTTCCAGGTTTTACTATGGTGCTGTACAGGGCTCCCCTTTACACCCCCCAGAGTCTCTCACTTCTTTGAGCTTAATGTCTCCCTTCCTCTGTAAATTCTGACACCTCTCCCACAATTTCATTCACCAGAGAGAACACTGACCGACTGGATCCCTTTCTGTCTCTAATGAGAAGATGGGTTATATGGTGTATTACATTTCTCAAATATAGCAAATGTTCACAATGCCGTTTGCTTAGAATAAATACCTTAAGAGTCAGACATACGCTATTTTCCCATGTTTGGTTGCCTTTCCAATTCATTTCATGTAGTTTTTGTTTTTATCTTTTTGCCTTTTGAGTGCAGAAGGCCATTCTTTTTTTCTTGTTGAATGATATTTAGGTGTAGCCATGTTGGTCCATAGATATTAGAATGGGTGAGGAAACATCTTTTATTGGATCAACTCTTGTCCACAAAAGTTGGCCCAATAAAAGATAATACCTCATCCATCTTGCCTGTCTTTCTCTTCCTCTTAAGATTTCATGTTTGGCTTTCATTTCTTGATGAGGGCATTTTGTTCTTCTTTTATTATTTACATAAAGGAAAGAGATTAATATTTTTCCAATTGCTGCTATGTGTGTAATAAAAAGGAGGTTTAACAATCACGGTGTACCTGCTATGAAGGTGCAGTAGGAGAAATACAAACATTATTTCAATTGATAACACCTTGGATCCTTTCATCTAAACAGACCCAGGACAATTTCCCATTCATTCTCCTGAAGGGAATTAAATTGAGATTATTTCAGAGAATATGTGATGGTAAAGTTAATCAACGAGGGTGCTTTTTTTCTAGACTCCATGCCTTCTTTTTTATTTAAACTTCATAAATAAACTTCTTGTTTATGCAATGTGGTTGAGAGAGAATCTTAGTATTGTCAAATCTGATATTTGGTGTTTTCCTTTAAAGACTCAGTTCCTGGAGTCAAAAGAATATATAATGGTATCAACTTATTTTTAATGGATTTTTCTAATTCTAGTGACTTGGGGATGTAGGTGAAAGCTTGAAAATGTGATCTGAATGGCCCCTGAAGGTTCAAAACCCTGAAAAACAAATAAAATGAACCCAAAATGTGGTGGATAAAAATGTGATATTTTTAAAGCAAGTGGTGTGATAGTTGGGAGACCTGACTGATGAGTTCCTGAATATTTGGGGTTGGTAGCTCTATGGTCCTAGAGATCTGTGTCACCTAAGCACTAAACAGGAATAACACAATGTTGGTCCTGAATTACTGCCACTTCTGTTGTGGTGTTGCTGCTGTTCTTATTTATTTGTTTAATCATAGCATTTTGGGGTATGTAGACTACAATAGTAATGGTGGGGCAACTGCAGCTGTGCCAATGTAGCACGCTAGAGTAGTTGCTTACTACAGTGACAGAAGGAATTTTTCCATTGCTGTAGTACGTGAACAATTCTGAGAGGTTGTAGCTAGGTCAACAGATGAAACCCCACCTCCTGGAGACATTGACTTTAATTGAGCTATACAGATTTGCACCAGCTAAGTATCTGGCTCACTGTAAGTGCAGTTAATACTACTCTTAAAAAAGAAATATCTTTAAAATCAAAGTAAACAAACCTCTGAAACTGAAAGTGAAACATAAGTAATGGGGAGAATCGCAAACAAGCAGTACTAAAAACAGCTTTGTACAACCCCCCCAGTGCATCATATCCTAGTTTCCCAGAGCTGACTGTTACGGTATGCTGGGCAGAGTGTGGCAGACACATCGGGCAAGTAATGTGCGTCAACACAGTGGTTGAGAACCACTTTTTTAAAGTGCCACAGGACTCATTGTTTGTTTTGCTGGAGTAGACTAAAATAGTTAACCCCTTCTGGAACTTGCATAATGGCAGTGTGCTCCCTCCATTCTCTCTGAGCCACATCGTGTATTTTTAAATGCAGTAGGTGACCACATCATTTACTATGTGGCATCAGTCCAGCAATTTGAAGTACATTATATGTGACAGAAGTATCCCTTGAGAACTCAGGGGAAAAGAAATTAGATCACATTTAATTACCTACACAGCACTTCTTCTCCCTCTATCCCACCTTTGTGGGCCAGAACAACCAGCATTCAGCAACTGGCAATGTCCATAAAGCAGATGGAGAGACTTTTTGCAAATAAGTATATTAATAGTAGGGCTAGGAAGCTGCTTGGGATGATCAATGACTTTTGATTTAAAGGGGTTGCACTTTCATTTTGGAGAGCGGTGTTGGTTTATCATTTAATTTGTATACATGTATATAATGTGTACATCACAAGGACTTAGCCAGGGCTTTTGGCTTCACTGGTATATCACTGCTATTGATATTTCTATTGTTGTACCACCTAAGAGCACTACACCATGGAGCAGGGGCCCCATTATGCTGGGTACTGTATGACAAAGGAACAACAAAGATGGGCCCCTGCCTTGAGCAGCTTCTAGTCTAAGGCTTTGTCTACACAGCAATGTTCAGGAAAGGAAACCCAAGTCAACCACAGGTATGAATTTAAAGTGGTTTAGTTAAACTGCTGATGTGTACACTCTTATTCAGAATTAAAGTGACCTTATTTTGGTTTAAACACACATGAATTAAGGCCATTTTTCCCCCCAAATAAGTGCACCCACACAAGGGCTTAATGTAGTTTAAGTAAGCCATTTTAAATGCATACCTGTTTAATTCAGATTAACTTTCCTGGGCATCCCTGTATAGGCAAACCTGAAACTTTACCTGGAACCACTAGAAAAGGGAAAACAAATTTCCTCTCCTAATGTTTGAGTGAGAGAGCTCAAGGGCTATGCTTACACTGGGGGGGGGGGAAAGGGGGCCTTAGAAATCAATTTAAAAAGGTAGGAGCCTGATCTTGCAGGCAGCCAGGGCAGGAGTCAGCTGCCAGCCCTTGCCACCTGTGGAGAGGAGCTGGGAGCCAGATTGGGCTCCCAGCCTCTCTCTGCAGGTGTCAGGAACTGGCTACCAGTCCCCACCATCTGTGGAGGGGGGCTGGGAGCTGGATCCAGCCTCCAACTCCTTGCCACATGGCAGGAACTGGATTTACTCCACCAGGGGTTGGATCAGGGCCCAGAGCCCGATAACCCCTTGGGACAGGGAAGGCAGTGAGCCCTGTCCTGTGAAGTTGACTTAAATGCTTAAGTCGACTTAATAATTTCTAAATATAGACTGGGCTTTGTTTAAGTCGACTTAAGAGGTTTTAAGTTGACTTAAGCCCATCGTGTGGACATACCCAAAGATCCTAAGCAACATTAGAACATAGTGGGCCAAGGAGCTATGCCTTTTTGCTCATAACTTATTCTCCAAAGTATATTTCATAGGTGCTACTTGTACCTTGAATATTGTTCATGGAATGCAAATCTGCATGTGTTTTATCTCTAAAAGACTATTTCACCTAATGAAATGCAGTTATGTAAAAGATGCAGTTTTGCATAGCAATACCATTTGGGGGCAAATCAGGTCTCCTTGGCAACCCAGAGGACGCTGGGGATCACTGAGTACCACTATATGAGGCCCCAAAGAAGGAAAAAAGTGACCTGTGTTTATTCATATGATGCTTAAGGTACTGCTTAGAAGCTTTAGTTGTGCTGGGTACTGTAGAAATGAATAGTAAGAACTTATAGGTGCATTGGCAAAAAGGAGCAATGATGTGGAGGGAAACAGAAGCAGACTGGGGAAACATGCTCACAGTCACACAACAGATCAATAACAGAGCTAAGCACAAGAACGCAGGGCTCCTGGCTCCCAGTCTAGTGCTCTATCCACTGCACCATGCTGCTGTGGTCTATAGTCTCCAACTTAAGAGGTGAACAGCTTGACTATATTAAAGCCTTTTGACCTGAGCACTGGCTCCAAGCTGACTGCCTGAGTGAGATTAATTTTTCCCTTTTGAAATTGGATCTTATATATAAACATACAGGAGTCCTCTGTTCAGGAGGTGATGCTCACATGATGGGTATTACGTTTAAAGGAGATCATTTGTAGATGCTTTATAGCCCTGTTATGGTTGTCCAGGTATATTTTTATATGGTGAGTTCAGTATTTGGCTAGAAGATAAAAAGGTGGTGCATAAAGCAAGGTTAAAAATACATTCTAAATTATTAAAGCTGTTTGTTTTCGTTCAGTTGTAGACACCCATTCAAACATCTTTCCTAGGTTTTAACTCTCCCCCCAACCTTTATAAATTGAACCCTATCTCCCCCCCCCACCTTTTTAAAGAACTAAATAAAACAGCAACTTTGCCGTGAACACACCTTTCTCCAGGGTCTGAGCATGTAGTCAATTGCCTCCAGCAATTTCTTTATGCTCTTAAGCTGGGTCAGAGATGCTCAGAAATTGGACGTGCACCCTCCAGGGTGCAGCAGACTATAATTTTGGTGATTTAGTATATGGCCTTTTTTTCCTTAGGCTCTACTGTAATAAACATGATTAAGGATCTGCTGAGAATGAGGCTCCACTGTGCTAGTCACTGCACAAACGACGTGATAGGTTGTAATAACCTTTTTGGCATCAGGGTTCAAGCAGTGCCTCAGCATCATCTTGGGAGGTGGTATGATTATGCTGTTTGGAAGAGAGGCAGTATGGTCTGTCAACAGGGCCTTGGATTGGGACCTGGGTTCTGTTGCCAGATCTGCAACAAAGCTGCTGGATGATCTTGGGCAAGTCATTTCACCTCTGTCTTGTCATTTTGGAAAACTGCAAATAGTTTGAGTCAAAGATCAACTCTTACTATGAATGTGTTGATGTGGAAACGTTTTTACCTGCTATACTAGCATTGTTTTATTCATGTAAAACCCTTATCCTCGTATAGCTATTCTCATAGTCTGAGTGTCCCTCCCTCACAAGTTTCACTTATGCCCCTTCCTAAGTGACCTAAAATAAACTGAAATAAGGCATACAAATACTGGGATGAGCATACTCCCCTTGTGTAACAATGAGAAAACCATTTCAGTGCTTTGTCTCAGTTGTGTGACCTGTAAAATGGAGGTTGTGATTGCCCTTATAGAGCTGTGAAATCTTTGGCTGAAAATCTTTGCTTAATGATATTAATAAATGTGATCTGAATACAGCCCCAAAAGCCACTTCCTGGGACCATGTTTAGTCCAGCATAGACTCATAGAAGATTAAGGTTAGCAGCCTCAGAAGGTCATCTAGTCCAACCACCTGCTCAAAGCAGGACCAACTGTAACTAAACTACCTCAGCCAGGGCTTTAGTTTCAAATGGTAACCTTATTGCAAACCAAAAAGGTGACTTGAAAGTTGTTCTGTCCAAAGTAACCAGTGCTCCTCTGCCTGCACCCCATCAACTAGAACAGTGGTTTTCAAACTTAGGGTCGGGACCCAGTACTGGGTTGCAGACCCTCAGGCACTGGGTTGCGGCACCCCCTGCTGCTGCTGCCGCCACCACCAAAAGACTGGAGTGCATTGCTCAAAGATGAAATTGTTGGGTCACAAACATAAATGAATTTTTTTCAACTGGGTCACAAGAAAAAAGTTTGAAAACCACTGAACTAGAAGGATTTGATTACTAGTCTATCCATAGGAAACTTCAGTTCAAATCCCTGCTCTGCTATGTATTTCTGTGTGACCCTGGGCAAGTCACTTAGTCTGTGTTTTTCAGTGCCACATCTGTAACACAAGTCTAATAATACTTCATTCTCTACTTAACAGTGGTATCATGAGGCTAAATACATGAAAGATTCTGAAGCACTCACACTAGAGTAATAGAAGCCATATAAACGTCTAAGAGAGATGAAGCCAAATGCTGAAACACTTTCATAACAGTACATTGCACTATAACTTGACATTGGTGGCTTAGTCCTGGAGGTAACACTGAGCTATTGTGGGAAGAAATGTGTACAACAGCTGAATGGTTAAAATACTTAATATAACAATTATGCTGATGGGAAAATTGCATGCAATGGGATAATTTTTCAATATTTTCATCAGTGCTAATTGCTGGCTCCATATGTGGGGGTCAGCATAATGAATTCTTGTTGCTCCTGGGGGCAAAGTATTTTTTATATGTCTGAGAAATGCCAGGCACATCTATGGCTCTGTATAGCTAGCCAATAATAATTCGGATGAATAGTGTGACAGAGCCACCCTCCAATGGGTTCATTGTAGCATAAATTACAAATACTTTGGATTTGCTTAGCACTGTGGGAACTGAGAATCTCGAAGTGCAGTACAAAGGCTAATTCATATTAGCATTTCATATCTAGAGCCAGCCAGAATTATTTTCCCCTGCAGAAACTTCAGTTTTTTCCATTAAGAATTAAGGTGGTATGGGGGAAAGTCTGACAACTGCAGAAAAAAATGTTTTTGGTTTTTTTCTCCTGCAAAATGAAAATATTTGAGAAGCAGACTCTTTCCATGACAGAATATTTAGTTGAAAACTCATTTTTAAACCAGGAGAAAAAAAAGCTGGATAGAAAATGTCTTACCCTTCATAGACATAACACCCACCTAACAGAACGCAAAAGCCACTCAGGAGCCAAGGGGCCTTAAGAGTTACCTTCATCAGTACTGAGTTTAGTTACAGTTGTATTCACTTTACACCAGTGCAACAAATGTAAGGTTGACTGTTGGGGCACTTGACCTTCATTCTTCATGTGACCCAGCCCCAAGATTATTTTAAGAATGGTGGGAGTATTAAATTATATAATGTATGCATTTCATTCTACTATGTATTGATCTTACCCTATGATTTATGTTTTCCCAGTGTGAATTATATCCCCAATGGCATCTCATGTTTTTTTTTCTTTCTAACTAATCTACTGCAGTATAAGAGAAGCATTATGGGAAAGAAGAATACCCTTGATTACTCCTTTGTGCTTGTGGGGCTTAAGATGTTAAAATTCACCCCAGCAGATTCTTGGTAGAAATGAGTGAATTGGTGCAGATTAATTCATAAATAGGGGTGAAGAACTAATGACAGGATCTGGATTTGAGTGGATTTAGGCTTTGGATTTGAACTGGATCGTGGCTTAAATTTAGATGTAGTTTTAATTCGCCAAAATCCTTTGAGCTAATTTCACACCAAACAGTCCCTTGAGGTCTTCTGATCTCACAAGATTTTTATCCATCCTGAATGGCAGATATCCTACTATATGAATTTCCTCATGGAATTCTTGCCATCATGGGTCAAAATCTGAACACAAAGTTCCTGCAAAATGTTGGCAACATTCAACCTGTAACTAGAAAATTGGGTCCTTTCTAGTTTATCTCCAATTTTTTTGAAGTGTAGTGGATTCAAGATTTTAATTTTGATTTATCCCTGGCATAAGTTCAATAGGTAGATTCAAATACTAATGAGGTTAGTTATGCATAACTATAATACATGGTAGATTAATGAGGCATTTTGCATAAAGGCTCAGGAGTTTGAGAAAGACTTTCTGGTTCAGGCATTGGATTGGGACTTAAACCTTGGTTCAGTTCCTGGCTCTGACACTTTCCTCTGCGACCTTGGCCAAGACACTTAATCTCACATATGTCTTTGTCTAAATAGGACTAATGATTCTCCCTTTCACCATCTCTTTGCATGTGTAGAATGTAAGATCTTGAGGGCAGCAATTACCTGTTGTTGTGTGTGTTGGGTGACGAGCAGAGTATGGCCCAATGTCAGTTACCACTGTCAAAGCTACTTCTGTTTAATATCAATGCAGTGGATTCTTTTTCTGAGCTTCTCATCTGGGGTCAGAATAGAAAGTGATGTCTTCCTACAATACTTGCACAATAGTTAAAAAACAAAAGCTTAGGAGTAATCTCATGGGGGGGGGAGATATCTGAGTTTTCTGCCCAGTTTTGCAGACACAGAGACCATCCCAAGTTTAGGGTGTATATCCAAAGCCAAACAAAACTTTGGAGATTTTCTATTTTGGTCCATGAAGCAATTTGCAACAGGAGAACTTAGCATGTTGGAGCACAAATACATGCTAAATTAATTCTTCAGCCACCAGGCAAATATTAGAATGGTACACTGAATTTTAATTTCAAAGTAACAGAGACAGTAATTAGCAGATAACAAAAACAGACCTGATTTTTCCCATCTAGTGGTTGGTAACTTTCTGGCCTGGTTACTTCAGCTTTCATTTTTACTTACATTACTACAACTCATGTCTTAGGCTGTTGCATGCAGGGCAGAACTTGGAGTTTAGTGTAGTTTGCCAATTTTGGAAAGAAGTGTATCCCAATGGGAGTGGGTCAAGAATAGTCTTGGACATTTACAATAAAGTGTAAGATTCTTATTTAAAAATAATTGAGCCAAAGACATACTCAGTGGCTAGAAGAAATAGAGGGGATTTCAGTTAATGTGGCAAGGCACCTCTAATGCCTAGGAGCAAGTGGAAACAATAAAGAACTTCAGGGATTTTAATCTTGTTTGTCAAGTAATGTATCACAGCTGTTCTCCTAAATCTGAAAGATAATAAGCAGCCACGGCAAACAGAGGCTGAATTAAACATGAACCATAGCATTGTTTTGTTAAACTGTATCTTGTAGGGTCACAACATGTTAGCTTTTAATAGGCTGTAAAACAAGGTGACATGCTCACGATGACCTGATGCAAAATAACACATCAAACGTTGAAGAGAAGAGTGTGTTTCCAGGCGTCTTCTAATATTTCTGATGACAAACACTTTCCGCGTTAGTGGGGGGGGGGGAGCAATGACATAATTTAAGGCTAAGCCTTGAAGTTTGGATCCAAGTGCAAACTTCTAGGGTCAGATGCTTCTGGATTTGGGGGTTGCACTTCAAGTCATCAGGATGGAGAGAGACAGTTCCCTCTTTCTAATCGCAGTTGCAATCAGCTTTGATTATACAGTTCAGGAGCTTTTGTTATTTTGCTTGGAAGATTTTTTTTTCCTCCCCTGATTTTTTGGTACTCTGATGGGGCTACTCACATGAGTCAGGTTTATGAAATTGCACCCCTTAGACAGCAAACTCTTAAAGGCAGAACCATATCATTCACTGATTCCTTGAAGAACCATATACACTGTTGCTGATATCACATAAACTCATATCTCAATGAAAGTACCACTAACTGCCACAATGAGTTATAAACATTCATTGCCTGTGTATTGGGGAGTGTATGTAACTTGAGCCAGGAAACTGAGACAAGCAAACAGTATTCTTTCAGAAATTCTACTGGTTAGACTTTAAGAACTGTAATTGTATTGATGATGGTCAAATGCCAGCTGAGACTACCAAGTCAACTGACAAGGAAAACTGAGGTTTTGTAGTGTGTATTAACAGGAGGCCATTGTTTGCCCAACGGGATATTTTGGGTCTCATTTTCAGATGGCGAGTCCTGCCACTTCAAGTGATGTACAAGGGAATTGTGGGTGCTCAGAACTTGAAAAAATCAAGCCCTATGACATCCTCTAGCTGGGCACCCAAAACTAGAGACCATTGCCCTGGTAACACTTATGTGTGTGCTCAAACTTAAGTGCATGAGAGTTCCCATCCACATCTATGAGATTCCTTATGGGCTTAAAGCAGGGGTGTCGCTGGTGCTGGGCACCCGGGGCACGTGCCCCAAATTCTAGTGCCGGTGCCCTGGCTCTGGTGGGGCCACCCCTGTCCTGGTCTCCAGCCCAGTCGGGCTGGAGATCCGGGGCCCAGCTGCCCATGGCCACGGTGGGGAATCCGGGGCCCAGCTGCCCACGGTGGTGGCAGCCCCGTCCCCAGCCAGGGATGCGGGACCCGGCCGCCTGTGGCAGCTTCCAGTCCTGTCCCCAGCCGGGGATGTGGAGCCTAGCTGCCCATGGCAGCGCGGCGGCTTCCGGCCCTGTCCCCGGCCAGGGGGCAGGGCCTGCGGGCTGGGGCGGGTGTGCCCCGGGTTTCTCCCCGGGCCAGCGACGCCCCTGGCTTAAAGTATAAGTATGTGCAAAAATGTAGGCAGAATCTCAGAATAGGCCCACAGTATGGTAGGGTTGGCTAGAGGCAGAGTTGGCCACATGTTCTGTTCAGGAAGGATGAGTTCACGTGAGTTATAGAAGCTAAAGGCTCCAAAATTTAACAGGAGAAATGTATGAAACTACTAATGAGAACTGTAAAGGATTCCTGTTCATCCCATTAACTAGCCATAAAAGAATGTTCTCTAACTGAATAGTATCTAGTAGGGGAAGGTTTCCATATGTCCTTAGTATATTTCTATATAACCCTGGAACCAGACCTGTGATTTCACAGTAATCTGTGAAATGATTGTGTTTCTCTTCTGGAAAACCCTTTAATTTTTTCAAGGTTAAACAAAAAGCTGCCCAGCAGCCAAGGCAACTAAGTTAGAGACCTTAGGTACCCAAAAAAACTCTTTGGCAATGTCTACTTCTCCAATTTTAGTTCGGAGTTGCTACTCCAAACTAAAGAAGTCCAAGGTTAGTCTGAACTATTGCTTAGTTCCAGCTAGAATGCTTGGTTAGTTGGCATTAATGGTTTAATTCAGGGGTCTCAAACTCAAATCACCATGAGGGCCGCATGAGGACCAGTGGAGGGCCGCATGAGGACTAGTACGTTAAACTGAGGGCTGCACCACTAAAACCTTTTCATATAACAATATTGCAAATATCAGTAAAAAACAGTGTCGTTGCGGGCTGCAGGAAGTAGCTTTAGGGACTGCATGCAGCCCACGGGCCATGTGTTTGAGACCCCTGGTTTAACTGGAACTTTTTAAGTTCAAACTAAGCCTTAGTTCATGTATTGAATGTGCTTTGTTCAAACTGAAGTTCGAACTAAGTGAGTGAGTCTGGACTAGTGCTGGGTGTTGCCAGTTTGGGCTAAGCTCTGCTTAGTTCAAACTAGGCAAAGCCTTGTGTAGCTGTGGGGTAAATTAGTCCAGACTAAGCTTCCTTAGTCCGGACTAATTTACCAGTGTAGACATAGCCCTCAAGCCTATTTTTCAGAACTGTCCCATTCATGTAATATTGCTTATCTAATTCATTACAGCTCTGGTGGACAGATAAGCAAATGCTCCCTATGTGTAGCTACCAAGAGGGAAACAGCTTTAGTCAAAGCAGAACTCCTGGATCCTATCACACAACAAGTAAGAAGCACTGTGGCCTTGAGCAAGTCGTTAACCTCACTGTTTTTGTTTACCCGTTTGTTAATTGGATATAATGATGCTGAAACTCCTCACTGGAATGACGTATTAAATTAGTCTCAAATGTAGGCTGCTCTAGCACTTGTTGGCAACAGCATTTCCTCTCTTGGTAACATGTGGCCAAATGATTACCACTGATGTATCAACCAGGGGCCCTCATTACTCAATCCATAGCAGACCAACCTGATCCATAGTGGTTCCATCTGCATGTGATGTTGCCCAGCTCAAGGATGTAGTGGTGTTTAACTGATGTTGTACTATGAGAAACTTCTTCGGCTCTGTTACCATTACAATGTTGCAGTATCCTGGTCGTCTGAATGAGCTGACGCTGAATTTGATCTCCCCCACATGGGCCTCAATAATTCAGGGGTGCAGTCTCTATTCAAGAAAGCATTGGGACTTATGCATGTGTTCACAGGCTTTCCAGAAGAGGGATGAACTGAAGCACATGCTTCCTGGCTCAGCAGCAGAAGCTCTCATCTCTGTCCCCAGTGAGAAGTAGTGATGCTTATCCCAAACCAGTAGATCCATCTCTATTAGCTTGTTCTTCTGTTTTCAGCTGAGGATGCCTTGGGCTTCTGCATCAGGCATATTTTATCACTCTAAAATGCTATGTAATGCTACATCAATACATTCTGTATTTGGGAAACCCATGAAGAAGCAACAGCCTTATCTTAATTAGACAAAATATAAGATTTCTGCCACAGACAGCACTAGGAGCCAACCAATGCTATCATGCTGGGGACTTCTGTCATTGCGGGCTCGGGGGAGAAGAGGCTTGAAATACTTTAAACAAAAAACTTTATAAAAACAAGACTTTGGGTAGCAGAATTGGCATCCAGTCATCCTAATAGCCTGGCAAGTCTTTGTGGTAGACTTTATAGAAGTGAGAAGTAAACAAAGGCAGTCAGTTACTTTCAAAAGCTATTAGTGATGAATAAATAAAATAAGGTGTCCAATGCACTCCTCTACACCCTGTGCTCTACCTTCTGTGTCTGTTGTGTGGCTTTGCAGGGAAACTTACATGGTATAGATGGGTGTACTTTTATTGGTAGATGAGTGATCCTTGTTTATATACAATCAGTAAGGCATTTTGGGAGGGATCCACAAATGTATTAAAGTATTGAACTCATTGATTTCAGTGGGAATTACTGCTAGACATCAAAGCATGCTTGTGAATCCCAAATGTTGTAATTTTTCAGAATGAAATGTTTTTTGTAAATGCAAACTACTGTTCAGCATGCACCTGGGAAACTAATTTTCCAAGCAGATTTTACATAGCCTTTCTTTCAGATGTGCACACAGAAACTAGGAACATCATCTTCAGCTTAGATTTCTTCATTCGAGTTATTGATTTGCAGTAGCCACTGTGCCTCTGCTTCTCTTTTTCCTCTACCTTTTTGATTTCTGTAAAAACTCTGGGGATATTTTGCCTTTCAAAAGGTGAGTAGATGTGCCCTTAAATCATCCTCAGAGAAGCAGTTGGCTTCATCTGACCACTGACCATTAAAGTCCATCTAACTCCCTACAATTATTTCCTTACTTCATTGCCTGAGGACTGAATAGAGTTGACAACTCTCTCTTGATTGGTATTATTGGATAAATTTAACCCTTGGCCATCAATAGGGCATTAGTACTCTGTGTGTATTCTTTATGTCCATCCTTTTTGATTTTTTCCTCCCTCTCTCCACGTGTATGCAGGGCTGGATTATCACAGGGACTTAAGACCTGGGTCCCTGTGGAAAGGGGATCCAGCCCCTAAACCCTTAAAACCCCTATGATAGTCTGGCACCTGCAGTCTTGCTCACTGCTGGCAGGGCAGGAGCACTGAGAGACTCCTGCCCTGCTGGCACTGTGGGGAAGGGGGGGCAGGACCCTGGAGCCAGAGGCCAGGCTCTGTGCGCCCACCCCACTCCTGGGCTGGCTAATCCACCCCGTAGGGGCAAAGGGGTGCAGCACCTGCACACTCCACCCAGAGGGTGGGTCTGGCTGGCATGGCCACAGCCTGTGCTCTACCCTGGCACAGCTTTCCAGGGCCCATGGCCCAGGATAGCTGCATTGGGGGCTGCTGCGCCGTGTGCCAGCTGCCCACCCCGAGCAGACTGGATGGAGCAGGAGTGGGGTGGGAGCAGGAGTGGACCCCTGGGGCTGGCCTCCATGGTGGGGGATGGGGCCCCAGGTATGGGGTACTCCAGGGTGGGAGGCAACCTGGGGCCCCCGGACCAGTTAATCCAGTCCTGGGTATATGTTAGTGGCCTAGATTTTCTAACTTCCCATCAAAGCTTCAGTAAAGTTCCTGATGCTGCCACTGATGTGCTGCATGATCTTGCAAAAGTCACTTAACATCTGCTATCTCAACTGTATGATAGAGATATTGTTTCTTTAACTTATAGGGGTTGTATCTTTACTTAATAATGCCAGGTAGATGTCCTCATTTGAAATGTTCTCTGTGTGTTGCTGGTGGTCCTTTTAGATGTATTTTATTTGTATACATATTAGCAAATTTACCATTCAGCAAATGCACTATTAAATATGGTATGTTACATGTGGTACGGTACATAGCTCCTTCCATACAGACTGCAGTCCAACATTTCTTGCAGAATGAAATAACATGTCATGAGAAAGGAGAGAGTGGCAAAGTCGGAAAAGGAATGGTTTTAATTGCTAACAATAGGTACAAAGACCAGATGCTAAGCACTGAAGAAGAGAAGGTTCTTGCATCTACTTTGGCTGTGTTTGCCAAAAGAATTGGGGAACAGAATAGAGAGCAACAATGCCATTTGGCTGGCTGAAGTAGGAGTAATGTGTACAATTTTTAGTGTTGGTTTGCAGTTGTAATAACCCTTGGGGAGGAAGGGGTTAACATTCTGGTCAGTGAGTCCCAGGACAGCCAATAGGAACGAAGTGCAGGCTTTTGAACTGTAACAGCAGCCTGGCCTGGGCCTGTTTGGATGCAGCAGAGCTCCTAGGAGGATCAGGAGGAGGCCAGAGAGGCCTGAGGAAGAATCCAGCACCGCCCTGTGCTGAGCACATGTAACCCCCCCCACTACCCTGTAACTACCTAACTTAATTCCCAGAGAAGCAACTCTCTGTGTTTATTATCTGTTCTTTTTGATTAAAGATTTTACCTTTTAAGTAAGTTCTGGTTCTGTTCCTGGAAAGACAAGAGGTTTGTGTGCACGTGCCTTAGACTGCACAGGCAGCTACTAGAGGGAACCCTGTTCCAGTTCCAGCTCATATTGCAGCTGGGGTCCAGTCAATTTCCTGAGAGAGGAATAAACAGGATTGCAAGTACCTCACAGGGAGGAATTCCCAAGTGCGCCTTCCTGGGTCTTAAGAGGTTTTTTTTTCGCATTTGGGTGGTGGCAGCAATACCACTCCAAGGCCAGGAATTGGAGGCCTTGGAGACTTCTAAGAGCAGGCTTTAAGTCCAGTGGCTTTTAAGGCCTGTTGCAGGCCCCCACCTTCTGCACTCAGAGTGCCAGAGTGGGGAAAAAGCCTTGACATGGTGGCATAGCGGTGTGGACTTTTTTGAACCAGAAGCACAAACCTCAGGATTTTTTAAAGGACACATCGTTTTCATTTTTTGTTTTTTTTCCTCCTGTGGGGTAGTGGACATTTTGGGAGAATTTTTTTTTTCTTCACTTTCCTGTCTTTCTTTTTGGTTTTTATTTTTCTTTTTTCTTTTGCTGCCTGGGAAAAAGGCATGCAAGGGGTTTAACTGGCAAAGCCAGGGAGTCTAAAACAAGCAGTTTATTTTTTTTTCTAGCTTTCGTGGGAAGGGGATAGGCCAGAGTAGGGCAGGAAAGCAGCCCAGTGAATGCAATTGCGGTGGGGCAGAGGAGCCATGGAGACACCAGCCCCAGATCAGTCCCAGAAGTCCAACTCCAAGGCAGACATGTGGAGTGGGGACGAGGAAGCGTGTAATAAGCCTGTGGAGGCAGGAGTGGATAGGAGCAGCTGTGTCCCTTCCATACCACGAGGGCCGAGCTGGGAGGATGTCTTTAAGACAGGAAGATCTCTAACTAAGAGCGAGATGGAGTTCTTCCTAGAGATGAGGCGCATAGAAGCAGAGATGAAGGAAAAGCAGTGGCGCTTTGAGCTGGAGAAAGCTGAGAAACTGGGTGCTGCAGCTACACCAGCTTCTTCTACTGCCATTCCTATCCCACCTTATGCTCTCCAACCCAAGAAATACCCAGTGTACCAGGTAGGAGATGATACAGAGGCCTTCCTAGAAAATTTTGAAAGGGTGTGCCTTGGGTACAGCATCTCCACAGACCACTACATGGTGGAGTTGAGGCCACAGCTCAGTGGACCCTTAGCAGAAGTGGCAGCTGAAATGCCTAGAGAAACCATGAACAATTATGAACTCTTTAAACAAAGGCCTAGAATGAGGATGGGGCTGACTCCTGAACGTGCCCGTCACTGGTTCAGAGCCCTGAGGTGGAAGCCAGGTGTGGCATTCACCCAACATGCCTACCAAATTGATAAAAATTGGAATGCCTGGGTATCAGGGGCACAAGCTAAAACTGTGGAGGAGCTCTCTCTCCTAATAAGACTGGAACAGTTCCTAGAGGGTGTTCCTGAAGAAGTACAAAGATATATCCTGGATGGGAAGCCCAAATCTATATCAGAGGTGGGGGAGATTGGATCCAGATGGGTGGAAGTGACAGAGAGGACCCGAACTGGTGGCAGTTTGTGGGGGTCCCAGGAGAGGTGTCCAGAGATGGCATATCGACACCAGGGACAACCCAAGGGTCTACCTCACAGGGAGGAGCCCACTGCACCACAAGGGAAGCCTCAGACACCTTCTCACCCCACAACCCCATTCTCCAGCAACAAATCTCACTCCAGTGACCAGCCAGCTGGGCGGTGTTTTAAATGTAACGAGCTGGGGCATGTGAAGGCGAACTGCCCCAAGAGCACAAACAGAGTGCAGTTCCTTGCAGTGGGGTCACACCATGTGCCTGCAGGCCCAGATACCTCACAGATACCCCCAGAGCAAAGGGAGATCGTGAGTGTGGGCGGGAAGGAAGTTGTTGCGTGGAGAGACACTGGAGCACAGGTGTCAGCTATCCACCAGTCCTTAGTGGACCCCAAAACCATCAACATAAAAGCTCAAGTAACTGTGCAACCCTTCAAGGGAAACTGTTTTGACCTGCCTACTGCAGAGTTGCCCGTGCAGTACAAAGGCTGGTCAGGGATCTGGACTTTTGTGGTCTATGATATTATCCCATTCCCATGCTGGTGGGAGAGGACTTAGCAAACCATGTGAGGCTAGCCAAAAGGGTGGGCACCATCACCCATAGCCAGGGTAAGCAGGTCTCCCAATCTAACCCTGTTACTGAGCCTTCTACCAGGGTCCAGTCTGTGTTCTCAGATGCTAGAGGACCAGAGACCCAAACAGAGGTGGCAGACGCAGACCCCAACCCAGCATCTACAACAGCAGCAGTAGAGGCAGTCCTCGATACCCAGCTGGAACGAGAACCAGACCCAGTGCTTGTAACTCCCTCAGAGTCATGGAAGCCAGCATTGGTGGGTGCCACCAGACCTGCACTTGCCGCAGCGGGTAGCCCTTCACGAAAGGCTATCCTGGAGTCTGCAACACAACCCCATGCACCAGCAGAGAGTGTTTCACAACCAGGAGAGGCACCCACACCATCTGCATCTCTTCCAGAGAGACTGAGCCTGAGTCCACAACCCAGGAAGGAACTGAGGTCCCCAGCATCAAGGGAGCAGTTCCAAGCCAAGCAGGAGGCAAATGAGAGCCTCAAGGGAGCTTGGAGGTTGGCACGGAGTGGCCCATCACCTATCAGCTCTTCAAATAGGTCTGGGTTTGGTATGAAAAGAGGACTTTTTCACAAAGAGACTCTCTAAGGTGGTCACAAGGAGGACTGGCATCCTCAGAGACAGTTGGTAGTTCCAACTAAGTACAGGGGAAAGCTCTTGTGCTTAGCCCAGGACCATCCTAGTGGTCATGCTGCGGTGAACATGGCCAAAGACTTGTGGGGAGAACCCCTGAAAACCACTCCTGTGAAGGTAACAGGGTGGGAAGGGGGTTGCTGGACTTGTGGGCCAGAGGGCACTTCAGGAGAGAGTGCCAGGCCCAGAAAGACAGGGCAAGTCCCAGGGTCGGGACTGAGCGAGAGACACCTGTGGCCTGGAGGAAACAAAGGAGATGTTTCTGGTGCCAGGAGCAAGGCCATATAAAGAGAAATTGCCCCCTGAGGTTAAAGAGGGTGAGGGTAAGAATGTCCAAGTCAGCCAGGTCTGGAATGGAGAAGAAAGAAGGGTCTATACACACAGCGGCCTGGGTGCACTCTTCAATCGGGAAGAGGGACACCACAGATAAAACAGTTGGGATGGTGAGGGCCCAGACCAACAGTGGAGCCCAGTTGAGATCATGTGACCTGCAGTGAATTTTGTATGTGTACTTTGGACTGTATTAACTCTGTTTTTCCCTAGAACCAGGAAGAAATCACAGCCAGTGTGGGTACAGCCTACACCAGGCTTTCCAGCACTGTCTGTGATTTGAGGGGCGTGTAGTAACCCTTGGGGAGGAAGGGGTTAACACTCTGGTCAGTGAGTCCCAGGACAGCCAATAGGAATGAAGCACAGGTTTTTGAATTGTAACAGCAGCCTGGCCTGGGCCTGTTTGGATGCAGCAGAGCTCCTGGGAGGATCAGGAGGAGGCCAGAGAGGCCTGAGGGAAGAATCTAGCAACATCCTTATCAGAGATAAGTTAAGTTTGGTACTGACTAGGCGTGAGTAGAACAGGGAATGTTTGTTTAGACGCGGTCAGGGTATTTTCTTTGTTTTTGGCTTGTTTTTTGGATTTCTCTGTGCTGAGCACATGTAACCCCCCCCCCCCAACACTACCCTGTAACTACCTAACTTTATTCCCAGAGAAGCAACTCTCTGTGTTTATCTGTTCTTTTTGATTAAAGATTTTACCTTTTAAGTAAGTTCTGGTTCTGTTCCTGGAAAGACAAGAGGTTTGTGTGCACATGCCTTAGACTGCACAGGCAGCTACTAGAGGGAACCCTGTTCCAGTTCTAGCTCATATTGCAGCTGGGGTCCAGTCAATTTCCTGAGAGAGGAATACAGAGGATCGCAAGTACCTCACAGGGAGGAATTCCCAAGTGCGCCTTCCTGGGTCTTAAGAGGTTTTTTTTTCGCATTTGGGTGGTGGCAGCAATACCACTCCAAGGCCAGGAATTGGAGGCCTTGGAGATTTCTAAGAGCAGGCTTTAAGGCCAGTGGCTTTTAAGGCCTGTTGCAGGCCCCCACCTTCTGCACTCAGAGTGCCAGAGTTGGGAAAAAGCCTTGACAGCAGTTAAAACACCTCAAACAGAATCGTAAAATTCTCAACAAGACCACACAACACACATGCAGTAATGAAGCTGAGAGATTCTGTAAGATTTAAGGAGAAACCTGGAGGAGGGGGATTTTATTTCTTGCCACTGTTTGCAAATCTGGACCAACTACACTTCAATATTGTCCTTGGAACAAAGAAGAGAAGCTGGTCTGGTGCCAAACTGGCTTGATTCTGATCTCAGTTGGGTGTAAATCAGAAGTAATTCTTACATTAGTGGAGTTGTATCAGTGTAAAGTGGTGCCTGTGAGATTAGATTTGGGTGGCTAGCTCCAGCCTTTCTATACAATAAGCCGAGTGAGTGCTGGAGTAACTATTCTCCATCCTCTCACCCCACAACTCCTACTGATGCTCTAACTCTCTATTAGTCATTCTTTTTTGCTAAAATTAGATAGGCGCAGATGGTACCATCTTGTTTGGCGGCCAAAACATGATGAAAGTTCTTTGTTGCTTGTTATTTCTAGATCAGTTCTTGTACTTGTAACGTGTTTGGTCACTGAAGGAGAGGAAAGAAGCCATGGGGCTTTCTCATTTTAATTTAAAAACCTTGCTGGCTCTCTTCTGTTATCATTTAAAATGTAGTTACGGTCAGAAAAGCAAGTCTGTGAAAAATAAATGTCTTAGTGGGTGCCATAAATTTTTCTCTCCATGACACCAGGATCAAATTTGCTGTGGTTACAAGTCCAAAAGATAGCTTTGCTGGCTGACAGTGTTGCAGATTTCACCTGCGATTTGACAATGAAGCTGTGTTCTTTCAGGCTCATGCAGTTGCATAAAGCATTTGGTGCTATATCTGTGTGTGTGGGTGACTATGTGCTTGTCAGGGCATTTGTTGGCCTGCTTGTCTGTTGGCCCCCAGAGCTGGGTCTGTTGTTACCTTATCACTGTAAATGGAGTTTAAAAGCAGCTGTCTATTTTATTGATACACATGCAACAGAGAAAGGGAACTGGTTCACAGTCACATACTGTAGCTCTGTTGTTTCATGGGAATTAGGAAGATTTTTGTGTTAGTAAAGTAGGAGTTGCAAGTGTCTCCAACAGATGTGTCCCAATTCAGTGAAGGGTGTAAGTGCTAGCTTAACTTTAAGCACCAGCTTAAGTCCTCTTGGCTTCAGAGGCATGTAAGTGCTTTGCTGAATCAAGGCCTATGAGTGAAATTCACCCCCACTCGGAGGGTCAGCAAAAAGCCTGTGTATCACAGAAATGGGACTTGGTTGTTGCTTGGACTTATATGTTGGTCCTCTCTATAGGGAAGGATTTCCTTTACCCTTATGTGACTTGATATGTCAAACAGGCAGCTGTTTTTCTGACTGCTGCATTTTTACATTTACATCACACTTAACTGCAAAAAATCTCAGAAATGGTGTGATGGAGCTTTTCCCTCACACAAGATCTGACTGGTAAAAAGGAGCACTTAAACTTGTGGCAGGATATACCTGGAAGAGACTTGGAACTAATCAGCTGATTGATTGGTGAAGCCCAGCTGGGCAGGGGCAGGCTAAGTGAGTATAAAACCTGAAAGTGAAGAGCAAGAAGGGGCTTCTGGTGGGAACTCTGCTGTCAGTCCCTAGAAAGGAGGGGAGCTGAGACAAGGAATCATCTCAGGGGGAGTAAACTTTTAATCCTGCCTCAGAATACAGATGCTGGGAATAACCAAGGAGAGAGTGAAGTAGCCTAAGAGAGCAGAGGAGGTTGCAGCTGTAACCCGGGGATGGGCTGGAAGACACAGAAAGGAAGGTAGGAAAAAGCACAAGGAACAGTGAACAGGTCTGAGATTGGGTAGACCATGATGGGTGTGGCATAGAGTTTTTGGACTGGAACCCAGAGTACATGGCTGACCTAGTTTCCCCTATCAGCCACTGGGGAAGAAGCATAGTCTCAACTGTGGAAGGAAAGACTCTCTGAGAGAGATGGTCCAGTGAGACTTTGAAAGTTCAGGAGGGAAGAACAATAGTTACCAGACTGGTGGGCCATGCCATGAAGAGGAAGCACCCTGAGTTATGAAGAGGGAGTGGTTGACTTCAGAAAGAGAGAAAGTGAAAGATAGTGTGTCAGACTGGTCAAGAGGTAATCCCCAGATGAGCCACACAGAGGTGTCCCACTGGTGAGTAGTAGACCTAATGGCAGACAGTTTCCAAGAAATTGTTACTGGTGTGTACTACTATTCATCTTCAACTGGATTTCTGTTTATTATAATACAAAAGGTTCAATAGCAGCTCATGTGATGAATCTGTCCTCTTTTGGGGATGCTCCTTTTTCTTTCCCCCAGTACTTTTGAGATTTGGCTTTGTTTCTGACAGAGAGAACATACTGTATTAAAGCGGAGAAATGAAGCAGATTTAATGAGACATTGCAGGGACAAAGATGGTTGTGGGTGTAATTTACAGTGTAATCCTAATAAAATCCCTGATCAGTGTGGCCAACTAAGAAAGATATTGCTGGGAAGCTATATACAGTGGGTATCTCATACCTTTTGTTAAACTTCTGTCTTAGTTAACCAGAAAAAAAATCACTGCCTTGCTTGCTTTATATATCTAAGTTCCTAAAGAAGACACTTGTTCTCTATCACAGTAGAAACCTTTTTTTCAAGGCTGATTATACTGGTTATTCTGTGTAACAGGTGGGAAGCTTAGTTTAAATCTCTAGCAAGAGAAGTAGTAATAAGCTATAAAATGGAAAGATAATCCAGCCATTGGCCTGTTCCAGAGACAGGTATGGGCCAAGAAAACTAGTTAGAGTGACCACAAGGATAGAGTTCATAAGAGCTCAGCTCCCATTTAGGCACCAAAAATAAGCATCGGGAACAGAAGAAATCACAGTAGGTCCATTTATTTCAATTGAGTTCCAGTGCTTTACCCAGGTTGAAAATGTGGCCCCAGGTTTTCAAAGTGCTTAGCAACCACTGTCACAATGTATAGCCAGATGCTCAAAAGAGCTTGTTACTCAACGTGCTGGCTATTTATATTGGTGCCTCAATTGGAGACAAATTCTGAAATTCCATCTCCAGTCACAGACAATGAGCACTTCTAAAATTACTCTCCAAACCCAGATGGATGTTTGTCAGAACCTTGGATCAAATCACCTTCTTCAATTTTGGGGAAAGTTCTTTTGGTCCCTATGTAAGGCAGGCTTAGAAGCTGTGTTTAACAGCTTCTGAAGGGGAGGGCAAATAATCTGCATGGGTCCTGTATTAGCATGGATACAAAGAGCACAATTAGCTGATTAGCATACTGGGTGCATGGCATAGTGGGTAATGGTATTTGGGGTTAGTCTGCTAACAAATCTATCAATATCTGTAATTCTACTAAGGGGAAATGTGAAATACTGTCTTTTTGTGAATTGCTGTTCTGTTTGTTGCAAATCTGTCTGAGTTAGTTAAAGGGTAAAAACTACCCTTAGTTAAGAGGAGGCTTGTAGGAAGGGCAACTGCATGTTTCAGCCTGAAAGAATTTGAAAGAGACAAGGGTGGGGGTTTGAGGCTATATTAGTCTCTCCTCCTATTGCTTCCCCTGTCTTTTGATAGCTATGGCTAAGTCTTCTGTGAGGTTTTGTCATTTATATAGAGATAGTTGTTTACACTTGCTTAAGAGCTGGAATCACTAGGGAGAAGAGCAAACTTTCTCTCTGACTAGAGAGAAATTTCTCTCTGTGAGCGGAGATGGGTGGAACCAGCAGATGGTGAGAGTGGCCAGCAGTGAGCTGGAAGACATGAGTGACTGGAGGTCAGAGCTGGCAGGCAGTGGGCAGAGCTAGCAGATGGTGAGAGTGGCTAGCAGCGAGCTGGGAGGTGTGAGTGACTGGAGGGCAGAGCCAGAAGCCAGTGAGGGCAAGCTGGGTGGCATGAGTGACCGGAGGGTGGCGCTGGTGGACAGTGGACGGAGCCAAGGAACAGTTCTAGAGAATGGAGTAAGTGATCAGTAGATGGCGTTGGCGGACAGGTAGCATGAGAGATACTCCCTTCATACCCTAGAGTTGGTTGTGAGCCTAGTTTAGCACTGATATTTCCAGATCAGTGCCAGTTTTGCCATTAAGTTTGTATGTTCTGTTATGTGGTGTGGGTTGGTGGGAACTTTATACTAATTTTTCTAGATTAGTGCTGATCTCTGTTATTTGGCCTTTTACATTTTTTTGTTTTGTAGTTCTGTTTACTACACTCAGACTCGTGCTTATGAGTGAGGAAGCCGTACCCCTTTGGGGTGCTGAGGGAACAGTGCAGGATTCCCCAGAAATCTGGGTTGGGGCTCAAGCTGGCTGGTGGTGTTACACTATTGGGAAACCCCTAGATATAGAACCTGGCCCTTGTCCTGTCAGCTCACCCTGGCAGAAGGGTTACACCTATATCTACCAAAGTTTACACTAAAACCCTGGTGTGAACACCTCTAATTTTGTGCAAGTTTTTGATTCTTTGTGGTTCAGTTTAATCACTGCATATTACATTGTAAGCGAAGATGGTAGTTGCTATATTAACACATTGGGCATAGATCCATCTGCTCTGGTCACTAAATGACAGCACAAGTGAAAGCAATTTGGACAAACCAAATGTTCAAAAATCATTAGCCAGGACCCATTGGTATCCTGAGTTTTTAATAATATAATAAGGGGATTCTTTTTATTTCCTCTATGGTGTTTGAGCCTTTAGGATTCATGTTTTCAAGGTCTTCTCTGGAATCATGAAAACTCTCACATGGTTCCAGAAATGAGGATTTTAATAACAATGCCAAAAATTACAAGACATGCAATTAAAATAACAAGAGTTGACAACACTATCGAAATATAGAAGTATATAACCATGTCCCAAGAGTAAATACATCCTTTGATGGGTCCTCAATTAACTTCTGATGTAAGGGGGAAGGAACTCCTCTGATTTCATTAGATTTAGCATCAGCCATTTAATAGTTAATAACAAACACAAGAAGTTTGAAAAGAGTTTATTCTCTCTGCATCAGAGAATAAACCAATCTGTTTTAATGAGGGTCTGGAAGAAATTTAACCTGAATCTGAGGAATCTTATTATTTGTGTACTGCACAGATTCTTGAGCTTCCTCCAGAGACAGCTGGTATTGGCATTTTCTGGTGTAGGATTCTGGACTAGAATGGTCACAGGTAGGATAACTAGGTAGTATCTGTGAAAAAATCAGGGTGAGGATGAGGGGTAAGAGGTGCCTGTGTAAGGCAAAACCCTTAATATCACAACTGTTGCTATAAAATAGAGACAACTGGTCACCTTGCCTGGTCTGATCTGTGGTGGCAATTCCTATGTTAATGATGACTGATGAACATTTTTAAAACATTAATTGGTTTACTTAGTTTGTACATTTATTTAGTAATTCACCATGAGAGTCTGAGGAATGGGCATCAAATCTTTTCCATGTGATACTTTTCTGAGATACAGAGGATCTTAATGCATGAGCTTTTTTGTATGTAGACATTAACTTCTGCCAATCTGTGAAATCATCTAGCCCATGCTTTTCCATATCACTGCATAATTTTAAAGAGAAAAAGAAAAAAAGCATGTGTGTGTGAATTTGAGAAGTCATTTAAGCTTTTTTGATAAGAGCTTTATTAGCATAAGTTAATTAGACTAATTAGTTACTTAGAATATTCTTCTTTGTCTTTGCCAAAACTTGGAATTTAAGGACTGCAGTATATCTACTGAGATTAATGACATTTTAATGCTATTGTTAATTCTCTTATATTCTAATAAGGTGATCTATTTGCCATCACTTCTGTTCTAATCAATTCTGTCTATTCTCTTTTCCTAAATGACAGATAGAATTTAATCATAAATATTGTAAGTAGCCATAGACTGTTAGTTGATGATCTCCATAGTATGTGAAATAATTTGTATCCTTTTTATTACCGTGTTTCCAAGAACCAGTGACCTTTTAAAGATGTATTGGAGAATGCAAAAGTAAGTGAAAAGCCCTTTTCTTAAGGGAATGACATTGTGTCTGAGACTTCTTAGAATCCAAAGACACTTTAATGCCTTCTATGCTGCTGCTTCTCTTTAGTCTTCTGGCTTACCTTCGCTATCCTGACATCTGCTTTTTGAATAGCAGAATTTTGACTACCAGCTATTTTCTCACATACTTTTACTTAGGTCCTTGAGATCTTTGGGCAGCCTGGCTGGATACACTTCAGCTCATATTTTATCTTAGATATGCTAAGGGAATGCATGGTGGAGAAACACCCTGCCTCCCCCAAATCTCATGTGTCACCTGCTATTTCAGCATTCAGCTGAGGGAAGGCCAAGCAATTTTGGAATCCCTTTTCTGTAAAGCCCCTTGTCTGTTAATCATACCTTGAAATATCCCATCTCATGTGCTCGTTAGCTGTTCAGTCATTTTGCTCTTCTTTTGGGCATAGGTTTCTGAGTCTACTACATTCTGTGAATGAGTCAGCTCCTAGTCGTAGGTTATCTGTCAGTATTTGCTGAGTGGCCACAATCTGTTTCCACAGGCTCCACGTGGAATATTAACACAGATTGTTGACCAAATAATTTTTACTACATGTGCATTCCTATCGTACCCACATGCAATCCTTCTTAAAGGCAAGGCAGCCAATAGAGAAGAGATGGATGAGTTTTTTCTTTTCAAATATGTCTGCTTCTTTGGGCAGAAAACCAAGATTTCCTCCAAGCCAGTAAATGACTGCTGCTACTAATTGCATAAGAATATGTAGGAAATCCAGTCCCTTATGCCTTTTGCTTTCCTCTTCAATAGGTGATGAAGTTAATAGTCTATGGTTTTTATAGCTGAATATCCTCTGTCTGTGGAAGAGGCTTGAGAATACATGCTTCTAGGATTTTTCATAATATAACAAAGCCATTGTATCCATGTTCTCTGTTTTTTTTTAATGGTTTATTATGAACTCTAAAAAGACTTCCACAGCCAAATATTAGCCATATTTAGTGAACTTTTCTCTTTCAAATAGATCCCCTTTATGATACCTGGGTACAAAACCAGGTGTTCCCATTTTGAGTTTAAGATGGCTTAAAGATTCTGAATTCAAGAATTGTATGTTAGATGTGAAACCCATCTTTTCATCAACTTCCTGAAGAATGAAGAATCTGAGAGCTTGAATTTGCCCAAAATGTAAAAGTAAAAGATTTTTTTTATAGATACGAAGATGTCTGTGTAACCTTCTATGGCTGTGTTTCATCACTGATACTCAACTTTCATGCCCATCCAGATGCATCAAACCTGTTGCTATGCCTAGAGGTAGGGATCTTGTTGTGCTATAAGACAGTTCATTCTTCTGAGAGCTAAAAGAAAACACAGACACAAGGGTAAGAGAAAGGAAGTACACTTTCATAGATGAGGAGCTTATAGGATGATTAAGAGAGAATTTTTTTTTGAAGGCATAAAGGGGAGTTGATTCCTTAACTCCCAATGACCACCAATCTGTCTTGCATGACTCCTCCCCAAAGTGATTTGCAGAGTGTCACTCTACAAGTTTGTGGCACAGTTACAGATTGTACCAACTTGTCTGTAGCCCAGTATCTTGAACCCAGAGACATGCGTTCATCAGTCTTTTCAGAGTGCTGACTCCTTATTTGAATATTTTTCCTAGCAAACAAAAGCCTTAAACTTTTCTTATTTTTATAGTTTATGTATCAGTGATAATATTTCTAAGCTTATAATTCATATATGGATGTTTGAGGTTGATAAATAAGCTTAGAAGACTTCGCTTTTTGTTGGTAAATATTAGCTTCATACCCACACAAATTGGGGGGGGGGAAAAGTCCATCAATGAAGATCAAAATTTACAAACAGACAAAGGAAAATGCAGCTTGGGAACTTATTACAGATTGAGTTTAAGGATAAATTACACTATACATTTTGAAATATGAAGCTGGCATTTTTAAAAAATAATTATAAAGTTTTAACTTTGTGAATCTCAACACCTGTCAATTATTGTGACAATTGTAAAAATTTAAATCAATAAAATGTAAAAAGCATAAACCCATAATTTTGCACAAATGTGAAAACTTGATGTAATAAAAATTTTAAGTTCCAAAGGGGCAGTCATGTTAGTCTATGTACTGTTTCCTAGGGTTTGAATCCTTACAAATGCTCTGATTTGCTGCTTCAGTGTGACCTGATCCCACGTCTTACACTCCCCTGAATTTATTTTCATCCCATTTTGTAAGTTCCTCCTCTTCAAAGTGTCTGACGAAGTGGGATTTTCTTTCACAAAAACTCATGCGATAAATAAGTCTGCTAGTCCTTAAGTGCCACAAGACTCCTTGCTTTTTTTAGAAGATATTTTAAAAATGTTTAATAAATCTCAATATTATCCACCAACATTATAAAAAAAAGATTAAAACTTAATTCTACCAAATTTAGTGATAAAGAATACTTGAAGGGTAAGGATGTTCAGAGGCTTAGGAGCAAGATTTTCTTTGCTCTAAACTGTGAGTAAATTTTCAAAGCCTCAATCCCCCATTGCTTTTTGTAACAGCTCCTTCTCCAACAGGTCACGTTCCTCACCAGCTTAAAAACACTACCTTGCCCATCCCCTCCTCTTCTGGGATGACACTGGTGTGCAGGTGTAGCAATGCTGTGGCAAAGCAGATCTGCTCTTACACCACCCTAGGGCTCCAGAGTCATGTGTCTCTCACAATTGCCCAAGTCCTCTGACTTTTTTTGTTCACAGATTCACATCCTGTTAAACTCCCTACTGGCTATTCCTGGCATTGTGAGCTATATTCTCAAAAGGTGTTATGGGAGGGCAGTTAATATTTGATAAGGCAGCCTTGAAGGATGACAGGCAAGTGGGAATGAAAAAGAAAGAAGAAAAGAGTTTGTGAGAATAAGAACTTTGCTATGATCTTATGCCACCTGCTTTGCTCTGTGGGAAGAAATTGCCTCCAGCTGGGTGTAAAATACAGATGCAGCTGCCCACCTCCCTCCCTCTACAAATGTATGCATGATGAAATCTTTGAATTCTCTTCTCCCAGTAGATAATGTTGGAGGCACCTCAGTGAAAAATGTTGGAAATTCACAGATGGCTTAACTCTGTTGGAAATCTGAAAAGGATCATTACTGAGCATAAATCTGACCTCTTCCCCTCCTTCATCCAGAGCTGGCTTTTAATCTTACAAAATGTCTGTTTTGGAGATATACCAGGAAAAGGAATAATATGGAAGTTTTTTGGCTTTTCTACTATAGATATGAGAGGGCATGTACGTGAGTGCATGTGTACAAACACACACACACACAAATTTATTATTTGTTTTTTGTGTTGCAGCAGCAACAAGGGGCTCTAATCATACGCCAGGGATCCACTGCATAAGCTGATTCAGTAGAACCCATATCCTGATTGTTAGCCAGAAAAAAAAACTTATTAACATAAGAAGAAAACAATACTGGGCTGGGGCTTCAGATCATCAGATCATTCTGGGTGTGTAGCTTTACATTCTCAGTGTAGCTACAGCCTATTCTACAAGAGGATCCTTCACTATCTCAAGCTTTGGGAAACAGACCTCTCCTAGCTTACAGACAGCTCTCTAAACTTAGCAGAGGCTCACCAGCAAGATCAAACAACAGAACCTTTAAAGCAGGCACACACCCTTGCAACAAAGCTGGCTACCAGTTTTGCTCACATATCTGCACAAAAGACACCATCACAGGGCCTCATCAAGCCAGCTACTCCATCAAGGGCTCATTCACCTGCTCATCCACCAATGTGATTTATGCCATCACATGCCAGAAATGCACCTCCCTCCCCATACCTTGTATATTGGACAAACAGGGCAGTCTTTGTGAAAATCATAAATGGACACAAATCTGACATCAGGAATCACAATGTTCAAAAACTAGCAGGCGATCACTTCAATCTTCCTGGTCACTCCATTATGATTTGCTAATAGCTGAGCTCAAACAAATTAATAATAAATCAAAGCTTCAAAGAGACACTGCAAAATTTGAATTCATATGCAAATATAAGTGTTGCTTCAGGGCTAAATAAGGACTTTAGATTTTTTTCTCCTTATACCAGGTGATTTGACCTCATCTTCCTCTGTATGCTGTTCCCCAGTGTTTGAATCTTAACAACTGCTTTGATTTGCTGTTACAGTCTGCCCTGACCCTTTGAATTATGCTTCTCTGCATGTATTTTGCTCCTCCTCTGTAAGTTTGCCATCTTCAAAGTGTCTGAAGAAGTGGGATTTTCTCCCATGAAGCTCATGTGATTTTAGTTTTTAAGTGCCACAGGACTCCTTGTTTGTTTTGCTGAACTAGACTAACACGGCTCTCCCTTTGAAACCCATCCTGCAGAACACCTCTGGAAAGAGATGCTACAGGGTTTTGATGTTAACCAATTGTTTACTGCATCTTCTGGCACCCCTTGCAAAAAGGTCATGTGACTTTTCCAAAGCTTCATTGTGCTCACAGAGAGTTAGGGATTGAATTCAGGGCAAGAAGTAACCGAGTCAAGGATAAAGGGACAAGATTACCAAATCATACATTTTATTCAGGGCTAATATTTCTTATGTGCCCAAAGAGAATATTAAATATTACATTCTTTTTAAAGCATGCACCATGCAGAAAAGATGGCGGGAAAGATCATTTTTAGTACATTACATGCTGATTCTTTGCACAGTTATGAATGAATATAGATACCTTGCATATGATAAAGGAAATGTATTTCCCTATATAGATTTAGGAAAGACATAATGGTTAGTAAACACAGATCAGTCTCACAAATAAAAAGCACTGAAATGACACACCTTTTCAAGTACTTCACTGATAACTTCTAATGAGAATCTCTGAGTCATGAGAACATTTCTAAATTTCAATCTTGTAGTAAAAGAGCAATAAATCAAAAAGATGGGATGAACAGCTTATTTATGAGAAGTCCCTGAATCACTCATTCAGTGCTCCAGATATTGTCTCCCATACAACATTTGCAATAGATCAAATGCTTCTGTTTTATAACAGTAATCAACAAAATTGTGGAAGTAGCTCCTTTGCAAGGAGCTGTGGAAATAGACAATCAAATGGTCTCGTAACACTGCAGTCTGTTTGCAATAAGTCAAAATGAATGCATTAGCAAGAATAGATAAAAAACAAGTTTCCTGTTCAGGTCCAAAAATCACTCAGCAGTTCAGATAGAGCCTTTCACATTCATCTCATAGACTTTATTTCAAGCCAAGTAAGAGCTCAGAAACTCTGTTTTGGGGTAACTACTACTGTTTATTACTGGGAACATCCAGCTGGTGGTTGTATTACAATAGTTTCTAGAGCCCCCAGTGGAGATCAGGGTCCCATGTGCTAGGTGCTATACGTTTAGTTGAAGAGACGCCATGCCCCAAAGAACTTAAAAATTAAGCACTGGACAGCCAAATAGTTGGTGAAATGGCGGCAGTGGGTATGCCTACATGGGGATTAAAAACAAAACAAAACAAGAAATACTGCTGGGATGGGTTAGCTGACTCAGGCTTTTGGAGCTCACACTCAGGGGCTAAATTCCCAGTACAGTTTTCTATAAATTAGATGATTCAGTGGCCAAATGTTGGCACGACAAAAACTAATCCAGCAGTTTAGCACCCTTGTTGATCTCTGTTCTGAGACGGACCAGTATTGAATTGCCATGGGAGTTAAATGGTGGTTCCCAGCACAGTTATCTCTTTCAGATCATTGAGCCTGGAGATTCTTCCCTCTTGTGAATGTTACTCTTTGTTTATATGGCGGGTCTGAATGTGCATGACAGAAGGGGAGAGAGAGAGAGAGAGAGAGAGGGAGGATGGGACATGGAGTCTCTGGACCCCATCAACTGCTTTTTACCAACTTTATATCTTGGGATGCTGTAGGTTGATGGTGGTAGAATGAAGATTGAGATGACGACAGGGAGAGAGGTTCAGTGTACAAGGGAAGCAAGGAGTCCTGTGGCACTTAAAGACTAACATACTTATTTATTGCATGAGCTTTCATGGGAGAAGTGGGATTTTCTCCCATGGAAGCTCATGCAATAAATAAATAGTTAATCTTTAAGTGCCACAGGACTCCTTGCTTTGTTTGCTGAACTAGACTAACCTGGCAACTGTACAAGGGGGAACTGGATAAGAGTTCATGTATCCTCAGATTGCAGCTAAGATTCTACACAGCTCAGTTTTAGCTTGACCCCGTCTCACCATTTCCTTCATAGGAATATCAAGGAAACACAGCACAGGACATCCCAGAGTATTGCTCTGTAGAGATGGGCCATAGATATGAAGCAACAAATGAGTACCTCTCATGGATTTCCCACAGATTCTGTAGGCAGAGGTAGGAAGCATACATGACCCACACTTATGAAGGTTTTTCCATGGTCATGGAGCATTGGGCTCCCTCAGTTGTTTTCACTTTGTCTGAAATGGATCACCTTGTGGAATCTTTCCTTGCTATTTCATATGCAGAAACTGTTCTTCAAATGAATGCATTTTGTTCTCCAGGGCTGTCACTCAAGAACTTCCATGGAACACAATGAATTCAAACGCATACAAAAGATTCAGGGGCACTGTTTTAGGCATGACTTCTCAGAGAGTAGTATAGTGGATAGATATTTCATCTTTCTCAAAGATGGCAGGCACCTTTGCCCCCTTGTTCAGATATACAATAACATTTTGTGTTAAGCCAGTAGGCATCTTCATTCTTCCAACCTTTTATGATAGGGACACTTTTTTTCCCTTGAGATTTATGCCCCGTTTTGATATTCTGTGGCTTTTGCCTGGGTTGCTTGTGTCAGTTGGTTATTCCTACTCTGCTGAAACAGCCTGAGTCAGGGTAATGCTGTGCAGATTTTCATTCCCATTAGCAGGTGGAGAGGAAGGATGGATGGTCTTGTGGTTAAAGCACGGACACATCTACACAGACAGTTTTATTTCGAAATCAGTCCTTTCGAAAGGACTGATTTCGAAATATTACCCTTATTTCGAAAGGGCTCCTTTCGAAATAGGGAAAACCGTGGGATCGCAACGGCTGTTATTTTGAAATGGATATTTTGAAATAACACCAATCGGACCACTGTTTCAAACAGTTGTTTCGAAACAATGGTGTTGTTTCGAAACAACTGGTCTAAAAGCGTTATTTCGAAATATCCTTTTCGAAATAATGGCCGTTTCAAGGGGGGTAGGTTTTACTTTTTCAAAAGGACAATCCTTATTTTGAAAGGACGAGGTCCGTCCTTTCGAAATAAGGAAACATCATGTAGACCAAATTTTTTTATTTCGAAATAACGGATGTTATTTTGAAATAAAAGAGCCGAGTAGACATGTACTAGATTAGCGCTCAGGAGACCCTAATTGAATTCCTGGCTCTCCCACAAATTTCTTGTGTGATCATGGTCATGTCAGCTAATCTTTCCTCACTTGTAAAATTGCTTCCTTACTTTCATAAAAGGACTACTCAATGCACAAGAACTGTACATAACTTAGACTCTTATTGGTGGTTAGAAATGTGCTGCCTGATTCAACTGTATACGAACAGAATGTATGTGGACAGGAAAAAACACATGCTAACTAAAACAGGCGATAAGGGAGTCATGAAGCATGTCTACAACCCATACTACTTTGACTAAACCTGTTAAGCCCTTGTTTATCACTTTCCTAAATCTACCTCATAGGGGTGTTGTGAAGATTCATGATTGTTCTCAGATCCTTGAAATACTGTGTGAATGAAGGCTGTGGAAGACGATAGATGTGCATTTGTGTGGAGGATGAATCACTTTGCTGAATTTTTGCCTTCATTTTAGAAATTTTTATTGGAAACCAAAGGCTTGCTTGCTTAGCGCCAGTCTTCCATTTCCAAAAGGTTATTGCAGGATCAGCTGATAAGACTTGGTGTCATCATGCACGCTTATCTATGTGAAGCGTAACTATGGGACATGGACGTCTTGAGACATTGATACTTGTGCATAATTTGAATGCACCATTTGTCCCAGTGATGTGTGGCATCACAGTAGCTTTGTGCACAGCTGACTCACTGTGGCTGCATATGCAAATGACTGGCAGAGGCTAACTGGCTCATCCATAATTACAAAACAAGTGTATGGTAAAACCAGGCATCAGAACCAGAGAGCCTGTTTCCCATTTCTCAGCTTTAACTGTTAAAAGGTGGCATTTTTTTCTCCTGACTTAACAGCCAGGAACTGGTAACAGCTGATAACTTGGTCAAAATTCAACCTGGGGAAATGCAAATAAAAGGCTGTGGATCTCATTACTGGTCCCTTCATCTTTCCAGTCTCCTTAGCCTTGTGAATTGTATTTTCCTATTCATTATTTTTGTTCCACTTTGTTGCAATATAAAATACCATTACTTAGTCTCTTAGGAGACAGACCAGCACTTTTGTGTGTGAAAGTTTCTGTGAATTTTGGGCCTTCTGGATTTATTATTTATGTCCTGTACTTGATATATTTCTCATTTGCAAGATTTGAGTGACACGGTTTCCACTGCCATCTAATCCAAATCTGTCCTCCAGAGGGGGTTATACCAATCACAATAATTTACTGCAGAGATGTGTTGGCATATGAATGGGAAATACTTCCTAGCACAATTTGCTCACATGTAGGAGACAGCAAGCAATTTATAATGCTGGCCTCTGCTGCCTTCTTAAAAATTCAGAATATGCACATCACTGTCAAAAATGAGTTTGCTGCTTAACAAAGCCTGATTGCAATAAGAATTAGCAGAGTTTGGTAATCTTGAATAAGGTTAAATTGCAGGTTAAACCCTTAGTGTTTGGTCTGTTGAATATGATATTGTGCCATTCAGGATGCATAAGGAATTAAGGTATATGCTAAAAAGAGAGATGGTCATCTGGCATGTACCCTGTACTGTCTTGTACTCTGGACATGAACTGTATTGTCTTTCTCTCTGAATGTTACAGAACTCTTAAACTAAGCAGCATTTGGCTAGCTCTACTTCTATGAGACCTACAAGGACCAACTGCTTGCTGCAAGAAGTACTGTTGGCAGTTCAGAGGCTGGGAGTCTTTCTCGAAACCAGTAGTGACTCAGTGCTTCCACTTCTAGCAAAGGAATCATTGGAATTTTTACCAAATCTTCAGCTTGTGTAGATGAGCAGAGTTCCAAGACAGCAGAGGTATGCTGAGCTATAGGTCTGACCCTTAAATCACTAAAGACTCTTTTCAATCCTTTCCTTCAAATGAGATGATCAACCGACTTCTCAGCTGGTACAAACCCTGGCTGATTTAACACTAGATGAGCATCTGGCTCCATACATGTAACTCTTTTTACAACTGTGGTCCTTTGAGGAGAACTTTAAGGAGTTGTTTAGGTAAATCCAGGAGCATCGCTGCCCCAGGGAAGGACCCGGGGCATGGGCCCAGGGCCCGTGGGTCACACCTCTGGCCCCAATTCTGTGGTTGGGCCCGACCTGGCCTTGGGCACCTGCTGCCACCAGCCTGACCCCGGATCCCCGGCCACTGACAGGGCAGAGAGCAGGAGCCACTGCCACAGATGCCCAGCCTAGGACAGGGCCGGAAGCAGCCGCGGGTGGCCAGAACCCGGATCTCTGGCTGGGGACTGAGAGAGGCAGGTGCTGTGCCAGGACTTGGGGCACCAGTGCTGAGATTTGGGGCATGAGCCCCATGCGCCAGTCATCAGCGATGCCCCTGGGTAAATCTCTTCCATTGGTCATCATAGGCTTACCCAGTCAACTTGTCAGCATCCAGAGTGCACAGGGAAATGCCCTTACTGCATTTGAATTATTCTGTGAATTAGTTTAGTAGTGGGAGTTGTAACAAGGTATCCATTTGTGCCATCATCGAAGACAAGTCACTAATGCACATTGGGAGTGAACTCTGGACAATGGAAGAGGAAAAATCAAAATAGCTGAAAAGTCACGAGAAATGGTGATCGCAACATAAGTCTGGAGAAGTTTTCGTAGAGTAAGCAAAGAAACAGGTTGTGGCACATTCATGTTGAGTTGTGAATTAAGATATCAATACTGGAAATTTAGTGCTGTATCTTAGGTCCAAAGGATCAACTGTGTTAGTCTAGTTCAGTAAAACAAACAAACAAAGAGTCCTATGGCACTTAAAGACTAACAAATACATTTACTATATGAGTTTTTGTAGGAGAAAATCTCACTTCGTCAGACATTGTGAATATGGGGGAACCTACAGAATAGGAGGAAATAAATGCAGGGGTGTGTAAGTCATGGGAACGGGTCATACTGTAACAGCAAATCAAAATAGTTGTAAAGATTCAAACACTAGGGAACAGCATATAGAGGGAGATGAGGTCAAACCACCTGTTGTAATGAGAGAAAAATCCAATGTTCCTATTACGTCCTGAAGCAACGCAACTGAATTTGCAAATAAATTCAATTTCAGTAGCTTGTCTTTGCAACCGTGATTTAGTATCATCTGTCTGAGCACAGCAATTAGCAAATTATTAATGGAGTGATCACAAGGATTAAAATGCTGACCCACTGGAGTATTGTGATTTCTGATGTGGGTTTTTCTCCCATAAAGGCTCATGCAATTAATATATTTGTTATTCTTTAAGTGCCACAGGACTCTTTGTTTGGTTTGCTGTATCTTAGCAGGTGAAAACAACTGGGATTTCTAATGTCTGATTTTCAGTAGCCTTACCTGCAATGTGCACAAAAGAAAAAGAGAACCTCGTCTCTAAATTATGGCGGTTTTTAAATGTAGTGTTTGTGAAATGTGCTGGATTGAAATCATTAAAAACTTTTCTCTGCAGAACCAAGTTCAGCAATGGCAGTGAACTGCAAACCAGTTTAATTAAATGAATGGGGTCTGGTGCCAAACAAGTTGCAGAGTCAGGACTGCGCACCAAGGGCTTATTGGAATGACAAGCACTGTTCCTCGTCACCCCCTGGATTTTGAATGATACAGCTCAGCTTCCATCAACAGACTGGGCACTGTGTTAATGTGTGTCCTGTACAATGATTTCCCATTTAGAGGAAAGGCAATTATTAGAGCTGGTTAAAAAAATAACCAAAATGTTTTTCTATTGAAAAATTTTACTTTAACTAACCTTTTTTTCCCCCCAGAATTGTATCACTTTTGACAACATTTTTGTTTCAGAGGAAATATAGTTTTGTTTCAGAAATGTTCCATGACCACTTTTTTGGAACAAAGTTTTGATATTTTTTCTTTTTGAAACAACTTCTTTATTTTGAAATTTATGTTGTTTTATATCAACACAAAATGGTTTAAATAAAAATTTTTGAATTTGTTGAAACAAAACATTTGAATTCACCTGAAACCCGTGTGTGTGCGTGCGCGTGCGGGTGTGCATGTGTGCGTGTATGTGTATGTGAAATCTCAAAATTTCTAATGGGACAGAAAAAAATCTCATTTTTGGTGAGCTTCTGTAATTGCATATATTAAGCTCTGTATGCAGTTGAATCTGTACTGAACATAGTATTCCAAACTCAGAGTTAGTTCTTCATTTGGTGCACATTATCTTGTGTCTGAATAGAGATGAAAAGAAGGGTGATGTTATGGTAGGGGTCTACTACAGGCCATCTAAACAGGAAGAGGAGACGGATGAGGCTTTTTTTTCGACAATAAACAAAGCCATCCAAAGCACAAGACTTGGTGGTGATGGGGGATTTCAGCTGCCCAGACAACTGTTGGGAAAATAACACTGCAAGGCATGGATTATCTAACAAGCTCTTGGAATGTATTGGAGACATTTTTTTATTTCAAAACGTGGAGAAAGCTACTGCGGAGAAGCTGTTCTCAGCTTGATTATGACAAACAGAGGAACTGGTTGAGAATTTGAAAATGGAAGGTAACTTACGTGAAAGCGATCATGAAATGGTAGAGTTCATAAATCTAAGGAATGGTAAAATAAAATAAAGACAACGGATTTAAGGAAGGTATCCTTTTGCACACTTAGGGAGCTAGTAGATAGTGTCCCATGGGAAGCATGTCTAAGAGGAAAAATAACTGAAGACACTTGGCAGTTTTTCAGAGAGACAGTATTAGAGGCACAAGAACAAACTATTCTAGTACTCAGGAAGGATAGGAAGTATGGCAAGAGACCACCATAACTTAACTAGGACATTTTCAATCATCTAAAAATGAAGAAAGAATCCTCCAAAGATGGAATCTTGGACAAATCACAAAGGATGACCACAAACAGATAACACAATTATGTAGGGGGAAATCAGAAAGGCCAAAACACAAACTGAGATGAAACTAGCTGAAGGTATAAATGGTAACCCCCCCCCCAAAAAAATTAAATACATTAGAAACAAGAGGAAGACCAAGGGCAGTGTAGGTCTGTTACTCAACAAAGAGGGAAAAACAATTACAGAAAATATGGAAATGGCAGAGGAACTAAAGGATTTCTTCGTTTTCGTCTTCACTTTAGAAGGCTGGTGGTGACTGGAGGCCTGGCATAGGGGAGGTCAGGAAAAATGGGTTAGGATCAGAAGTTAAGATAGGGAAAGAAAAAGTTAAAAATTACGTAGATGAGCTAGAGGTCTTCAAGTCACCAGGACCTGATGATATTCATCCTAGAATACTCAAGAAGCTGACTCAGGAGATATCTGAGCCATTGGCTATTGAAAAATCATAGAAGACTGGAGAGGTCCCAGAGGACTAGGGAGGAACAAATATAGTGCCCATCTATAAAAAGGGAAATAAGGATAACCCAGGGAATTATAGACCAGCCAGCTTAACCTCAGTACCAGGAAAAATAATGGAGCAAGCACTGTTCTCGGATGTATTAACAGGAGTATTATAAGTAAGACACAGCAAGTACTTTTCACTCTACTCCATGCTGATTAAGCCTCAGCTGGAGTATTGTGTCCAGTTCTGGGCACCTCATTTCAGGAAAGATGTGGACAAATTGGAGAGGGCCCAGAGAAAGCGACGTGAATTATTAGAAACCAGGAATGTTTGATTTATGAAGGAAGATTGAAAGAGCTGGGTTTGTGTAATCTGGAAAATAGGAGACAGAGAGGCAACATAACACCCAGGGGCATCGCTGGCGCCTGGCACATGGGGCACATGCCCTGAATCCTAGAGCCAGTGCCCCAAATGTGTGGGCCAGCCTCTGCCTCTCCCACCTGTGTCCATAGCTGGGCCACCCGTGGTGGTGCCTGCTGCTCTCAGCCCAGTCTCCAGCCAGGAATTCAGGCTGGACTACCTGCAATGCTGCCCACCTCTCCCAGCCCCTGCCAGGGATCTGAGGCCAGGCTGGCGGCAGCAGGAGCCTGAGGCCAGATCGGGCCCAGGTAGAGGATCAGGGTTGTGGGGAACAGGGCCTGCAGCCAGGGGTGGGGGCCATGCCTGTGCCCTGGGTCTTTCCTCGGGGCAGCAACTCTCCTGATAACACCTAAGAGTTTGTCATAAGGAGGGGGGAGAAAAAATGTTCTCTTTAATTGCTGATGAGAGGACAAGAAGCAATGGGCTTAAATTACAACAAGGGAGGTTTATGTTGGACATTAGGAAAAGATTTTTAATTGTGAGAGTGATTAACCACTGGAATAGGTTGCCAAAGCAGGTTATGGAATCTCCATCTTTGACAGTTTTAAGAGCAGGTTAAACAACTGCCTGTCATGGAGGGTTTAAGAGGGCACTTGCTCTTGTCATGAGTGCAGGGGACTAGACACAATGACCTCTCATGGTCCCTTCCAGTTTCTGTGATTCTATGATCTTCAGTGGAGCTGTGTTGATGTACATTAGCTGAAGATGTGGCTATACAGTTCATCTCAGAATGATCCTAAAGAGCCTGGAACAGTGAAAGACCACTATTACTCCAGTGTTACACCAGCACTGCTGATGAAATAATTCATTGGTGAACTGGAAGCTCAGGACTCTGTTCTTCTATCAGCAGCATGGTTATTACTGCCCCAAACCCAGTGGGAGTCAAGGCTCTTTATTTAGTACTGTGTTTGGGTCCCTCTTTGTGATGATTTTCTTCCTTAAGTGTTGTAGTTTGTAGTGCATGCTTGTCAACTTGTGGCAGAGGAAAATTGTAACCAAAACCAAGGATGTTCAGTGGCTGGCATTCAGTGTATGAATTGTTGATTATCTGGCAAATTCTGGGGATTATTTGTTGATTATAGCAATTAAGTAATACTAAAGTTTTCTCAGCTTTGCAAGGAATAATACAGTGATATTTAAATGCTAATAATTTTCTGCTGTTTACCTGTAAGACTTATGTAATTAATGTCCTTAGTAGACTGGTACAATGATGCTGTTTCAAGAGACAACAGATTGCATTACTGTTGCTATTATTTCCTAGTCTAATATAGAAACATAGGATGGTTTTCTCAGTTACTCCAGAATGGCAATGCTTGGCATGTGTGGCTTTTCTTAATGGTAACTACATTAACTCTGATAAAGTGCAGATGAAGGCAGTGGCGTCGCTAGCGTTGGGCACCCGGGGCACGTGCCCCGGGTCCCAATGCTGGTGCCCCGGTTCTCTGACCCAATCGGGCCGGGGATCCGGGCCCGATCCCTGGTGGTCCGCGGCCGCGTCTCCAGCCAGGGATCCAGGGCCTATCTGGCCGCCCAGCAGGCCCCGCCCCCTGGCCTGGGATAGGGCCAGGGGGAGGCCGCGCCACCGCCGCCGTCGCCGCCAGCTAGCCCGTGCTGTGGTGCAGCGCGGCTCAGCCTAGGCTGGCTCGGCGCGGCCGGAAACGGCCTCTGGAGGCCGGGCCCGTGACCACAGCCCGGGATCCCCGGCCAGGGACAGGGCCGCTGCAACCGCGGGTTGCCGACCGGGTCCTGGATCCCCGGCCAGGGACAGGGTTGCTGCAGCCACCGGTGGCTAGGCCAGGGATCTGGGGCCTGGCTGGCTGCCCGCGGTGGCCCCGTCCCCTGCTGAGGATCCGGGACCCAGCCAGCAGCCCGTGGCTGCAGTGGCCCCGTCCCCCGCTGGGGATCCGGGGCCTGGCTGCGGCCACGGCAGCCCCGTCCCCGGCAGGGGATCCAGGGCGGCGGCCGCGGGCCCAGCCTCCAGCGGCTGCTTCCGGCCACGCCGCGCCAGAGTAGGCTGAGCTGCGCCGCACCGCAGTGCGGCCTAGCTGGCTGCGGCGACGCGGCCTCCCCATGGCCCTATCCCGGGCCAGGGGGTGTGGCCTTTTGGCTGGGGGCGGGGCTGGGCCCGTGCCCCGGGTCTTTCCCTGCCCCAGCGACGCCCCTGGATGAAGGGCAGTCTTCTCCACTGATGCATGTTGATGCATCTCCATACAAGTCAATGCAGCTATGCTCATTAACACTAGCACAAGATCTGGTCTTGGCATGGGTCTTTTGGGTCAGTGAAAGACTTTTATTCTATTCCCCAAATTCTGAGCTCACTTTTGTAAAGCTGGTGTAATTTCATTGACTTAAATGAGGTAATTCCTGGCTGAGAGAAAGTGAGTGCAGAATCAAGCCCAGATTTATTTTAGACAGATGGGGTGATGGGAGTCTGGAGATCTGATGCTGCACTCTTTGGGTAGTGATTTCTGCTTATGAACTTGGACAATCTTTTAATTCTTTGTTACCTAATCTTATGAGTGTGAGATGTACTCCCATTCCTGACCAACATCTAGTTTCCCAGCCCCTTCTGTAGTTCTGTTTGTACTCTCTGTCTTTATCTCTCCAGGATCCAACAAGACAGATTCAGTTTCAACCACCCCCCAAGGCTCTGAGTGAGCACTCTAGGTGGGAAGTCCAAACCTCTGTATCCCTGTGCATCTATCAATCTATGTTCTTTTTGGTGCTCATTCCATAACAAAGAATTCCACGTAACAGTTTTGCTATAACATAATCTCATATCAAACTATTTCAAGTACCGGTAAATGTTCTCTCCCCGACAGCCTTACTGCATAAAAATTCCTGGATTGGGGCTTAGTCTGAAGCCCACTGACATCTTTTTGACAGGCTTCGCTGGAGTTCAAAACTCTTTCTTGAAAAATCACTGAGCACATTTTCTTATATAATGTCAGGTTTGGAAACATAATTTTGTAACAAATACCATTTTCTTTGACTGATCAATGATTTCCCCATTACAGAAACAAAAAGTAGGTGAATTAAAATATATTTCTCTCTAATACAAGTATTGTGAATGACCATTGAAGGACTGTTTAAGAACAGATTAATAGACTTTCCTTCCATCATTTTCTGAAGAACTCCAACAGAAGATGAATAATCTTGGTAATTAAATATTGGGAATACACTACCATTTTAGACCCAAGTTATGATCTACTCAAGCAGTTTCCCAAAGCTAACAATTTTATGTAATAATAAAAATGTGGAAGACTCTTTCTTCCATATAAATAATCTTTAAAGCCATTTCATTTGTCCCATGGAGTCTTAAATAAGGAAAACTAATTATTTTCTTTTTAATTATACCAACCTAGTAGTAACATTCATTGCTTCCATAGTCATCTTATTCCTGTGTTAAAAGTTGCATCAACACTTTTCTTTTATGTCATTTCATTAGGCTTTTTATGAAGGGTGTGTATGTGTGTGTGGTAGGGAACCCCACAGTCCTTCACTACAGGAAGTCTAGTACCTGCAAATATGTGAATATCTGTCTACTTAAGTATTTCTATGTCTTAGTGTTCGGGTGTCTACTCCACACAGATGAGCAAAGTTTTAACAAGAGTTAAGTGCAGCAAGGCCACCTGGTTGCATTGGAGGGTTGGTCATGGAGGGTTCTATAAAGAAAGGAAGTTTGGAGCAGAAGGGATAAAAAATGAAACTCTATAGTCACTTTTCTGACAGTAGGGAGTGAATAGATCTGTAGAGAATAAGAAAGCTCTTTCAGAACAAGGCAAAAGTCCAGGGAAAGACTTGGTGGGAATAAATCTAGCAGTAAAGAGATGGAGGGAATTTTACTTGTCTGTCCTAGTGTAGAGGTGGATCTGGATATCACTACCAGCCACTTGTCCATACAAAGGGACTCTAAACTACTGGAAACTTTGAGAAATTGTTATATGGACTACTGGATCCAGACCTGGAGGGTAGGAAAAGACTTTTGTTTCTTGTTGGGTTTTTCTCTTGACTTGGAAGTGTTAGAACTAACCATGACCTAGCTACTGAATTGAGTCACAAAAAAGAGAAGAACATTACAGGGGTAGAGTGGCTGCTGGTAGAGGGTGCTAGGATATAAGCCTAGTCTATCCCAGGCTTAGCTGTAAGGGGATGTGTGTGAGGCTAGTCAGCTCTCCCACAGGTACCCAATACTGTAACATCTGAACAGCACAGTCTTTAATGTTGTATTTAGCTCCCAACACCCATCCCTGCCAGACAGGAAAGAACTAGTGTTCACTAGAAATGGGGAAGTGAAACACAGAAGAGGCTTGGATAGATATTTAAAGGTATTTAGATACCAAAAGCTACACACAGGTTCCTAGTGGGATTTTCACATGTGTTTTGGCACCTGTGTAGGTATATAGGTACTTAAAAATCCATCTGTGATTTACTTGCCAAAGGTCACCCAGGAAGTCTGTGGCAGGAAAATAAATCAGTCTAGCACCTGAGAATACACTTTTCATCGTAGCATCTGTAATAGACCCTTTCACTCAGATGAATTCCAAGCATTTTAGGGATTGTCACCCCAAAGAGCTAGGTTCGTGAGGATTCACCAGACACAGTCCACGACACCAGTTGCATAAATATAAGATGTTTATTAAAGCTAGGGTGTTTAGCCGTAGCTAGCATCAAGGATAGAAATATATAAAATGGCGAAAGCTTACATCCCTTCAGCTGCTGGGGACCCCTTGCACAGATGCAGATGACTCTGAGGAGGTTTTCAAGGCACCTTGCTTCCAGTTCCGGCAGCAAAATCTGTCAGTTCCCAGGAACTGGGCTCACATATAGCATTTCAGGAGAAGGTAGGGTAATCAAGCCTGCCTTCCCTTTTACATGGTTATGGCCTAGGCCAAGATAGTTTGAAGGAACAGATAAAAGAAGTACATCACAGCCAAGCCTTGCAAAACACCTTGTATCAGGTCCTAGCCAGTTCCCAGAGATGACTGGCTCCAGCTGGTGCTTTGGGCATGAAGCCCAACATCAGTTTATGGTAGGGTTGCTCACAGGGGTTGGGTACAAGTACCATGCTACCTGTCCATCACAAAATATTCCACTTTAGCCCTACAAGGATGTTCTCTCATCTGTTTTAGATGGGGGAAACAGACATAGGGGGACTAAATAACCTTCATGACATCACATATCAAATCAGTAGGGGGAACAGAAATAAAACCCATATTTCTTGACTTCCTTTATCGTACTGTAAGCCTTAGACCTCTCCTTCACATCTGTTTCTTAATGGTGGCCCTAATCCATTGATTCTTAGCCTTTTCTGTCCTGGGACACTGTGCCATATAGTTGGAAGCACTCCCCCTTCATTTAACAACATGAAAAGGGCAAACTTTTGATGTCACACTGACAGAAAAATTCACTTTAATCTGTCCATCAGCCTGATTTCCCCACCCCACCCCACCCCCACACACTGGCTCCCCGCCTCCCACTGACTTCGCACCTTATACCTGTTCAGGGCTGCTGATCCAGCAAAACACATGGATCATATGATTTGATTTGGAACCAGAGCTGAGGAAGATCTTGAAGCTTATCTCTCACCAACAGAAGTTGGTCTAATAACAAATATTCTCTCAGCCCTGTTGTCTTTTATAGTTAAGCCCATCAGTAGTAGATTGGTTTGAATGGGACCATTTATGTGTTTAAGCGCTGTGCTCCATTGAGACCTAAGTGAGAAAAATTGAGCTTCTTGTTAAACAGATCTCATGCAGAGCTGTACAGAGGGGAAACACATGCCTGACAGTGATTTAGTCCACTCCTTTCTTCTTAATGATATCCTCTATTTATATCATTTATTTATTAGAATTGCTTATTTCTTCTTATTTGAATCAATCCTTTGGAACTTTGCCCATCACTGCTTTAATCCATTATGTTGCTTACTCTTGTTTAGCAAGCCATTAGGGCTGCTCAAGTTTGTAAAATAAAGCATCCTTCAGGCAAACTTTGAAAAGGATGATTTTCCTCCAGTACAGGCTCTGATTGCTGCCATGCATGCTGGGAGGGAGAGTTGAAGTGGCCTTGATTTGATTCTAATGGGGCTCTTCCTCCTTGATGTTGCAGAATAATGTTGCCTAAGTGATTAGGGCACTGGACTGGATTTCAGGCACAATAGGTTCTATTGCCATCCGTCACTTTGTCCTGCTGGGTGATGTTGGACAAATCATGTCATGTCTCTCAGCCTCAGCTTACTCATCTGTAAAATGGGTATAGCAATATTAGCTCCTCTGTGAAGCACATTGAGCGCAAAGGACGAATTTGGCTATTTAAAAAATTGTAAGTAATTTTAATATTAACTCTTCTATGGCCACTACAACTTAGCCCTCAGAGGTTGAAAGTATGAGTTTCCCTCCCTCCCAGGGGATACCCTCTATTTTAAAAGTTTCTAATTGTATTCCTGCTGACCTTTAAATGAAATCCTCCCTACACACCCTTGAATCAGTGCAGCAGGTACCATGTGTGCCATGAACTGAGAGCCTCTGTCCTGAAGCAAAGGGTCGATGACAAAATTTAATCAGGTGATTGATGTGCACTAATTCACGAGCCACTGTACTTTCAATTACTTTCCGAAATAGGAATTATAAACCTCAAAGAATGAGGGAATCTGTGTTGCATTTGTGGCCATAACGTAATTTACATGGAAATACTTTAGCATAGCTTGCAATAATAACTCTAACATTTGTGGTTTTTAATAGTTGGTGCCTTGATGTCTTAAATGAGTAGAAAATAAGGTAGTGTTTGGGTGGGGGGAGTGATAGTGGTTGTCCCCCTCTCCGATATATCTCTTGGAAAACAAGAACCAATTAGTTAGGTTAGGAAGAGTGTCTGCAGACATCTTCCCCTCTCTTCCCCACCCCCCTTATGTTAAATGGATCAGTTCCATTTAAAGTGAGACGCTAGAGATTTTGTTGGGAATTCCTGGAGAGAAAGGAACATTAATTGTTTTGAGGTGCAGCAGGTCAAATGCAGGTACAGGTCACCTTAGCGTAGGTGAAAATGATGAAGAAAGGATTTGTTCTTCTCAAGGTGCACAAACCTCAAGCTATTTGATCATCCGTTTGTCTCCCACCCATTGCTCCTAACTCCCTTGGAACTCTCAGTTCCAGAGGAAGTGGGTGTTCTTTTTTCAGGGTTTTTTGCCTATGAAACTGAGCTTGGCCAGGATGGTCTGACCATAGAGAACAGCCAGTTTTGTGTTGCTGTGATGGGGTACATCTTCATTGACTTTACTGGAACTGTGGTGATGCATGCTGGCAGAGAATTTTGTCCTATGTGTTATTTCTCATTGTGTTTCAAAAGCTAGATGCCAGTGAAAGTGGGGAAATGCAGTATAATTCCAGTTATCTAAATTCCCTTTATTCAAACAGCCTAGTTATCCGAATCAATACAATGTCCCCTATGAAGCCCTATATAACTTTTCATCTTTGCACCTGCTAATTCTAATCAGTGGTTTGGATTTTGTATAACCTTTTCCTTGGGCTGTCACCTTGACGTGGTGGAGAAGCTCACCTCCATGCCAGAACTAAAGTAATATTGGCAACATAACTAAATTCCAGTTTGTTATGCTGTAGTTGCACAATCCAAGGACGATACAGACATCCGTGACTACTTCTCAGAAGCTTATGAATGCTTAGGGCTTCCCCTGAAGATCAGAGAAACAGAAGTTTTCTATTAGCCTGCTCCTGTTCAATCATCAGACCCAGAAAGAGAGAAAACAAGGAGTCGTGTGGCACTTTAAGACTAAGAGATTTATTTTTTTGCATGAGCTTTCATGGGAGAAAATCCCATTTCATCAGATTTTCTCCCATGAAAGCTCATGCGAAAAATAAATCTGTTAGTCTTAAAGTGCCACATGACTCCTTGTTTTTTTTGCTGGACTAGACTAACATGGCTATCCCTTTGGAAATTGACCAGAAAGAAAGGTCTACGCTGATAGACAAGAATGGGAAAACATAGAACACTTTGCTGTCTTGGGAACCAACTATCACAGAGGGCTAACACAGACATCAAGATTTATCACAGAATCTGCTGTGCCAGCCTTACCTTTGACAGGTTGTCTTGCTGAGTGCTCAGCAACAGCATCAGAACCCCCTGTAGAGTTTTAGTTTACAAAGCAGTGATAAGCGAGGCTTGGGTGACCTACAGAAAATACCTGGAGCACCAGCACTTTCTTTGGAAGATCCTCGGCCTAACATCTGAGGACCACTGCACTTTCATTATCCTCACAGAAGTGAACATCATCAGTGTTGAGGTACTAATTATCCAGCACCAGCTGAGGAAAGTGTACCCAAACAGTTGGAAGCCCAGTCTGCCAAAGGAGAAAGGAAATGGGGAGGACAAAACAAATGCTTTTAAAGACACTCTCAAGAAATGTGGCATTGATGTTTCTTATGAGTGGACTGTAAGGCAGGCAGCCATGGGCTAAGCACCCTTGCCTCCTTATAGGAGGCCTGTCTATAAGTTTTTCCCCGCCAACACATCCCTTGGGCGGGCAGCAGCTAATGGTCTGGGCTCTAGTTTGGGTCAGGCTGACGAAGGTGATTGTCTCTACCCCACGAGCTGGGCTGGAAAGGGTTACTGTCCTTGGCCTCGTGAAGGGGCCAGGCAGACAAGATACAATAGTTTGAGTGGGATTTGGAAAGAGATGAGCTAGGTTCTAGGGGTGGGGAAAGAAGAGCTTCTGACACAAGCGGGAAGCAGAGAGGTGGGTGGCTACTGCCAGACTCAACTCCACTGTGTCTCAGCCCAGGTCCTGACCCAGTGTGGACTTGCCCAGGACTTGGTCAGCGGGGTCCCAACTGCAACACACCAGTATGGGCTTGGAGTCAACCTCACCCATGTAGGGTTCCGGTCCTAGTCGAAGCTCAGCTCCCAGGCTGCTACTTCAGAAAGGGACCCAGCAGGGTCCAAACCGCAACACGCTGGTACGGCCTCGGAGTCAGCCTCCCCTGGGTAGGGTTCCTATTCCCAGTCCAAGCCCGGTTCTGGGGCTGCTGCATGTGGGGGAGACCAGTGGGGTCTGACCTGCAACATGCTGGTCCTTCCCCGTAGTCGGTCTCCTGGACATGGGAGCTCTCACCACCCAGTCTCCCCTTCACAGTTAGGGCCCGAGGTACCTGGTCTTTCTCCAGTTCTTTGGGGTAGCACCCCCAGGGTAGGTTATTGCACTCCTCTGGGTCATTGTCAGGGCCCTGAAGGGCCACCAGGCCACGTACCTCTTCCACCGAGGGGAGCTTCTCTAGATTACAGCCAACTTCTCTGGTGTCATCGTCACTCGCCAGGAGAAGTTCCTCAAGGTCATTGGTGACGGAAGGGTAAACTGGTGTTTCTGCCAGGTCGGGGCCAGGTGCAGGGTCACGGAGGTCTTGATATTTGGCTGAGTCCAATTCCTGGGTGTATTGCTCTGGTAGTTCTGGTTCAGGCAAGTCCACCTGGCCGTCCCGCTCCCTGGGCACAGGCAGGCTTCTGGTGGGCCAGGCCTTCCATTGGGGTTCTGCCAGTCCATCTAGGTGAGCACCTCATCCCCAGGGTGCTGGCAGGCTCTCGACAGGCCAGGCCTTCCACTGGGGCTCTGTTGGTACGTCCATGTGGCCATCTGGTCCCCATGGTGCTGGCAGACTCTCCACTGGGTCGGTCTCCTGCTGGGCCTGTGGAGAGAGCAAAGGGAGCTCTTTCCGCTTTGGCCACCAAGCCCTCATTGAGCTCCATGGCTTGCCTCTTATACTTCCTGTCCTGCCTCCTTGTCTCTTATCTGACTGATAGGTTGTGTCTAGCTCCACCCCTGGATGGGCAGAGCAGCTCTGCCTGTCTGTTTTTGGGGGAGGCTATTTTGTCTCTCTATATAAGGGTGGCCATCTTGTCTCCTTATATACAGGAGCCCATCTTTCTCTCTCTCTTACATGGACAGTAGATCAAAATAGACCTAACTGACACAGACTTGGCAGAAAAGGAGCAAGCACCTTGCTTTGAGAGTAGAAAAACACTAGAAGAGAAAGGACAGACAACTATTGTTCATCAATCATGGCCCAAACTTGTTGTTCAACATCTCCTGCAATGACTGCCAATGAGTGTGCGGCTCAAGGATCAGATTCCTCAATCACCAAAGCACCCATATAAAATAAAACCTGTGGAAGAGATCATCCTTGACCATCGCAAATAGCATATTTGTAAAATCAATCATTTGCCATTACTTCTAGTTTCTGAGACCTAATCCCATTTCAGCAGCAGCAATAGTAGGCAAGACTATATTGGACAAACAGCAGGTCAAACAAGCATTTCCATTATCTGAACACCCAGTGATCTGAAAGTTGGATGTTCTTGAGGTTATTTGCATAAACTGAAGGATTTCTTTTTCTCTTTTTTTTAATTCACAGTTTTTAAAAAATGGATAAATTTTAGGCTGGAAAGGAATGTAGAATCTTCAGGTCCTGCCTGGGGACTCATCAATTTGAACAACTAAGAGTTGCTTAGTGGATTTCAACCATTAAATTACATAAACTGGGAGCAGTGAATAGGAGCAGGAAGGTGATCTTTTTTCTTCTGTATACAACATTGGTGATGCTGGCTTTAGAATACTGCATGTTTCAAGTGTCTGCATTTTAAAAATGATGTTGAATAATTGGATAAGTTACAAAGAAGAGAGACAAAAATGATCTAATGGCTAGAGGATATGCCATACAGTAAGACATTTAAAGAGGTACCAAAATGAAAATTGAGAGGCAATTTGATTGCTCTTAGAAGTATTAGTGCTTAATTTGTTTCAGAGCTTACCAGGGCTGAGCCCTGTAGACTTGGGCATTCATAGCCCCTGCATCTCTAAGATTGCAGCATCAGTTATAAAAGTAAAACATTGGTTGAGCCCTGGCACCTCTTTCATTACTTATTGGGCACTAAGAAGTACCTTCATGGAGAGAAAATAACAGGTACTAAAAGGCTGTAGTGAAAGAAGGCCAAGAACCCATATCTGGACGTGGATACTAAACAAATTCAGGTTAGAAATACGGCTTACTTTTTTTTTTTTTTAATAGTGAGGGTTGTTGGCCATTGAAGCAAACTATGATGGAAAGTGGTGGATTCTCCATTTCTTGACATCTTCAGGTAAAGACTGGATCTCTTCCTCAAAGGTATGCTTTAATCAGACACAAATTATCAGGCTCAAAATGGAGAGTAGCTGGGTGAAATTCTATGGCCTGTTGTTCTAGGTCAGGTAGGATCATCTCATAGTCTTTTCTGGTCTTGACGTTTGAGTCTATTAAATCCTGCAGAGCAGGGAATGCATTGGAAACCTCAGCCGTATAATCCTGAAGCATTAAAGCAACCTAAAGGCAGTTAAGTGCATTGTCCCAATTGATTTTTAATCATCATTGTGTGCCTTTGCATCTGTCTACACTGCAAAGAAAACCTGTGTCCCTGAGTGCACATTTTAGTGTACATTGCCCCAGTGCACTTTTTGCTACAAATAGATCTGTTGCTGATTTTCTACAACTAGCGGGATATTCTGAAGAATCAGTGAAATGCTTAATTTAAACATATTCAATTACTCTAATGTTTTCAAACATCCTGTGTAACACCACATTGCAAGGACAGCTGTCAATATCTTGTGTTCAGGTTACACACCACTCTGCAACACATTGCTTTGTTTATTGGTTTCTTGTAAATATTATTAGCATACTTTATCATAATTTCTCCATCAGATAAACATCAGTTGCCCTCAGTCCAAGACTAACAAGCTGAAGAAACAGGACTGCATTGGAACAAAAACTCGTTCCTGCAATTTACACTCATTTAGCACTCCCTTTTATCATAGCGATATAAAGAGTCTGCTGTGTAAATGGGAGTCAGGCCCAGTAATGTAGTGTAATTCTATGAAGTGTTGGGGACCATACACTCACAAGATATCACAAATGAGTCTTTTTTTCTGAGTGCTGAACAAAATTTGAACAATGCCATATCATTAACCAGTGGGGGAGTCAGGTATGTGAATAGCTTTATTATGGGATAAGCAAAATGAGCACACTGAGTCTCCACTGACAGCAGTTCACAGGCATTGACCTTGTTTTACATAGGTTCTTGCTGATCAACAAGAAGCAAATGTTTCCAAAAATGCACGAAGGTTTTCTCTCAGGGGTGTAAGCAACAGAAGAAGCATATTTATTCCTTTCCTTTTAAATAAGGCTCCAAATAAGGCTATCCACTAAAAGAATAATATCCCTGGGTTAAAGCCACCATGGAGCTTGTATAAGTACTCTCCAAATGGCCACCTCCTTTTAATTTTTATAATTACTGCTTGTGCTTGCCACTAAGCCTTCTGTGCATCTTGTGTTCAGTGCAGAAATTCACTAATGTTCAGCTTGTTAGGATATGAGCTCCCTCATTAGCTCAGAGTATTAAATGAAACAGTTGAGTTAGTAACCAAATCGGCAAAGAATCAGCTGACTATATGTATGATTACGAACTTTGTCATCTCGCTCATGGATTAATTATATGGTCCATTATACAGAAATGTGTTCTTGATTTCAGTACTAGTTTGTTCTTGGTTTTTTGTACTTAACAGCTGATGGAATGTTCCTTATCACCCCTCAAATGAGAACCAAATTATAGATCTCTTAACCTGTAGAACAAATTTAGAACGTATGTGAGAGGAGGGGGGAATCCAACAGATTGTCTTGAATACATCACATTAAAAATATATGTATACATTCAGTGGAAGAGTTTATGGTGAGCAACCTACAATGCAGTAATGGTCTGAGAGCAGCCTGAGCCCCAGGGTATCAAGTGAGAGTCCAATACATATTCTCTTTACTGTACTGAGGCCATAGAAAAGACCCCAGTAAATTGGTTTTGGTATTGCATGTCTCCTAGGAACAGCTGGTGGTTTTTTAAAGGCTAGGGAGGGAAAGCAACATTTAACTATTGTGTGGCTGTTTATAGTTCCTTCAGCATGAGATATTTATACAGGACATAATTGTAGGCTCCAGAGAAATGATTATTATTTTTATGGTTTAGTGTATGTATTTGGATTGTAGTTCCCAGAGCTCTTAGGTGAGATCAGGGTCCCTGTATAAAAATGTGCTAAGAAACAGTCCCTGCTTCAAAGACTATAGTAAGTAGACAAGACAAAGGGTGAGAGAAAAGAGATGTTGTCTATTTTACAGATGGGTAATTGAGGCAGAGGTTAGGTGAGTTACCCAAGTTCATAGATATTGTCTGTGGCAGACCTGGATATTAAACCAAGAGTGAAACTCACCTATTAGGACTTAAGCGATGTCCCTCTGCACAAATGTGAATTACTTCCCAAGATAATGAATTATGTCTGAGAGAGCATGAAAGCGTATCTTGCAGCTCATCTCATGACATAGCCATTCTGAAAAGCAGAATCAGTTATGATGATATAAAAAAAAGAATAAATATTTTGACATTTTAAAAAAAAAGAACAAAATAGCAGGAAATTGTTGGTTCCAAAGCCTGTTGTTTTTACTGATAATTGATTTTGACAATGGGAAATAGGCTACTTCATACAGAATGAAGTTTGCATTGAATGAAGAAACCATTTGGAGTCTGCTTGTGTTCATCTCATTAATTCTCTTTCTGCCTGTTAACTTCTAAGTAACACTTTCTAGAAAAGGCTGAAGAGTCAGCAGGGGCTGGAGGATTGAGGGAAGTAAAATTCAATAGACTCTGAAAGCCTACCAGAAAATAAATGAATTGTGTAGCTCAGAGAGAAGCATTTCAAGGCTTTTCATCTAGTAGGAGTTCCAAACGAAAACCCTTTTCTGCTTCCATGGCGTCAACAGCAAACTCTCATGGACTTAAAAGATGAAGGACGGAGCCTGACAGGGAAAGTGACAAACCTCAGTGGCATTGCCAAAGATTTCATAGTAGAGGGCAGTGCAGAAACAGTGCCCCTGATCCTCTTCATGAAGGAACATTTCACCCACACAGCCACCATCCTGCAAAACGTTGAATACTCAACCACAGTCCTCTCCAGCGAAACATTCAAGCTTAATTTGTCAATGGGAAAGAGTTAAGCAGTGACTTACATGCTTTTCTGAAACTGGGCCAGAATCTTGGACTTCAGTGCCCTCCACAGTCTCACTGGAAAGAACTACCACTCATCACCATTGGGGAGGGTGTATTGCTCACTTGTGCGAGTCCTTGAAATGGGCATGTTGCACTGATCTGTACTTGGGAAGTGCTCGGATGCCACAATAGAGGTTTCATACAGTAAGTTCTTCTATAGGCGGGCCTTGAACAGCAGAGTAAGAGCTCAAACCACTGAAGTACTGAGTTCCTTCCATTCCCATTGACTTACCAGGAAAGGTCTGTTGGGATTAAGCTGCTCATACCAAGTGCCTAATATATTTGTCATTCAGTAAGATCTTTTCTCTCTCTTCTCAGCTGTAGCAGAAACAGCTTGACATACAATGTAATTGTTGGGGGTTTTCCTTTAATTCTTGTGTTTTGAGTGTGCAACTCTGTTTTAGAGGCTGAAGTTGCTTTTGCCCAGACATCTGGATGCCATCAAAATTTCACCTAGCTTCAATACCACGCTCATCAGAGTGAAGGAATGGTCTAGGAGTTAAGGTGTTATATCAGGTGTCTGGATACCTATGTTCAATTGCCTGCTTCCCTGCATAGTCTTGGGCAAGTGAGTTGGACTCGGTTTGTAAAGTTATTTAAACGTGGTGATACTAAGCACAGTAGTGCTAAAATACCTTTAAGAATCTGTGCCTCAGTGTCTCTGTGGCTTAGTTTCCCCACCAATAAAAGTGGATAATAGCACTTCCCTATCTAGCTAGAGGGATTATGAGGATAAATATATTAAAGACAGTGAGACATTCACTGTGATAGGAGCTATGGAAGTACCTTCATAAACTCTTCTGTGTTTGTGGAATGCCAATTCACTCTGTGGGATAGCATAAAGACACTTCAGTAACAGTGCTGTGGAACAGAAGCCTCAAGATGGTATGTATATTTATCTCTAGGCTGAATCTTACCAGGCACATGGGAAAAAATAAAACTTGGCTTTTAATTTATTTCATTGCAAATAGACAGTATCCTTTCAGCCAGGCAACTGCTAAAACCTATAATTGTTCCATATAATTAAGTACCAGCATAAATTTTGGCTGTTGCTTGTACAGAAATGATCCATTACTGCACCAAATCTTTTTTTAAAGGCAGATATTAAAGGTTATTGGGTTATAAAGGTTATCTAAAACTAGGTTTTTATTTTTCTATTAATTTTTTTAACATTTAAAAACTCCAGCAATTGTTATAAGAGGTTTGATTTTTTAAAAATTGATATAAAATTGGGTTCATTTGAAAATCTTTCTGAAATGAGAGAATACTAGCTGTATTATTCATACACAGGTGGATTTATCCACCCTTACAGATATCAGGTTGTATGTTAGGCCTCAAGTAGTTTCATTGATATCAGTGCTGTTGCTTGTGGAATAACTATTTATGCCCTCAAAATAGGACTGAAGTGTTGGCTGAACAGTGCCCCTGATCTTCTTCATGAAGGAGCATTTCACCCACACAGCCACCATCCTGCAAAACGTTGAGTACTCAACCACAATCTTCTCCAGTGAAACATTCAAGCTTAATTTGTCAATGGGCAAGAGTTAAGCAGGGATTTAAGTGCTTTTCTGAAACTGGGCGGGAATCTTGGACTTCATCCTATGCTGAATGAAGGCAACTATAAAATTCCCATTCACTTTAATGGCTTACAGTCAGAGCTTAAATGAGCATGTATCACTTTCATTTTCTGTGGGTCAAGTCTTCAGGTCCTTGTATAGGTCTAGAAGCCATGTATTTGAGGATGGGGGTTCTCATGTGGAAGAGAAGGTTGGCCACCTCCATAGCACTATGTTGCCCTTTCCTGTGGAGGCAATTTTTCACTTGAGGATAAATGGAGGTACACAGAGGCAAAGCAACTTGCTGTAGACCACATAGTGACTTGCAGTGAAGCCAGGACTAGAATCCAACAGCCCTAATTTTCAGTTTTCTCTAGCCATTAGAAAGTATTCTTCTCTTTCTCCAAAGTACCCTTAAGCAGAGTGCTTCAAGCTAGTTGGTTAGTTTGAGTAGGTCACAAAAAATAAAACCCAGTGAAACCATAAGATTGCAACATGTGTTGAAAAATGTGTCAATGGAAAGAGAAAGATTTTAAGTTATGTGATTGAGGAATTGCATTTGCAGCACTCCTTCCATTTATCCTGAATGGCTTCTTATCACCTTTTACCTGCTTCTGTCAAGATTTGGAAAGCCTCCTTTTTTAGCTTTGCTTTTCCCATCTGAGGTGTCAAGCTTAGTAGACTGAACCATGAATCTTGTACTCACATGGCAATGTGGATTGAAAATGCCTCTGAATTGCAACATGAACTTGCATGTGTTTGTGTTTTAAATAATGATAAAAACAAACAATCGTCTCTGACCCATTTGGCACTGCATGCTGGGCAGAAGTCCGGTGAACTGGGGTTGTAGAACATGGAGATTGGATGCCTGGATCTGAAACCTGCCACTTCTTGAGCGTCATGTCTAATGGATTATGCTTTCTCTTTGAGTTTTGATAGCAGTTACATCTACTCTGCAATAAAAGACCCATGACTGGCCCACGTCATCTGACTTCAGGTCACAGACACAAGTAGGGAATGTCCTGGAGCTCAGGCCCAAGCCCAAACATCTGCAAAGCAATTTTACAGCCCTGCTGCCTGAGCTTTGAGAATCTAAGTCAGCTGACTCAGCTGAGGGTGCTTAATTGCTGTGTACTTTTATATTTATTTTGTTCATTACAGTAGTGCCTATGGATTAACAAGAATGGGATCTCACTGTGAGGTGTGCTGTACAAACATAGAACAGTCATGCAATATCTGTCACTGGGCAGGAAAAAAAGGTGGGGTGTGTTCTTCAGTGCTCCTAACCCATTCAGCGATCACATTGCCAGTGGAAACTATTAACATAATTCCATCTGTCCAGCCTTGCTGCATTCTGTTGTATACAGCCACCCATCACTCCTTTTCCAATCATCTTTCTTGCAGCCCTTCTTTATAGCTCTTGATACGATTTGTTTTTCAAGAGGGGTGGTGGAAGCGGGGGGAAGGAGCTAAACATGCTGTCTTATATGAGACTGTCAGCATCTGCAGCAGCCTCAAAGATAGTCTGCCAATGTGCTGCCATGTTTGCTGCTTTGATTTCAGGGTTATTTATTCCCTAATGCACATGGGAACCTTTCAGATCTATGCACAAAGCCTTATGTTAAAAGGGTGAGTGGAGTAGTTCAGATCATCCCCATTGACAGCTTTTATACACAGCTGTGCAATGAGGACTCTTCTGTTCCAGTGAGTTACCTGCACTCAAGCACTTTTTTTCCCTAAATAAAGTGGCAGTTTAAAATAACCTATGCCGCCTGTTGATCATTCATTTAGCACTGTATAAGAAATCTTTAAGAACTTGATCCCTGCTAACTGTCACATTTTTGTAGTCTTTTTTTTTCTTAGAATTGTTCTGTCAAAGGCACCATATATCTTCATATTTAGTAATAATCATCTGCTTAAGGCAAATATCTCTCACCACTCACACTGGTTTCAGTGTACCATTTTTTGTTTACAGACCTAAAGGCTGATTGCCATTTCTCCTTGCACATGGGCTGAATCTGGTCAGCGCCCTATATTTCACTGGAGTTACTCCACGTACTCAACTCTGACTAAAAATCACTTTGGTCCTAAGGCCTGCGTAAGGGGCTGCAAGACTCTGGAATGTGAATCTTTGTTTAACACAGAGAAACAGAAGTCTTTCCATTATTATTTTTCCAATCAGTGGTATAGTAAGACTGTACATTTTATACAGGGCCATTCATACTGCAAGATACCAAAGGATATGATAAACTGTATCCAGCAGCCAACAAAAAAACATAATGGTAGGGTATGGATAATTTTGGCTGTAGATCCCAAGATGAACCTAAGACTTACAGAAAGTACCATGAGATATTTAAGGCTTATAAAGAGCAGGTATCCAGAATTCTTGCAAAAGAAGATTTCAGTGGATTTACTTTTGATCTACACCAGTGAAAAGGATGGTCTAAGTTTCTTCTCAATTCTTCTGTACCTCTAAGGACAAAGAGTTCAATAGTCTCTGCTTAGAAGAGACTGTACTGTTCTGGGGCATCTATGGGCCTGATTTTAATTTCCCCCTCTCTCCCAAAATAATCCCAGCACCTCCAGTGAGTGTATGTGAAATTTAAGCTAATATAAATGAATTCAGAAGGATTCTCTGCCTCTTACACCTTGTGAAGCCATTTATCCTTGTGTAAAAGGAGTGATAAATGCTGCCATTCTGCTCTCATATCTTGTATGACAATGTAGTTGACTCTAAAAGGTGCAGTGGAGAATCAGGCCCTAGATTTCTTTAATCCTATAGTTTATGCCCCTAACCTGTTCCCAGGATCTGGCTCAGAGTACAAGGAAATGCAGGTTTTTCAGCCTTCAGAGATTTCTGTAGTTTCTTAATTGCAGTTATGGTTTATTTGTGGGTATTATTTTAACCACAAGACTCTGCCACCAACTGTTTGAAGTGGGTGGATAGGAGTCTAAGAAGAGCTGATAACCATCTGAATGGAAGAGACACACAGGACTGATTGATTTAGGTCATGCTTTTACAGTGAAGTCAATTGGATTGATTCTTACTGTATTGCACCTAGTATAGTTAAAGTCTGTGCAAAGTTAGTTTGAGGTGTCCAATGCTGCCTCATCAGACTAGTAGCATTTACACACACTTAGCACTTACATTGCACAGGTGCATGTGAAAACCGTGAAGAAAGGTACACAGGTGCTCAAGTGGAAAATTGAGCACATTATATTTAATCCTGTTTCTAACATTTTCTTTTTTAAAAGTACTAAAATATACAGTAGTGTTTATAAAGCTGGAAACTCTTGTGAAGATGAGGATATGGCATTGCTAATTAATGAATTAAATTAGTATAGGTTGTGATTTAAAGAAGAGAATTGAGAGTTGGAATTTTTATTCTCTCATTTATTAGTCACTGTGAGGTTGGGAGAATCATCTCCAATGAGATTAGAACTCCCATGTGAGAGGGGCTTTCATTGGGAGCTGGATGCTAACTCCATTTGCCTTTCTGTAAATCACAGCCTTTAATCTTAATTTATGCATCTGTGAAATGAATAGAATAAATCTCTCACTCTTTATAATGATAGTGTTTTTTTAAGATACCTATTGTGACAGATATGGCAATCTGCTGCGATAACTTTGGGAAACTCTCTAGTGTATTAAGTTCTGCTTTACTGTGGGTCAGGGACTGTATATAATTCCATGGGGAAAGGTGACAGTAGCCTTCCACCAGCTAAGAACAGTGCAAGGTGATCAGTCAAATTCATTCAGGTCATAATATGTTCAAAGATGTATCACATCTCTTGGTTCAGGCTAATCTTCCTGACACTAACAGACAAAGAAAAGATTTTTTGGATGAATAGCCTGAGTTTAAATTAACTCAGTGTCTTCCTTCTGATCTAGCAAACAGTCAGGACCTTTTTCTAAAAGTGTGGGGAGGACCCAGTCCTTCCTTGCTGGAAGGATTGGCACTTTCAAAGCCTGCGTTTGGAGTTGAGGGTGACCTCTAGAATGATTTTCAGCTTATCATTCCTGTTGTTTTTAATGTTTTCTTTAATGCTGTTACCCTAAGAAGAAATGTGCTTGCCTAGAAAAGGCTGTGTAATTACTGGTAACTGTGGTCTATTATACTCTTCAGTCTTTGGAGAGTAAATAGAATGGGCACAGTGGCTTGGTTAGTCAGTCTGCATTGGTGGGAATAGCACACTGTAGACAAGTAATTGTGTACATTAGAAAAGCCCTGGTCAAGAGGGGAAGAGATGTGCATTTTGATGCAAGATTGGTGACTGACAGCTGAACCTCCAGGAGTTGAAAAGTGGGTGCTTTTGCCAAACCACAAAGGGGACTACAGATACAGTTGCTATGAACTGTGACACCTGTATCTCCTCTTTCTTTTGCTATGTTTCTTTGCCTTTCTCTTTTCTGTTTTTGAAATCAGTCCTAATGCAAAAATTAATTCTCCCCATTGCCAACTTAGATATCTAACTCCAGCTCCAAGGCCCCATCCTCAGGTAGGTAAAACACCTGAGCTCCACTGAAGTCAATGGAATTTTCACAGGAATATCAAGCTAAGGTTATGTCCTCTACTTTAAATATACAGTATATAGCACGTGTGTATATAAAGAGGGGAAAACCTATTAAACATCTACAGGGTAATGAATCCACAAGCAAAAAACAGTATTTGGTTATAAAGGATAATTATTACTAAACAAACAAATTTTAAACACAATTACAAAATAGTGCAGTAGATGCAACCTATTTGCATTTCGCAGCGCCTTTGATACCATGTCTCATTAAATATTAATTGGAAAATTCATTCAGATTGGTTTGGAGAGGAACACTGTATTGCAGATTGAAAACTGGTACAAATGCCATAAATGACATCTTATATAACATGCTTAGTAATAATTGGAAAGAAAGTGTGGTGTCTCTGAGAAATTGAAATGTGTTGCCTTAATGTGAGAGCACTGCTTTGAGGATTCTTGGTCATTTTGGATCCACTTCTAAAAACATTCCTGCTGGAATCTATATATATTCTTATCCTGCAGTCAAACAAAAGGGAACTGTTTATTTTGTTAATGGTACCAATTAGCAGTGTAAATATCATTTATAACTCTGTGCCACCATCCAGATCAATAGATCAATATGCATAAAACAGCCAAGAGGCCTTGGACTAAAATAGTTCTTTTTGAAAGATTGGTTTTGTTTTAATGATGGACTTTTAGACCACAGCTGAAAAGGGACATGAGTTGTTTTTACTTTTGTAGGGTAGGCTTGTCCAAGCTCTTCGTTTATGTTCCATTTTATTTTCCTTGTCTTTCTCCTGGCCTGCTCATGTGCAGACCACCACTTTGGACCAATATTTCTCAAATTTAGCATTATTAGCATTTCTCAGCACCAGTATAATTTGTACCCTAGTAGAAGGGTACGTTTGCAGTCCTTGAATGCTCTGTTGTCTGTACAAACTCTGGACAGATCGATCTGCTTGTTATGCTGGTATCACAGGTCCTTATGAAAATATTTGTATACATGTCTTTAGCTTTCTTTAAGAAACTTCTGCAAAATTGCAATGAAAGAGGAAACTTTGTGGAGATGAGTTTTCAGCAGAATGAAATTTTTTAAGATTCTAAAATTTTAAAAGCTGTTTGCCCTGAAATGACATTATGATAAATATTGGGTTAAATTTTGACTACTGAATACAAACAAGTCCCATGTCAGACCCAGCCCCCAGAAGCAGGGGAGCAAGCAGAGGTGGTTTTCTTCTACAATTCTGGATTGTAAGATCCTCATTGGAGTTGGTTATCCATATCTGTGCATGATAGGAGCTGCAGAAGGGCATTTTGGAATGGAGCCTAGGTTTTGAGTGAGAATGGGAATTTGCAACAGCTGAACCAATCAAATGTTTGTTTTAGTGGTTTTTTTTGTTTTTTTTTAAACCTGCTCATTCATCTAATCACACATCATTTTGAACAGTTTCAATTATGACAGAACATCTTGCTTGAAGAAATGTTGCTCAAAAAGTTTTGAAATTTTTGAACCAGAAAGTGTTCTGTTTTTTTGCTTTAAAGTTTGGGTAAATTTTCATCTAAAAAAGGTCAATATCCAAACATTTTGTTTTGATATTTCAGCTCACAAAACTTTTTGAGACTTCAACTTTTTGTTCCCATATGTGATGAGGAAAAAATGTCAGAAATTCCCATGAGATGGGAAAAAAACATTTGCCCTCCAGCATTTAGAGTAATCCAGCTCTCTGAATTCAGGAGATGTATGGCAGTGAAGTTCATTCTTCCATTGGACTCAAAGGCTAGAATGTCTGGCAGCAAAACAGCTCCTCCTTCATTTGGCTACCACTCTGTCCTCTGGGCAAGTGTTATAGCTGCAGCTCCTCCCCACTCATTGTTCAGGGAGTTGGACAGAAATCACCTGTCCTCTCCTCTGGCTGCTGACGAATGTGGGATAAATACCTAAGTAGCCAGACCTGTATGGATGTGACATGGAGACACACTACAGCATTCAAGAGGTACAGCATTCCTTTCTACAGCCATTCTATTGTTACCTCAGTCCATGACCAAGTTTGTCATACCAAGGTCCTTGCCTTGGCCTTCTGCACAAAGATGAATTCTGCTCAGTAAGAGCAATCTGTGTGGTAAATCTGTACATCATATCAGTGCTAACACACTTCAGAATGGCCACAGCTGGAGATATGAAATGAGGCGGGTTTGGCCTGGCTCTGAGTTGGATGGAGCATTCTCTTTCTCTGGTGGTTGGCTGGTTCTTGCTCATGGGTTCAGGGTGCAGGTCATTGGTTCCCACCCCTTTACAGCTTGAGGGCCAGAGATACCATTTTTACAATCCTAAGTGCTGTCAGCCTCTGCCACCAGCCCTTCCCCTCTCGTGCAGCCAGACGTAAGGGGCTCAACAAGGAGGCTACTTCCCAACTTGCTGATCCCCGGCCCCTCTGGCTGCAGCAAGGAAAACCCTATAGCCCCGTACACTTCACCTTGGTCGCTAGGCAGTGGCTCTCTTCTGCAGACAGGAGGAATGGATGGGTGATCAGTTTTCCTCTTCTTTTGGCTCCAGTAGAGACCTCATCACCTAGAGACCCAGGCAAAATGTTTTGTTCTTTGTTAACAGCCAGCAATTTAGCCCCATGGCAACTTACTTAGCTTGGGTCCTTAGACAGAAGCTCCTTTCTGCAGCCAGCAGAAGGGGAGCAGTGGGCCACGTGAGAAGCCCCAGTGGGTCATTTTTGCTCTTCAGACCAAAGGTTGGGAACCAGTGGTCTAGGTTATCACCATATGTGGCATCAGGAAGGAATTTTTCCCAAGGTCAGATTGGCAGTGACCTTGTGGGGGTTTCAGTTTCCTCTGCAGTGTGTGGATGAAGGTCAGTTGTAAGTATTATCTGTCTCTCTCTCAATTAATCATTTCCCTGCCATTTCAGGGACCTTGGCCCTAGTGCGCTTTGGTCCCTTGGATTCTCTGACTGTGACAGATAATAGCCCAGTTTCCTGTGGGTTGTAATACTTGATCTTATTTTGGTTGTTGGGTTTAGTGCAGCTCAGGCGTTAAAGTAAGCTGGAACATCCCGAAGCGTATTTCGAGGGCCCACAGACCTGACAGGCCAGAGTTCTGGGGCCCAGATTCCAGAATCGAGAAAAATCAGGCTCACACATGCCTGAAGGGGGCCCAGAGACTACTAAGGTTCTGGGGCTCCTCAAATTATACTTTAACTACCAGTGCAGGCATTGAGTGGCATTGGTGACTTGTGATATACAGGGATCAGAGTAGATGATTTAGTGATCTCTTCTGATCTTAAAATGTCTGACTTGTTTAAGGCCTGGCCCACCTCCCTGGGAATCTGTGGAGAGGCTCCTATGTTGACTTCAAAGGACTTTGGATCAGGCCCTGACGATTACTGTGCAAGTGACAGAACAGTATTGTAGCTCAGTCTATTTAGGACAAAGTACCCTTAGCCAATAAAGGAAAAATACCAAAACTGTGGTAATGTGATCACTTTAGTGAGTGAACCCATATTTATTCACCCCTCTAATGTGTGTGTGTGTGGGTTTTCTTCTTCTTACAAACACAAGGGTACAAATCTTCAGAACAGGGCTTCACATGGAGGTTTTTTGACCAAAAGACTGCAAGGTGCAAGTCAGCTTCAATTAAAAGTAATGGGGATTAGTGTTTGATAATAACCACTCAAAGCTTTCCCTGATACGTTTTCATCATTAGTTGAGGGCACAAAAAAGGCCACCCTGTGTCTTTACCCACTAATTAGATTTTTCTTTGAAATTGCTTTTTTGTTGTTTCAGATCTTCCTTGCTGGGACTTCTGTGGCATAGATGCATGATGGCTGCTCATATTCTAAGTATAATGAACTGGGCTTAACAGGGTTATGTTTAGAAATGGGGTGAGGGGGAGCAGAAGAATGCAGCCTTTCCTAGGAGCAGCTTTCCTTTAATTGATTGAGCTGTTTATACCTTGGCTGTGGCTGGCTGACTGCTCCAGAATATCAATTCGGTGCAACAGCATTTGATTCTACCCTTGCCTACAAGGAGAGGTGGGCATGAAAGTTGGGAAAAGGAAAAAAGTTTCTGAGTTTATTTTATTGGATTTTAAATTTATTTATGTAAGTCTGGCTCTTTTCTTTTTGAGGTTTGGTTTTCAGGTGGGCTATCAGAGGGTGGTGCCACTAAGAAATAGGGCTGTCTCAAGAATTCCAGGTTCAGTTTCTAGCTTGAGGCATGTAAACTGTCCCACTGCCTTCATGTGAATGAATTTACATACCTCTATACTGCTTGCAGGATTGTACTTTTATACCCCTCTTTGTCTCAGCTGTCCATCTGTACATGGAGAAGAATACTCTTACCTAACTCTCCAAAATGCTATCTTAGTGTAAGTTTCATTGTTTTGAATCACTTAAATACTATGATAATAGGAGTGTTCAGTGCCAGTTGCTGGATACTTATTCACCCCCTGTGCAGAGAGTCAGAAACTATAAGAATTTAAGCCCTGTTTAAAATGTCCAAATAAGATGTAAGTGGTACAAAGACCTTATCTGGAGGTGAATTTCACCTTTATACCAGCTGAGTTTAAAGAAGAGGAATGAACACAAAGCAGCCTAGTAAGTGAGTATGCCAAATATTGATAGGTAGACAGAATGAAGTATCCACATTCAAATGTAAACAGAACAACAATCCAAGTTTATACCCACTAAACCTGTTCCCCCCTCCTTGTTTGTATCTTTTGGTTTATTAATCAGCTATGAAATTCCATGCTCCTTCTGTTTGCTGAACAATATAGATTGGCCTCCAAGTGTCTTTCTTTGAAAGAAGTTCATCTAAACAAAAACATTCTGTATTGCATACAGATAGATTTGCCTTCCTCCCCCTTCTGTTCTCACAGCATCTCTGATCCTTTCACATTTTTTCATACAAGACATAACACTTCTTTCACACAACTAGGCACATCACAAAAGAGCCAGCATCTTGGAGAGACTGAATTTTCTCCTTCAATTAGCTTTTAGGTGTCGGCTCTTTAGGAAGATGTCTGTGCTCTCCAGTGGTTACCAGAGGGGTGAGAAAACAGATGATATGTTTTGCAATAATTGTTGGTATCTACTCATTCTTTTTTGGATATTCTATTTTTAGAAAGATGCTGCAAGGCCAGGATCTATACTGGCACCCATGTATCATCCCTTCTATAAATATGGATCTGAAAAATCGAGATAAAGAACTGTATTTAATTCCATCTTGGTACTTAACTGGATCTCATCACCCTAATACCTAAGTGTCTCAATAATTGATAGCTTTTATCTTCACAATATTTTATAGTTCAGGAATGGAGATTCAAAGCGTGGCTTGCCATTTAAGGGGAGCTGGGCCTAGCCCCACCTCTGATGGATCATCCACATCCAAGCTCAAACCGATCAGGTAGGGTTCAAATGATTATAATAGCTGGCAGGTAACCAAGTTGGGGAGAGGGCTGCAGGGCATAGGAAGGCTTCTCCAGGAGATGCTGGGGTGAGGGGACATGTATGTACACTACAGAAGAAGTGTTAGCTCCTGTGGAAGGTGGCGTCCCAGACAAATGGCCTATTGAAGAACTGAATAGAGCTGCTAGGAAGAGCAGAATTCAGATAGGAAGACCTTTAGTCAGGGCAGAAAAGTACACTTTGTGAATGACTCTCACTCTCTGGCAGGTGGCCTGTAGAGTGGAAACCTGTCTGTGATAGGTCCCTGCAGAAGCTCCCAGAGGAAGGGAATGGAAGGGACAATTGATGTGTGTTTGTTACCAGCTTTTAAGTGGAAGAAATAAAGGTGAAGCCTTCAGAAAAAGAGCTTGAATCAGATACTAGGTGTAGTGTCATGGCTAGAGAAACAGACCAGAACCTAGAGGAAACACTAATATGCAGACCAAAACCTGAACATTGGTGATAATTCATCCTAGATCCCCTGCCTCCCAGTCTAGTGCCCTGTCTATCCAATTTTCTTTCCTTTATGGAGGACAGGCACTGCCTTCCTGAATATAAGCAGTGTCCACTGCTTCCACAAGAATAAATCCATGTATAGGCATCAAATCCTGCCCTAGGCTGAGGGAGGAGGGTGTAAAGAGTGGCTCAGGATCACCCAAATCATAAACAGGACAAAATACCAATAGAGTTACATCCCAGTAGAAATATATTAAAAATATTGAGCGGAGCCAGGACCTAAAAGCTCTAAGTGATGTAGTGATTCAGCAGTGAAGATGCATCTTTTCTTGCTGCTGGTTAATCCTGGGGGCCTGATCCATATTTGCTCTAGGCCATCCCTTTGTCTCAAAGGGGCTGTGCAGTAGCAGGCACACGGATCTCAGAATAACACCTGTGAGCTGAGCTGGTGCAAATGGATGGGGACAAATTAAAAACATAGCTGTGCTATTGTCAGGCTGAAGGAAGGAGGATTTGTAGTTTGGTGGGAGGGGGCATGACTGGGGCAAATCTGTGGTTGCCCCAAAGCCCTGTGGATGCCACTGAAGTACAGTGATAATTTAGGTCCTTACAGTCCCTGACTGCTGTTGAGCAGGGAGGGTACAATATGCCTCTATCCCTACTCTGGCCCACTGATAATTTTTTCCTTAGGGAATCAAGGCCACATGTGCTGTGTTCCATTCACGCACAGGTTTCCAGCTCATTTCCATAGGCATGCGGACATTGATCAAGTTCATCCTCGAGCGTGATGGTTCCTGCTGAGCATACTGGTATCTGCACAGGTCTTGCCTATCTTCTGAATCCCTGCCTTCTCTTCAAAAGTTTGGGCTGCTTCTCTGTTTTTGTTTTTGTTTGTTTTTCCTAGTTAACTAGTTGCAACTAATCATAAATTATCTGTGCCACTCTGTAAACTCATCAACATATCTAAATTGCATCAATTTTATCCTCCAATTGCCCCAGTGCCTTGTTAAGCACAAAAATGTCAATTATGAAGTCTCCAGTGAAGCAAAAGGTTGCATAGTGAAAACATGGAGCAGATTTTCCCCCATCCTACTCCTCTAGCTGAACCTCTCTGGTACCTATTTACATTGTTCTCAGTTCTGTTCTAACAAGGATGTCACATGACCATCACCACTGAGTGCATTAAGCAATGTGATCAACATCTTTTATAGGTCGTTAGTTCTTTCTTCCATCCTTTCACCATGGGCTTGATTCTGTGTAACAAAAGGGCTTGTTGCAGTGGGGCTTTTTTATTTGCTTTTTTAAACAAATTTTATAATGGAAGCTGGTGTTGGACACCTACATTTGGGGTCCTTTACTTGTGTATTGTGCTTTGTGTTTATTAATGAAGTCAAGATTAAAGAAATCAGCCTTTCTAGATTAGATTAATGTAATTACCAATGTATAAATGAATCACCAGTGAAATTACCCCCTTAACCTTCTCTTTGTTAGATTCAGGGGTTAAAGTATAATTTAGGGGGCCTCAGAACCCTCCTAATCAGGTGGGCCCCCTGCACGTCCGGGCTCCCCTCCTGCCCTCCACCTCCCAATGCCCTACCACAGCTCTCCCAATCAACTCCCTGCCCCCAATACCAATCCTTGCCCCTAATATCCATTCATGTGTCCCAAATACCTCCCAGTCACCACTACCCACCCCAAAATCCACCCCTGCCCCCAATATACAGCTCCTGTCCCCAATAGCCCCCAGCCCTCAATACCCACCTCCAGCCCCAGCTTGTCCCCTAGTGTGAGCCGGCCACCCTAATACTCACCGGCAGCTGCACACCGGTGCTGGGGACAGGCTGTGCTTGGAGGCTTCTGCCTCCACGAACAGCCTGTGCATGCACCAGGGAGCATAGGGCAGCTCACACACCACTCCGCACTCCCCTGCCTGCTGGAACATGGCTGAATGCCATTCTTGGACTTTCTATTTTTAGGACTCAGCATTCAGGGCCCCTAAAAATAGAAAATGGAACTGGAACGCTGCATTCTGGGGCCTGTTATTTTAAATGCTGGGCCCCAGAATGCACCATTCCAGCTCCATTTTCTATTTTTAGGGGCCCCGGAACACAGAGTCCATAAAAATAGTGGGCCCTGGAACGGCATTCCGGGCTGTTCCAGGGGAATTTAACTCCTGGTTAGACTCAAGGGGTTTTATTTAACTTATCACTGTTAGGTATGTTTTTGAATCCTTTAATCATTCTTGTGTCCCTTCTCTGAACCCTCTCCAATTTGTCAACATCCTTCTTAAATTGCAGGCACCTGAACTGGATGCAGCATTCTAAAAGTGATTGCACCTATGCCAAATACAGAGGTGGCACCACCATTTCCATTTTGAGGCAAAATCTGTTATTTCCAAGTTTTTCATTCCGAATTGCAATGAAAATTGACTTTTTTTTAAAAAATTTTCTGTGGGACTTTTTGAAGAAATGAAGACATTTGTTAGACTCAAACATCTTGTTCTGCCCTTGATATGAAAAAAAAATCAATTTTTGTTTCAAATATGACTTTTCATTTTGAATAGTTTTAATTATTTAAACTTTCCAATAACGTTGAAGCAGAGCATTTCATTGCTTCACTTTGTTTTTTTTTTAAATGACATCGAAATTGCCATGGTGCTGAGAAACATCTTGATGTCAATGAAATAGTATTACTATAGAAAATCGTTCCATCAAAACTTCCCTAGCAGATGTAAATTGGTTGCTGCAGTGTCTAATGTCCTCCTTTTAAAGCTGTATTGGGTTTCATCTTTTAATCATCCCTTGAAATTACAGAAACATCCCTAGATTCTGTGGCAATACATGCTACATCCTACAGCTTCCTTTCTGGCTTAAATAAATCCTCATCTGAATGCATCCAGGAAGTACTGAGTCTCTTTTTACATATCATAGAATCATAGGGTTGGAAGAGACCTCATGAGGTCATCTAGTCCAACCCCCTGCCAAAAAAGCAGGACTACTCACACTAAATTATCCCAGACAGGGTTTTGTCCAGCCAGGCCTTTAAACATCTCCAAAGACAGAGATTTCACCACCTCCCTAGGTAGCCCATTCCAATGCTGCACCACTCACCTAATAAGAAATGAGACTCTCAGCTTTCATATAAAAAGCCTAGGAAGTTTTTAGCCCTCAAGGATGTGGAGAAAAACTAAACCCAAAAGACTTAAAACTCAGGAGGAGAATCAAAAGACCCTATGATTTACTGTCTTTAAAATATCAATTTTTAAGTCAATCTCATGAGTTTTTGGAGCCTCTCATTATTTTTCCATGCTTGGGGTTGACAATTTGTTCTGTGTTTGTACAGCACCTAGCACTATGGGTCCTGGTCCATGATTGAGGCCCCAGGGTGTTACAAATTAAATAATCCCATGAGATGCCTCTCACAGTGACTTCAGTCAGAATTGAGAGCATTCAGTGGCAGGCAAAAGGAGTTTGGTTTCTTTGGATTCACTTTTGGATTGTCCCTTCAGCTGTGTGTAATTACAACATAGTAGGTATTTCCATGCCAGGTTCCCAAGAAGCACATTTTCTGCTATGCCAGATAAAAGAGGATGTGTATATATTTAACTACTTTCACTTCCGTGGCTTTACTGCTGATTTATAGTAGGCAAATTGAAGGAGCAAATGGTGGGCTTTATTCTTCTGTGGCTGGACTCTGTTCAGTGGAGAAGAGTAGGGATTGGATTTTATGGAGAGATTCTGGCTCCCTGATTCCCAGAACCAGTTTCCTTGCAGATCTAACTTGCATCGCTGAACCCTACAGCAATGCAGCATAGACAGTCCTGGATTTCCCATTAGGCCTAGGGCCTACAAAGGAGGGAAAAAAATTAAAAAAGCAGGAAAAATAAGCAAAATCATGTGGTTTAGCATTAGGATAGTTTAAAGTGCATCATGTCAAATGATGTAATTCAATTGGCATTTACTCCTCTTTTTGCACGTTTTGGAGTGAACGTGCCTAGGGCCTTTGAACACCAAAATCTGGCCCTGAACATAGACATAGTGGAGGTCTGCCATGTCCACTGAGTGTCCCTGTGCACATTCCTGACATTCTGCGCCTGCCAATTACAGAATCACAGCAGCGTCCAGACCTGTAGCAGCAGAGTCCCCCTGACTTTCTGATGTGCCCTGGGGCTTTTGATCTGAAACCCCCACCTTTGTACCCCTCACCATCTAGAAACAGATTGTTTCAATAGATTATTTTGTACCTGACTTGGCAAAGTTTTATACATGGGAGCAGTCACTGTCACATGGCAGATCTTACTGATGCTTGACAGGACTATTTGCCAATGCCATGCTTGCAGAGATTGGGCCATCGTTTTGTTTGATATCAGTTTAGTATGTGTATATATAGAGAGGAATGTGGTGTTCTGTGCTGTATCCATTGATGTATAGATGTTTACGTGCCATATAAATAATCTTGATTTCCTCTTTTGGTTAATCGACCAAGGGGATTCAAAAGAAATATAGAGAAAGAGAGTGGTTTCAGCAAATCCCTCTGAGTTAAGATCTGAGCTATTGGAGTCTGATGAGAGAAGGGGAGATATCCAGCACAGCAATTGGATTTTTGTTTCTTCTTCAGACAGCCAATAGAATGTTGTTCTTAATCTTCCAAAAAAGATGTATCCACCACGGTGTTGGATCAGAAGAATATCTGCTCCCAGAGGCAGAGAAGGCAGTCCCTCCACTCTGTTGTTGGGCTGTAGTGTCAGGTCTTACGTGATAAGCTCAACTCTTATTTCAGAATAAAACCAAATTGGCTTTCCAGTGCAAACAGTAACTGTTTGCCATACTAAACTACATATAATAAATGCAGGCATCTTTCCATGGCTTGACCTTCGTTTATTCAGCATGTTAGTAATGTGCAGTTGCATACTGAAGAGCTGACTCTTTTAATGTTTAAAGAATGAGGTAGATAATAACGGATGTTATTTCTAGTCACATCTTCCTGGTACATTTCTTGTGAAGGTATTAACCAGCAAATACAGTATCTTATTTTAATTTGATCTGGAATACTAATGCCTTGGGCTGTGACAAGCAGGGTAATCTAGATTAATAGATTCCAAATCTGAAGGGGAGCATTGTGATCATCTAGTCTGACCTCCCGTATAACACAGGCCATAGAACTTCCCCAAAATAATTCCCTGAACAGCTCTTTTAGAAAAATATTTCATGTTGATTTAAAAATTGTCCATGATGGAGAATCCACGATGACCCCTATATATATTCAAACTCTAAATAAAAAATGTATTTTTAATAATCAATGTAATTAACCCCTGGAACAATTTACTAACTGCAACTACTAGCAATTGGATCAGATTGTATCTTTTTCAGCGAGATTAAAGACTCCTTTATTAAATATTTCTTCTGTGAGTACTTATCTATGGTAATCAAGTCACCCTTAATCTTCTCTCTGCTAAGTTAAATAGAGGTCTTTGGATCTATCCCTTTAAGATATGTTTTCTGATCCTTTAATTATTCTTGCAGCTCTTCCTCTCCAATTTATCAACATTCTTCTTAAACAGTGGACACCAGATCAGGATGCACCATTCCAGCAGCAGTGCCAAATAAAGAATTAAAATAACCTCTCTTCTCCTACTCAAGATTCTCCTATTTATACATCCAAGGATCTCATTAACCTTCTTGGCCAAAGTGTCACACTGCAAGCTCATGGCCCTGGTTACTGTCCCCATTTTTGTCACTGTTCTGGTCTTTGATTCTGTTCCCAACTATGCTACCGACCTTTGGCAGACACTTCAGCTGCCACATTCAAAAGAAGCTACTGACTAGGTCCCTCAATTTTTTGTGTTTTCATCTTGGGTAGGCACAAGATTGTACATCAGCTCAACAACAGAAGAGGAGGGAGAGGATGAGGTCATAGGTCATCCTCAAATAATGAGGCTCTGTCTATTCCTCAAGGTTACCTTGTCCTGTGCCACCAGGATTGCCTCTTAACAGTGACTGAACTGGAGACTTTTTCACCTAGGTGCATGTTTCTCTGATGCTGGAACAGCTCAGGATTCCCATTGCCTGTGCTTTAGTAGGGGAAAAAGTATATTTAAAGATGCTGTCTGAGGTACTTGCATGGACCCAAGCCCCATAATATTTTTGTGCTTTACAATCTTAAATGTATTGGTCCTCATAATAGCTCGATGTGGTACAGCAATGTTATTTCCCCCATTTTACAGATAAAGTTTTTAACTGGAAATTTTTTAAGTACTGGTAAGTCTATTTTCATTTTGAGTTACAAAATCAAAACATTGTTATTAAAATTATATGTAAACACATTTTCATTCAGAATGGAAACTGGGAATTTACTGTCAATTATTTAAGGTTTTTAATTGTTCATGGGAGGAAACTGAATTTTCATCCAGCCATAGGAGGGAGTTGAAAGTTTTGACCAGCTTGATGTAGTTACTAGGTAGCACCTTGCAGAACTGCACGTTGGGAAAGGAGAGCCACAAAAGAGAGCTGTTTGGGAAAAGTAAAAATATGCCATAATGACCTTCCAAGATCTATGTTGACAGAACAAGTGGAACAGGCTTAATGCAACTCTGTACAGCCTTGGAAGACCTATAAGTGAGTAGCAGCACTTTGTGATGGATGATGTCATATATCTATCTATGTATCAGTGCTCTGTAATAACTCCTTTGACACTTTCCTTAGTGCTTGACAGAATTGCTGAGTTCATAAGAGATTTTTTTTAATTTACTGTTTGGGTAATTCCCGCAACCACTCACATGTGGTTTCCGGCACTTAAAATTACCCAAACAATGCACAAGTGCATTTTTTAAAAAGCAGAAAGAAACAGGCAGGGGAGTCTTTCCAGAAATGTGTCATAAAATCTGTCTTATGAGCTCAGCTATTTCATCTAGCCATCAGGAAGAATAGCAGTAGAGTTCCACAAAGGTTGATTTATAGCTATTCCTGGTCATATCGAAATGGGAGGAGGGGTGGAAAGAACCCCAGTTTTATGGCAGTTTAATTTCAAATCAAGGTGATCAAATAGCTAAAATTATGCCTTTGGAAATGCATACCTTCCACTAAATAAAATGGACCTGATTCCTACTCCATCCCCTGATGTAACTCCATGGACTTCAGTGGAGTCACAGCAGAATTGCACTGGTGTGAAACAAAAATCATATCCAGTGAGATCCGCATGGTTGCACCCTGGAGTTGTGAACATGGTGGTATGGTAGCAAAAAAAATTAGTTTCAGATTTAGGCCTTGTCAACTGCTTTTTAGTGGAAAGCTCAGTTTCTGACAAAACATGGTTTTTCATGAAGTGCTTCCCCTGGAAATCTTGATTTCCATACACCCCCCCCCCACCAGGACCTGCCTATGCTGACACTATGCATCATAGAAGACATAGTTTGGTTCCCTCTGTCTTTGTTCCTTTCCAAGGGTGAGCCTCCTTGACTGGGTTACATCTTTCATGATGTACCATAGACAGGGTCTCCCATGATCTACCATCTCACTCTCCAGTCAAAAAAAATATAAAAAATTACAACCACCTCTAGACAAAATGCTTTCCAGTCATGTGGAGTTCATTGAGTAATACCTGGCAGCACAGAACTATGCTTTGTTTCATGCACTCAAGTTCCAAATGGGTAGCCATGTTACTCTATTTCAGCAAAACAAACAAGGAGTCCTGTGGCACTTTTAAAGACTAACAAATTTATTTATCGCATGAGCTTTCATGGGAGAAAATCCCACTTTGTCAGATGCTTGAAGATGGAGAAGTCAGATGAATGTAAGGAAAATAAATTGGAACTGATATGCAGATTTGATACCAACTTAGGGTTAAATTGAGACTCTATTTTTTTTTCCCCATTACAACAGGTAATTTTGCTTTCCTTTTCACCTTGCCTCCCTCCTACATGCTGTTGTTCACTGTTTGAATCTAAACAGCTGCATTGATTTGCTGTAACAATCTGACCTGATCCTATGACTTACACTTTCCTGCATTTATATTTCTCCCTTCATCTGTACTTCTCTAGCTTCAGGTGTCTGACAAAGTGGGATTTTCTCCCACAAAAGCTCATGCGATAAATAAATGTTAGTCTTTAAAAGTGTCACAGGACTCCTTGTTTGTTTTTCATGAACTGTTATTGTGCACTCTGTGGATACATGTGGCAACTTTGCACAGGGGACAGCTGCAGTTTACACAATCAAGATCCAAAGTGCATATTTGTAGCAGAGTGGAGGGGCTTAAGCCTTCAGGTTTGCTACCACCCACATCACAACTGCCTGAGCTGGTAGGAAAACTCAGAGTCAGCAGTACCTCAGCTGTGGACTGATTAGAGTTGGGGAGAACGTGCCTAATGAGGCAAATAGGAACACCTGACAGAAAGGACAGGAAAAGGAGGCAGGGGTATGTGGCCAGGTAAGAGGATGGCAGCCATGTGTTTAGACTACATCAGGGGCAGCAGGGGGCAAGAAGCCCAAAGTCTCAGGACAGAACTTAAACTGGGGAAGGGGGACTCACCATGGTAAATAAAACAAGCATGGGTTTTGTACATGTGAAAATGTGTACAAGTTCTCTGTCCTGGTGGGGGGAGCCAGAGAGGCATGCTACAATATTGAAGAAGGGAATTTTTTACCCTTGTTGGTAGTCTAATGAGCCTAATTCTTCACTCTTTTCAGTTTTTTTTACCGAAGTTTTGAATGCTTTCCTAATAAAGGGTGGACAAAATTGGCTCACAGCTAGGCACCAGAAAGTTTACTTTGGTCGCCAGAAGGAGCTCCTCCATTACATTTTGGCAGTGGAGTTAGGCAACAGGCTACTAAAACCGGTCTCCATGCCCAGAAACATGTATTTATCAAGGCCTGACCTAAAATTTGGGAGACCAGGGTTCAAGTCCCTGTTCTGGCACTGACTTGCTGTGTGACCTTTTGCTAGTCTCTAAGCCTCAGTTCCCATAAGTAGATTGGAGCTAATAGCACTGCCCTGCCTAACAGGGGTGTTGTGACGATAAGTACTTTATCCTCATCAGTACCTAAGAGAGACTGACAGGTTTGAAAAAAAAAAGCACTCTTATAACAGATGCACTAAAAACAGTATAATGGAATGGCAGTTTCAAAGTTATCCTCCTGGTCACTGTTGTTCAAGGATAGAGAGTCATCCAGTAACTTGAGCGAGGCTAACTTTGATTTTAGTGCAAATCCAGCTCTGCTACACAGTTCCTGCATGATCTGTTGTAAAGGTGTTTAATCTCCCTTTGCCTCCATTTCCCATTTGTAAAATGGTGATTCTGCTACTATCCTCCCTCTCAGGGGCAGTGTGCGTCTTAATCCATTAACATTGGTAAAGCATGTTCAGATCTGCAAACACAAAGCATGATGGAAATGGCAACTTTGGAAAGGCACAATGGAAATGACCATTTCCTCTATAACGAAGTTGAACTTGACTTTCCCATAATGCGTGCTCATTCCGTATATAGAAAAATAGGGTGGGGGAGAACCACACACACACACACACACAAATATGCCCCTAATGAATCTTCTAGGTCTAAAAAAAAATGGAGGAGGAATATAATCACACCTATAATCACCCAAAACTGGGTCCCAGCACTTTGTGCAAATTGTGGACAGTGGTAGTGTTCAAATAAAGACAGAACACAGTGAAGAGTGAAAGGGACAGAACAAGCACGTGAGCACAGACCCTGTCCTATTTTTCAGCCCACTACCCAATAGCTAAATTCAAATAATGGAGGGCTGCATTATAAGTCTGTACAATGCTGCATCCCCTGCAGTCAGCTAATGGATATATTCTCAGGCAGTGAAATTGCCTCATATATTTGTAAGAAAGGTTTAAGGAATCATGTCTGTCTTTTTTTCCCCAAAAATACTCTCCAAAAAAGACATCTATCAGGTACAAAACTGGCCTGTAAAATAGGGCCTATTTCCCCTTGTTAATGCAATCCTCCATTTTCTTTCAGTGTTGTGTTCTCCATTGACAATGCTGTAGCTTTCACAATGGCTGTGATTCTTCTCTCCGCTTCCCCACGCGCCCACGGGAAATAGTATATTTGAGCATTTTTGTGGTGTCAGACATTGTATCAGGGCTATCCTCTTCCATGAAAATAATAAACAGATTAGGACTGTTGCCCAGAGGAGATTTACAGTATCATCTCTAACTAAGCTTTCTTAATGGAAAAGGATTATCGCTGAAGAAAAACAACCATTAAAAATGACACAATTAGTTGGTTCCAGTCAGCTCACCCCCTCACAAAGCTGCCAGTTGACACAGTGTGTGGTCCAAGGAGCAGGGCACTCTTTGGATTGTAAGCTCTTTGGAACAGGACTTGTCCTTTACTGTGTGTTTTGTGTGGTGCCTAAAATAGTGGAGTACTGATCTCAGGTGGGGTCTTGATACACTACTGTAAAATAAATAATTGTAATCAATTCTCATAAGTGTTGCAAAATATGTTCAAGGCTTTTTGTTTGTCTTATCCGTTTTTTGTCCCATTGTGCTTGTGCTCCATCTGGGTCCAATTTGCTTCAGTCCAAGAGGGCTCTGTTCTGTCTTTAAGTACCATGGTAGGGGATTAATCAGGAATTAAGTGGTGCATGGAGCTTTGTGCTCCAGTATGGGAGTAGAAGGGTTTAAGCCCTGCAAATAGTGTAGTGGCTAGCACCTCTGCTTAACATGCAGTAGGTCCTGGGTTCAATTCCCAGGGGGTTGGACTTGATGATCTCATGAGGTCCCTTCCAGCCTTATGATTGGATTGATTGGAAGCTGCATGAAAGGCTGTGATGACTTTTGCTCTTAAAACAAAGTAGTGCGTAAATAAATAAAAGAAACTTAAAGTCACTATGAGGGTTTATTTTATTTTTAGTTTGCTTCACTTGGTCTCCTTATGAAATTTCTTTGCAGCTCTGCAGACCTTGATAGCTCCAGGCTACCTTGTGTTCTCCTTAAGGCTATCTGTGAAGAGTGCTTAGAAACTTCGGCAGCACAGAGCATGTTTGCCTGGCTGCCTCTTAGAGTTCCACTTTTCTGGATGTTTGTAATACTTTTGCTGAGTATTCCCACAGGAGAATTCTGAATGCCCTCTTTATCATCAGCCAGCTGTGGAAATGAAAGCAAAGTTCATTACTTAATAACTTTCTTCCCTTCCCTTTCTTCCTGAGTGTCTTCAGGGCATGGACAGATGCAACTGTACCAGGAACATGGGCAGCAAGCAAGCAAGTTGGTTGGTTTGTTTGAACCCCCTTGCTCTCCTCCTGCCAGTTTTCCACACAGTTCTTGCTTCAGCAGCATAGCTAGAACATTTGTACTCCCACTCCTGCTTCTAGTCCTTTCACTGCAAAGTTAGGAGATGCCCTAGAGCAGAATTTCTCAACCCGGGCACCCCATCAAGGTGTCATCTGACCCTTTCAGTGGTGCCAAATGGGAGCAAAGTTCTGGCTAGATCTTGGCTATATGAGAGAAGCGTCCACAAATGAGTTAGCAAGAAGAAGGGGGGGGAGGGTCCTGATATGGGATCCATAATCGAGTGCTTTGCACCGTAATGAAAATCCTCCATGTAGTCTACAAATGGCTGTATCAAGTTCTATCAGAGGAGAAGTGAAGAGCATGGACCTCATACACCACTTACATTCCCCTTAAATTCTGTGGAGCTTAAGTGACATATAGGCTTTGCCCTAGGCCCTTGAGTAGGGACAAATTTCTGCCTCGCTGCTAAAGTTTCATAAGAACCAGGTTCACTGACCATTTCTTAAAACCCTCTTCTGGTCTCTTTTTCTTCCCCCCATGCTCCCAATTCCCTGTTCTCTCATCTTGAAAGCAATTTCTTGATTGTTCTTTTCAACACAGTTATAAATTTAGTTTAAAGGGATGGAAAAAAATCTTTCTTCTCTCTGGTTTCTTGGCCTTCTCCCCTGAGTGCTGCTGTTTTCAGTCATTCAGCTTGATCTCTCTGTTTATGTCCTTCAGCAGGGTTTCTAGTATGCTGACCAGAAGTAAAAAACACTTTCACTTGAAGTTACTCACTAACTTTTCCTTTAGGAGCTTCATATATTTTTCCTAATGGTGGGGAGCCTCCTGGAGTAGAAGGTTGTGTATGTGCAGTTGTGGCTGCTTTTCAAGGGGGGTGAAAAATAGATTGATACTGAGCAGAGGCCATCTCCCCCAAGTAATTTTAGATCCAATTCATACATTGTGCTTTGCTAGCTAAGAAGGCATTTATGCTACAAATTAGACACAGAACCAGCCCCTCCCTGCACCCAGAGCAAGGCTGCCACAAACGGGTGCTTAATATATGGTAGAGATAATGGGCTCCAGTCTACTCTTGCTGGCATCAGAGGAAATGAGGGATAACATTATGTCTGGGGATGGAGATGGAGCTACTCAGGATTGAAGATGAGGCACCTGTAATGGCTAACTCTAGTCTCCTGCACTGCAAGAGTACCGTAGTTCAGGAAAGATTACTATTCCAGATTGGAGAAAGATCAGGTCCCACTGTATTTATTTTTAATTGAATTTTTTCCCTGTTTGTTGCCTTTTTTCCCCCTTCATGGTCTCCCTCCAGCTTTGGTCCACTCCACCCTATCATTGCCAAACCATAGTTTTAACTCTTTCTTTCCCTCTTCTTTTTCTACACTGCAGACGAAGGCGGCAACAACAATGAAAGTTGAGTGCAAGTCAAAATTTTGCTCCCTTTATATTTGGTTGGGTCTGGTATTAAACAAAAAGAGGTTTCTGAAATCCCAGTTATCTCAATAGATAGAGATTACAGGACTGGTACTCTGTTGGTGTAAATCAGCATAGCTCCATTGACTACATTGATTTGTTCCAGCTGAGAAGCTGTCCCTGTGTTTCTACCCTTGAGGCTTCACGAAATATTGAACCTTAAATCGGTCAGTAGTCTGAATATTGCCTGTACTGAATCTCAGGTCTGTGTATTATCAGTATATCCATGGCTTCACATAATTCATAATTGAAAGGAGGAGGAAGAAGAAAATGCATTTGTAGTTGGTTCTTTTTCAGTGAAAGGACCATTCTTAGAAAGCAGGGGCTTTTGGGTGTTAGGAGCAGTCTCACCAAGAACAGAATGCAGGACAGGAAGTGAAAGGTACACAGTGCATATTATTTGTCCTATGGCTCTTAGTCTCTGAGCTGTTTGTGTTCCCTGCACGTAATACACTTTTTTCCTCTGGGATTTCTATTGTAACTCCATAAGAAAGATTGGCTCTTTGTTCTCCTTTAGTAGCTTGGCCACAAAGACACATGGTCCCACAGTTTATTTTTTGCTGCTCACGCATGTAGTTGGGAATCATTACTAGCGATGTGTGAATAACCAGTTTGGCCACCAAACTGAAAAGTTGGCACAGGGAAGGGAATCCATTTTGTTTCAATCTAAAACATTTTTGTTGATTTAAGGGATAATAAAAATGTCAAATATAAATTGGGTTGAATGAAATGTTTTCTTCAACCCAAAATAAAAATCATCCATTTTTGAGGGTTTTTTTTCTTTACTACCAGTAAATTAAAATTATTAAGACTGAAGAACTAATTTAAATGTTTGTCTTTTTTGGAGTTTGGGAGAAAGGAAAGAATGAGTGGTTGACTGAAACCATTTGGTAAATTTAAAGTAAATTTGCACAATGTTGAGCTCAACACACCTCTGCATTTGGGTGTGGGTGTGTGGACTCTTACATACATATTTTTCCACATTATCTCTATTGCCTGATGTTACCATAGGTTGTGTTCAGTGGAGCTCAGTGAGGTGGAATGCCTTCCAATTCCCAACTCACTTAGCAGTAGGTTTATATGGAGGCTGCTGTTGGAAGTCCATATTTGGGTAAGAGACTGGTATTACAGGTTAAATCCAGAGTTATTTACATTTGCAGGCACTCTACAAAACCTAGACTTTTTTTCCTTTTGGATTCTTGAAAAAAGCATGAGAGAAGGGTTAGTCATGGTGATAGGTCCATTTTTTTGAGGCAAGAGTTTTCAGTGTGTTGATGTTTTTTCTTTAGAATTTGATTTTTTAACTGTTGTATGACACCTATGGCCTTTATAAAGCATAAATTAACTGCATATACAAGTGTATATTTCCGGAAGGGTAGCAGTGTTAATCTATGTACAGCAAAAATGAGAATCCTGTGGCACCTTAAAGACTAACAGATTTCTTCTGGCATAAGCTTTCATGGGCTCCAACCCACTTTATCAGATGTGAAGTGGGTTGGAGCCCATGAAAGCTTGTGCCTGAAGAAATCTGTTAGTCTTTAAGGTGCCACAGGACTCTTAATTGTTTTTGACATACAAGGGGTGTATGGGTGGGGGTGTCTATTAATGTAGTGTGTGTGCATCTATTAATGTAGTGTGTGTGCATGCACGTGTTTGGCTTCTGATCTCATTTACACTTGAATGTAACGAGTGTAACCATGATGAATTCAATGGATTTACTTTGGATTTACGGTGGTGTCACTTACATCAGAGTTTGGCTCTGACTCACTACTGAATTAGATCACTGATTTTTTTCCCCCTCCTTCTTTCCTTCTGTTTATTAGCTAACATTTGCATGTGGGCTTTAGTCCTGTACTGGAATTTTTAGTATAGCTGCCTGCTCTCCTACAGAGTCCCACTGCGAGACTGGGCTCATAAGGTGTTCCTCAGGACTGATTAATTGAGAAGGTGCAGAAGCTGACAAACCTTTTTAAAAAAAATACTTGGAAGAATGAAGCTATGATTATATATTTAGAAATCCATTTAGGTTTCGCCATCTTGCTTAAAATGGAAGTGGACAATAATACCTGGCTGTGCAATACAGTTAATGAAAAGTAGCCAATGTGAGATACCAGATGTAAAAGTTGAATTTTTAATGTGCGCTTTCCTTTCCCAGTAAGCTTTTAAACTCCCATTCTCATTGTAAGCTATCTACTGATACATTTAACAAATGTCAAGATGAAATGCTTCAGCAGAGATCAAAAAGATTGAAGGTTTTATTGTACTACTCTTGCAGCTCCAGTACCCTGTACTGAACTTTCATGCTAAGGACCAATAGCTTTATTTGATCAAATATGGTGAACTATCAAAAATATCTGGCCCTATCTAAAGGGACACTTCAGACTGAGTTGTCTCCATAGAATGTACTAAGACTCTTTTATCTGTTCTTTGATATTTGCTATTTTGAAATGGGATTTATTTTTTTACATTATGATTAGTATGTGTGTGTGTATAAAGTATCATCCATGCCCCCATCTGGGCATGTGTTAAATATAAGCCACCACTTATTAGTGGAGGGCTAGGGCTAGCATTAATAAGACGTCACAGCTAATCTTAGCAGCATATATCTATGTTTACCCCGCTCCCCATTCCTGAATGAATGAACAAGCTTCATAACCCTACATAAAAAGATTTCTAAGGGCTTGTCTACGTTCGGGGCAGGATTGTAATTTGATTTTAGACTGTCAAATTAAGAGTTCACAAGAAATTGATCACACTCTGCTCCTGGCTCTTGCGTCCCCACTGGTCATCATTATTTCTTCCTGAGATGCATTGCACTGTGCATCCTCCCATGGTACAACTCACCTTCTCCCTTCCCCTCTTCTCTCCCCACCCCTGCTGCTGCCTCCCAAAAAGGAGACTTTCTGCGCTGTTTTTCTCTGCTGCAGGCACAGAGAGGGATGAATTAAAAACTTTCTGGGGCTGCAGGCAGGAGAGCAGCTATGTGCTACTTACTTGCTGTGGTGCAGCACAGTGGAAAATTCAAAGCAGCAAGAAAAGAACAGAATTCTGGTGGAGAATGAGGTCGAATTTCACAACTCTAGCTACATGGACCTAAATCTGAATAGTAAATTTCAACCTCAGCCCTACATAACTAGCAGGGGTGGTATTATCAGGTCAAATTACAGCACCATTTAATCAGAGTTTACTGCTCTGACAGTGGAGACACAGGCTGCAGAAGATCAAGGTAAGCAATGTTACGTTGAGCTTCTCTGTTAGTGTAGACTAGGGCTAAGATTGCCAACTCAAATATTAAGCAGACAGGAAATGCCAGAAACATGCCTGCCCATGCAGCCTTTAATTCAGCTTCCTTGCACACATGCATTATGATACTCTTTTTTTGCAATAATCACATAAATATTTTTCCACGGGAACTTTATGCAAATGGACTCTCTTACATGTGTGCGTGTGCGCACGCACACACAGCAATTTCTATATATATTGTCTATATCCCTGCCTCATTGCAGGAGCACCCCTGACCCAGAAAAAGATCCAGAGCTTGGGCATGGACATTCGGGGCTCACATGCTTTAAGTGCACTGCCGTTGCAGCAGACCTGGAGCTCTGGTGCCAACATTTGGGGCTCAAGCCACGTAAGCCCAGCACTAGCAATACCCCTGCCTCATTGAGTGTGCACGGTAGACTGTACCATCTTTAGTGTTATAGGGGTATAAGGCAGGCTTGGGAGCTGTACCTAACAGCTTCTGAAGGGGAGCAAATAATCTGCATGGGTCCTGTAATAGCATGAACACAAAAATCACAATTAGGTATTTGCATACACGGTGCAGGGCATAGTGGGTAATGGTATTTGGGGTTAATCTGATCACAAATCTGTCAATATCTGTAATTCTACTGAAGAGAAATATAAAATACTGTCTGCTGGTGATATGCTATTCTAGGCTTGTTCCAAATCTGTCTGGGTTAGTTAAAAAGTAAAAGCAACCCTTAGTTAAAAAAAAGGCTTGTAAGAAAGGCCACTGGCTATTTTGACCTGAAAAGAGGTGAGATGGGTGGGGTTTTGCATTAGCTCCTTTTGGAATGAAAATGCTGGAGGCATTCCTGCCTCACCCCAGCCCCCCTGTCAAATGATAGATATGGCTGGGCTTCTTTGAGACCCCCTTTGTTATGTTAAGGACGGTGGGTGTTTGCAGCTACTTGATGTTTAAGAGCTGACATCACTAGAGAGAGGGAAACTCCCCCTCTCTGAGCTGAAATTACTGAAGAGGAGCAGCAGATGGAGTGACCAGCAGGTGGAGCTGGTGGACAGTGTGGTGGAGCCAGTGGATGGAGAGAGCAGTGAGCTGGGTGGTGTGAGTGACTGGTGGGACAGAGCTGGTGGACAGCAGGTGGAGCCAAGGGACAGTGCTAAAGGATGGGAGTGAGTGACCGGTCTTGTATTTGTGAGTAGGGAAGCCTTACGCCTTTGGGGTGCCCAGAAAACAGTGCAGGATTCCCAGAAATCTGGGTGAGGGCTTCTAGTCGGTTGGCTGTGTTGCTTCATTGGAAAACCCCTAGGTATAGAACCTGGCCCTTGTCCTGCCAGCCTGTCCTGGCAGAAGGGTTACAGGGGAAAAATACTTCAGCAGATCTTTGGCTTTGGGACCATTCACAAAAACTGTGTCAAGCCAGTGACAAAGATCCAGATTAATGGCTACACAGTCTGTGCTGATGAATTCAGAGGGAGTGAGAGAACGCCAGACTTGAAGCTCATAAATTGGGCAATTTGCCCTGATTAAACCTCAGTCTGGTGTTTTGGTGAGAGGGTTTTGCAATCTACAGGAACTGGTTATAAAGAACTCTTGGCTGATAGATCGAGGCCAAATGTTAGTATTTGTTTCATCAGCATGGCTGTCAAAGACGGAAAGAGGAGCATGTGAAGATGAAAGGAATGCTAGCCAACTGTCTAAATATTTGAATTGTGTTTTGGACCACATGCCAGAATACCCTCAGTAAAGCTCCAAAGGGATAGCCATTGTAACTTTTGGGTAGGCTATAATTCATTTAATTGCCCTTGTCCAATGCCTCAAAAAATAAAACAAAACAAAAAAAAATTATTTAAACCCCGACTTGCAAACTGAAGCAGCTGGAGACCCAGGATTCACTGTATTAAGGGACTCACTTCATAGATTGTTCAGTTACCCTCCCCCCATCAAAATACTACTTAAGAACAAACATAAAGAACATTAGTAACTTCTGGCATGATAATTCTTATCCTAAGAAAAACAAAATGAATTTACACACAACAGTAAGAAACCCAGCAGTCCCGAAGTTTGGATGGAGTTCACCCATATCACAGCTGCAGTCTATATTCAAGTTCAAAGACTTGAGCTGTAAGATTCAGCAACCCTCTACAATGGCCGCAGGAATCTTAGGTAGAAATTCATGCAGACATTTCTTTCTCTTCTGGAACCAGCACTGTCCAATCAGTTTACTGGTTAACCAGCAGTCAGTCACATATAAGAAAACTCTGCAGGAAGATGCTCCACAGCTGAGAGAATACATCTTGCTGTCCACTCCTGGCTAGATTCTTCCAGTCACATACTGAGCACATGGCCTTTTCTCATTGTAGCTTTGTGGCTGCTGCTATCGTGGCATCTTCTGACCATGCAGCAGTAGAAAACCTTGTGAAGCATGCTCAGTGCAACCACCCACTTAATTTCCAGAAGCTTCTGGACCTGAATGGCCAAATGGGCTGAGCAATATAACCCAGCCTCAAGAGATCCCTTAAAGTGATGGCTCTTTTAGTTAGGCATATAGGTTACACCATGGTGGTCTAGTCCAGCAAAACAAAGTAGGAGTCCTGTGGCACTTTTAAAGACTAATGAATTCATTTATTGCATGAGCTTTCATGGGATTTTCTCGCACAAAAGCTCATGCAATAAATAAATTTGTTAGTCTTTAAAAGTGCCACAGGACACCTTGTTTCTTTCACTGAATAAAACTGTTCTTGTGTGGCGTGCTGTGCAGATGGATTAACAGTAATTTCTAATTAGTTGCTGCTTGAAGAAAAGAGCCCAGTCACTCAACTTCATCAGTATCCTGGATAGTCCACATCGGTGGGATGGAAAGGTACTTCTGTTTGAGTCCATTCAGTCTTTGCTTCTTCACTGAGTCTGCCAATGTACAGTATTGATCTTCCATAACATGGTTCTCTATATGTTCACAGTACAAACTGAAGCATGCACAGGAGGAAGAGGAAACTGGCAGATGCTGTCCAAGGAAAGCTATGTGTCACCATATCCAAAGGAATTTCTAAGGAGAAGCTTACCATGCTAGTAAGAAGAGACAGCAATACTCATTTAGCACAGCAGACTGAAACTGGGTACTGGGCAGATTGCTGAGAGAGGAGTGGCATTTACTATAAACAAGGATGTCACTGCATCTCCAGACTGGGCCAGGTTTATCTGGCCTCCAAAAGCTTTAGTTGATCTGGCTCTTGTTTAAAGCTAAGCATCACCCAGAGAAGCTAGGGATGATGAAACTTTGAGGGTTCTGCCAGCCAGCTGCTGTAACTCACTGATGCAAGGCCAGCCTGTGATGTGCTACTGTTGGAAAGATTTTGATGACAAGAGATCAGAATGTAGTGGGAAGTTATGGTCCACTGGAGATCAGCTACAGACATCAGTCATCACAGTCTGCTCAGTTGGCTGTTTCACAAATCTTTTCTTTAAATGCCAATCACTGGGAAGTACCAATTTTAATGGAACATGTAGCTCTCCTCCTGTGCTCTAGTCTCCTGCAAATGTCACGGATCAGAGCCATGAGCCTAGACCTATTCCATCTCCCACTGAATTCAGTAGGGGGCCCCCACTGGCTTAGATTGGGCATTCTGGTCACTATTGGCCTCAGTGATTAAAATATCTGCCGATTTGGGTATTGAAAGTAGGTACCTGGAGTCTGATATTTTTCAGAAGGGCTAAGCACCTGCAGCTCTCATGAACTTCAGTTAGTAGTGCTGTCACTAAAATGAGGCTCTGTGTATGTGAAGTTCAGCATCCTGGAAGAGTACACACGTTTAAAAAGGTGGATTCTATTTATTAAAGCTGGACCTGATCTGCAAAGTTGGTCTCCATGTATGAACTGCTGCAAAGTTCAGTGGGGTTTGGATCAGGCCCCATCTGTGACATTCAGGTTCAGTTTCTAACCTGAACTCCTCAGGTCTTGAATTCAAGGAGGGGCAAGGGTGAGAAGGGACATTGATTCAGACCCACCTCTGATGTTTCTACAGTTAATATGTACAATGTCTACTTACTGTGGTGAAGCTCTGCTAAGCCTTCGTCTGACCCACAGTGAACCACTGCATTTTTTCAAAACTGGCGCATCAGATGAAGAGGTGGGAATTCCTTCATCCATTCAGGCACAGCATGGGAAGCATGGAGGGGTACAAATTACCAGTACCAAAGAATTTGATGCACAAAGGGTGACAGCTGAAAGAGGCAGAGGCCCTGATTCTCTACTGTGAAAAGGCTGCTTTCTGCAGATTCTTAGGGATCATAAGCAGCTGCATCTTGCAATTAGCCCATTGCATCCGATTCCAATCCAGGTGTCAGTGCTGCACTGGACATAAAGAGTGGCTCTGTTGGTTCTTGGAAATGATATTGCTGAGATGGAAACAAGGGAGAAGTGAGAGTAACACTGATGCTGTCATGTGGGAAGATGAATGATGCGTCGTGCCTCAGTGAGTTATCAAGGGTACTTAATGATTCATGAAGATTGGGCAGTCAATGGGTGACTCAGAAAACAGCGTTAATTTTCTTGTGAAGAAGAAACCCCAGAATTTCAAGCAATGCAAGTAGAACTGCTAGTCAGGCTAGAATGAGTAAAGAGAATGTAGTGTTTGCCAAACTAAACTCTTAAGGACGCCCTGCAATATAATCAAGTTATAATAAAATAGCGGCACCACGGACTTTACAATAGAATGCTGGGCTTTTGTGTTAATTCACTTGTTGTTAGATGGTTAGGAATTATGAGACTGTTTTCATTGGAAAGTGCTGATGTATTTAAACTGAAATTTAGTGGGAAAGGAACTATTTTGACAAATTTCTTGGTGTGAAAAAATTTTGAAAATTTTCATATTTCATTTTGACATTTTCAGCATTTAAAAATATCCATTTTTCAGGTAGAAAATTGTTCTGTTTTGGAATGAAAGTTATAGTTTTGATTTTTTTTTAATCACTTCTTTTGGTCAAAAAGACAGGCCAGGCCAGGCAACACTGCCTGTTGTAAGGGGACTCCTTCCCCATTTCTCTGTTTCCAGACACAGCAGTGGTGCAATGTTTAAACTGCAGGCAATGTGATGACTTTATTGAGGCTAAACAAGCAAGCATAAAATAACAAGTCTTCACGCCAATTGGACTTTCTTTCCCATAACCGTATTGCCATAAGCCAACAGTTTTCTTCGCTACTCCCTTACCCCCAACCATGGCTCCATATGCAGATACAGCTTCCTCTTTTCTCCTCTTCTTTCTTCTTGGTAAGCTTGATTATATCTACAGAGCCCCTCTTCCCACTGCCACCATCCCTTCCAATTTATGATCATGTTCCATTTTGAAGGGTCTCGAGTCTGGTACCACCTCTTTAGGGAGCAAAGGTACATTTTGGCCAAGGTCTCTTTATGACCCTGTAGTGTTTGTTTTTCCTACTTTCCTTTTCTCTCCTCACATTCCCCAACTGGTTGCTTGACCTTACTCTGGCATTTCTCTTGAAAAGGAGTCAGAGCTTTCTTTCATTTGGATGTTCATCTATCAAATCCACAGCACATCTCAAAACATTTTAACTACATTCCTTATTTCTTTTGATGGTAATAAAGAAAACTTACCTGCTTGTAGGTAGCCAAAACAACACACCATTTTTGTTTTAATGTGTATCTTGAAGACCTTATTTTTCAGATGGGTCTGAAAAGAAGACCCAGAATACCACCTCAGTTCTAAATATTTATAAAAACTTTAGTTATGTGCTACTCATGTTTAGTTATATACTGCTACTAGTTGCAACCCCTGCCATGTTAGCTGCCTCTTTGCATGTGCTCCCTGCAGACAAATCAAAGTGCTGTGTGTGTTAAGAGGTGTCAAGTTTCTATCCCTCCTCTCTGGTGCCCCTGTATAGTATTAGCATACAGTGGCCAATTTAAAGGCTTGAAAGGTAGGATACCCTAGACCAGGATTAGTGCTGGGTGACTTTCTTTTTTTTTTTTTTAACTGAAACTTCCTTCCAGCAAAAATGCAGATTCAGAAATACTAAACTGTTTTGCAGATTCCTGTTAGTTTAAACATATTATTCGTCCCGGGGCGCCGCAAGAATTCTGAAAAAATGAAACATCTTGATATTTTTCAGTTCAAAATATTTTGTGTCAAAATTTCCTTTAATTTTATTTTAAAACAAAAACACTCCAAATTAACATATTAAAAGCTCTTCAAAAAAGCACAGTGAAAATTTCATTCTGGGTCAAACAAAATGTTCCCTTTTACCTAACACCTTTTTTCTTTTTTCTTTCCAATTTTTAATTTACTTTATTTATTTGTATGGGACCTTTGTTCACTCCCCCCCCCGCCCCCCGATTTTTCAGACTAACCTGTGGACTGAAAATTCTGTTATTCAGCCAGCTCTGGCTAGGAAATCTGTGTTCCATTCCCAGTTTTGCCACATATTTCTTGTGTGATTCTGAGCAAATCATATAACTCTTGATGTCTGCAACTGTTTTCTGTAATATGGGGATACTAGTGCCTGTTTCTCCTACCTATTGTTTGTATTGTTTAGACAGACAGGAAGCTCTTCAGAGCAGAAATGACCTTGTTCTTAGTCTGTGTTTAGGTATTGTCTGGCAAAGGGGCCCTTGATCTCAGTTCATGTTACTGTGGTATAAACAACCAACCATCTGAAATCAATGGGAGTCTTTCCATGGACTTCAGTGGGCTCTGGATCAGGTCCTATGTTGGTAAGGGGGAAAAGCAAAGCTTAACTTTGCACCAGCTGCATTGGGAGCATGAGAAGCATTTTGACTGGAGATTTAGTCATTCAGTGGAGGGAGGTGATGTGATTTAATTTCTTAACCAAGTGACAGTTGAATGCCTAACCATAGCTGGACAGGAGACTCTCCTCCTTCCCTTTCCCTGCCCTCCTCATCACCACCTGCTTTGAATTTGTTTGGTTCCTGCCAACAACAAAGCCATCAATTTCACTGCACTCCCTTGGCTCCAGACACCATGTAATATACCCGCCTCTAACTGTAGACATGGGCTGTCACTGCCGGATTCTGTCTTTCATTATTTAGTGGCAGAGTGAGCAATTTAGGTTATTGTTTAAATGCACAATACAATTAGCCACTTCAAAAGTAATTTATTAGTTTTGTAAAGAGAAGCAAGGGAAAACACAGACAAATATATTGAGATTTACCCCTTTGTAGAGAGCCTGGCACAAGGTCTATGCTCCATTTAAGATCTCAAATAGGATGTAAATGGAACATAAAGGCTTGTGCTGGACCTCTGTGCAGAGATGAATTTCATCCTATGGCAATGGGTCTGTGTTGTGGAATGGGAAAGCTGCAATGGGGAAGTGTTCCTTGGAGAAATAAAATGTCAAAACATCAGAGAATTAATGCAGCAGACTGTGTGGCCTCTTTCCATGTTCTGTATTTGTGCATCATGTGGAGTTTTATTAGCATGTCCATTGTCCTTGCTACAACTCAGTGTGTTGCATTATGTCTGCAACTATCTTGCAAGTATAATGAGCCTCACTCTCAATTATGTCAAGTTTGAATCCAGAGCCTTTCGCACCAAAACAGAAACCTCTCTTACTTGAGTTTAAGGAGCAATTCCACACCTGGTACCATACCTTTGCCAAGGGGTGGCTGTGCCAAACATGAGAGGTGGTGGAGATAGAGACTTAACAGGTTAAAATTTACATACAATACCTTTTTGTTTTCTGTGGTGTGGATTGTCTACTAAAAGGGAACATGACACACACCTTGCCATTCAGGATGGTAATCTGATACTCTAATCTGCAAGGAAGCTAGCAAAGTTCTGGGAGCTATTAGCTAAATGATGTCCCTGGATGTATTTTTTTTAGTGTCTACAAACCAAATGTGAGGTGGGAGGAAAAAACAGAGCCTAATGGTATAAACATCTATATGGATAACTGTTAATGTGTTACAGATGCAAAAATCTTTTCTTCTTTCAGTAGCATATGCTAAGAGGAGAAATAATACAAGCTCCAACTGAGAGAGGTAGCTGAAAAGAGCCTCCGTGATGCATTTTCTTACAAAAGACTCTCTTCTTTTTGCTGCTGATCTATGAAGTTAGACACTTGGATGAGAAGTAAATTTTAACCTGTTAAGTCTCTGTCTCCACCACCTCTCATGTTTGGCACAGGCATCCCTTTGCAAATGAGTGGGGATGATCTTAATGGCAATTATCTTCCCATGAGAATAATGAATCCAGCTTCATCCTTGGCCTTTGTTTCCCAGAAGCTATTAACAGAAGATGAAACCAACTTTTACCTTGGCACAGAGCTCATGTCCTCTGTGCTCCTCTGTAAGTAGGAAGATTTGGCTGTGTGGACAGACAGTGCCACCTTGAGATTATGTGAAGGTGATATACAGCATGAAAAGACACATAAGAGAAATACACAGTGATAGGCTTGATGTTAGAATACTGCAGCTGAATTATGTCTGCACTCTTATGACAGGAAAGGGCCACACAAGTAAATTTCTAGCTCCAAAAATAGAAGGCCAGAAAGAAGTCTGAAGGAAAACCTGTACAGCTGTTTTCCTAAGAACTGGATTTTAGCCTTGTGACCTGTACAATGACATTGCTTCCTACAGAGCAGAACACATTAAAACAGAAGTAGAGCTATGGCTCTTTCATGACCACAACTGGTAAGAACTTGGTCTTCCAGCTTATCCAAAAGGATAGCACTTTCATCAGTGCAGTGACTCCCCTGGTTCAGAAAAGAGCATAATTTGCTGACTCCTGAGCACCACTTCCCTGAAGCACCTAGCTGATGCCCAGACAGATACTGAATAAGCATAACCCTTCTTAATTTGCCAGAAGCATGCCTCAAAGTGGTAAGTCTGTTGGCTTTACTTTCAAATGAGATTTATATTTTTCCACTGTAAAACTGACAAGGGAGATGTCTCTTTAAGAAAGAGGAAAAAAAATTAACATTTAACTAATTAATGTTCGTACAGTGCTTTGATGATCTAAAGAACGTTATTAGTATTTAGTATCATTATTTATGCTTAACGTGTCCTGCGGGCATTCAGTTTGTACCAAGTTTTATGATGAACTCTGCACATCCCTTTTAAACTCCTGGAGTTTGCTTTAAACTAATAGCACATTGTAAAAGCTCTTTAATAGGGTCTAATTAGATTGTGTATGGGAACATCAGCTGCATGCCCAATGTCTAATAAGATGACAGAGTCAGATTTGGTGAAATGTTGCAGGTTATCGTCTCTATGACCTTAACATTGCACAATGATTGAATTATAATGATTCAGGGATGGGAGAGAGAGGACTGACTCTGAGTGTGTGTGTGTGGAGAGGATTAGGAACATGATGGACTGGATTCTACTTCCATTCAGACTTACATGGGTGTGATTCTGCTGACTTCATTAAAATTGCTCCTGATTCTCACAGGGATGAGAGCAGAATCCACCCAATGCAACCACTCCTATTAGTTCGTAAAGGCACAATCCCAGAGCCTTTGGCCTGCAGTCTGTATTGTGGTGAGAAAGAGGGTTGTTTCTGATGTATTGCTTCACTGATTCATCACGTATCATTTGCAAAATAAAAACAAGTAGTCCAATCACAAATCATATAGGCTATAAAATTGCAAATGAAAATCCCCTCTATTGTCCAACCCATATGATTCCCAATCCATTCATTGCATCACAGGGGTGTATTTATATAGATAATCTTTTTTTATGAGCCTTTGTGTAATCAGAAATATAATTGCTTTGATACTGTATCTTTCTTCGGGTATTTGACAGACAAACATCTTTGCAGATGCACATGAGTTATAATATATGTTCAAATATATCATCCTGAGTGCAGGGGTGTCAAAATAAAGCAAAATAATATATAGTTCTTCCAGGCAGCTCTTCCTCCAGGGAGCTTATTGGTGTTGTCAGATGTTATGTGTTGAAATCCACAAACTGCATATGGTATATTCACTTTTCTTGGGATTCTCAGGAAGCAGATACTCAATATCTGTTGTAAGTTACAGTTACAATTGTCAAAACAAAGTAATATATTGTCAGTTCTCATTTGCTACTGTTTTCCTGAAATTTTAAAGGCAAGATCCTGCAATGTGCTGAGAAAATTCTATGTGGTGTTGACAAAACCCAATTATGAACAAAGCACTGGGCTTACATTAGTGGTCAATTTGGCCTGTTGTCCTCAAGATCCCTTAGTAAATGCATCCTGAAAATACATGACAAAAAGATACAGAACACTTCTAATATCTGTATGTAAAACAGACAAATGGAACATTTATAACTTTAAAATACTTATCTGATTTTTTTCAAAGCCAAGTTTGCATTTCCAGCTTCAATGTGCCTTAATTAGGCTCCAAGCCTATGCCTTTCAAGTCAATGACAAAAATCCCATTGTGGGGCATCATGGCCTTAGTCATCAGAACACATATATTCTTGATTATAGGGCTGAGTCTCAGCCGTGCAGGGCTGCCCTTTTGGGGTGGGGTGGGCAGGGGCAATCGCCCCTGGCCCCACAGTTCTGTGGGCCCCGCACCATCCTGCGTGAGCAGGGCATAATGGGGCCCGCCCTGCTGTACCCCGCTCCTCCACTGCCACATGGTCCACTGCCCCACTGCCTTCAGTGCGAAGCCGAAGGCAGTGGGACGGGTAGGAGAGTGGAAGGAAGCCGGGCTCTGAGGCGGCCCTCCCACCCACAGGGCAGGGCGTGCCAGCCCAGGGGCTGGGCTCCGCTCTCCCACCCCACCCCTGAGACGACTGTTCTGCCCTGGGGATGGGAAGGGCTGGCCCAGTGTCTGGGTGGGAGAGCGGAGCCCAGCTTCTGGGCTGACTTGCTCCACCCTGGGGGGCGGGGGGGGGGGAGAGAAGGAAGCGCAGGGCCCAGCCTCTGGGTCAGCACACCCTGCCTCCCCAGCACAGGGGAGGGGTGGGGGCCGAAAGGGACAGCCCTGCAGCTATGTAAATCTATGTAGCTCCACTGAAATACATGGAGTTATGTTGTGGGTAACGGTATTGTAGCAGCATTGGTCCAAGGCGAGACCAGGTGAGGGAGATAATCTTTTATTGGATATCTCACTTCTGTTGGTGAGAAAGACAAGCTTTTGAGTTTACACAAACATAAGGAACAGTCAGGTCCCTATAATATTTGGCTAACCTCTTTTAAAAACTCCCAACAACTGGGAATCCACAGTGTCCCTTAGTAACCTGTCCGATACTTAACTATCCTTCTAATTTAGAAAGCTTTTTCCTAATCACTACCTAAACCTCCCTTGTTGAAGATTAAGCTATTACTTCTTGTCCATTCTTCAGTGAACATGGACAACAGTTGTTCACCATCCTCTTCGTAACAGTCCTTAACATACCTGAAGATTATTTGCAAGTTTTCCCTTGATTTTCTTCTTTTCTTAAGACTAAACATGTCCAGTTTTTTTAAGCCTTTCCTCATAGGTCAGGTTTTCAAAACCTTTTGCCATTTTTGTCACTCTCCTCTGAACTCTCCAGTTTAACCTCATCTTTCCTAAATAGTGCCTAAAATGGAACACTGTACTCCAGCAAAGTCCTCACCAGTGCTGCATAGATTGAGAAAGTTACCTCCTGTGTCTTACATATGGTCAGTTCATGTCTCTGGTTAATTTGGATTAATTTTTCTGAGGGTCCTCATCAGGGCTGGCTCAAGGGGTTGTGTTGCCCCAAGCCAATTTTGCTTTTTCACCCCCCCATCTCAGTCATGTAAGTTGAAGAAGGTTTTCCAAAGTGTATTTATAACCTAAAACTCAAATAGCAAGATCAATTCATTCCTTTAATCTAAATATGAAAATAAAACAATATTGATTAATTTAAATTTAATAAATATGTAATATTTATCATGTACATACTTACTAAAATTTTGCTGTCTCTCTGTCCCTAGGTATCTCTCAAGTAGACATCCAAAAACTGAGGCAATACGGGGGAGAGGTGGGGAGAGAGAATCAGTGTATGCTTTTGAAAACTTACCTGATGCACATGATTTTCCAAAGACCACAGAGCAAAGAACAGCAAAACAAGCAGAGTTGTGTGCCACTTTTAAAGACTAATGTGCCACATGACTACTTGTTTGTTTTGCTGAACTACGGTAGACTAATACAGCAGCCTCTTTAGAATTTGTCTTCAGAAAGGAAGGGTTTAGGGATCTAAATGTCAGGTTCGACTCCTGCAGGTTTGAACTGTAGCAGGATCACCTTGGCTTGCTATCTGTATGAGGTAGCCAGGTGGAATTCTAAGCAGTTTACTGTGCAGTAATCTTTCAGATGAGATCGTAAAAATCCAGGACACATCCTGGGCTCCAGACCAGCTCTGTCTCTCACCTGCTATAGGACTTGTGACACATCACTTCCTTTCTCTATTCCTTCACTGGTTAGCGTGTAAGTTCTTTGGAACAAGGGCTGTCTGTCTTTCCATTTGTGCAGTACCCTGCTGTCATGGATGCACATCTGTGCATCCTGGGTCATGATCTATATCATGATTTTCCTTTTCATTTCTACACCGATTGTCTGATTTGTGGCCAGTTACACCATGCTATGTTTCTTTATGGATGTTCCTAACCTATTCTACGTGATTAGTATGATACCATGTTTCCTACAACTTGTTGCTTGTGCACAGACATGTAGCATGTTTTGCATGGCTCAGGGGATCAGTGAGAGGGAAACAGACAGAGCTCTCTCCCAGCAAAGTTCCAAAGGGGCAGACGTATAAGTCTAGTCCAGGAAAAAAAACAAGGAGTCATGTGGCACTTAAAGACTAACAGATTTATTTCTCACATGAGCTTTCGTGGGAGAAAATCCCACTTTGTCACATGCTTCGAAGATGGGGGAACTTACAGAATTTGATGAAGTGGGATTTTCTCCCACGAAAGCTCATGTGAAAAATAAATCTGTTGGTCTTTAAGTGCCTCACGACTCCTTGGTTTTTTTTTTTGTTTTGTTTTTTTTTTTCCCCTGTCTCTTCCAGCAGCAAGCAAATACCTGAGGGAAGCAGCAAAAACAGGCCAATTGAGGTGGATCAGAAGAAACAATGGGATTGCCTCTGCCCACAAATGGGGTGGGAGAGAGCTTTGGAACAAAAACAAACAAGGAGTCCTGTAGCACTTAAAGACTAACAAGTTTATTTATCGCATGAGCTTTTGTGGGAGAAAGTCCCACTTCGTCAAACACTTCGAAGACGACGAAAACATGAAAGCTTATGCAATAAATAAATCTTAGTCTTTTTTTTTTTTTGCTGAACAAGATAACTCCTTGCTTTTTTTTGCTGAACTAGACTAACAGGGCTGCCCCTTTGACACTTGGAAGAGTTTGTTTTCACACCTGACCCCTCCCATTCTGGGAGAGGTGATTTCTTTGTCTCCTCTGAGCCACGTCAATCAGCATATCTTTGTAAGAACAAACAAGGAGTTCTGTGGAGCTTAAAGACTAAGAAACATTTATTGCATGAGCTTCTTGCACTTTGTCATATGCTTTGAAGAAGAGGGAATTTACAGAATTCTGTAACTTCCCTCATCTTCAAAGCATCTGAAGAAGTGGGATTTTTCTCCCACAAAACTTCATGTGATAAATAAATGTTAGTTTTTAAAAATGCCACAGGACTCCTTGTTTGTTTTTTTTACTGAACTAGACTAACCTGGTTATTAAATAGCTGTGTGTCAGGTTTTCTTTTCTTTTTTTTTTTTTTTTAACACATTTACAAGTAAATGTGGCCTATTGCCCTGTTCTCTGAAGAGATCCAGGTGCTAGTTTTGTGGGGGAGTGGTACAGCCACCCTCAGGCCCCCCCATTGCAATGCCATCTGGGCTTGGGGGGGAGGGGAGAAGAAGGGAGAGATCCCAGGTGCACTATCTGGGCTGTGCTGGGGGAGCCCTCCTCAGCCCCCTTTTGCAAAGTGCATTGAGATGAAGAATGCTATAAGGACTAAATCTAACAGGAGTGAGGGATTATTTCAGTGTCTATTTAGCACTTTTCAGCTGTAGGTCTCAAAGCACTTTTCAAATGGAGGTAAGCCTCATCACCATTTTTATTTTGCAGGTGAGGAAACTGAGTCCTTGGAAGAAAAAGTGACTTTCCCAAGCAGGTTGGGGCAGAGTCAGAAAGAGACCTTTGGTCTCCCAAGTGCCAAGCCCAGTGCTCTAGGACAGTGGTTCCCAACCTTTTCTCTGTCGTGACACACTTTGATACCTTCAAATTTTTCAAGGCACACCACCATTAAAAAGCCATGAATATTCAAATTAACTTAAATTACTTATGAATATTCATGAACCATGGCACAGTGTTTTGGAAATGCTGCTATGTGCGGTAGTAGGGGTAGCAGAGCAGGGGTGGCAAAACAGGGGAGGTCAGGAATTGGGTGCAATGGCAGGAGTGAGTGTGGGGAGCAGAGCAGGGCAGGGGTGGCAAAAGATGACAAGGGCAGTCATGTGGGGAACGGCACAAGGGTGGCAAGAGAGGAGTGAGGAAGGGAGAACAAGAGTTGGCTTTGTGGGGGGGGGGGCGGGCAGAGGGAACCTGGGGAGTGGGAAGGTAGGGCAGGGGAGCATGGCACAGCACCCACTTCCCCCTTCTCCACAGTGGCTCCCTGCCACCCAGGGCAAATCCTCACCCCACTGCTGCTCCCTCCCACCCCAGTGGGTCCTGTCCTCCTCCCCCAGTCCCCTGCTGCCTGTGATGGACCCTCCCCTCCAGCCCCCAGCTGCACCCCCCACACACAGCCACCTCACCCCCCAGCTACACCCCCCAACCAAACAGCCACCACACAACCCCAGCTACATACCTTCTGCTACACATTTACTCCCACCCACCTCTGCTACACACACACCTGCCCCACACAACCCCCAGCAGCCCTCCCTCCCAAAGCCCTTCCCTGGGCTGCTTGCAGGCTGCCTGAGACAAGCTGCTCTGCCCCGCAGAGAGAGATTCACACACTCCCAGCCTCCCCCAGCTCTCTGCTGGCTGGGCCTAAGGTGGAGCCACCAGAACACTGTGCTCAGACTGCTCCTGCTATTTTTAGGAGGACCTCTGGAACTCCCTCTTCTAGTGCCTGTCTCTATTTTTAGGGGGCCAGAATGCTGCCTGCCTAAAAACAGGGGAACCCAGAACTGAGTTCTGGTGCCTTCCCCCTTACTTTAACCCCTGCCTTTTTCGAGCCCTGCACAGCCCAGGTGGCTGGGCTGAGCAGTGAGGGAACTTTAACTCCAGGTCTCGGGCATGCTCGCGGCACACTTGGGTTGCTCCCATGGCACACCAGTGTGCCCCGGCACACTGGTTGGGAACCACTGCTCTAGGAAATGCTGTCCTTCTGTGTACAGTTTAACTTTTTTTTTTTTTTTGAACTAGACACATGTCACTGGTTTTAAACTCAATCATATTAGCATAAGCAAGCCCTGGTGTTCTCTCCCCCCCCCCCCACATTCCAACAACCACAAGGGGAACTAGATGACACAAGAAGGGAAAAGAGACTGTTCCATGTCTGCTGTCACCAGCCTAAAAGTCAGTGTCCTCCCTCTTCATTGCACTGACTAGTTAACTGTGCTCAGATCCTACCTTATCTACATAGAAGTGACTGCCAGCAGCTGAAAAACAAGCAAGGAGTCTTGTGGCACTTAAAGACTAACGGATTTATTTATTGCATGAGCTTTCCTGGGAGAAAATCCCACTTCATCAGATGCATTGAAGATGGGGGAAACAAATTCCTAATAACCCTGTGGCCCTTGCTTTCCCTGTTCTCCTTGTTTCCCTTCTGACTTGGACCTGAAAGAACAATTCCAAGAACCCCACTGAGCTCACTCCCCTGGCTGCGACTTCAAGAAATAGACAGCTCTGACCCTGGCTCCTCCTGGTCCTCCAGGGAACACTGCTGCTTGAGCTTGGTGCAGGGGAAGATAAGAGAGAGGAGAGAGCCCCAGCCAGGCTGTCTGAGTTTGAGGGGGATGGGGAGTGTTTGAGCTTCCTGCAACTCCCGGGCCATGCCACCTGGGACTAGAGTTTCCTGCAGCCCTTGATAGCTAGTGTCCACCCCTCTCCCCTTAGCTATTGTTTATCCCTCCTGGTCTGTGAGTCATTGTAAAGGCATTCATTCCTTTAAATCTGCAGCATCTGCCTGCAGAGGGGTTTAAAGTGCCCTCTGCCTACATGACTTAAGCTGCAGGCTGACTAATAGTGCCTGTGGTGCTAGGAAAGAGTTAAAGAGGTAGGAACCAGCCCGATTTTCATGAGGGCTAGCCCTTAGGAACTGTCACCCGAAGCCATGTCTCTCTCTGGCCTCACAGTAGAGCCAGACGTGGTCGTCATGTAGACAAACCCCAAATGTGGATGTAGATACCCAGTTATGAAAATATGTGGTTCTAGTCAAATTAGGTGTATGTTTGTCTATATATTTCTACATCATTAATTTATTTCATGGCAAGTAGCAGAACTGTAGAATGAAAAATACCTTGAAGAGGAAGAATGTTAAGGAAAGATCTGAAAGAGTAGAGGATCACAAATGGAGGATGCTGACAATGCCAATAACTTCTTCTTCACAATGACTTATTTATAAACATGAAAGGATATGTATTCAAGGGGGGATTAATTTATTAACAATTCAGGAAAAAATTCCTCATATGAAGAGTTCTTTAAACAAAGTTTGTGGGCAAAGCAGCTATAGGGGTACTGTATATCATCGCATATAAGCCAAAAATTTTGTGCTTGAAAATTGGCTTCAGAACAGGCTCTCGGCTTATCCTCAAGGGAATACGGTAGACAGCCCCTCCCAGGAGTTTCCCAGACCATGTGAAAGGCTGGAGCCCCAGTGTTGCTGGGCAGCTATCTGGGGCAGTTGGCTGGGGCTGGGGCTGGAGTGAGGAGGGGACCTCAGCATCTGGTGTAGCCAAGAAAGGGGGACCGGGCCGGGGGGAGCCTGGACATTGAGGGGGAGATTCAGGGAGGCCAGAGAAGTGGCGGCAGGGACCAGGGCTTGGGGAGGGGGTCAGGGAGTTGGGGAAAGTAATGGGATGGCTGAGAGGGTTTTTTTTTTGGGGGGGGGGGGTTTAAGGAGGCCCGGGGAGGGGCGGGCGGGGGCAAGGCCGGGGGGGGGGGGTGGGGCCCCCGGAAGCAGCAACAGGGACTGGGGCTTGGGGGAGGTGCCCGGCAGGCTGGGACCCCCCCCCCCCCCCCCTGGGGCGCGGGGGAGCAACAGCAGGGCACTGAGAAGGGAGTAAGGTGGCGGCAGTGAAGAGCCAGGGGGCAGCAGTGAGGAAAAGGCGGAGCAGGGGGTAGCAGTGGGGAAGTGGCAGAGAAGGGAGGAGCAGTGAGGAACCAGGGGGCAGCAGTGGGGAAGGGGCAGAGGAGAGGGGCAGCAGGTAGCAGTAAGGGAAGGGCAGAGTAGGGGGTGGCAGTGAGGAAAGGGCAGAGCAGGGGGCAGCAGGGGTGACGGCACTGAGGAAGGGGCAGAGCAGGTGGGAGCAAGGGGGCAACAGCAAGGAAAGGGCAGCGCAGGGGGCAGCAGCAAAAAACAGAAGTGAGCAGGGATGTAGCAGTGAGGAAAGGGCAGAGCAGGGGAGCAGGAGTGAGGAATGGACAGCAGGGGGGCAAGGGAAAAGCAGCAGCAGAAATTTTGGGGTAGGGAAGCTGTCAGAAACTCCAGAGGAAGCCAGCAGCAGTGGGTGGGGGGTTAGGAGCCAAGGCCAAAAAGGGACCATGGCTTATACCTGGGTCACCAATTTTAGCTTCTTTTTGGGGCTCAGAATTGGGGGGTCAGCTTGTGCCCGGATCGGCTTATACCCAATTATATACGGTACATGTTTGAAAGGAAACTGACACCAATTTTATAGAAATAGAGCAATCCCAAATGTACTCCCAAGAGCCATGTTATTTAAACTGGAAGGCATTTAGGCTAGTATTTCCTAGGGTTAATAAAGGTAAGCCTTGATCGATCATAAGGACACTCTAGAGTGCTCAGCTATATCTATGTTCCTGTTTAACATTAATCAATTTTCATGTACTTTATTTTTAAGAGTTTTTCAGATTGCATGCAACATGGTGAAAACAAGATAATGTAACAAAAACAAGCTATTGAAAACAGTTTAACTATGGTGTAAAGGGGAAACGTGGTCGCCCCCAAGTGAGGCAACATGGCCACCCCCATGTGAGGCAACATGGTTGCAGGACACCTGTCCATCAAAGCAGAGCTCAAGAGGAAGCCAGAAAGTATAACAGCCAGGCCAAGGAGCTCAGTCCAGCCCCGGCTGCCAAAGGGCTACCTCCTGGCTACTCAACCCGGGCCATTCCTCCGACAGAGGGAACATTTGCCTACCCACTGGTCTCCACCGCAGTACCAGGTGACTGGCTTGGGCCTCCCATGGCAGATGGCCCTGAGGAGGGGCCCACTTCCTTTGGGGATGGCAGGCTGGGAGGACAGCAGGAGTCAGGGATCCCCAAGTTGTCCCCTGAAGACTCAGCCTTTCATGGGCCAGCCCAGACATCGCCCTCTTGTGACTTGGAGGATCTGCCACTTTTTGCACTGGGAGCCATGCCCCTGATGGGCCAAGACCTGGAAGAGTTGTTCCTCACCCCAGACCGAGTGGAGCGTTCCAAGTTGCCCCTACTGGAGGAGATGGAAGTCTTATTGGAGTTGCTTGACTTACCCCCACCAGATGAAATGGAGGGCTTCTGCTCCTTGCCCCTAAGCTACTACCCAGAGGACGTTGTTGAAGGGGCTGAACAGGGTACTACTGGGAGAGGGGGAAGACAGTAGGCCAGGGAAGGTACTCCCCGCACTGGGGTCAGCGTGTTGTGGCTGGATCCCCACTGACCCTGTGGTCAAATGCCCTGGGCTGGGACACAGTGGGGTAGAGTGGACCTGAGTCCCCCCTCCTCCTCTCCCCTTCCCCTGGATGGCACTACCTGAGGGAGGTAAACCCCAGCATCGAAGACCTGTCTGATCACTAGACTTGTCTACTCTTCAACCCCAGGACTTGTGGATTGTGTACCCTGCTTAAAGGGCACAGGACTATTATTGAAGTGTCCTAACCCAGGCCTGTAGACTGCTAGTCTGCCCAATGAGGGGCTGAGACGTATTGTTTTCCCCTTCGTTTTCTGGAAGGCCCCAGGCAATTGCTCACTCCTCCCTAATTACCCAGTGCAATGGGAGTTGCACAGGTGCCTAGACAGCCCACCCCACGGATTGTGACTGCTTAGTGGCCAGAACCCAGGAAGGGGTACTATAGAATGACTTGAGTTGTAATTCTCCAACACAACCACCAGGAGGCGCCCTCCAGGTGGGTCAAGCATGGGACATGCTTACATATGGGGACTGAATCTGAGAGGGACTCATCCAAATGGACCCTGCTCCTGTGAAATTTACAGTGGGATTTACCCAAGTCACTTACTGATGTTACATAAAGTCTATATAATTTGTTTCAACATGGCTGCTTTCCTACCTCATGTTCTGAAGACATTAAGAGGTAGTGTACATAGTATTTGAGTGAACTAGAAATCTATGGTTGGGGAGTTTGGATGAGTTACTCTTTGCAGTATAAGTAAGACCTGTTTAGCTGTAAGGATTCTTAAAGTAGCCTGCATTGCAGTCCCATTAATGAACCTTATTCATTTCAGCAGTAGGTTATTACTTAGTAGCACATGCAGGCCCCAGCTTTGATCAGCATCCCATTGTACTAGGTAGTCAGGTGTAGGCCATGTCTGTAGTAAGAACTCTTTACCAGGATAGGAACACTGGTATACTACACCAGCACAATGCTTCTAGCATGGATGCAGCTATGCTGGCAAAGCTGTGCTTTGCACTGGATAGTAAAACCATTGCCATGACAAAACAAGCCATACTGATAAAAGCATAGTTTTACTGCTATAGCTAGAGGCTGCTTCTAGCACAGCTATGTTGGTTGGAGGTCATACATTTTTACATCCTTTTCACAATATAGATATTCTGGTAGAAGTCTATAGCGTAGACACAGCTTTAATAAAAACGACTTTCCCCTCTTCCAATGCAAGTTGTTTTTTTTTTACACTCTGGCATCTGATGAAATGGGACTTTGCCCACAAAAGCTGATGTGAAAAATAAATTTGTTAGTCTTTAAAGTGCCACAAGACTCCTTGTCTGTTTTTATTATTAGCTCCATTTCAGAGATGGAAAATGAGGAATAGAGAAATTGTGTAATTTGTTCAAAGTTGCACTGGAAGTCTCTGGCAGAGCTGAAAATTGAAACCATATTTCCAGAATCCTAGGTCAGTGTTTTAACCACAAGACCAATCTTACTGTTCTGTTCACATGTCAATTAAAATGAACAAATAAAAGAGGTGCAGGAAAAGATGCAGATGGAAGGAAATGGCTCTTACTTCTGCCAACCATGTGTAGCTTAATTAGCAACTTCCTTTCTTGTTTAATTAAATAATCAAATGTGAATATTAGGAAGGGTGCAGAGTCTCACTTTTGGGATCCAGGACCTGTCTTGACTGCAAGCCTTAAAATATTTGTTTGATCTGTGGATTCTTCCAACTCCAGCAAACCTTAAGGTTGGTGAGATCTATAGTTGAAAGATGGTGCTTGAAAAGGCAAAAGAAGGCAGTATGTTAGGTCTGTTTTATTGAAATGTAATGTGTTAAATCAAAAACATTCTTGCCTTTTAGTGCCCATGCAGTTCAACCATGTAGTACTGTTATTGGAGAGAAGATAATTCAGGACAGACATGGTTTTAGATTAAGATAATTTGAGTTGGCATAGCGGTTTAGTATGGTAGGAGACTTTTGTACTGATCTCACTGGACTTAATGATGAAGTTAAACCCCAGAACTGATTATAATGCTTTGAAATAATAGTGTAGCTGGTAAATTTCCCACATCTCCCCAGGATCTAGGGAAAGGGTTACATAGTGGAGTAGTCTCTCCCCATAGAAAAAAGACCAATGACAGGGTGAGAGAGAGAAAGAGAGGTTGGGCTGGGACAATAATAAATAGGCCAATAAAGCGCAGTCCTGCTTCTGACAGTGTTTATTGTGGGCAGAGGCATGCCACTGAGCCATATAACTAATGGCCTTTTTAGTCCTTGTCAAGAGGAGAAGGAAATGAACTGCTGCAAGCCACAAAAATCTATTGATGCTCAAATGTTTCAAAATAGGATGGAAAAAACTCATTAAGGAAGAGATTATCTTAAATTTGCTTATTTTCTTTTGTGTATCTGTAGATAATACAGTGAGACATATTCACATTAAGATTTTAAACAAAACCTTTCCCCCGCCCACATGCAATGTTCACATAGAGACAAAATATATTCATGCTGCAAAGTGATAATTCTCCATAACAGGCTGAGAAGGAAGAAAAAAAGATGGCATTTACATCTTAAATTCTTGGGGTAGGGACCATCTTCTTGTTTGTACAGCACCTAGCTCAATGAGGCCTTCATACATGACAGGGGCTCCTGAGTGTTAACACAACAGATCATTAATAACAGCAAAAGTGAAGATAACAAAAGGTTCATCTGGAGATAATGATACAGATTTTCTTCCTGAAGTGTTTTGAGACCTACCAATGAAGAGTTGGGTATTACTGTTTGTCCTTCACAACATCTGCTTGGGGGTAAGGAGAGAGTTGCTGATGTACCATGAGACAATCTGTACTTGCAGCAGCATTTCCAGATGGGACCAGGAATAGATGTCCAGGAAATCTCACATGAATACCTACTTTGAGATGATCTCTGGCCCAGTTCAGGAGCCCCATACATACCCCTTTCTCTCCCTAGCTGCTAATCACTGATCAAAGCCAGCTCAGACAATGCTGCTAAACATGCCACTCCTTCAAATCCCTGGGTACTTGAAGACCCTATCCTTACTACTCAAAGGCTATTTGAGTTGCTAGTATGCAGTTTGCTGCCACCTGAGAGCTCATTCTAGTCAATGCTAATTGAAGTCAGTGGGACTCATAGAGGACTGATGCAAGTGTGCTGAAGAACATAATCTTTAACCTTGCTGCACAGTGAAATGTGGGGTTACGGATGATGGTCTCCTGTTACATAGGCCAGTAACATAATGACACAAAAATCCCAATTGCTTTTACTTGCAGCATCACAGAAGCAGAGAAATAAGCTGAATTGTAAGGTGTTAGTTGATCTCATTAACCAGTTGGGAAAGGAACACTGTGGTGAAATAACATAAGTAATGGAGCGTCCATAAACAAAATAGTATTAACAGCTTTCTTTTGTTGATCTTTTCTTAGGGAATTGATACAGCCACCCTAGATAGCATTCTTGTGATAGCTGCTGTTACTTAGACACTTCTAAGTACATAAATAACTAGTTTGGTGCTAAGTAGAGTTTTGGGGTTTTTTTCTTAGGGGTGATGGGGGGGATAGTTTCCTTCTCTTTCTGCTAGCATTAAACACTGTCCATTAAGTGCACTTACACAGCATTTACTGACAAGAAAATTGTTTGATGGACTCATCCCATGTAATGAGATGTTTCAGCAACTGTGTTTTCTACAAACTGGATGGCGGGGGGAAGTATGGGCAGGCATTTAGACAGACTCAAATGACCTGTCCAGTGTCCCTGTAAAGATAACCAAGTGGGTTATTTGCTTTTGAAGTGGTGTTTGCATTTTGAGTGAAAACACGTACACAGTATAGAATCTCAAAAACACAGGGCTGGGGACATCAAGAATTCATCTAGCTTGCATATGAGAATATTATGTGGAATTGTGTCAAAAGTGGTACTGAAATCAATATGTAGATTCATGCCTACTTTTTCTCCCATATCCACTAGGCCACTAACCTTATTGAAGGAAGAAATTGTATTGGTTTGGCATGATATGTTCATGACAGATCCATATTGGCTGTTTTTTATATCTGATTATGCTCTGGGTGCTTACAGATTGTTTAATAACTTATGGTACCTTTCCAGGTATAGAAATTAGGCTGACTAGTCTGCAATCCCTCAGGTCCACTTTCTTCTTTTTTTTAAGATGACCATATGGTTTTTTTCCCCCCCTTCTTTAGTCTCCTGGGACCTCACCTGTGGTGTGTGTGTGTATTTATATGCAATAAACAAATTGGCAGTTCAAATTAAAATATAATTACCCGTTTTAGCACAAGTGATTAGCCAGAAATTGCCATCTCATCGGTCATTTCCACCAGAAGGAGGAATCGTTGATGGAGTCTGATATTTCTTTGATGCAGCCCTCATTATTTACAAGGAATGTACAAAAAGCCCTACTATCCCAAACATAGTAGGAATCAACAGTAGGAGACAATTCCTTTGCTTGCAATTTCAAGCCTCTTTCCAGCCAGCAGTTGACCCAAAACACTCTCTCACATGCAACCATGGCTTCTTTGCTTTTTTTGTTCCAGTCTTAATGTAGAGACATAATCGCAATCAAAATCAGTCCGCCACCACAGTATTTACGTTCAGCTCACAGTGAAATTCTCCTTCTTGCCCTGCTCCCATGTGGTTCAGATTCCTGAGTTGCTTTACATGTGGCATATGTTTTAGTGTGGTAGCTTTTATTGTTTCAGCTGTTTCTAAACAAACAGCCATGTAATCATTCCTTCATTTAGCCGAAATGGAAGGTGACTGTTATACTAGCCAGCTTCAAAGCGGATTTTCCCAACACCCAATTTAACAATACACTCACACACAAGCACCTTCATGCTTTCTCCTAGGCTGTTCCTTACATTTGGGAGAAGCTGCCTGTAAGCATCCACAAATCCACCTCATAAAATTCTCTTTTGCATTCAAAAACCTCATCACTGTTAGGCAGCTGCAGTGCTGAGACCCCTGTGGATCATGCTAACCCATATTGTCTCATTGTTTCCTGGTACTCCCCCATTTATATGCCTGTACTGCCTGTTGTGTCTTATATTAGAGTGTAAATTGTTTGGTGACAGAAACTTTTTGGTTTGTCTCTGTACAGCATATAATGAAATAAGGCCCTGACCCATGATGAGGGCTCCTAAGTGATGCTACTGCACTAGAAATAATAATAATAAAACACCACCACCATAAATAATTTCAAAGCCACTGAGTGGATTTAAATGTAGATACCAGCAAAAGTAATGGGGAAGTCATGCTTCCCCATCCAGACTGCTATGAATATATTAGCTGTTGACTATAAAATGCAGGCCCCCTTTGAGACGTAGCCTCAGTTTTGTGTTGTTTGTTACTGAATAACTGCATGGATTGTCTCTTTATAGCTCCCAAAATCCTGTCCCACCCAACCCTCCTCACTGGGCAGGTGTGTGGATGCACGTACACACTCAACTCGCCTGTGCAATGGTGCTGGTGCTTACGATAGTATTTGTACTGTAGGCTGCAGACCTATGTCGCTTATGCAGGTGACTTATCCCACTGAAGTCAGTGAGGTTGCTCTGCTGCATGAAGTTATGCATGTGTGAAGGTATTTGTAAGACTGAAATCTACTGACATCAGTTGTCTGTGGATTAGATGAGATCATTAGGATCTTTGGTGCACACGGCTGGGGGACAGGCTTTAAAAATAATTTCACATCTCCTACTGTTCTGAGTTGGAGCTACTTCACAATAAACTGTTCTGCAATTCAGGCCACTAATGTCTGAGTCTAATTCCAATCTCTCTTACACCAGTATACATTAGGAGCATGGCTAGTAAAGTCAGTGGAGTGACACCACTTTCCAGCAATATTTCTGGTATCAGAATCCAGCCTTATCATTTCATTAAAGGAACACCTCCTGGGGATTGGAAATTTTCTGTTTTTCATTATTTTGTAAGGAACCTGGTGTGAAGTATCTCTTTCTTTATCCAGCTCTGTTTGTTTGTGTGTTTTTTTAAAAACAGACCCCTCCCAACCACCTCCAATGCTATTTAATACATTAGTGAGGGAGAAAGAGAGAGCATCATTAAGCCCTTGGAAATGAAGTACCGATTTGTTATTCTGCAGTTCATCTTTAACTGTGTCAAGCTAATTAAATCTATTAAAGTAAACATTAACATTCTAACTAATTCAGAAATGTCTTCCCAATATGATTATGCCCAGGTTATGTAAAATGCTGGTAGCATTGATGCAAAAAGCAGGTAGGTTAAGCTATACATGTAAATAAGTTGTTTTTCAAAGTTGCATATAAAAGATATGATTGAGCAGAGCAGAATGTTTAATGTCAAGGCCTTGATGAGAACCCTTAGCCTCTCTTTCTCTATTTCAGTGGTTCCCAGCCTTTTCAGTAAGATGGTACACTTCAGTGAGAACAGTTCCACAGCATACTCCTGGCTGAATTGATTGCTCATAAATGTCACATTTTCAGCTGACTAGATTGGTCAGAAATGTCACATTTACTATAGGTACAGTCTTTCTAGAGCAGTTTGCAGCACAGTGCATACAATAAGTTAAAGAAGGATCAAATTCATTAATGTTTCAAATCTACTGGAGGGGGGGGACAAAAAAACACATCATCTCAGTTTTGCCCCCTGGCCACCTGTATTTAGAAGGTTCACATTTTAAAATCGAAAGAACAATACCTTGCTTTTAACTTGATGGATTCATTTTCACAAGTTTTATGAGTTGTAATTTCAGTTGGATAGAACATTGTTTAAGATGAAACACTATTTGTTTTACATTGATTTTCATTACCTTTGTACAAAATTTCACAGCACACCTGTTGAAAACTGTTGCTCTGTATGCCTGCCCAAAGAAATGCAGCTCTGGAATAATCAGAAGCACTGAATGTAAAATCAGACACTGAAGAATTTAGTATGGGAATGGGGTGGCAGGCTGTTTTTAAGGAGTACGGCTCCCCCTTGCTCATTCATATTTTTAAATGCACATATTATTAAATACTATTCCTATTTGTGAGGATGCCCATCTGTACAAGGTCTTCTGTACAATCAAAGACCACATTTTAGGATGTCAACAATACATGATCTGGGACAAATCCAAATCCAGTTGAAGCTTTGAGTATTCAGTAAACATCAGGAAATGGGCTTTAAAATTATGATGATTCAGAAAAAATAATTTATGGTTCTTTTTATTTCCCATTTGGTTTCTTAGACTTTGTTGCACTTGGGGTCACATTTGCAAGCTTTTCTCCATAGCCTTGAGAGCTCAAATCTGTTTTGAAATGAAAGCAGAGATTCTCATATGTTCATACGAATCCAGGAAGTGGAGGTTTTGCTGAACTACTTAAAGTTGGCAGTACTGCCACAGAAGGACATAATGGAGTTCAGTGGCCTTTGAATCCAATCCCAAGTGAACATACCAACAAATGAGGAGTGGGAGGACAAGATAATAGTACACAAAGGTTACACTGGACTCTCACTGAGGACTGCTGGCCTAACCAAGGCCACTACCCTTGTGAAAGGCTAATATAGATGTCTGGCAGAACCAGGTTAAACAGATAGGATAAAAGAGCTATTGTACATCTGTGCTCTTTTGAGGTAAGGGAAACTCAGAGGTGACTCACTGAGATGTGCGGGGTTCTGAAGGGGACTGAGAGGACAAATGCTTCAAGGCTTGTGAGGTTTGTATCAAATATGGGGCTATGGATGAGGAGGCAAACAAATGACATTTAGGCAGGTCCTCAAGGAATCGGTGGAGAATTTCTACACATAAGAAGCAGGTAACCAGCTGCATCCAGTACAAGTGCAAACAGTCACTTAGAGCATTTCTAAGAAGCAATGTATGAGGAATCCACCTCATAATTGAATGTCAGTGACTATGTTGCTAGTAATTTCATAGGTTTTCTGTCCATGAGGGACTTGGCTGGAGAAAATCATTCAATAGCCTCTACTTCTACAGTGTGAACAAGATACTGCAGAAATCTTTTTCTTTTTCTTTTCTTTGCTTTGATTGATTTGCTTTCCAGTGGGGGGGCAGGGGGCAGGAGAGTTTTAACAGGCAAAGCAGAGTACATGAGAGAAATAAAATACAAAGGAATGTGACTTACAGCTGTATGGACAAACAAATCACTGAACTGACAAAAATAACTTTCTTGAATCCTGCAGCCATATAAATGAGAGGCAGATATGGGTTCCTATTAAAAGATGGAATTCTCTTCAGTCTGTTGGTGTAAGGGTAGGGATGATTGTGTGGTCTGCCCGCTGTGACTAGTACTGTCTACTGGTCAGTTCTCCCTCTCGAAAGGCATGGCCTTTAGAAGTTTGGAGAGATCTTATACAGAGCCTGAGAAGAAAGGGGTCCCAGGAATAAGTGGTATTTAGAAGAAATCTGGTTAGCGTATCTTTAAAGGCCTGAGACTTGGAACTTGAAGAGCAACTGGGGCCAGGCTCCCTTGTCACCCAGTTCATAAAGAATGAGTGAGGAGAAGAGGCCCACATAAATGCTTGCCTCTTCCTTCATAGCAGGGTAAGTACTGCAGACACTGAAATGAGTTAGAATGCTTCTGCAGGGTCCTGAGTTATCAGGAAGCAAAATTAGAACTAAGTAGAGCCAGCCACAGCAGACAAATTAAACTCAGATGCTGAAGAACGGGGGATCTAGCCACCAGGAGACATTTAAAGAGAACCCTGAGGGTATGAGCAGAACAATCTTCAGAGGAACCCTGAAAGCTAGAGTATCTTTTATTTATTTGGGACTTCCTGTTATGGACCTCTTTGTACAAGCTTTTATAATAAGCAAGCTTCCAGGGGGGGACTTACTGAATCAAGCATGAAGTGTGCCTGAAATGGGATTGCAGAGCTCCTGAGAAGGAAAATGTGCAGCAGGCATGTACTGCTGCACTGACTCAATAGGTTCCAAAAGGGTAGCCATGTTAGTCTAGATCGCTGCTGCAAAGCAAACAAGGGGTCTTTTGGCACTTCTCCATCTTTAAACATCTGATGAAGTAAGATTTCCTCCAATGAAAGCACATGCTATTAACAACTTTGTTAGTCTTTAAAAGTGCCACCAAAGTCCTTGTTTGTTTTTTGCTGACTCAACAGGTGGCATGATAGGGCAGCCAGACTGTACAACAGGAAGGCAGTGGAGAAAGGGAATCAGGAAACTCAGAGCCATTCCTGCTCTAAATCACAAAAAGTCTCATGCAGCAATGCTTCTGCTTTTCCCACCCTGCAACACTTCACTTAACCAGCAAGCCAATAAGACTCAGAATAGAATCAGCTGAATATTTTGTGTATGTATGTGAACTTTCCATTTTGAAGTCTTCAAATTGGAAAGATATATAGTATTTTTTTATTTTGCTTTTAGTTTTTGAAAAGCAGAAACTTTCCAAACCACAGAGAGTTTCCCTGCATGAGATGCTCATTTCAGCTGTGTATCAAATATTTATCCTTACACTCATCCAATCAAGGAGGCAAGAATACATGCCAAGACAACCTTCTAGCCAATCAAAAGTTTCAGCAGTAGCAACAACAAAAACTTAATGCCTGAAAAAAAAGGTAAAATTTTATTCACAAAAAATAAATCACCAAATAATCCCCCCTTCAGAAAAATTTACTTTTGTGCTGTCAAAAAACTGAGACCCATAAAATTTCAAAGGAAATTTTCCTATGTGTTCTAGATTAGATGAAGAGAATAGTTGGAAAAATTTTGACCACCTGTGAGTAAAAATTTTGCCTCCCCATCATACACTGTCACCAATCCCATCTTCATCCATTTTAGCCTGCTGCTAATCCCAGCTCACACAGATGAATCTTGCAACATAAGTCTGAAAGATCAAGAAATTGAAGCCTATTTCAGACTCTGAAATTTTAATTCCAATTTAATTTCTTTAAAAAAATTGGGGGAGTGGGAGGCAAGAGGAAGACACTCCAATTTTTCATCTCCTATTCCTGAGTGGCTTATTGTGATCTATAATTATTTTTATAGATCCACGGATGTGTTAGACATTCCTATTATCTCATCAGAGAGCTATATTTTTCCCTGACAGTGTCAAACTGTGTTCTACAACACAAGCTCTGAATGTGGTCAGGGAAAAGATTTCTAAAAGGAATCCCTGATCTCTTTTAGGCTGCTGGGTTTGACTTGACTTGTCTCAAATAATACTTAAGTGTTCTCTCAGTGGGGTACTTTACACTATGTAAAGTCTTTTTGCTTTAAGGAGATTCTGTAAAATATGAGGCCAGATCCTCAGCTTTTTGAAATATATTTAGCTCTAGAGAGGTAGCTGTGTTGTTCTGGTTCAAAGTGCCACAGGACTCCTTGTTTGTTCTGTTTAGCAGTGTTGAAGTAAATAGAGATATGTGATTTATACTAGCTGAACTTTTCACCCAGATATACTATACAAGTTACTTGAGAGCCTGGTTACAATGTGACTTATCAATGTAAAATGCCATCATGGTAACTTCCATGAGGAGAAGTTGACTGACCTACTAAGTGAGGTACTAAGTGAACAGTCAGAGTCAGTACTGTAGAGTATTGATAATAGGGAGACCAATTGATTAACTGTGACATATCATCCAGGTGCTGCTACAGGTAAGTCTCATTTTATTTGACTAATTGTCCTGTTTGTAATTCTCTTGTACCACTTGTTTTGTCACTGTCTTGCCATGTGTAAGTGAGTACTCACTTCAGTTAATAGCTGTTGAGCTCCCAGGGTTGATAGTAACAGATGCCAGTCATTTATAATAATACTGTTTTACACTTAGAACATATTAGAATTCTCTCATCTGAATAGCTTAGTATTTTTAATGAATATATGGAAATGAGGTATCGATAGGTTTTGTAAAATGGATAAGTGGTATTTTTATATGTTGGGGGAAAAGCTTGGCTCATTTGACTATAAATAGTCTTGCAGCACTTCTAAAGACTAACACACTTATTTATTGCATGAATTTTGTGGGGGAAAACCCCACTTCCTCAGAGGCTTGGAGGTGGAGAGTTTACAGATTCTGTAAGTTCTCCATCTTCAAGCGCCTGACAAAGTGAGATTTTTCTCCCAGGAATGTTCATGTGATAAATAAATTTGTTAGTCTTTAAAGGTGCCACAGAATTCTTTTTTTCCTGCAACCACCTCCGCCTTCTCCTTGGTAGGGGAATAGGTGGGTCTGTGATATACAAATCATACTGATGGTTCCTTCTGGCCTGCAACTCTGACTTTGTGTGGCAAAGGATCTGGCCTATTGTGTTCTAGCAAGTTTAGCACTGTTGTTTTTTCTATTATGGTATCATTCAGAGGCCTCTTTTGTGATCAGAGCCCTGTGATGCTATGTTTACTAATATCCATAGTAAGAGTAATATTGCTAATCCTCACAATTTTGAGTCTTCCGATATTGGTGTTCTTTCTAAATTTACAGTTGCTGGAATTTGAAGTTTTGATTGAGAATCTTCCTTAAAATTTCTAGCCTAACAGTTTGACCCAAGTTTGTTCTAAAGGCCCCCAAACCAGTGGACAAAGACCAGATTTGGGATTTTGATTTTCCAGAGATGCTGAGCAAGCATGAGTGCCCCTGAATTTAATGAAAGATTTAAAGGCTCAACATCCTAAAAAATAGGGCTCTTTGGCAGTTAATCCAGTGCAGGGAACATGGAGGCTTTCAACATTAGTGAGAACTCCCAGAGGCATTATGTCTGTGAAGGAATGTAGCATACACCCCAACTGCCATGTGGAATCAGCTTTGTTGGCTAATGCAGTGTGTAAGGGAAAAGTGCCCATTACAGCTCCTAATTTGAGATTGTCACTGCTGCTAGGCACTCGTTTTGCCTAGTCTGAACACTTTCTGATGTAGCTTTTTCATGCTTCTCAAACTGCATTGAATATTACCCAGTTGGCAGAATGTGGGGTACAATGCCATATGCAATTAAAATCCTCCCTAAATATGAGCTGTTTGTTGAAGAAAATTATTAAAGCTACTGCCACAAACAGGTTTCTACATGGCTTGTATTTCATTTCTGTCCATTTTGTTCACCATGAACCAAATTCTGTCTGGAACTCTCTCTGACACAGACGTCTCCTAGATTAATAATATATTGAAAGGAAGCATCATTACAGAGTTACCACCTCATTTAATTTCAACTTTCTAAGACAGAGTCATGGATTTTATCAAACTCCATGTGAAAAATTGGTAGCTCCTAAAGTAAGAGTGCATGATGTTGGTTTCAGAGATGCTGAGTGCATTCACCACCTTTTGAAGTCAAGTGGTAACTATAATTGCTCAGCGTCATTAAATATTGGTCTTAAATTTCCCCTTTTTCTCTTTCCTCCCTGAAAAAAGTCTTGGCTTTTCTAAAAGAGATTTTCTTAATTGTGTGCCATTCTCCCCATTCCCATGTTATCATGTTTTCCTGTATTAAAATTCTTGAGTTGTTTGGAATCAGTCCACATTTGTCAAAGACCTGTCAGTCTTTAGTTTATCAATATTCATATAGGTGTAAATTGCACCTGCAGAATTTGAATGATTATGTTGCTATGTCTTTGACATAAATATACTGTGTGAGAATTCTGTGCAAAATTAAGCCTGAAAGAGAGAGAGAATTGGATAAAAGGAAGACACCTGCTAGTGTGCTATTGTTTTGAATTGTGAACACATGAAACATGTTCAATATGCTAGGAACTGAGATGTCAAACAATCAGTCGTAATTCATGTCAAGAATTGGAGGGAACCCTTCAACCTGTTAGTTGCTTGCTGAAGGCTAGCTTGTAGCGCCATTACCCTGCAGAGATATTATAGCAAGTAAACTCACTGGGAGTATTTGTGTGGATGTATGCTTGTTTGCATGAGTAAGGGTCCTCTGTGACTATAGATTATTTTCTTTTAGGCAGTGCTGCCAGACTTTCATCTTTGAGGCAAATTAAGCAAGCACATATCTGACTTTAAGTCCATCAGTGGACCCAGTGACTTAGCATGTGCCTAATTTTAAGCACGTGATAAGCTGCTTTGCTGAATCTAGGTCCAGGAAAAAGCTTTTCCATTAGAATGAGAGTGACTTGTGTGAGGAAACTTCCTCCCTCCTCCCCCAAAACAAAACCCTACTCCAAACAAAGCCTCCCTTAAGTGTAGAAGAGGGAAGAGCTGCAGAGTTCATGTGGTCCATTACAGCAATGGTGTAGTGGGAGCATAGGGATATGGGAGTGGACACCAGGCAGGCCCTCACCAAACCCTGCAATTATTCTGATTTTACTACTGTTAGGAATTTGTGATCACAAAAAACCTCCTATCAGAGTCCTTGCTGGAGTCAGGGGTGATAACTCGTATGGCATCTGAAACTTGCATTGCTTTATTGTTTTAAATAAGTTTTCTCTGTAAGACTTTCATCTCAAACAAATGAGCTTTCTTAGAAAGGGCTGCATGGTAATTTTTAACTGTGGGCACTTAGGTTCTCTATAGCTATGAAGGAGAAAATAAAGCAGGCCTGTTATGACAGTCTAGCTTGCTGGAGAGCTCAGTTTAAGAAAAGAACCGAGCAGCCTGGAAAAACCCCTCCTGAAGAGGAAGAAAGAAGTGGGTCCCCATCCACCAGAAGTAATTGCTAATGAGCTAGGAGCCTATATGGTGTCCTCGATGGAAACCAGAGGAGGAATTCCACTGCAATTGCTCAGAACCGTAACATATTTTCTCACGTACATAGATTATGTGAGCATCATAGCTTTGAAAGCTCTTGAAGGATTTTAAGTCCTGCATGAATCTGTGTTGCTTTGAGAGAACTAGGATTTAGACAGTCAAGTTACTGTATTTGACGGAGCATTCCATCACTTTTATTTGCCAAGAGACCTTGAGAATACATGATAACCATTGCAGGGCTGGTAGAGTGGAAGCTGTAATGATAACACATATTTCTAAGGCTAAAATCAAGTTAAGGTAATAATTTAATTGGTTACATACACAAAAATTTTAAAGGATTTATATCTGTTCCACTGAGATGTTGATTTCCTGTATTCTGGGAGAGAGAGAAAGTGCACTAGGAAGAACCTGGAACTCTTCCAAAATAGCAGTGGGTAGACATGAAGTCCACTTATTTGTTAGTGACCTGGCTACTGTACTGTTTCAAATTGATTACTAGTAGGAGTTAACATTTCATCAGTCATTTCTTAGGGGGACAGGATCTTTAATTATACATGAAGCATCCAACCTTAGTGCTAAAAATATGTTGTGGATGGCATCTGATGACATTTATGTAATACATCAGAAAAATGCTCTTAGTTTCCTCTTTGCTATGAGCTTGGACAAATGAATGCTTTAGATATTTCAGCTACATCATCATCATGAGTACTGCCAGGGAGGTGAGACCCATATTGCATTACATGCTGTATACAATGAAAAGATGGTCCCTGCTCCAAAGAATGTATGGTCTTGGCCTGATCTACACACTATGTTTATATTTGTATAATAAATACATTGGTTAAAGGTTTGATATCTTTAATGATATAGTTACACCAGTATAACCAGTAATACTGGTACAAAGCTGGTATATAGTTAAAGCTGTGTGGGACACAAATGTGTTTCCCTCTCTCCCCTGAACTGGAATACACAAGGAATTTCAAAATTTTCTGTAAAACAATTTTTGAAAGTATTTTTTTTCCCATTTCAACCCCCATGAATCTGAATGTCACTCCTTTACATAGGTGGGACTTTTGACGTCGGAACCCCAAAAACAGAGAATCAACAGATTGAGTACCCTCATCAGGGTAAAGCTTATAGAAGTTCTGTTCCTGCATAATCAGAAAGCATGTATTTGAATACATCTTCCCCTAAAGATTTTTCTGGGAAACCCATTTCATTTGTCCTATTCCTGTTCTGCATGTTGTTTCAAATGGTTCTTGGAAGTTCGTAACATTCTCCATTGTTTAACTCACTTAGGACTGGGTCTGTGCCTGAGCCAGTGAGGCACTGGCTCAGGGCACTAGAGGTGGGATGGGCTGGCCCAAAAGCCGGACCCTGCACTCCTGCCCCTTCCCTGAGTCAGTCACTACCCCCTGGGGTGGAGTGGACCAGCCTGTGGGGCAGACTCTGCTTTCTCATCCCATCCCTAGGCTGGCCTCCCTGCCCCAGGGCAGAACAACTGGCCCAGGGGAGAGGCATGAGAGCAGAGCGTCGCCTCTGGGGTGGCCCACTCAGCCCCTAGGCCAGCTGTCCTGCCCGAGGACCAGGGAGGGCACAAAATCAAAAGCTGGCTCAGGGTGCCACAGCCCCTTGAGCTGGTCCTGAACTCAGTCATGTCTTCTCCATACAGAAATTGTATACAATTCCCAATAATAAACACCATTTGTATTCTAATACAATGAACTTGAAAGCTACTTACATTTAACAAGTGAAGTTTTTCAAGGATATAGCCCTGTCTGTCACAAGGCAAACAAGACAAAATCCCACTGTTACCCCTACATACATAGAAGTAGATTGAATTCAGTAGTATGATTAGGCTAAAGTGAATATATTACTCTAAAGTGGATGATTGTTTTCAGGATTCCTTAGAAAGATCAGGAGCTTGCGCATTTAGGAATTCTTTGAGAAACAATGTTTTCTGGATGTATTTGCCTAATCTCACATGCTGTTTTCAGATGGCTTGCCAAAGAAACTTCCAGTAGCTCATTCTCCACTAAGCAGATTGTTGCCGTTATATAATTGACCACTTGCTTACAGGTGCAGCATACTAGATGCACCAGAAGCCCGATTCTTCATTGTATCACCAACCTCGTTGCCCACTGGTTAAATATTGAAACAAGCACATTCATACACTCTTCCATACTACCCCTGATGTGTGAGAGGAACTCTTTATAAATGCCTGTGTTGCAGGGTACGCCCCTCTAGTGCCCGCAGGTGGAGAAATACGAAGGGGGCATAATTAGCAGGGTACCCTCATGACACTCTAATCTACTGTGCCAGGGTAGTACAGCCTAGCAGTTTGGTCCAAGCAAATCTCTAGGTTCAGGGCAATGTGGCCTAGTGGCCAGAGTCATTGCAATGCCCTCAGGTACTGGGCAGCATGGTCTACCCACAAAGTCAATACAATAGTCCATGAGCAGAGCAGCACAGCTTAGTAGCCAGAGTCCATAGAATAGTCTATGATGGAGAACAGTGCCCAGGGAGGGGGGGCCCAGGCCCTCCCGCTCCACTCAGCCCCAACACAGGGCCCTATGGGTGCCAAGTGTATGGCCCAAATCAGCAGGGATCCTGACCAAACCATGCTGACTGGGTTTTCACTACACCCTAAATTCACCCTCTGAGCCCCCTGGGCTGCTTCCTACCTGGGCTGTGCAAAGTCCTTCTTGGGCACTGGGTCGTGACTTTTTCTGTCCTGGGAGAGCTGTCGTCACATTTCTTATAGGTCTTGGGTTTCAGCCATGAGGCGCTCCTTGCAGGCTAACCACCCTGTAGAATTTCCTCTGGCCACGGAGTCTCCCTCAGGTTGGGGGCTGATGCAGCTCTGGTGCAGGAGCTCCCAGCAGATGTCTTTCCAGTCTGCTGGCCAGCCCAGACTGAAGTGAGTTGTTTCCTTTTATACTGGGGCAGCAGTCTGAGCATGCTGTGATGAAGTAAGAAAATCTCTTGGGCTACTGTGGTTCTTCTTTTCTGTTCCTGATCTTTGGTGATGGTATTTTGGTGATGGGACACAGGGGTGTGATAACTATAGGTACCACTAGGGGGGAAGAGGCTTTAGTTCGACCTTACCTGGACCCCCTGGAGGTGACAGGTTGTGGCCGGTTTAGACCAGGGGCAGGGCAGCTGGATAGAGAGGAGAACAAAGGGGAGAGAGGGGAAGAAGGAAGATGGAGATCGGAGGGGCAGGACCTCCGGGGCTCGTCCTGGGGGTTTACTGTCTGCCCTCCTGGTTGATCTGAGAGCCAACTGTCCTAGCTGCTGTGCAAAGTGGATTACTAATAAACCCTCTGACTGCTACACTGGCTGAGTGTCACTGCTGATTGGGACGGCTGGGACCCTCGTGGAGGGAGGAACCCCCCCCAAGGGAGACCAGACAGAGCAAGGGTCGGACCCTCTGGGCCCGGATTTGGAAGCTGGCTACAGGTAGCAAGGAGACCCGGGTGCTGAACGGGAGAAGGCTTCACCGTAGCAGAGTCCTGGTGGGCTGTGAACAGAGGGGATCCAAGAGGCTTGTCAGGGTTCTCCGTGACACATGCCCAACAGAGTCTAGGGGGCAGGGCTTCCACCACCCATAGTGTGTGCTGGGCTTTTAAAGTCTGGCTACTCCATCACCCCCCCTTTACTTTAGATCTGGGGAGGATGGGTAGTCACCTCTTCCTCTTCCTTTCCCAGCCTAGAAAAGAAATCTGCATTAGCATGGGTGCTCCTGGCTCAATGGCTCACCTGGAAGTCATACAGCTGGAGGCCAAGATACCAATGCTTTATTCTGAGGTTGTATATTGGTTGTATGGCTGCAATATTTTATTCATTAAGCGCTGAAAGGTGGCTGCTGCTCCATGTAGTCCAAAAGGCATGGTTATAAATTGGAAGAGTCCAAATGATGTAGAAAAACCTGTTTTGTCACAGGAAGTAGGTGTTAGAGGTATCTGCCAGTACCCTTTTGTTAAGTCCAGTGTTGACAGTTACTTGGGTCCCCCTAACCATTACAAAAGTTCATCTGTGCAAGGCATTGGGTATGCATCAAACTGTGATATTACATTTACCTTTCAGAAGTTGATACAGAACTGTAGGTTTCCATCTGGTTTTGGTACTAGGACAATTGGGCTACACCATTCACTCTGATTCCTCGATTATTCCCATCTCAAACATGGCTTTTACTTCCTGTTGAACAGCAGCCCACCTCTTACAGGGCATGGGTCAATGTGTGTCTCTCACTTTTTGAGCCACAGGTGTTGAGATGTGTTGACTAGTGAGATGCGTGCGCCCAGGGCAGGTTGACAGGACTTCTTGGAATCCATCTATAAGGGCTTTAGTTGCCCTTGTTACATATCATTAAGGTCCTTTCCCAGTACCACAGACCCCTCTTCCTGTTGTGTCTCATTACATAGTCCTAATTCCTGTTCCAGGTTGGTGGGGCTATCCAAAGTGCTCCCCGGGTCTTCCAGGGCTTCAGCTGGTTCACGTGGTAGATGAGTACCTCCTTACGCCCACCTGGCAATTTTACTTCATAATCCACCGGGCCTACCCACCAAACTACTTCAAAGGGACCTTGCTATTTGGCCAGGACCTGTGATTCGCTAGTTGGTAGTAGGAGTAAGACCCAATCTCCTGGCTTAAAGGTCCGTGTCCTTGGTCCCCCGATTATAATATTGTTGCTGCATTACCTGGGCTTCCTTCAGGTTTTCTTTAGCAAATGCTCCCGACATCCATAGTTGCTCACGGAGCTTTAACACATATTGTATAGCCCCTTGTACCCGGCTTTCTTGTGTTTCCCACTCATCCCCCAGGAGGTCATGTATGCCTTGGGGTTGTCTCCCATATAGAAGTTCAAAGGATGAGAACCCTGTGGAGGCCTGGGGAACCTCCTGTATGGTGAAGAGTAGAGCTGGCAGCATAGTATCCCAATGATGGAGGTCCTCTTCCACAAACTTACTTTTCAGGGTACCACTGAACCGCTCCACCATCCCATCTGTCTGAGGGCGATAGACAGAAGTCCTCAGTGTTCGAATACTGTATGAGATGGCATAGCTTTGCTATCAGCTCGGAGGACACAATGGTTCCTTGGTCGATCAAAACTTGCTTTGGGATTCCCACTCAGGTGAAGATTTTCATCAGCTCCTCGGTAATGTGTGGGGCTGTCGTTGTATGAAAGGGAACTGCTTCAGGGTGCCAGGTTGTATAATCTACTACTGCTAAGATGAAATGTTTCCCTACTTGGCTCCGCTCGAGGAGTCCTACCAGATCCAAGCTGATGTCTTGAATGGCGTGCCCACCCCTGGCAGGGGCACCATGGGGGCCTGTGGTACTCTTTGGGGTCCTGCCCATTGACATTCAGGGCAAGAAGCATAGTAGTCTTACCTCCTGGTGGATCCCTATCCAAAAGAACTGCTGAGCTACCCAATGGAAAGTCTTTTCATGGCCAAGGCATCCTGACCATGGTACATCATGATCTAGCCTCAGAAGCTCTTGACATAGACGTCTTGGGACCAAGAGTTGTCTGATGACCTCTTTGGTTTGGGGTTATTGGGTCTAAAGGTAATCCCCTCATATCGCAAATCATGGTCCTTGTGGGGTCCACATATTATCCTCCAGCTTATGCTCAGGTGTGGTAGCTTGTTCCCAGGCATGGGTCAAGGTTGGGCCCTCCCGTTCTCGCACACAAAGTCCTCCTCTTTCTCTAACTCACTCTGGGCATCTTCTACAGAGCAGCTGTTCTCCTCTAACTGAGGAAGAGGCTCTGCAGAAGTTGAGGTTCCCTCCCCAGGGTCAGCAATCTAGTGTCATCCCAGTAACCTTTTGTCTGGGGTCATAGCCCTTGGCCTCATCACTGGTCACGGGTTGTAACCTTGCAGGACTTCCTGGAATTCAGGCCAGTCCCGGCCCAAGACCACAGGGTATGTTAGTTTCAGGATCACCCCAACTTGCAACTTTTTGGTTTGTTGCCCCACCATGAAGTGAGCCTAAGCTGTGGGGTAGGGGCAAACATCACCATGGGTACATTGAAGGTGCATCATTGGACCCCCAACTCGCAGATTAGGTACTAACCCTTCCCTAATAAGAGTCTGACTGCACCCAGAGTCTACCAGAGCTACATCATGGACTTGCTCGGCCCCTACCAGTACCACCAGTTTTTGTGGCATGTGCTTCCTGGCCCAGTGGCCCAGTATACATACTTGCCCATAACTGCATCCCATATAGGGTCACTCCTTATGGAAGTACCCCTCTTGACCTCACCCCCAACACTGGTCTTTATTGTTTCCCTCTTGGACTGCCTCCAATGGGGAACCCGTACTTGTGGGTGAACTGATGCTGCTCACCGGTTGCACTCGCTGGAGGTTCTTTTGAAGCAGGTTGATGAGGTGGGTGGAGGAAGGTAAAATAGAGGTTCTCTGGATGTGGCTTTAATGTAATCTCTTGCTCTTGTCTTGTTGCCTCTCTGGAGGTTCTCTCTCACTGAAGGGGATGGGCCCAGTTGCTCGACAGCCATATAATCCTCCATTAATGACACAGCTTCTATCTGCGTCTTTGGGTGGTGCCGCTGCACCCATTCCCTTTCCTTATCTGGCAGTACCCACAGGAACTGTTCCGGGGCAACACATTCAGCCACTTGGGCCCCTGTGCATTGCTCAGGTTCCAGCCAACGCCAACAGTCCTCCCTGCTCTGTTGGCTATGGCCTTAGGTTGGGCTCTGGGGATATATCGCGCCTGATGGAGTCACTGGCAGTAGGTGTCTGAGGCCACCCCTGTCTGGTCTAGAATAGCCTCCTTGACTTTTGTGTACTCCAAGGCCTCTTGGTGATCCAGGCTACAGTATGCAGTCTGTGTTGGGCCTGTAAGATAAGGTGCTAGGAGGGTAGCCCTATGGTCCTTTAGCCACCTTGCAGCCATGGCAACCTGCTCAAAAGTCACTAAAAAGGCTTCAGAGTCATCATTAGGTCCCATCTTTGTTAGTCTTATGGGTATGTTTGGTATAGCACCTCCTGTATCTGGACCCACTGTTATGGGAGTGGCAGCTGCGGAGGGCTTCAAGAGTGTTGCCATCTGCTGAATCAGCCATTCTTGGTGACTCTGGTATTGGTTGGCTAACTCTTTCATCAGTTCCTGCTATTGTTCCTGTTGTCGAACTACCTGGGCTTCCTGCTGCAAGGCTATCTGCTGGAGCAACTGGGCATGCTGTTGAGCAGTCTGTTGTTGTTGGTTCTCCAAGAGCTACTTTAAAATATTCTCACTCTCCATTAGCATTTCTTTAGAAGATCAAGCTTCAAAAAGAGGCAGGTTGGGGTTCCCTTTCACCTCAAACCCTCCTTAAGGGACCCTACTTCAGGGTCTGATCATTGCCCACATTTTCCACCAAATCTCACAGGGCATGCCCCTCTAGTGCCCTCAGGTGGAGAAATATGAAGGGGGCACAATTAGCTGGTAGGGTACCCTCACGACTCTCTAATCTACTGTGCCAGGGTAGTACAGCCTAGCAGTTCAGTCCAAGCAAATCCCTAGATTCAGAGCAGTGTGGCGTAGTGGCCAGAATCAGTGCAAGGCCCTCAGGTACTGGGCAGCATGGTCTAGTACCCACAAAGTCAGTACAATAGTCCATGAGCAGAGCAGCACAGCTTAGTAGCCAGAGTCCATAGAATAGTCTATGATGGGGAACAGTGCCCAGGGAGGGGGGGCTCAGGCCCTCCCGCTCCACTCAGCCCCAACACAGGACCCTATGGGTGCCAAGTGTATGGCCCAAATCAGCAGGGATCCTGACCAAACCATGCTGACTGGGTTTTCACTACACCCTAAATTCACCCTCTGAGCCCCCTGAGCTGCTTCCTACCTAGGCTGTGCAAAGTCCTTCTTGGGCACTGGGTTGTGACTTTCTCTGTCCTGGGAGAGCTGTCGTCACATTTCTTATAGGTCCTGGGTTTCAGCCATGAGGCGCTCCTTGCATGGTAACCACTCTGTAGAATCTCCTCTGGCCACGGAGTCTCCCTCAAGTTGGGGCTGATGCAGCTCTGGTGCAGGAGCTCCCAGCAGATGTTTTCCTGTCTGCTGGCCAGCTTAGACGGAAGTGAGTAGCTTCCTTTTATGCTGGGGCAGCAGTCTGAGCAGGCCCAGTAGAGTCTAGGGGGCAGGGCTTCCACTGCCCATAGTGTGTGCTGGGCTTTTAAAGTGTGGGGTGGGGCTACCCTGACAAAGCCTGCGAAGCTACTTCATTGTGCTCCTTCAAAACCTTACTTAAAACTTTCCTTTGCCATGATGCTCAGTGCAGTCTCAGCAATTTCAGGGCCCAGGGCAAACATCAAGGATGGGCCCCCCCATGCCACATGAGGGTCCACCATCCTTGACATTCCCCCCCACTGGAACCCGCAGTCCATGAGTAGGTGCCCCAGCTTCTCTGTAGGCTCCTGCCAACTCCCCACCCCCATTGGACCCTTGCTAGGCTCCCTGGCCCCTACCAGCCTCGCAGGGCCCCATGCTGCTGACAGCCCTGCTGACAGCCCCTGTGGGCCACCACTAGGCTTCTCAACTTTTCCACAAGGCTCTTTGATCCTTCTGCCCCACCATAGGCTGCTGCTACAGAACTCCGACCCCACTGTGGGCCACCACCCCAGGCTATCTGGCCCCATAGCAGGCACTCCAGTCTCCCTGGACCCACCACAGGCTGCCACTATAGACCCTTGGCTCCTCTGCAGGCACCCACAGGCCACTGCTGGGCTCCCTGGCCCTAACGGGGAAATGCCACCATTCCGCTGTGGGCCCTCAGCTGGCTTCCCCTGGAGTGGCACAGGGTCCCTCCCCCTGCGGGACCCTGGACACCTGCCCATCATCTAAGACTGCTTATGATGATGCCTACCAAAAACAAAATAAAACAAACAAAATACTCCATAACTAGTGTTCCCAGACACTTAGGTAATATACCAGTATCAAAGGCAAAGTGCCATGGTATTAGGTCAGAGCAGTAGCTCACTGGGGGTGAAGGAGTGTGACTCTTTATAGAACAAATGAAAAGATTAAAAGGAACTTAGAATTTGGTGCACCCGTAACACAGTAGAGATTGACAAGAAAAAAAAAGGTCATGCAGGAGCAGATACAGATAGGACAAGAGCTGCAGACTGTAACTGAAAATGTAGGTATTTTTGGCCTCGTATGATTTGTGCTATATGGGAGGAAGGTGGTAGTGGTGTGACACTGCAAATTCATCTAAGGGCTGTAGATACTGCTGGCCCATTACAAAAGATTTATTTATCCCAAATACAAGTTCCAGATGAGTAGCTGTGTTAGTCTAGTCCAGCAAACAAGAAGTTTGATGACATGGGATTTTTCTTCTATGAAAGTTCATGTGATAAATACATTTTTTAGTCTTTAAAAGTGCCACTAGACTCTGTTTGTTATTCCAGATAGTATCCAGCCACCAGGATGCCTTATCAGCTGGTGACAATGATGTTGTTTTGTCAATGTGATGCTTCTAGGTTGTGTTTCATTGATTAAGCTTGTTCTGACTTAATATCCTGCTTTTGAGAATGTGAAAGGGGATTTTTTTTTTGTATATGGATCTGAGCTTATCTCTGTGGGATGATGTTTCAGAACAGCTCAACTCCCAACTAAGCATCAAAACAAGTGGCCAGATTTTCAAAAGAGCTTAACTTCCTTTTTATCGTATCTTGCAATGTATGTTTTTTTTCTTTCTTTCCTCATTAAGTTTTTGATTTTTATGAAGAAACAAACCATGAAAATACAAAAGGTCAGCAACTTAGATTGTAAGTGGTCCCAAACACTGCATTCTCCATGGACTCACTAATATGACTTGTCAAAGCTGCAAGATCAGTTAATGGGTGGACATGACACACACTAGGGTTGAGATCACAATAATAAACTAAGAAAAGATATACATAAATTGGAAAAGGAGGGTGTAGTAACCTTACGGAGGAAGGGGTTAACATGCTAGTCAGTATGTCACAGAAGAGCCAATAGAAATGGAGTACAGGTTTTTGAATTGGAGCAGCAGACCTGCATGTTTGGTGGCAACAGATCTCCTGGAAGTATCAGAATGAGCCCCTAGAAAGGCCTGTAGGATCCAGCAACACCCCTGGTCAAGATAGGCTGAAGTCTGTAACTGACAAAGCATGAGCAGAACAGGGAATGTTTAGCTAGACGTGGACAGATTATTTCTCTGTTTTTGGATTCCTCTGTGCTGAGCACATGTAGCCCCTCCCACTACCCTGTAAATACCTAAGTTAAATTCCAGAGAAACAAGTCTATGTTCTTATCTGTTCTTTTTAATTTAAGATTTTACCCTTTTAAAGTAAGCTTCAGTTCTGTGTCCTAAAAGGCAAGAGGGTTTATATGCATGTGCCTCAGACTTCACAGCTGACTACTAAAGGGGATTCTGTCCCATTTTCAGCTGCTATCTCAACTATGGTTCAGTCACTTTTTTGAGGGAGGAATAAAAATGATTGAGGATACCTCACAGGAAGGAATTCCAAGTGCGTCTTCCTGGGTTTTTGAGAGGTTTTTGCATTTGAGTGGTGGCAGCAATACCACTACAAGGCCAGGAAATTGGTAGCTTTGGAGAGTCTAAGACAAGGCTTCAGGGCCAGTGGATTTTAAGGCTTGTTGCAGGCCCCCATCTTCCACACTCAAAGTGCCAGAGTGGGGAAACAGCCTTGGCAGAGGGAACCACAGAGAGGAAGGTAGAAAAAGGGGGATCTGCTCCTGGAGTTATGTGGTTACATGAAAATCTGAGCTATTAATTTAAAAATGCCAGTAAGTTTCTAGTCCGTGTCGCTTCAGGGAATGTGACCTAAGTACACCCTAAAGGAGGCTCAGAAACCTGGAGGCAAATAAAAAGAATCCACAAATTATTATTTGGTTTTAAAAGCCAAGATTTTTAAATTACTATTGCAATCTTTTTGTGGGGAGCCTGATTCATGGTTTTTGAATACACTGTGTTAACAATATTTCTTTTTGAAAATCTGCCCCTTGTTTAGGAGGCTTATGGAGAGCTAAGTCATTTATGAAAATCTGCTTCCAGCTGTGGATGCTGAGTGCTTGAAAATCTGCCTCTGACCTCTTTTGAAACTCTTGTCATAAGGCTTGGCTAAATGTCTTTCTAAGGATTGTTCTATACAAGAACTGGAGGTGTAATTTCTAGCTTGGATAGCAATGCGTACAATAGCTTTCTAACTCAATAAAAACTAGAAATAGGAGCATAGTTGTTGCTGCACAGGTGGCAGGATGGGCTAACTACTCTCCCATTTGAACCCTTATGTATGTTCTTGGAGTGGTTACCCCATCTTGCTACCATGGTGTGATTGAGCCAAGCTTGAGGGCTACAGAAGGGTGCTAGAAGGTAGATATATTATCCCCAGGCTTAATAAAGCCCTATTTCCACAGTAACTGGTGTAGGGCTGCTTTGAGGCCAAGTAGCGCACCTGAGGCCATTTGGGGGTGATTGGCTACAGTAGATAAAAAGGCCTCTGTTGCAGGCAGCAAGCAATGAGCATTGGGTGTGGTGGTTGAATGACTGGAGGGGTGTGTGGAGTGAAGAAGCAGTGTGAAGCAGAACTGGAGAAAGCTGGCTAGTAGCCATTGCTCTGAGCACCTAGAAGGCCCAGTGAGAAAGGGCAAGCTTGCCCAGATGGGCTTTAGGGCCCCAAGCCCCGTGGGGTGAAGAGTCCAGCTCCAGGGCATGAGGCCCCAGGAGAGTGCAGCACTGGGAAGTTTGGAGGAGGGAGAACCATGCTTAAGCTGGCTGCCAAGTTTGAAGCACACAACCCACAGTGCCTGAGCAACCCTGTTCATCACATGTGTTTATGCTGATATTTTTAGTGTAATAGCTTGAAGAAACTAGAGTTAGATACCCCACCTGGAAATTAATATCTAGAGCAGGGGTTCTTAACGTGGGGTGCCTGTGGAATGAGAGTCCAAGGGGTGTGGGAGTAAGGTATAATTTAAACATAGAACACGCACCCAATATACTTCAAATGTGTCATCTTCATGAGAGAGGAATTTTTTCGTGGGGGTGTGGGGTTATCTTATACTGCTATAGGGAGTACAGGGGCTCTAAAAGGCTAAGAATCCCTGCTCTGGAGTCACTTCATTTGGGTTTTCAGAAGTGCATCTATTATGTTAAGTGGAATGAGAGAGCCCAGGTTTCCTGAAGGGACTGTTACTGAGGTGATGCCAGGAAGAAAAAAAAGAAAAAGCAACATGGAGTATAGGCTAGATGAAACTGAACCAAAAATGTAGGGTTTAATCAAATTTCAACCTAAGCTGTGTTTAGCCATGCTCTTTGTTAATGAAACAGTGGTCAATGTTGCCCCCCTTCTCGCCTATTAAAGTCAGTGTTTAAAAATCAGCAAGAGCAGAGTAAGGTCAAGGTGTGTTGCTGTTGAAAATGCCATTTGCCCTTCCTCTCGACCACCACACCCATTTTGTGTCATTGAATCAACTTCTTTTGTTTTAAAAACCAATTATTTTCTAACTTTTTTTCCTGGACCTTTAATTTATTAATCCAAAACACAATCCCTGGAAGCAGAGGTCTGACTTGTCAAACCCAGTCTCTCATGTTTGGTTGGTAGAGTCAATATAAACAAACACACACATGCAGACAGAAAATAAAATGTGTTTGGTGACAATTCAGAGCAGCATAATGGCTTGAACATTTAATTTTAAAACAAGGGACTTGGAAGAGGGGAGAAATCTGAGCTTCAGTTTAAAATTACAAGACACTTGAAAGGAAAATTGAAGCCACAGAGAAAACCATTAATTGATCTCACATTTTAACCGTGAATAGCAAAAGCTGTAAGAAATTGAATTGATGACCTTGAAAATAAACTCAGATTAAGAAAGATCACGTTGGTGATGTTGCTGAGTACCTGAAGACAAGTGAAGCTGAGCTGTTTTTTTCCCTGCAGTGGATTAGGAAATAGACTTTAGGATAGATGACTTTGAACTGTCTCTGTAATGTGTTAAATCACCTTCCGTCCTTGGGTGGGAGGGTATGCTGAGTAAACAGCATGGTGACTATTACTAATAGAATGAGTGATTGAAAACCAAAGTATTTGGCTTCTTCCTCTCTGTTCCCCAATTAGCATGTAAATATGAGTCTAAGTCTGCTGTGTATGAGAGAACATGATTCTATTGAGAGAGACCCCAGTTCTTCAGTGCTGGGTAATTTTGGTTGCTTAAAAGGACAGTTTTTAATTTATAGGTCCTGGCTGGTGTTTGAAAGCATGGTACATTGTCTGTCATTGTATGATTAGATGGAGTGGACCTGAATGGGTCAGCCATTCCATCCCTGTGCTTGGAATAGGGATCCAAGTTGGCTTTGAGACAGCTCTGTTTCCTGAACCATGGAAAGTCATGATATCACCTCATGTAAATCAGAGCAGCCTCAGGGTTGTTCTAATTTACAGTTGGGTTATCCAGAATTCGGAGTTCTTTATGGTCATATCCCCAGAACGTGCCCAGGGAGCAAGAAGCAAGGCTAATTCTCAAGTCCTTTTATCAATTTTGGGGAGTAATTGCACAAAGGAATATTGTCAGGGGGCCATTTCTCCTCACTTTAAGTCTGTCTGTGTGTCATAAATAGGTCTCAATGTAAATAAAAAGCAGCTTTATTGTATGTATTTCTTACCATCACCTCCATCCTGTTCCCCAGTTTTGACTGTATGTTTTCTGGGTTGAAATATGCATATATTATGGACTTTGTCTCCATATTGTAGGCTTTGAGCAGATCTGTCATTTTTTTCTTTCTTTAGCATAGTTCACAGTCACTTAATTTTAAGATAGGAACTGTGGTCAAATTTTTACAGCATGGGGTTGGAGCCTGGACTTCTGAGTTCTTGCATTGATTCACTGTGTGTCGTTGGGCAAGTTGCCTAACCTATCTTTGGAACAGCTCCCTTGTCTTTAAAATGGCCAGTGACCCATCCCTCACAAGGGTATTCTAAGCCTTTTTAATTAATGTGTGTAAAGTACTTTGGCAGTTTGGATGGAAGGAAATACCTGTCTGATTCCATTCTCACTGCAGTCAATGACAAGACTCCTGTTAAATTTAATGGGAGTTGGAGTAATCTCTAAATCTATGCTGAGTATTTATTGATGATTGATTACTAAGTTGTCCCACATTTTATTGTCTTGTGTTTTTATATTGATTGAAACACTGCATTTTAAAACAGAAAAGAAGGTACAATTGCCAACTTATCAGTTCCCTTTATCACATTCACTCTCCCTTGAGCCCTTTATTTTTAGTATTGTATGCAAATTGTCAGAACTGAAATGATAGGGACAGGAAATAAGGAATCTGGATTTTGTTTCTCCCTTCCCCTCGGCTTATATTTTTGAGTAAAATAGAAGCCATAATTGTTTCTGTGGATTGATTGATGCCTGAACTGTGTGTGTTAGGGATGTAATAGCTGGCAGAGGTTTAGACTTGAGAAGAATTATGCTGGAGTTGTGGGTGGTGGTGAGCAGTTTGGCTAGCATATATGCAGCCAAGACCCTCATTTCCTTGAGTTCGTATTTTTGGAATTCCTTTTATCTGAAAAAACTGAAGATAATCCAAATTGCGTTTGCCTCCTGACATGTATCATGTCCATTAAAAGATCCCCACTTCAACTGAATAAATTACATGACCCCTTTGCTTTTCATAAGGCCAACATTTAGTTTTGTTCAGATTTAAACTGGACAAAATATTGCTCCCACTCTTGCCTTTTCTGTGCAGTGTTACACTAAGACATTATTGTAGGCTTTTGGAGATCTAGGTTCAAGCTGTTGCTCTGCCATAAATTTCTCATGTGGTCTTGGCTAAGTGACTTAGTGCTGGTCTACAGGAAGACTTAGCGCGCAGCAAGCCAGGGTATGAATTTACAGCTTGCCACACATTAAGTAGCAGTGTGGACTACATTGCCTTACACTAAACGTTCTGTAGCACTATATCAAAACCCATTATGGAGCTTTCTGCATGGCCATTTAGTGTGCTACAGTTTCACAACCCAGCTTGCAGTTCATAAAGTCTCTGTGTAATTAAGCTGCGAGCTTCTCTGTGCCTCAGTTCCCCATCTATAAAAACTGGAATAATGGGATTTCCCTGCTTCTTCAGGGAGTCGTGAAGATAAATACATTAAAGATTGTGAAATTCCAAAGGGACAGCCATGTTAGTCTAGTAAAACAAAACAAAACAAACAAAAAAAAAAAGAGCAAGGAGTCTGATGTGCTCAGATACTACAGTGATAAGCCACACATGAACCTAAGACAGATTGGAATTGCCAGCCCACAGCATTCAGAATTCATGAGTCAGACTCAGCAAAAAAACTTGATTTCGTAGAGGAAAGGGGGGATATTTGCTTTCTGGCACTGGAACAGCTGTGAAATCTTCTCAAACGTTTCTTCTCACTCATGAATTTTACCATAACTTAAAAAACAAAAATAACCCTTAGTGTTGATTCCAGGCATCAGAGCCTAAAGAAAACCACTAAACAGAAATAGATACAAATTTTTTGAGCATTGGAGACATTGGGAGTACCATGATCTTCCTTTGTGATTAGCTATGCCTTTGTTTCCTGTGTGCTGCACCTTTAAACCTCTACAGAGCACAGGCCACCATTTGGTGTAGGGTTTAATGCAGATTGTCATGTCTAGAGTGATGCTCAATCTGTGCTCTTTCCTGGAGATTTTCCCTTTAGTCTTACATTTTTGTTGTTCATGTAAGTCAAAACATTTTCTGCACTGACTGTGTATATTTACTTTGTGGGGGGGGGAATAATATAACCCTTTGGGTACACTTTAGTTGGGTATTAATGATAAATGGGCACAGACCTTTATCTGAAATCCTCCCTCAACTTTGCTTGCTTGGTTAGAATGCAACATAGTGGTGTACTGAGGCTGTCTGGTGCCCAGGGGCCAACTCACATGTGCCTCTCCCCCTGCCTCATGTGCAGGCCCCCCCATCCTTTGCAGCCCCTCTGCACACAGGATGGGGGAGGGTACCAGCAGCTAGAGCCACTCCTGTTCTGGGTGGGTGCATGCATGGGGTGGAGGGGGCAGGAAGCACAGTGGGGAGGCAAATGTGACAGCCCCCAGACATTGAACAGGCCCCAGGTCAGAGACCACGCCAATCTCCCTCCACTGCAGAGCAGTGTTCCTGTCTGCTCCTCCCCCAGCTGACTGCCTTACCTCGGGGGTGGAGAGCAGGCCAGCGTGGTGCCTGGGGGTAAGGTGGCCTCTGTTCAGGGCTGGTGGAGGGGCAGGGGGCCAAGCGTCCCGAACTCTGCTTAACAGGTCCTTTCCAGCTTCCCCGTCCCCACCCGAAAAGCAGCAGCCACATGCAAGCCCACTCTCCATCCTTGGGCAGTGGGATGGCCAAGCAGGGGCAGGGCAGGCAGGAACACTGCTCTGCAGCAGAAGGAGGGTGGCAAAGTCTCTCGTCCTGCACCCCCCCCCCCAGCACTGGGGGCTGTGGTGTCAACAGTCTGGCCTACGTACTCACAGTGGGAGGGCGGGGAGGGCAACAGTGCCCCAAAACTGGGCAGTCTGGGCTGGGCCCGCCTAGTCCAACCTGGTGTAGGGCCAGTCTGGCATTCGAGGGCCTGGCCCTCCCTGTCCCCCTACATTGGTATGCTACTGATGCAACACTGAGCCAAACTATCCCCCATAGCGTGCCTGCCTTCACAAATCAGAACTCAGGAAAAGCATGACAGGGTAATGAGCTTTGTGGATAGAGGAGAAGTGGTAGATGTGGTATATCTAGATTTTAATAAGACTTCGCATCACCTTCTCATTAACAAACTATGGAAGTGCAGTCTACACGGAGCTACTGTAAGATGGGTGCATAACTGGTTGGATAACCCCTCCCAGATAGTAGTTGTCAGTGGTTCACAGTCATGGTGGAAGGGCATAACAAGCGAGTTACTTCAGGGGTCAGTTCTGGGTCTAGTTCCGTTCAGTATTTTCATCAGTGATTTAGATGATGGCATAGAGAGCCAGCTTATAAAGTTTGCCAATGATACCAAGCTGGCAGGGGTTGCAAGTGCTTTCACAGATAGGACCACAATTCAGAATGATTTGGACAAACTGGTGAAATGGTCTGATGGAAACAGGATGAAATTCCGTAAGGACAAGTTCAAAGTATACTCCACTTAGGAAAGAACAGTCATTGCCTGTTTTGTATGTGTGCAACTGATTGCTTAGGAAGGAGTACTGTGGAAAGGGATCTTTGTGTCAGAGTGGACTCCAAGCTAAATATGAGTCAACAGTGTAACACTGTTGCAAAAAAAGCAAACACCATTCTGGGATGTATTAACAGGAGTATTGTAAATCAGACGTGATAAGTAGTAATTCTCTTCTATTCTGCACTGATTAAGCCTCAACTGGAGTATTATGTGCAGTTCTGGGCACTTCATTTCAGGAAAGATATGGAGAAACTGGAGAAAGTTCAGAGAAGAGCAACAAAAATGATTAAAGGTCTGAAATACTTGATTTGTGAGGGAAGATTTGAAGAAGTGGGTTTGTTTATCTGTGTCTGTGACTCATAGCAGTTACCTTGATGGCCGCCCCTCCCGGGCCATCACTAAATTACAGAGAATGTGTGAAGTGAACAGATGACCCCTTCACCTTAACTAGATGCCCCCCTTGAACTTAACTGGATGGCCGTTACCACCCTGGGAGCCCATTTTTTAGCAGGGCTTGGTGTAAGTGGGCTCTGCCTAACTGCAAGGTCCTGCAGGGCATGACTCATATCCCCATTGTTCCCCGAATTCCCTGTAATCAGGGAAAGGCGGGAAACAGTCTTTAAAAGCTGAGGTTTTAGGGTGGTCAGGCAGGACAGTTTTCAACATCTTGCCTGGCCTGATCACTCTAACGGACCTCCTCTGCTCACGAGTTCCCCCCAGAGCGTATCCATGAGTTACCCCCACGAGTACGACTGCTGGCCCTAATGTTTCTCCCACCTGTAATGTTTCTGCTGCTGCTGCTAATGGGAGTGGTAAGAGTCTGCCCTGCAACCTTTCTCTAAAGAATATAGTTATTCTATTTCTTTACTGCTGCTTTAAAACTGCTTTCCCCAGCTTTACAGGCTTGTGTGTGTGTGTGTGTCTTTCTGTTTATTTCCCACTTCAGTGTGTATGTTAGGAGCTCCCATGACTGTAATTGCCTGTCACTACTTTGTATCACTCAAGTGTATCTCTTTTCCTTTTGGGTTGTTTGAATTGGTTTTAAAAGTATCCTTGTAAATTGCAACAATGTATTAGGTTAATTGGTAGCTTCAGAAGTCTTAAGTTAGCTGTTAAGATTGTTTCCTTTAGTTTGTAGCCTTTAGAATTGTTTGGTTAAGTTGCTTCTGCCCTCCCCTCTGTAACCTCCCCAAGGTAAACAAACTTTTTCTATTTAAACTTTACTGGTCCCCTCTTCATTTCCGGGATCCCCCCTGTGCCTCAACTTTCCTTCTGTCCCGGTCCCCTTCTCTGCGGCTCCCGGCTCCCTCACCACTCCTGTGGCCACTCGTCCTGCCCTGCCACCCTTGCGGCTCTCTGCCCCTGTGGCTTCCGGCTCCTGAGCCGCCCCCGCGGCCGCTGCTGGTTCTCCATGCCCTGCCGCCGCCACCGCCTGCAGCTGCCCCGACCCCTGTTCTCCCGGCTCCTGCCGGTCCCCCGCTGCTTCCCATGACCGCCCGCCAGCCCTCCCGGTCCTCCGCCGCTGTCTGAGGCACCGGCTTCCCCGAAGCCGCAGCTGCCTGCCAGCTTCCCTGGTTCCAGCCTGCTGCCTGCCGGTTTGCCTCTGACCCCCCCACCTTTGCAGCTGCCTGCCACCACTGCCGGCTCCCCTGCCCATGGCCGCTTTTCCCTGCCTTTTCCCCCTTTCCGCACCCCCCCCTTGCAGCCACTTGCCTCCCTCTCAACCCTCTGACCCGCCGCTCCCCCGCTTGCTTTCACTAACCCTGCCCGCCCCCATTCCTGCTCTGTCTCCCCCTCCTCTGTTCAGCCCCTCTTGCTTCCCCGAACACCCACGTGTATCCCAACTCCTTGTGTGCCTCAGTTTCCCTGCCCCAACTCCCACGTGTGTCTGTGTCCCGCCATTCCCACTCACCCCCCGACTCGTTTTCCCTCTCCCCTAAGCCCTTCCCTCTGCCACCGCTCCCTTCACCGTCACTCAACCCCCCCTTCTCAGCCTCTCCTTCAAACCCCGGACCCATTGCTCGACACCCATCTCCTCTGCAACTATCAAATCTCCACCTGCTTCCCCTATTGCCCCGAGGCCCCCCCGTGCATCCCCATCTCATTGCCCCTGAGCCCCTTCCACTTGTCTTGCCTCTCCTCCGAGTCTCCCCCAGCCTTTGAACTCCTGCTCCCCCCGTTGTCCGCACCCTCACGTGCATTCTTCCCTGCCTGTCCCCCTGCCCAGAGCTCCCCCGTGCATCCCCATCCCACTGTCCCTAGACCCCCCCCACACTTACCTCTCTCCTTCTTTGCATCCCCCAGCCTTTGAACTCCTGCTCCCCCACCTGCTTCCACTTTTCTCTGACATGCCCACATGCTAATTTTGTGCTGTACCCCCTTTTTTTTCTATAGGACATTAAAGCACCTTTTAAGTTATAGTGAGTAGGGTTATAGTTGTAAGTTAGGTTACTTGAAGATTCCCATTACCCCCCAACCTGCCCCCATTCCCCAAAGTTAGGTACCCCCCAACACTTTACAGAAACCACCATGACAAGCACAACATACACCAACCACTGCTCACCTTACCCTATACTCATTTTAATAAAGTGTACCCCAAATCTACCCCATACCCCATGGGTGCAGTGGTTGCCCCCCAAGATCCTCAAATCTCTGAACCTGCTGGCAATGTCAGTCTGAAAAAGAGGAGACTAAGGAGAGACATAACAGTTCTCAAGCATCTAAAAGGTTGTTACAAGGAGGGGGGAGAGAAAACATTTTTCTTAACCACTGATCAGACAAGAAGCAATGGGCTTAAATTATAAGAAGAGAAGTTTAGGTTGGACATTAGAAAAGAATTCATAAATATCAAGGTGATTAACCACTGAAATAAGTTGCCTGGGAGGTTGTGGAATCCCCATCATTGGACATTTTTAAGAGCATGTTAGATAAACACCTGTCAGGGATGGTTTAAGATGGTTCTTGGTCTTGCCATGAGTGGAGGGGACTGGACTCGATGACCTCTCATGGTCCCTTCCAGTTCTGTGATTCTATGTATCTGCTCTCATTTTATCACTCTAACCCCTTAAGATTGTTTCATGCTCTGTTTGGTATCTTTGTAACTGACAAAATGATCACAAGAGGAGAGAGATTCAAAGAAGTCCAGAGTCATATTGTCAAGGGCTCAGCCCTCACAGCTGGGTGTGGGTGTTTAATTAAGGATCAGATTTTTCCAATGTGTTGAGCGTCTCGTAACTGCCTTTTCTGACACTTTATGGTCAAATTCAAATTGCTCCAAGCTGGCCCATTTACTTTGGTGCCCAACTGGGAGCTAAGGTCTTTTTTGAAAACCTAGAGAGATGGCAAATGACAGGTTTTTTGTTCATTAGCAATTTCAAATGAAACATCCCATTTGAACAAAATCAAAGACTTCTGTTTTGATTTTTGACACTTTTTAAAGGCAAGATTTTTTAAAAACAGAAATTAAAGGAACTTCTGAAAAAGTCATTACAAACAGAAATATGGAAACATTTTTGTTCTAACAAATATCAAAACAAAACTTTCTGATGTCATGCAATCTGCATGTTTTTCTGGGATGGAGTGTGGACAGAGAAGCTGTGTGGAAAAATTTAATCCCTCTCTAATAATATTCACTGTATTCTAAGTATTATATATTCATACTAATTGATGGTTTGGAATAGCCTCATGTCTCAGGAATCTGATAACCCTCAAGTATTCTTTGTCTCCTTGGCCACTGTTTCTGTCCTTTCTCAATGGGCATGTGCGTAGTGGATAGAAAGTAATATAGCCCTCTTTCTTTTGGAATTTATGGTGTTTTTTTCCAGTGACTTTAAATCAATGTGCTACATTCCTATAAAGATTACTTTTCCAACAATCTCAGGTTTAACATTTATGGGATCACAGTCACAGCATTTTTATAAAGAAGCACCCTAGAGTTAGGGTTCTTATGGGTATAGCTTCCTGCCCTAGGATTACAGTTCCTACAGGTAGGGAACTTAGATTAGGGTTCCTGTGGGTTTATATTCTCCTCTCTGACAAGGGGAGCAGGTTCTCCTTTCAGGAAAGAACTGTAACATGATGCTGTGTATAAAGCTGGCCAGTACTTCAGTTGAAATGAGTGATAAGAGGGACGAATCCCTTGCACTGGTACAAACTAGGGACTGACTGGATAAACAGCTGTTCCGCAGAGAAGTACCTGCAGGTTACAGTGGACAAGAAGCTGGGCATGAGTTTAGTGTGCTCTTTTTACCAAGATATCTTATGGTATATTTGACTTCATTGGCAGAAGTACTGCCAGCAGACCAAAGGAAGTTCTTATTCCCCTCTACTGATGAGGCAACATATTGTGTCCATTTTTGCATCCTCTGCTATAGAAAGGATGTGGAGAAATTGGAGAGAGTTTAGGGGAGGGCAACAAAAATAATTAAGGACTAGGTCACATGGCATGTGAGGAGAGGGTGAAGGAACTGGGCTGACTTTGTCTGTGGAAGAGAAGTGAGGGGGGATTTGATTGTGGCCTTCAACTATCGGAAAGAGGGTCCCAAAGAAGATGGAGCTGGTCTGTTCTCATTGGTGACAGATAACAGAACTAGGACAAATAGTCTCAAGCTTCAGTGGTAGAGTTCTAGATGGAATAAAAACAGGAGTTAAAGTATAATTTGGTGAGCCCCCCCTCCCTCATGGGTGGCCCCGTTTCCTGCACAGGTGGACCCTGCTCCAGCACCCCAGCTCCTGCCCCCCAAATGCCAGCCCCCCACCCCATCTTCTTCCCCCAAAATCCACCTTCAGCCCCCAATACTCATCCCCAAAATCCACCCCAGCCTCCAATACCCGCCCCCAGCTCAGGCACCCCTAATATCCCCCCCTCCCCAGCATGAGCCAGGTGCCCTGGGGCTCACCGGCAGCATACTGGGCCTGGAAACTGTGCAGCCTGCACATGTGCAGGAGAGCACGCCCCACTCACCTGCCTGCTGGAACGCTAGGGAATGCTGTTCTGGGGCCTGCTATTTTTAGGGCCACAGTGTTTGGGCCCCTAAAAATAGAAAATGGTGCTGGAACTTTGTGTTCCGGGTCCCAGTATTTTTCAGTGGGTTTCACAGAGAGATAAAGCACCTTTTCCAAGGTCACTTGGCTCATCAGCATTATTCCTACAGTATAGGCTGCATGTATCAGAGTCTCTGGAACAATAGGGAGAATCAGGATGCAAAGGTTTGTGGCCCAGATCCACAAAGGTATTTAAGCTCCTGATTTCCATTAAAATCAATGAAAGTCAGGAGTCTAAACACCTTTTGTGGTTCTGAGCCTGTGTGAGAAGTGAAGTTGAAGATAGAAATAGAAATTCTGGATTGGATTTTCAGACAGGATCGACAACCAAATTTCCATTAAACTTAGTGGGAGCTGAAACTACTTAGCTGAAGATGCTTAACACCTCTGAAAATCAAGCTCCTTGTGCATTACAAATGTCATAAACACAACATCTGATGAGCAGGTCAGTTAGAGGGGTGAGGGAAGTTCTCCCCTAGTACCTAATGCAGGGGTTCACATCTCCTTCAGAGTCATAACATGGCTGGAAGGTTTCTCAGTCATGAGCAACACACCAAGGATCCCTCACCATTGGAGTTCCCCCTAGTGGTACCATTTTTGGTGACAGGTATATTTAAAGTGTCCTTGCCACTGAAAGAAAACTGCCTACAAAGACAATTTCAGCAGTGGGAGGCTACAGAAGCAGCCCTCCCCATTGCAAAAAAAGTGGCCACCCTGGTATTTTCAGCAGCAGCTCTTCAAAGTGTGTCCTTGCTGCTGCTGCAGTGCTGCCACTGTTCTCTATTTTGGCAGAAGCTTTTTAAGGGCCAGCAGCCTGCCACCTGCAGCTCTCCAGTCGTGGGGGTGGGGGGGAGTGGCTTTTGGCAGCAGTCTGCTAGCTGGCAACAGACTTAGTTGCTGTACTGTTACACACTTTTGTGTCATGAGGAAAACTGTGATTGAGAATCATTGGCCTCACAAGTGCAGCTAATTCAGCAACTGTAGTCACGCAACAAGAATAATAAAGCAAAGTCTGTCCATGAAGAGGCCTATCTGATTTTGCAGAGAAGAGACGCATTGATCAGAATGTAATGCCTTAAAAGTAGGGATGCAACATAAGCAGACTGTGATAGTCTATTATTATGGTCACCACGTCTATAAAATTCCGATAAACCATGTGTGAAGTGCTTCTTTAAGGCCTTATTAGGAAAGGTGTGTTGTGCAGAAGCTCATTATACTGTTTAAATGTGCCTACTTCATTATATAAGAAGCTATATTTTTGCTATGTGTTCCTCACTGAAACATACTGTGAGTCTGAGAAACACCTGAAGACTGGCCCCTTGGAGATGGCAAAGAACATGTAGACACAAGGGCCTTGCATGCCAAGCCTCACAAAAAATGTCATGAAGAATTTGCTGTTCATAATGAAGGATGGACAGCAGTTCACATACACCATGAGAGGTGTGTGATCCCCCTGACACAGCAAAGATTTTTCCAGCATCCAAAGGCTAATATGAAATAAATGGTGAAATTGCTGCCTCAGCTGCCCCACTTACAATGAAGACAATGCAAATGTTTGAAAGACAACAAAACTTTTCAGCTGGGGGTGGGGATGCTTTCTAGTTAGCACAGACTGCTGTATAGGCACTTGGTTAAGAAAATCTTGCTTTAAACTTACCTTAGCTCAGTAAAGTTTAGGAATTAGACAGCAATTTTATCCTTTTTTTTTCATAACCAATTCTGAATTCTGATGCCTATACTAAATATAATTACTTAAAATCTCTGTAGTTAATAGGCATATTAATTTTTCACCTGAGCTAGTGCTTTTGATAAAAGTTTGAGGAATCTACACAGTTTACAAAGAATTGTTCATATTCATAGAATCATAGATGTGTAGGACTGGAGGGGGCCTTGAGATGCCTTCTAGTCCATTCCCCTGCACTCGAGGCCAGGATTAAGTATTATATATTCATACCCTTTGATGGTATGACAAACTAATCAATGATCTTACTCTGATCAAAAGGATCTTGAGCCATGCAGCAAGACGCACATTTCTGGGCTGCAGGTCTTGAGCTAGGGGGATTTGTAAGCATCTCCCTGAATACAGTTCATCAGTGGTTGTGAGAGCACTCATTTACTTCACTGGGTATGATTTTGCATGCTGATGACTGAGTGAAAAGAGCCCAGAGGGATTTTCTGTTCACTAGTATAGCAGTGCAGGAGACAGCCTCAGCAGGAAAGCTAAAGGGGTCACAGTTGTTCCACAGTCTAGGTTGCATCCTGGACAGAGCCGTCCTTAAGGTAGGGCAAGATGGGGCTGCTGCCCAGGGCCCTGTGCTTTGGGAAGCCCCACAGGGCCACACTGCTGCCCCCCCATGCCGGGGACTGGGCGAGCTGGCCAAAAGTGGCAGCCTGGTTCACAGGGCCGGCTCTACTGTAAAGCCAGAGGAGTGGCTTGGGGTAAAAGTTGCTTAAGGCAGTAGATCAGCATTGCAACAAAGGTGAGTCGTTAGGACTAACAATGAGGTGTTAATCATTGTTCAAACAAACTCTGTGCCTCCTCTCTGACTCAGTATCTCTTTGGGCTTCTTTCATTCATATGAAAAGAACTGAGGTCACTGGCAAGCAACCTTTGTGCTTCTTTTATCAACAGACCCAATAAAGAAAGGAAAAAACTGTGAACACTCTTTATTCCACCATTTCTGGGATATGGGGATTGCAGTTACTTTTGCAAATTAGGACTTGCCTCTTTTTTTCAGTGGGTTGAGAATTCCCTTGCTTGCAACAAAAGTTATAACTTGTACATTTTAATAAAAACTCCAGAGATTTTTTTGACTGATAATTAAAAAGAGAGGAGAAAAGCAAACTGTTCTATTAGGAGCCTGTGTTACAAAGTATGGTATTTTGGCTACAATTAGAAAACCTAAGTAACAGAATAAAATCCAACTCAGGGATGGAGCTGCTGGAAGGAGAAGTTATAACAAGGTCCTAACTGAAGGGGGGAGTGGAAAGCCCCATTGTGTTGCTGCCTTATGCACACTGCCAGGGGTCATTACACCAAGCAGAGAGAGCTAGAACCCCTTCAGTCACAATACTGTGGACAATTGTGTGTTCATGGACACCCATGCAGACTCAGGGAGCAAATGAAGTGTAGAGGTGAAAGTGGAACCCAGAGGGTCTGCTTCAGTTCCTGGGATTTGGCAGTGAGAAGAGACCAGGACCTGGAGGGACTTGGATGAGCTCAGCAGCAGACAGGATCTTCCAGGACGTTTCTTTCCAGCCTGGCACTGGCTCTTTTCTCCTTCCTCTGTCTCTGCACTTCCATCTCATTTCTTCACCCAGTCACCTCCACCCACCCCGCCATTTGCAAGGAGCTCCCACACACACACTCCAGGCAACTACATGCAATTTTAGAGAATTTACATACTTCCTGATTTGAGACAGGAGTATGGCATGTGGGATCACCCTCTCTGCATGTTCCATGTAGCTGATCTCAAATTAGATAAAACAACAAGGAGTTGTGTGGCACTTTAAGACTAACAGACACAACTCCTTGTTGTTTTTTTTTTTTTTATTGGACTAGACTAACACGGCTATCCCTTTTTGAAATTCTCAAACTAGATGTATAGGTTTCAGAGATGCTATAGAAGCCTCAAGAAAAAGGATGAAAGCCATGAGGGATTGTCACTCCATCGAACACCCACTCCCAGCCATGGTCACTGTTCAGTTTTCTGGCAGCGACTGCTTTTTTTCCGTGGAGGTCTGCAGCATGGCAGAGGAGTCTGGAGCTAAGACCTGAGGGAAAAAAAATTGACAACCACTGGCTTAAGGGCAGCTGAGAACCCAGACCCTGCACTCCTGTTCCACCGCTTTTGGTCAGCTAACCTGGTCCTGGCATGGGACGGCTGGCACAGGTGTCTGCCCCTCCCCCAGGCCACCCGGCCCTGCCCCCCCAGTGCCCAGGGGGGAGGTGAGTGGGGGCTCCGCAGAGGGCAATTCGCCTAGGGCCCCACACGCCCTTAGTGATGGCCCTGATCCTGGGGAGTGTCATCCAGGTGCATTGGAGCTCCCAATACTGGACCCAGTGGGAGAGAAGGGACTTGAAGACAAAAGGGAAAGTTTTGAAGAGAAGACATTGAGCCTGGTCCTAGTTCTCTATTTTTCTAAACCAGCAGGCCTTAAAGTTGGTGCAAATTACCTGCACACTGCCAGTGGGGTGAAAGGGGACAGATCCTAACTGGGAGTTCAGGCATTTGTTTAATTTCTTGCATGTTTATGCTTGTCCTACTGTGCAGGGAATGGCAGAGACCATGCAGCAAAGACACACAATGTTTCTCTCAAAGATGCTCTGTTTGTAATCCAAGCTACCATCTGTGGTTTAATCATCTCTCTGCACTGAATCTGGTTGGCAGCATTATTCCCAATGGATGGTGTGTTAATCAGGGTCCCTACAGGCAGTGCTGCCAGGATGCAGGTTTATGGAGTCACAGCACACCAGGAATATGTTAAAATTCAGGCCAGGATGCTTAGTGCTCCTGCCGCAGTGCTGACTGAATGGTGAAGCATACAGCCTCCTTCAGGCTGCCTGGCAATTCTGTGATAATTTGATCCTCTCCACTGAAAGAGGTTCCTTTCCTGTTTTCTGGGGCACATCATAGATTAAACCATCCTCCTGCCTAACAGGAGACCTCCATGCTCTCTAATCTAATCATGGCAGAATGACATCTAAGAAACTTTCGTTCATCTAGTTGCCTCCACTGATACCTGAACTCTGGGTACATTTGGACACAAGCTTGACCAACCAATCAGCAGGTGAGCTGGTGCATTGACTTCAATGGAGCTACGTTGATTTACACCAGTTGATGATGTGGCCCATCCGCTTTTGGCTCTGGAATTCATACAGTTCTTTTTACTTTCTAAGTCAAGATCCATCCTACAGAAAGTCTTCAGACCATAGGAGTTGTAGCACTTCACCCAGCTCATTTTGAAATCTAATTTTTTCCCTCTCACCCATCCTATTTCTAAATTACTTTCACATAATTTATTTAATGCCTTTATACCATACATTCTTTACATAATTAAAGCATGTAACATGAGTAATCTACTTTCTCCAATTAATTATCTCTTTTATTCACAGCCATCTGCAACACAATCTTCCCTCTTAGCCTGATTTCTCCTTCAGTCTTAAAGGTCAACTGCAATTATAAATGTGTTTCCAACCCACCGTGTCAAGAAATTAATTAAAAATGTAAGATGGTGTTAGAGAAATGTACTGTTTTCCCCCATTCACTGTAGTAATTGCTGGTTCAGGGTTCCTTGAGCAGAATTCCTTTTGCCTGTAAGACACTTCTTAGGCTAGAGAATATGGATCTTAGTAAATTTTGACCTTATTGGGAAACTGGTGAGCCTGAACCAAAATTCACTCTGAGAGGTTCAGCTACTGTTCTAAATGTCGTGGCTTCTCTGTATTTCTAAGTGAGCCAAACCAACCTTGGGAAGGAAGATTGAGGCTCAAACTTTGAAACTTGGAACAAACTATGAGAAGCATTGTAGCAATAGGAGGAAACTGAACTGTTAAGAAATATGTTGAGGGACATTTTAGTTGTGGGAGCTGAGAATGGAAAAAGACAAGCTAGAGGAAAAATGTGGTTAAGTTACAAGGCTGCAGTACAGTCTGGGTTCTAGTCCAAGTCTGCCACAGATTCATTTTGTGATCTTGATCATGTCATGTAGGCTGAGAGTTAAAAAACAGCCACAAAACACAAACAAGAAAAACACCTATTAGAAGTATTGTGCTTAAATCCTATTGAAATTCAATAGGATTTGGGATGTTAACTCCCTTAGGCTCTTGTGAATATCTCAGCCTAAATCTATCTCTTCCCTGGACATAAATAGTATGGTTTCCCAAAAGACTGCATACAGAAGACACTGAGAGACACTTAAAAATAATGAGAGTCCTGTGGCACCTTAAAGACTAACAGATTTCTTCAGGCTTAAGCTTTGTGGGCTCCAACCCACTTCATCAGATGCATCTGGGAAATTTACACTTAAAAACATGCCCCTAAGTCAGGGGTCTCAAACATGCAGCCCATGGGCCGCATGTGGCCCCTAAGGTATTTCCTGCGGCCCTCAATGATGCTGTTGTTACCAATATTTGCAATATAGTTGTATGAAAAGGCTTCCATGGTGCGGCCCTCAGGCTAATGTACCAGTCCTTATGCAGCCCTCTGCTAGTCTTCATGAGGCCCTCGTGGTGATTTGAGTTTGAGACCCCTGCCCTAAGTGTTACAATGGGAGCTGCTACAATGGTGAGTTCCTAACACACATGAAAAAACTTAATCCCCAAGTTAACTTTCTAACAAACCAACTTTTAGTTGCAAATATTTTCTATCAAGAAACATACATTAATAAAGCAACAAAGGGAAATACCGCATGAAAACCAGAAAGGCCAAGGTCTGTGAGAAGTTTCTACTTTGAAATCAGTAGCTGGAAATGCAGCCCTGTCAAGATAATTAGTATGATAAGTAAGAATGACCTTTATAGCAGGGAACATAATTGCATTGTCATGACCCATTATTTGACCTTCTATAGGCCATCCTTCAGTACCACTAATGAGTACCTCTGTGTGGAGTGTTAGAGAATAAGTGGCACCCAGAAACCAAGCAAAATATTAAACACACAAATATGGCTGTTGTTATAAAAAGATTCTTATTAATATATTCCACCATTAACTGGCTCCTGACTACAACAGGACAGAGTTCCTTCTCCTTCCCTATGCCTTGTAAACATGTTGGTTTTAGGAGCCAATTCAAGTAAATGCCAAAAGACTTGGCTGTTGATTTCTCGCTCAGTCGAAAAGGCCCCTATCCTGCATGTTGCTCTGTGCATGTGGAAATCACTGGGGCACTCACTACATTGTAGTGACTACAAGGTTGCAGATCTTCATCGGTACAGAGCAGCCTGCAAGATTCATATTTTACAATGTCTCATGTTTTCTCAACCCACATGGAATACCATTTTCAAAGACTTCACTAATTTATTAAGTTCCCTAATGCTATGAATTTTGGTACTGTCATGTGGGATGGATGCGACAAGCCTCTTCTCCCTAATATCGTTCATCGAGGCTATGGTAGCCATGGGATCCATGTCTTAGTTATTCAAAGATTCTAAAACTGGACGGTACCATGCTGATGATCTAGTCCAGGAGTTGGCAACCTGTGGCTCTTGAACTGCCACCATGTGGCTGCAGGGATATCAGGCTGTAGTGGGGCATTCAGCCAGTCCTGGTCTCCCCCACACTCCCACCACATGAGCATGAGGCAGCTGAGTGGAAGTGCTACCTGCCTTCCCTCTGCTCTGCTCCACTGGGGGGCCGGAGCAGCGCTCCCCACCTCCCAGGGGGTGAAGAGCAGCTGGCATGGAGCTGCAGCTTAAGGAGGCCCTGGAGTGTCCTGCTCCAAAGCGTTCAGGCCGCTTTGCCCCTGGCCACCCCAGGGCTGAACAGAGACTAGGGCCTTTTCAGCCCTGAAGTGGCTGCGGGTAAAGCGGCCTGAATTCTTTGGAGTGACCAACTCCAAGGCCCTGTTCCCACAAGTCACAGCTCCGCGTCAGCCATTCTCCGCCTCCTGGGGAAGAGGGACTGGCTGGGAGAGTTGGAGAGTGCTGCTCCACCCCACCAGCAGAGCGAAGGGAGGGTGGGTGGCACAGCTTCTGTCTTGGGCGTCCTGCACCCCTCACCCCTGTGAGCACTAGCATCCGTGGTGCTTCCACTCAGCTACCTTGTGCTCATGTGGTGGGGAGGGAGTGGGTCTTCTCGTTTGGGTTGCCAACCCCTGATCTAGACGGACTACTTACATAACACACAACCTTCACCACTAATTTCTGCGTTATGCCCATAACTTCTGTTTGAACAATAGCATGTCTTTTAGAAAGCTATCCGATCTTGAATCAAGTGATGGAGAGTTCCTCATATTTCTAGGTATGTTGTTCCAGTGGCTAACTGGAATATCAGGCATGTCTTCTTCACGTAGGTGCTTATAAACCGTAACAAAATCGCTTAACATTGTGTCTCCTTGTAAGTCAGCAGTCATCCTTTTAGTCCCTGCAACTTTTTAAAGGCACTGACTTGTCAGCTCCTATTGACTTCTTCAGTGGGCGCCAAGAGGGAGCAGTACCTCTGGAAACTCAGATCTGATTCTGGTCAACAGCAGTGTGACTTAACCACAGATGGCAGAGTTGCACCAGTGTCAGTGTAATGCAAAATCAAAACCAGACGTAACATAGGTGCAGTAGAGTGGGAAATTTGCATCTGATTTTGAAACACAAAGCAAAAAATGTCATCAAAATAGTCACTTATCAAATGTTACATTTATCCTGACTATTATAACTTAATCTCCATCCCCATGTCCTAAAGCAGTGGTTGTCAAAGTTCGGGTTGCGACTCAGTACTGGTGCTGCACCTGGGAAGCAGGGAAGGCAGCTGCACCTCGGTCCCCTGCTGGCCAGCGCTGCTCCGGGGAGGGGAGTGGCCCATTCCCCACCCTTGCAGCCATGCTCCACTGTTCAGTTTTCTGGCAGCAGCCCTTTTTTTCAGTGGAGGGTTGCTGCATGGCAGAGGGATCCGGATCAGGGTTCCAAGGAAAAATTTTGACAACCACTGCCCTGAAGCAAGTTACTGGGATTGCAGGGAAGTGGCCCAGGGAAATGGACAGAGTTGTTTTGTGGTATGCATATTGGAAGACTGCCACACACATAAGGACCCTGAGCTAGAAGAGAAGTCAGGAGGGTCTGGCGGAGACAGGACTGAGAGTGAAACACCACATAGAGGGAAGGTCTGCCTGGCTGAGAAATGATTCCCTAAATACCTAGGAGAAGCTGGCAAGGCGGTGAGATGGACTCGTTACAGTCTCCTGTCTTAAGGATCATGTGTATAACATGACTTGTAGGATTGGAGCAGAGGGAGTCAGAGGAGACTGTGTCAGCTAAAGGTTCGTTAAATGACTATGCTAGCTGTTGTGTAGTTGTCTTGATTTTGCTCAAGCAATGTCCATTGCTCAGCCTTCTCTTTCAGTTAATGTTTTTATATTGTTAGTGATCCTGCTAGAGCTTAAAAGGCCTTTGTGCCCCTGATGATTACAGTTCAAGTGGCCACTTATTTGCAACACACGTTTTAGATATTCATAAGACGCAAACTCAGAGGAAGGATGTTCTTATGGCTAAAATGCTGGATTAGGACTCAAGAGATCTAGGTTCAATCTGTGTCTTTCCTACGGACTTCCTGTGTGATTTCGAGCCAGTCACAATCTCTGTGCCTTAATTCCCCATATGTAATATGGGGACACAATCCTTCCGTTCTTCCACCATTTATCCGTTTTGTTTAAGAGCTGAGCTCAAGTCAAAGTTTCAGACTTGTGGGGAATTTCAACATTCCAGCTTTGAAAAAGTGAATTTTTTCATGCAACAGACATTTTAAAACAGTTTAGTTCAGAAATGTAACCATTTCATTTGACATTGTTTATCAAAACAAAATGTCTAGGTATTCCTGAAGTCAGATTTCATTTCACTTTGTTGATCTAGCCACAAGACTCCTTTTTCAATCAGATCAACATAAGCCTCCTAATGTTTTAAGGTTTGTCAGACCCTAATACATACACAAATAGAAATAAAAACATTCATGCCAAAATGGTGCCTTTTCATACATCAAATATTCTCAGCCCACGACAAGGTTAGTCTTTCCCCATTGGTGTTGTCATTCTACATGTTCTGCCTGTTGTGTGGCAAAAAAAGGAACTTAAAAGGAAATGGCATCAGTTAGACCCTTCAATATTAATTTGTGGGGAAAATGAAAATACATATGTCCAATGTCTTGAGAGTCCCTTAGTTCAGACACGGACACAAATTAAATAAAACCTGATTGGCAGACCGCTGCATCTTTATGTGTGCAGTGTTGTTCTAGCCATGAGGTAATATCTTTTATTGGACCAGCTTCTGTTTGTGAGACACAAGCTTTCGATCTCACACAAAGCTCATTTTCAGGTATTGAACCTGCTCCTTTCTTTAAGTATTCTCAAACTATAATGAGGACAACTTGTTAGCATTGGTTGAGTCTGTACATATGCTGTGTCTTAAGTGTAGTGAAAAAAATACATTTGGAAAGTAATGGGGTGAGTTATACCCCCAAATCAATTACACAGGCATTCCAGCATCATATTGGTTTAATTCTGAGGCACCAATTCTGATATGATCATATGAACCTTCAGCCGTGTTTTTATAATTATAGTTTCAATTTAAAAAAAAAAAAGCACCAAGAAGTTTGGTGGGGGATTAGTGAAACCTCAGATACTGTCTGCCTCATATTTCATCATTCTTGCTCAGAAAATTGAGTTTCTTTGATGATCACACCATTCAACTGATTTGCTTAGAAACCCAAATGTTTTAGGAAGAGTTTCTAAGGAATCCCCAGTTGTCAGATACGTTTTTTGACAAGCACACACTTCACAAGTGATGTTGCTGGGACAAAGACTCACTTTTTCTTGGCAGGTGCACATTGCATGTCTGAATATTATTTATGTTACTTATTCCTCATAACACAAAGCCCAGGGGTCACTAAAGGAAATTAATAGACATCAGATTTTAAACAAACAAAAGGCAGTATTTCTTCACACAGTGCACAATCAAACACCTTGTCAGAGGATGCTATGAAGGCCGAGACTATACCAGGCTGAAAAAAGAACTAGATAAGTTCATGGAGGATATCACTGTCAATGGCTGTTAGCCAAGAAAGACTGGAGTTGCTGTTTGCTAGAGGCTGAGAATGGCTGATAAGTAGATCTGTTCTGCTCATTCCCTCAGAAACATCGGGTATTGGCCACTATCAGAAGACAGAATATTGGGCTAGACCAAGCCAGGGGTGGGGAAAATATGGCCTGTGGGCTCGATGTGGCCCTTCAGAGGTCACCATCCAACCCTTTGACCCTGGCCTGTTCCCCCCACCCCAGCCAGGTCTGTGCCTGTGCTGCCGTTTGTGCCTCCCCCAGCTGGCCTGGAGCTGCTCCAGGGATGGGGCTGTGCTCCTCCCTTCTGCATGCCCCAGCCAGTGCAGTGCTGCTCCAGGACTACGCTGCCCCCCCCCTGCCTCTCCCAGCCAGGGCGGTGCCACTCTGGGATTGGGGTTGGGGCAGCACTGCCCCCCTTATCAGTAATGCGCTCCCTGCCCCTCCCCAGTCAGCTATGTACAGCCCCCCCACCAGCTTCTCCGGGCTGCAGGCTGGGCTGTCTGCTGCTCCCACTGACCCACCTGGGAATTTTATTGCCCACCCTGGTGCTAGATGGACCTTTGGTTTGACCTAATATGGCCATTCTTATGTTCTTAAATGTATATATTGTTTGAGTTTTGTTGAATTGTGCATGACTTAATTAATCTTTGAGTATGAGCTGGATGTTTCTCGGGGACGAGTACAGAAATGGTGGAATCATTAGTTCAGGAAAAGAACATGGCAGATTGTTTCAGGAAAGCATCTAGTGTACTGGGTAGTAACCCAGAGACTAAGAAATGGGGAAAATGTTACATCTGCTCCAGAAAACCAAACAGAAAAGCACATCAGAAGTGTGTCATGTATCTAAGAAAAAAAATCATCTATTTCATCAAAGTAGTATGCTATTTACTGCTACTTTTTGTGTTTGTGCCTTTTATATTGCTGCTTTACCTATCTTCATTGTCTAAATCAGTGGATCTGAACCGCTGTGTTATGATACGTTAGTGTGTTGGGGCACAGTGGCTGAGTGTGTTGCCTGGAGGGACCCCACTGCTGAATGAACCCCCCTGCCACCAGCACAATACTTCTGATGGTGGGTTTCCTCTGCTAGGATCCTGTATGGCTGCCAGGAGCTGTGGTAGCTATGGTGGGAGAGAGGCTTGGCTGAGCTAGGCTTCCTGCAGTGAGGAATTAGTGCCAGTGCTGAATCCCCCTACGGCTTTGTGAAACCTTGGTAAAGGGGTGGTTTCCTGCAGCAAGTCATTTAGCACTGAATCCATGTAATGCCAAAAAGCCTCAGTGGAGGGGGGGGGCTTCTGGTGGTGGTGGGGGGCTTCAGTGGCTGAGGGGCTATACCGTCTCATGCACAGGTGGGAGGCTTTTGAGCCATGTCACTTCATGCCAGGGGTTGAGAACCCCTGGTGTAAATATCGCTGTTTTATCATGAGGTCAGTTAGACTCTAACTCCAGTACTGTGTAGTGCACATCTGAATCTAGCAAAGTTATAACTTATTCATAGTTTTATATTTCACTGGTCACAAATAAATTCAGTTTTAAGTTCATCACATGAGCTCCTCCCCCTGTTGACCTAGTAAGGGTCTCTAAAATCTCAGTATGGAGAAAGTTGGATATTTGGAGCACAATATGAGTGTTAAACTGCATTTCTCTTGCCTTATGGGAGTTGTAATTTGTACCACCTTGTTTCCTATGAACTAGGCTCCTTAGAGGGCTACATCTTCCACAATGCAGTGGTCTGCTCAGCCAGGCCCGCCCGTGTTGCATTGTGGGAGATTTAGATACCCAGTAAGCTTGGCTCACAAGAGGCAATATGGCCTGAACTGCAACTCCCATGAGGCCCTGTACTCACAGGGAAGTGCATACTTGTGGAATTTGAACTGATTCAGAACAAAGTGTTTCAGGTCAATTCATTGAAACACAATTTTCCATTTCAGGTGAAACAAAATATTTCATTTCAATTTTACCCTTACAAAACCCAAGTGAAGCCCAAATTTTTGCAAGTGTTTTAACTGTGTGGCTCTTCTTATGCTAACATCCCATTAACATCAATAGAACTATGGATATTGTGAAATTGAGGCATTAAGTGTCTTGCTGAATTTGAGTCTTAGAAGTAAGAACATTCCCATTTTATAGATCAGAAATTGAGACTGTGAGCTGCTCAAAATAACATAGGAGGTCCATGGTACTGCTAGGAACTGAACCCATCTCTAATATCATCTATATCTCTTCCATCATACATCAGTTCTTAGCACTTTTTCCCACTCCCACTTTTTCCTCCTCCTCTAGGCTGTAAGACCTACAAAGCAGGGTTGTCCCTTTTGTTTGCTTGTACAGTGCCTTGCACAATGCAGTCCAATCCCAGTTTGGGCCTTTGTGTACTATCATATTATAAATATATACCACTAATAATACTTAATCCAAATTTCCAATGTCTGAGTCCCAGGACTTAACACAGCTATCCTTCCCTGGGACCATGAAAAAAACACAGGTGCCTAAGATGACTTTTCTTTTTTTCTTTTTTCTTTTTTTTTAAGCACCAGGTGGCTTGGGAAAGTCATGAATATTTTAGCGGTAACTGTGGTTACGTGGGCACATTGGGAATTTTGGTTCCCCTGACTTACATTAACTGTGAAAGCCTGCACTTAAAATGTATTCTAACAAATCCAACAGTTTTCCCTATGCAATCAAAGATACTAATTATCAAACCCATTTTCAGATAAAGTAGTATTTAATGGCAATTTGTCGGGATGGGAAATGAATCTGATTTCATTTCTATGGAGAATGCCCAAAGGCAGGTGTTTTAAGGCTTGAATATTCAGAGTAATGAGGCCCTGGGGGATAAACAGCAACAGTTTTAAGCACCCTCATTATGAGTCAGCAAATACACAGGGCCTGTCTGCTGAAGGAAGCCAATTCTCATGTACTTAGCATGTGTGGCTACTCTGCTACATCTGTCTGTGCGGTATCTGCATCTATGAGGTGAGAGGAGTGGCCTGGAATACTCAGTTCTCACACTCGCTAATCTCCAGATGTCTTGGAGCAATGCCATCGTATCTTTTAGACCACCATCAATTACAGTATGTATGCCATGTTAGGACCAGAGTTACCATAGACTGCTGCATTCATTCCACTAAGTGTAGTGTACTGGGTACTTGATTGGGAAAATCTCAGATGATAATTGCAGTTTGTACAGTGGTTGCTGTTTAAATATTTATAGTATTGAACTCTTCACTCTATTTCCTATATTTACAAAGTTTAGCATAGAGAATAATATTGCATAAACTCTGTTATTAGTGTAGAGTTAATATTTTGGGTAGCATTAGTTCAGAAGGCAAAGAAATTCAAGCAATGGGTCAATTTGCATGTCTTGGCAGGAGCTTGCAAGCCAACAGAGATGACCAGAAAGAAATAAAGTCATGAATTGGCAAGGTGGCAGCTGCACTCACCCTCTTAAATAAGATTCGGTCATTTAAAGTCTACAGCTTAAAGAGCAGGCTATAAATCTTCAGCTTAGTATTACTTCCACTTTAACATATGCATTGTGAAAGCTGGAAATCAAGAGGTATGGGTGGACATCTAATGCTTTTGAAAAATACAAGGCATTAAATGGAATGAATTTGTAACAAATGCCAAGATTTTGCTGAGTTTTCAATCTCTAAAATTATCTTGAAATGATGGAAATATCTAGGACAGCTGTTAAAAATGAAGCCAGAGCATCTGCCATGGCAGAAATGCTATTGTGCACCTGGAGGAAGCAGCAGAAGGGACTGACTGAAAGAATCCTACCACTGAATGCTACTGAGAGAGGAAAAGCTTAAAACTCAACATGATAGGGGATGTGCAAAGAACAGTCTAGGGCAGGGGTCTCAGACACGCAGCCCACAAGCCACATGCAGCCGCTAAAGCTGTTTCCTGTGGGCTGCAACAACACTATTGTTACCAATATTTGCAATATCATTGTATGAAAAGGTTTCAATGGTGCGGCCCTCAGGCTAACATGCTAGTTCTCATGCGGCCCTCATGGTGATTTGAGTTTGAGACCTCTGGTCTAGGATAAATAGAGATGGTAAAGCCTTGTTCTTGTTCAGGTGACATATGAAGACTAGAAAATTTCAGATTATGGTAATTCCTGAAATCCCTTATCAAGGATCAGAGCCCCATTGTGTTAGGCACTGTACAGACATAGAAGGCATTCTCCAGCCCTAGGGACCAGACCTGATAGACAGGTAAAACAGGCAAGCAGGGGAGGGCCAGGCTGTACAGTGAGGAAACGCAATGAACAGTGGAAGGATGCAAATACAGGGGTGATGTGATCAAAGCAGTGAGATAAGAAAATCATCTTCCCACCAGCATTCTGAATATATTATTTGATAAACCTATATTAATGTTATTTATAGTCTGGACTATTTTTTTTAAAAAGGACTTCCATCATCATGACTAGAATATCACTCTGACTCATTCTTAATGCTAAGAGCGTATATGATACCCTTGATCTGTTTGCGTGATTCAATTGTAACCAGTGCGAATTGCATGCCTGCTGATTAAAGTCAGTAAATAACTTTTAAGTTCACAGCTATTGAACTGCATGGGTCTTCCCAAGAGAAGGCTTTTCCTGGCAACTAGTTGACATGCCTACAGATTTCAAACATATGTCTTTTGCAGGCTAGTGTTCAATATATCAGAAATTCCTGTTTTCCGCAAAAATAAAAATGGCACTTGGAAGACTTCAGTATATGGAAAGTGTAGAATTATGAACTGGTAACAGCAGTAAAGTCTAAATATTCACAAGGGTATTCCAACTGCTGTCACAAAGGTCAGAGAAGCGGTCTTCCTTATGTCCACTACGTATTTACTGTGGTAGCCATGCCACCTATAAAGTTTGATCTGATGTCCTACCATGGAAAGTGTTCTCTCCAGAACCTGGTCTCAGTAGGACGATATTTAGTCTCCTGATGGAATTGGAGAAGTGAATGAAAACATCCATGGTTATATTACATAGGACAAATATATAGATGGTGTAACATATTGACAATAATGTTGGAACTGAAAGTTAGGACTTCGGTGTTTGTGAGCACCCATGTGTGACAGGATGGCCCCCCTTGCAGGGTAGGGAGCTCTGTAGCAAAGCATGTGATGAGAATCCATACAGAAACAGCCAACTTAAAGAAAGGTATTGGGAGGAGGTTGTGTTTCGCCAGCTGAATGAGCAGCCTGGTTTCTTCCTCTTTTCGGGTTCCTGTGTTGTTGCTTTGAATTGTAAGAACTGAAGTAGTGTTGCATTGCAATCTGCCTGTAGGAATGTTTGTGTTTATCCAACTTCTCTGTATAAATGATATTAACATTATGTGTGAGATAAACTGTGACATTTCCATTCCCATACTTCTAATTGTCCAATATGGGGATTCTTGCACCTTCCTTTGAAACATCTGGCATTTCCCACTGTCAGGAACAGGATATCACACTAGATAAACCTAGTATCTGATGCAGTTTGGCAATTCCTGTGTTAGAAAAGAAAATGATGTCATGATTAGGGCACTGGCCTGGAATTCAGGAGAGTTGCATTTTAAATATGTTTTTCCATGGAATCACTGAGTAGTATTGTCATCCATGTTTGGGCCCTTTTGGTCAAAAGGCTCTACAAGCTCCAGTTTTGACTGGGGACGGATTACCCCAGGAGAACACAGAAAGTGGGCAAGACAGCTGTATGGCTGCTACTTTCCATGAGCCCTCTTGCAAGCTCTGCCATAGAGGTGAGAGGCACATCAAAGTTTGGGCTGCAGCATGAAATGCTGTGGTGATTCTGAGCAGTGTGGCCACTGGCCACCCATAGGCAAAATGAGGAATGGAGTGAATGGAATTAATTCCTTAACCCTAGACATGTCCATATTAGTCATGGATAGAAAGATTCAGCCTGAAAATTAAGATACCTAGAAGAGTATATTGACAGAACAGACATGTCCCAGTGGGTATTTATTCAGCCCTGTAAATACAGTACTAGCATATATTCAGTCCTGGCAACAGCAACTGCAATCACATCTGAGTGTATGGCTCTACTGTTAGTGGAACTGTTGGCACTACCCCCTTGATTATGTAGGATTGATTGAGTGCAACCCAGGGCTTAAAGTAAGGGGGGAACACACTGGAATGCTGTTCCAGGGCTCACAATTTTAGGAGCCAGCTTTCTGGGGCCCTTAAAATAGAATAATGGGGCAGAATGCAGCATACCAGTGCATTCCCCCTTTACCAGGGCTGAGGGCTATCCGTCTGTAGTGGGGTGTGGGGCCTGGCGCAAAACAGCCTGTGGGGGGCCCCTAGTTGCCCTCCCCCTTCCAGCCCAGAGGCTGGCCCCACACTCCTGAATCTCCTAGGGCCAGTCTGGGGGCTGGGCTCTGCTCAGGGGTTAAAGTAAGGCAGAAGGCAGTGGAACGCTGTTTCGGGGCCCATTATTTTAGGGGCTCAGCGTTCCAGGGCCCCAAAAAATAGAACATGGAGCCGGAACGCTGCATTCTGGGGCCCACAATTTAAAAATAGCAGGCCCTGGAACACAGCATTCCAGTTCCATGTTTTATTTTTAGAGGCCGAAACACTGGGCCCCTAAAAATAGCAGGCCCTAGAGCACCGTTCCACTGCATTCCAGCAGGCTCAAGCCCTGCCCCAAACCCTTCCTCTTGCAGGCCCCACCCCAGCCTGGGGTCTGCCCAGCCATACCACAGCCTCAAACTGGGGCCTACTGCCCCCAGCTGCACCGCCACAGGTAAGTGTGGTGGCGGCCCGGCTGGCGCTGGGGAGGGCATTGGGGGCAGGGGGTGGGGTGCTGGCATGTGGGGGGCAGCAGTTGGGGTCCAGTGGGCCCACCCATGTGGGAGTATGCCGGTGCTCCCCAAATTACACTTTTACCCTTGGCTCTGCTCTCCTGCTCCACTTCTGGGCCAGCCCTCCCAACCCCCAGGGTAGAACAGCCAGCCCAGGGGCAGAGCAGGACAGCAGGGCCTGGCTGTTCCTCCTTGGGGGAGGGTAGGAGGTGAGGGGCAGGGCGGCCATGCGGCTCCTCCAGGATTGGACTGGACTGGCCCTGTGCCGGCGGCCTCCGTGTCCCAGCAGCAGCCACAGGGTAAGAGTGGGGCTGGTGGGGGACACCCGGATTGCCACCTGCATCCAAGGCCCACTGGCTGAGCACCCTGTCTTCAAAGCATCTGACAAAGTAGGATTTTCTCCCACAAAAGCTCATGCAATAAATAAATTTGTTAGTCTTTAAAAGTGCCACAGTAGTTCCTGGGGACAAGGAGACTGGGTAGGGGCTGGTGGGGGCTGGGCAGTGGTGGAGGAGACTATGAAGGCCTGGAGTGGGGACTGGGTGGGGGGCTAGGAAGGGATGGAGGAGGTTGGGGGGCTGGAGTGGGGGCTAGGGATGGAGAGGACTAGGGATGTGTGGAGGGGGGTGGGGGGCTTAAAGGGGGTGGAGTGGGGCAAGGGGACAAGGAGGACTGAAGGAAGCTGAGGAGATGTGAAGGGGGTTGGGTGCTGAAGGGGGATGGAGTGAAGATGGGAGAGCTGGGGGGTGAGGAGGTTAGGAGGTCTAGAGTGGGGACTTGGGGGCAGGGAGCTTAGGGAATGGGGATGCAGTCTGAGGAGGACATGAGGAAAGAGGGGTCTGATGTGGACACTAGTGGCCAAGCTTGGGGCCATGTGGATTTGAGGCTGTGCTTCATTTGTGAGGAAGGGGCTGGTGGGGATCAAAAATTTCTACGTGGGCTGGGTCCCGCACATGCATGAAGGGAGCCAGACAATATGGGAAGGGAGCCAAGAGGTTAGGAGGGTTCCAGGGCCTGTCAAATTATACTTTAACCACTGGTGGCAGCAGAAACACCCTCTATTAATCTGGAAGTTGATGCTGTTAATGCACCCCTTGTAAAAAGAATAATGCTGCATCAGCAGGAGGGCATTTCCCATTGGCACAGTGTAGTGGGGATGCCTCAGCAGGCAAAAGTTAGGAAGTCAACTGGAATTATTCAGGCTACTTTATGTACCTTGCACAATTCCCGTTGACTGCCCCCAAGTTTTGCCAGCAGTGTAGACCAAGCCTGGGATTATGGAGATTCACTTTGCTATTAACCCAGTGCTTAATTTTTACCAGGGCTTGACAGAGCTGAACTCCAAAACTCTAGGCTTGGCAGGTCATGGCCCTGGCATCTCTATGCTTTCTGCCTTAGTTAGAGTGTAAAAAAGTGGCTTGAGCCGCAGTACGTAATTGCTTGAGACCTGGCACCTCCTTCATTACAAATGGGCACTGCACTGACAAGAGAAGGTGACTGCAGTGTTATGCGTATTGTTGGTTGTGACTTCACAGAGCCACTGGGTTGTATGGCATCTAGGGGGACTTTTAAGGCAAAAGAATGGGTAAAATTTTTCAAAAGTGTTTGAGTGATTTGAGAAGCTGTTCCAACTTTTCCAATCTGTTTAGGACTTTTGAAGTTTTACTTTAAATCTCTACCAAATAAAGATGATTCAGATCTTCTCTATTACCCCTCTGTCCTGAGTCACTGTACATTGCCCGGGATAAATTTTGAACAAATGTAAGTACGGGTCCTTCAATGGTTTCCAATGAAGTTTCTAGCATTTCTGATGAAGGATCCTATTTTCTGTGGAACTTGCAGAATTGAAGCAAGTGTGACTTGACCATAACATAGGCAAGAACCAGAATTCTACAGAAGAGAGAACCAAGGGCCACCATTAAAGCAGTGATTGCTAACAAGCTGATCAAGCCTTTCAGGTGAAGTTCAGTTCTGGCAAGTAGTTTCAAAAGAGGAACAATGATGTTTCATGATTGTTGTTCATGATGTTAAATCAAACACTCTCTATTGAAAAGTAAAAGGGTTTTTTTTTTCTTTTGGGGTCAAGATATGGGTTATTTTATTCTGCTGCATCATTATGGGTATTTCAAAACTGCAGCAATTTTAGAAAAGAGCTGCAAGAATAATTTGGGGTCTGAAAAGAACTCCTTACAATCAGGCTTAAGGAACTAAATTTATTCAATGAGAAGGTTAAGAGGCAACTTAATCCCAGTGTATTTATACATGAAAAAGTTTTTTGGCTTGTAAAGGACTTTTCACTCTGTCAGGAAAAGGCCTAACAAGAGCCAGTGACTGGAAGATGAAGAAGGGAGAAGTAATAATTAAAAAAAAAAACCACACACATTGGAAATAAGGAATAAATTATGAACAGTTAAGTTAATAAACCTGTGGAATGTACTTAGTGATGTGGACTGTCCATTACTTGAAGGCTCTAAATCAAAACTGAATGGCTTTCCAAGGAAGAGATTCTATTTGAGTCCCAAGATAGAAGAAAAGGCAGAAATATACAAGGAATGTAAACTTTCATGGCCTAAGCCAGCCACTCAGTGCCTAGGGTTAGAAGAAACTTCTCTTGCGGTAGATTGTTTCAGAATTGTCCATTATGGGAAGTTTTGCACTTTCTTCAGCCTAATCTACACTGGCCATGGATTTTGGCAATAGGTGATGTGTATGCCATATACAGTACCTTGCACACCTCCTGTCTACTTCCTAATGCAGTGTTTTTCAAATGTAGGGTCGGGACCAAGTACTGGGTAGCAGACCCTCAGGCAGGAGGTTGTGGTACTCCCTGCTGCTCCCACCAAAAGACTGCATCCATTGCTGAAAGACGTAATTGTTGAGCCACGAGCATAAATTATTTTTCTTAACTGGGCCCCAAGAAAAAAAGTTTGAAAAACCACTGTCCTGAGGCCTACTTAGCATGACATCTACACTGTGTCAACCGGAAATGCCCTCCCATCAATGCTGCCCTACTCTACTTGCCAGTGTGATCTTAACAGCTTGACTTTTGGCAACTTCTTGGTTTGGTTGAATGTATCTTTACTGACACTCAGTTGAATGTGTAGAATCAATCTTGCACTGTCGGTGATGCCATCTAAAGCCTCTAGAGGAAACAAGATGGAATGCTAATCTGATTTGATATAGCACATCCTTAGTTGCTAGTCCATTGCCTTCCTGGGGTTGCATGAGTATAAGGGAGGACAGAATTTGGCTGCCTGGGTAGAACTTAGGGAAGAATCCTGTTGCTAATGCAAGAGGCAGAATAAAATCCTGCTCATCCTAGCACCATGTAGACTCTGCAAAGTGAGCTGGATACAATCCTATAATTGTCAGTAAACGGAGCATATGAGAGGCCAAACAGATGAAAGCTAATGAGTACAAAGGTGCAACTTTTTGACTAGGGGCTTTTCAAAGCAGAACTTTGCTTTAAATATTCTTCTTGTTGAACATATGAAAGATAGGATGCACAAAGCACTGGACTGGTACTGAGGAAACCTGGTTCTATTACAAGCTCTGGCACTGGCCTACTGAGAGAGTTTAAATATGTCATTTCAGCCTGCCTCAGTTTACCCATCTGTAAAATGGGGTAATGTCTCAGTTGTAAAATACTTTCAGCCCTACAGATGAAAAGCTCTATATGTGAGTTATGTGTTCTCTATGTTGTTTACCTTATGTGGGTTGAGTGCAGTCTGTTACTCATGATGTGGCAGTGAAGTCTTGTAGCAAGGTTTCCTTGTGGACTTATCAAAGATGCCTAATTAACAGTGGCCTCTAATTCTGCTTGCCATCTAAATTTGATGTTTACTTAGCCACATTGTGTGCAGGTTTCTGGTTTTTAGATCATAAGTTGCCTACAAAGCCTCTTTCAATTTGCCCTCATTTGTCTTCCTCAAGCATTCTATGCCTCTCAATGAATTGTACGTTCCCGTTGCTGCCCTAAATTACTGATCTGCTAAAAAAGAAACAAGAATTCACTCCACCACTACTAAAAACAAACAAACAAAGAAAATCTCTCTGTTGTGACTTCAGAAAAATGAACATCATGATGAGAAAAAGGAAGCCATACAGAGCAAGTTAATGGATGCAAACACACAACTACAGCTCTCTCTGCTGGTTCTGGAACATTAAGCAGTACATAGTTAAAGAAACATGCTGTTGCAGATTCCTTCCCAGCCACTGGTTGCTGTCTGTATGTCACTTAGGAATCTACCTTCAAAAGAAGTTCAGAATACCAACCTCTGTGGAGCAATGATGATGTTGAAATCCAGCAATGACCTCATGCCCAGCACTTTTGTTCTGTCTTTCAGTTATGTCCGTTACCCTGTCCCATTCCCCCATCATCACCACAGTATTGGAGTATCTCAGTTTTTAATATATTTATGTTCAAAACACCCCTGTGAAGTAGGGAAGTGCTGCTGTTTCCATTCTAGAGGTGCAGAAGTGAGGCACAGAGAGGTGGAAAGGATTTATGTTTTATATTAACTGCATAGCTGGCCAATGGATTTATTACAAATCATACCTGTTATTGAAGCTTTGACACTATAGTGTAAACAGTTGGGCTGGAAATCACCCTATACAGCTACCAAAGGAAAGTTGAGTGGAAAACCTTCACTGCTAAGTGTAAACAGTCTGATGAAGTGGGATTTTCTCCCACGAAAGCTCATGCAATAAATATATTTGTTAGTCTTTAAGTGGCACAGGACAACTTGTTCCTTTGTTTTACAGTCTACTGTGATGGCCCTGCTAGAAAGACATTAGCTTTACCTTGGTAAACAGGCTGAGGGGGGCCAAGCAACAGAGAGGCTAAAGGAGCTTTGAACATTTCATTGGTCAAAACTGTATTTGGTACTCAAAAGCTTCATAAACAGTAAACAAGGATGGGGTAATTATATGCTTTATATTAAATATAATATAATTAAGTAACATGCATGTTATGTATAGGCTCAAAGACTCTCAGGTCAGCTGGGATCACTATGATCACCTAGTCTGACCACCTGCACAATGCAGGCCTCAAGACCTCACTCACCTGCACTAGCAATAACCTTTAACCTATGACTGAGTTATTAAAGTCCTCAAATCATGATTTAAGGACTTTAAGATACAGAGAATTCACCAGCATGTGAGCCATGCCCCATGCTATAGAGGAAGGTGAAAAACCCAGAGCCCTAGCCAATCAGCCCTGGGGGAAAATTTGTTCCTGATCCCAAATAGGGTGATCAGTTAAATTCTGAGCATGTGGGCAAGTCTCACCAGCCAGTCACCCAAAAAAGAATTATCTGTAATAACTCAGAACCCACCCAATCTACCCTCCCTTCTTAGACCACTGGCGCATTCACCACCAATGGGGAAAGATCAGCTAATTTTCAAAACAGGCTGTCCCATCATACCATCCCCTCCATAAACTTATCATTCTACTTCAAGTTGTGTCCCCATGGTTACTCCATCTTGGGTTATGGCGTGTCCATGTGACATGACTTCAAGAATCTTCTAGCAATGATCATCTAGGTTGCATGGGCGGTGAGGGGCAGGCTTACACCATGATTAGTGCCTTCTTGGTGCGCAAAACCCAACTCCCCTCAGTTCCTTCTCGACCATCCATGGACTCAGCCAGACTTTCAAACTCTTCTCAGCTCGTCCCTCTTTTCTGCCTTCTCTCTCTCTCCGTTTCATATTCCAGTTTAAATTTTCCTTCAGTTAATTCAATCTTTTCCTGTTCATTTAAAAAAAAAAGTTCATTATTCACCCATTGATACTACTATGCCAGGCTCATCAGGATTCAAGCATTGCAAAACTTGCCATGACGCCCTGCCAGTGTTGGATGGCCACGCTGCTTGTATAAAATGTTTAGGTGAGGGAAATATTTCTTTTTGCACCATGCCCTCACTGTCAAAACCTCAATGTTTGAGCAAATAAAGATAGAAATCTCCATCTAAAATTAGTCATGATGGAGCATTCTCTCCAACCTACTTCAGACCCCAGCCAGACAACTGCTACTCCTGAGGATCACTCTGAGAGATGCCTGACTCCTCTTCATTCTTCTCAAAAAAGGAAAAGATCACCATCACCCAAATTACATACTAAAGAGGCTTCAGGTTCCTCTACTATGCTGTCTACAAAGTCCCTGAGAAGGTCTTCTACCTCTCATTCTGACCACAGGGAGAAGATGCTGCACACTACAGCAGCACAGATTTCAAAACCAGTAAAAAAACAGCTCCATGTCAGTACTGTCTAAATCTCAGATTTCAAAGGATCCATCATTGGATCCTCCACGGTGCCAACATCCCAGGTTGCACAGATGAATCTAGCACTGGCACCTCCCACCTCTGTGCCGTTGCCTTCGGCACTGTCAACAACTGCGCCATGGCCTCAGGCACCATCTACCACTGTGTTGCTATCTTTGGCACCATCCACCTCCATACTGCTGCCAGCGGCACAGATTTCAATTCTACCTGCTGTGACACCACTCCGGTCGGTTCAGCCTACAGCTCTATTGGCACCAAGAGAATCGGTAGATGACACAGCACCACACAAACACAACGAGAAGGGCAGATACCATGAGTCAGCAGAGCAGCATTTTGGTGAGGAGATTTTTGATTTTTGCCTTCCATTTCTGTAGTACCTTTTTCTAGTGATGAAGGGGACAACTACAGAGCCACCTTTTCTCCACAGCCACTTTCTTCTTCACACATAACCAGAAGACCTCAACTACCACCCTCCTACCTACATGTTCCTGGTATCCCCCACCATGGTATGGTCATCCACCTGCCTAACATCAATGGCCAAAATGGGATGCCTGGTCTCACTACTCTGCTCCTTTACCCAGGTCATCGCCTTCACATTATAAACCTCCTCCTCAACCATCTCCTCACCAACCATATAATATTCCTGACAAGGCCTCTAGAGAGGTATGCTGCCTGCCAGGTCCCGGTATCTGAGATGTAATGGAGGGATTGTCAAAAATCATCCACCCCTCAGATTACTACCCCATGCTTCTTATCCATGTGGGTACCAATGATACTGCAAGAGGTGATCCTCAGCAGATCAAAGGTGACTTCAGGGCTCTGGGAGCGAGGGTGAAGGAGTTTGGAGCACAGGTGGTGTTCTCCTCGATCCTTCCAGTCATGGCTGGAGGCCTCAGGAGAGACAGATGCATCCTAGAGGTGAATGCCTGGCTGCGAAGGTGGTGTGGTCAGGAGGGATTTGGCTTCCTTGACCATGGAGTACTGTTTCAGGACAGAGGATTGATAGGCAGAGATGGCCTTCACCTGTCCAGGAAGGGGAAGAGCGTGTTTGGGCACAGACTGGCTGACCTAGTGAGGAGGGCTTTAAACTAGGTTCAACGAGGGAAGGAGACCAAAGCCCACAGGTAAGTGACAATGTGGGTGATCTGGGGGAAGGAATGGAACTTCGGGGGTGCTGGGACTATAGCACCAGGAATAAAAGGAAAGGTGGTTGGAACATGGGGGAGGGAGGAATCAAATAAATGTCTTAAGTGCTCTACTGAAGCCCCAATACGTGAGGAGAGTGGGGGAGGAGAACTTCAAGAAAAAATGCAAGGAGCTTTATGTAATAGAATTGGTATCTTAGGTGCCTATACACTAACGCGAGGAGCCTGGGAAATAAGCAAGAAGAATTCGTAATACTAGCGCAGACAAGGAACTATGATATCATAGGAATAACGGAGACATGGTGGGATAGTCTGCATGACTGGAGCTCTGCCATGGATGGGTATAAACTGTTCAGGAAAGACAGGCAGGGAAGAAGAGGGGGAGGAGTAGCGTTATATGTAAAAGAGCTCTATGACTGCTCAGAGCTCCATTATGGAAGTGGAAGCATGCCAATAGAAAGTCTGTGGGTTACATTGAGAGGGGAAAGCAACAAGGGGGATGTTGTGGTGGGTGTCTGCTATAGACCACCAGACCAGAAGCAGGAGGTGGATGAGGTGTTCTATGGACAACTAGCAGAAGCTTCTAGATCACAGGCCCTGGTGCTGATGGGGGACTTCAATTACCCTGACATCTGCTGGGAGGCCAATACAGCAGTGCATGGGCAATCCAGGAAATTTTTAGAGAGTGTTGGGGACAACTTTCTAGTACAAATGCTAGAGGAACCAACTAGGGGCCTTGCACCGCTCGACCTGCTGCTCACAAACAGGGAAGAATTGATCAGGGAGGTAGAGGTAAATGGCAAACTAGGCAGTAGTGACCATGACATGGCTGAGTTCAGGATGCTGATTAAAGGAAGGAAGGAAAGTAGCAAAACAAAAACCCTGGATTTCAAAAAAGCAGATTTTGGCTCCCTCAGGGAACTGATGGGCAGGATCCCTTGGGAAGCTAATCTGAAGGGGAAAGGAGTCCAAGAGAGTTGGTTATATTTTAAAGAAACCCTGCTAAGGGCACAGGAAGTTGCCATTCCAATTAGGAGAAAGAACAAACATGTGAGGCAGCCAGAATGGCTTAGCCGAGAACTCTGCTGTAAGCTTAAGCAGAAAAAGGAAGCTTACAGGAAGTAGAAGCTTGGTCAGATGACCAAGGAGGCATATAAAGATATTGCTAGGGACTTCAGGGATAAAATCAGAAAGGCCAAAGGACAAATGGAGTTGCGGCTAGCGAGGGATCTAAAGGATAACAAGAAGGGGTTCTACAAGTATGTTAATAATAAGAAGAGGATCAGGGATGGTGTAGGTCCCTTGCTGAATGGGGCAGGCATCCTCATGACGGAGGATGAGGGAAAAGCTGAAGTGCTCAATGCATTTTTTGCTTCAGTTTTCACAGGCAGGGTCAGCTCCCAGCCCACTACCATGGGTGTGGCAGATTGGAGAGAAGAAGAGAGGCCCTTGGTGATGGAAGGTCAGGTTAGGGACTGCTTAAAGAAACTGGATGTGCACAAGTCCATGGGGCCGGATGAACTGCATCCAAGGGTGCTAAGGGAATTGGCCGATGAGATAGCAGGACCGCTGGTCATTATCTTTCAAAACTCGTGGAGAACGGGGAAGGTGCCAGAGGAATGGAAAAAAAGCAAATGTAGTGCCTATTTTCAAGAAGGGGAAAAAGGAGGATCCAGGGAATTACAGACCAGTCAGCCTCACCTCAATCCCTGGAAAAATTACGGAGCAGGTTCTCAAGGAATCCATCCTTATACACTTAGAGGAAAATAAAGTGATCAGGAACAGTCAGCATGGATTTACCCAGGGTAAATCATGCCTGACCAATCTCATTTCCTTCTATGATCAGATGACTGGTTTTCTGGATGCAGGAAGAACCATTGATGTGAGAGACCTTGATTTTAGCAACGCTTTTGATACAGTTTCCCACAGCATTCTCATTGGCAAATTAAGGAAGTATGGGTTGGATAGGTGGACTATAAGGTGGATAGAAAACTGGCTAGATCAGCGGTTTCAGCGTGTAGGAATCAATGGTTCCATGTCTAGCTGGCAACCAGTAACGAGTGGTGTTCCCCAGGGGTCGGTCCTGGGGCCAGTTCTGTTCAACATTTTCATCAATGATCTGGATGATGCAATAGACTGCATTCTCAGTAAGTTCGCGGATCACACCAAGCTAAGGGGAACAGTAGACACGTTGGAGGGCAAGGACATGATTCAGGGAGATCTAGTCAAATTGGAACAGTTGGCCAATAGAAATCTTATGAGGTTCAATAAGGACAAGTGTAAAATCCTGCACATGGGACGAAAAAACCCCATGCACTTCTACAGGCTGGGAAACATTCAGCTAAGTAGCAGCAGTGTGGAAAAGGACCTGCGGGTCATGGTGGGTGGGAAGCTAGATATGAGTCAGCAGTGTGCTCTTGCTGCCAAAAAGGCCAATGGCATACTGGGCTGCATCAAAAGAAGTATTACCAGCAGATCAAGGGATGTGATCATTCCCCTCTATTCTGCACTGGTGAGGGCACATGTGGAATAGTGTGTTCAGCTTTGGGCTCCCCACTGCAAAAAGGACAGGGACATGCTAGAGAGAGTTCAGTGGAGGGCAACCAAAATGATTAAAGGGCTGGAGCAGAAGCCCTATGAGGAAAGACTGAAAGCATTAGGCTTATTTAGTCTGCAGAAGAGAAGATTGAGGGGGGATTTGATAGCAACCTTCAACTACTTGAAGGGATGCTCTAAGGAAGATGGAGCTCGACTGTTCTCGGTAATAACAGAGGACAGAACGAGGAGCAATGGTCTCAAGTTGCAGTTAGGGAGGTCGAGGCTGGATATTAGAAAAAACTTTTTTTACTAGGAGAGTGGTGAAGCCTTGGAATGAGCTGCCGAGGGAGGTGGTGAAATCTCCATCTTTGGAGGTGTTTAAGGCCTGGCTGGACAAAACCATGACTGGGATGGTTTAGTGGGAGTGGTCCCGCCTCTGGCAGGGGGTTGGACTAGATGACCTATGAGGTCCCTTCCAACCCTATGATTCTATGATTCTATGATCCTATGACATTCTGAAGGACACTGAGGATCTAGATTCAGGATCCCCTCCTCATAATTCATCCTCATCCACTGATGAGGCAATCATTCAGTTTCCCCTGTCCACAGTAATGACTTCAGGCCGCTCCAGGACCTTTCTTGGAGGGTCACAGATCCCCTGGAGATATCATGAGAGAATATTCCCAAAACACAACTTTTCTTCTTCATATCCTTCAAATGAAATCATCCACTCCTATAGCTCTACTATGAACTCAGCAATTATTGACTCAGCCTCGGACATCTGGCAGACTCCCACCTTTATCCCACCAACATCCAAAAGGGCAGACAAAAATTACTACCTACCTAACAAGGGTTTTGAATACCTATTCAGTCACCCACCACCCAACTCCTGAGTTATTGAGGCAGCAAATCAACACCATAAGCAATTATTGAACAGATCGACTCCCCACGACAAAGATAATAAAAAAATGGACCTTTTTGGATGAAATATTTATGCCTCATCTACTCTTCAACTATGTGTGGTGAATTAGTTGGCACTTCTGACAAATTATGATCACAACAATTATCTCAAATTAGCTGACTTTATTGAATTTATACCAGATGACAAAAAACAGTCTTTTAATACAATTATTAGAGGGCCAACTTATCTCCAGAACTGCATAACAGGCTGCTGTCGATGTTGCTGATACAGCTTCTTGATGAATTGCCACAGTGTGGTACTCTGTAGGTGCTCTTGGCTGCATTCTGTAAATCTTCCTTGGAAACTACAAACAACCGTTGAAGATTTAGCTTTGATAAAAACAAATTATTTTCAGATAAAAACGATGAAATAATGCACGGATCCAAGGACTTGCCATCCTTCGTATGTTGGGATTTACGCTTTGCCTATCCATTGCAGAACATACCAATATCAGCCCTATAATTCAAGGTACTATTTTCAGTATAACAGAACCCAATTTAGGCATCCAGATCCCCAAACATGCACCAGACAACGAACTCAATGATGATGCCAGCCTCTAGATCAATCGAACACATCCCAAGGACCACCTCCAACAAAGCCTTAGTTTTGAAATTTCAGTCAAGGGCAGTTGTGCTTTCCCTCGCTTACTGGAAACGGATAGTTGATTGCTTTATAGGGAATGACTGAGACCGTCACTTCTCAGTTGGATGCATGCCACCTCTGACAAATGGGTTTTAGACACAATTCAATTTGGATACATCATCCCTTTCCTCTCCAAGCCCCCAACGCTCTACCCTTCCCCTGCCCTTTTAGGGACACCTCTCATGTACATCTCCTTCAACAGGCGGTTCAACACCTGCTTCACATAGCTGCCATCAAAAGGGTGCCAAATATATACCAAGGCAAAGAGTTCTACTCTCTCCATTTCTTTACCACTAAGAAATCTGGGGACTGGCGACCTCTGTTAGACCTCAGAAAACTAAACAAATTTATAGTGCATCAGAAATTCAAAATGGTGACTCTATCGACTATTATTCTGGCTCTATGCTAGACATATTTCCACATTTCCATTTGCCCAGTGCACAGAAAATATCTCAGATTTGTGGTTAGCAATGGTCATTATCAATACACTTTTTTTTTTTTTTTTTTTTTTTTTTTTACCTTTTGGCCTTTCCACAGCTCCTTGAGGCTTCTCCAAAGTCTTAGCAGTCGTGACAGAGCATCGTCACAGACAAAGCATAACAATTTCCCCCTATCTCAACAACTGCCTTCTAAAATCAAGGAGTCGTGTGGCCCTTAAAGACTAACAGATTTATTTTTCGCATGAGCTTTCATGGGAGAAAATCCCACTTCCTCAGATGCTTCAAAGATGGGTGAACTTGCAGAATGGAATGAAAATAAATGCAAGGGGATGTAAAACATAGGATCAGGTCATACAGTAACAGCAAATCAGAGCAGTTGTTAGGTTCAAACCCTGGGAAACCTGAAGTCTAATTACCTTTTGTAATGGCAAAAGAACCCATAGTCTCGATTCAATCCTGCTTTCACAGAATTTAATTTGCATATTAATTCGAGTTCAGCTGTTTCTCTGTGAAGTCTTAAAAATGCACCAACACCTTATACATTGGAGAAACAGGACGATGCCTGCGCAAAACAATAAATGAACATAGAGCTGATATCAGAAATCACAAAAGAAAAAAAACAGTTGTTGAGCACTTCCATCTTTCTAATCACTCGATAAATGATTTATTAACGACCATCAACAGAGATGTGACTGGGACATCAAGACTAACAGATTTATCTTTAAGTGCCACACGTCTCCTTGGTTTTTTTTTGTTTTTTGGGTTTTTTTTGCTGGACTAGACTAACATGGCTATCCCTTTGGAACTTGAGAAACTTTTAAAATCAACCTCAAATTCTCAAATTACCCCAGATTTAGATTGCACAATATCACTTTTCCAGTCCCTGGATCTTCTGATAAACAGAACAAAATTGACTTTATCACCAACTCAGGACATAACTTTCATAGGAGTACATTTAGAATCACAAACAGCATGAGTCCTCCTATGAGACGAAAGATGAGACACAATTATACAGTTAACACACTCAATGATCCAGTCTACTATCATCATGGCATGAGATGGTCTTCAGCTTCTTGGCCATATGACTGCAACTACGTTCATTGTCAAAAACACCAGACTATGCATGTGACCATTCTAACTATGGCTCAGCACAGTATACAAACCACGTTTCCATTCACTACACAAAAGACTCATTCCTCAAACAGTGAAAAATTCTCTTTCCTAGTGGATCAAACCTTCCCACTTGAACAATGGTGTACCCTTCCTTCAATAACAACCTTCCCTACTCATAACAACAGATGACTCCCTCAGGGGCTGGGGAGCACACATGCAAGGCCTTACCACACAAGGCACATGGTCCTTACTTGAATCTGCCCTATACATAAATAGTCTAGAATTCTGAGCAGTATGTTATGTATGTCTATGCTTCCAATCACTTCTTGTTCATCAACACATGAAAATAATGACCAACAATACAGCCTGCATGTTCTGCATAAATAGGCATGGTGGCACCTGTTCCAGAGTGCTCTGCCTAGAGGCGATTCTTCTGTGGACATGATGTCTAGAAAAACATATCATATTTGCTTCATATCTTCCAGGTATCTAAAATACTATTGCTGATTTTCTCAGCCACTCCTCTCTTCACACAATGGGAGATGAACCAGAATGTCCTCAACAAGATCTTCCTTCCCTGAGGATACAGACCCATGGATCTTTTTGTTACTTTCCACAACCACAAATGCCCAGCTTACTGCTCATGGGCAGGGATCAGTCAGCAACCACTTGAGGATCCATTCTTACTTTCACAGGAAAAATGTCTTTTCTGTTCCTTTCCTCCCTTCCCATTAATTTCATGAGTACTCATCAAAATACAGCAGGATACAGCAGGAGATCCACTTTCTTGACACTACAGTACAAATCAGGGATAGATGCATCACCACCACCCTATACCGAAAACCTACTGATCTGTATAGTTACCTACATCCTTCGAGCTTCCATCCTAAACACACCACACGATCCATTGTCTACAGCCAAGCCCTAAGATATAACCACATCTGCTCTGATCCCTCAGACAGGGACAGACATCTTGAGGATCTCTATCAAGCATTCTTGAAACTACAGTATCCACCTGGGGAAGTAAGAAGACAAATTGACAAAGCTAGACAGGTTCCCCGAAGTCATCTACTACAGGAGAGACCCAAGAAAGAATGCAACAGAACACCACTAGTCACCACATACAATCCTCAAGTCAGACCTCTGCAAAAGATCATTAAGGACCTACAGCCTATTCTAAAAGATGATCCCTCTCTCTCTCAAGCATTAGGAGACAGACCACTCCTTGCTTATAGGCAGCCCCCTAATCTTAAACAGATACTCACCAGCAACTACAAATCTAACAACAGGAACTTTGAAGCAGGCACACACCCCTGCAAAAAACCATGCTGCCAAGTCTGCCCACATATCTACACAACAGACACCATCATAGGTCCTAATCAAGCCTGCTACTCTATCAAAGGCTCATTTACCTGCTCATCTTCTAATGTGGTCTATGCCATCATGTGCAAGAAATGCCCCAACACCTTATATATTGGACAAACCGAACAATCGCTCTGTAAGAGACTGAATGAGCACAGTGCTGATATCAGAAATCAAAGAACAGAGAAACCAGTTGCTGAGCACTTCCATCTTCCTAATCACTCGATGATGGATTTGTTAACAACTGTCATTAGAGCTGTACCTGGGACATCAAGACTTCAAAGAGAGACAGCTGAACTTGAAATAATATGCAAGCTAAATTCTGTGAAAGCAGGACTGAATCGAGACTATGGATTCTTTTCCCATTACAAAGGGTAATTTGACTTCAGGCTTCCCATGGTTTGAGCCTGTAAACTGCTCTGATTTGCTGTTACTTTATGACCTGATCCTATGTTTTACACCCCCTTGCATTTAGTTTCATTCCTCTCTGTAAGTTCACCCATCTTCGAAGCATCTGAGGAAGTGGGATCTTCTCCCACGAAAGCTCATGCAAAAAATAAATCTGTTAGTCTTAAAGTGCCACACAACTCCTTGTTGTTTTTTCACTGGACTAGACTAACACGGCTATCCCTTTTAAAATTCTTATATCACCAGCTTGTCCTAGACAGCTGTGGTACACCTTACTAACAGAAATGTCAACGAGGACTCCAGTTATCCTGCCTTGTATACTGAATCTCATTACTCAGAACAAAGGCCAACCAATTACCTGGGCCCCAGCAGACTTTACCTAACTGCATGGTTCCTAATTGGTTCACACAAGAAGAACTCCAGTGTTCTGAGCCAGTACTAAACAGTCTTCTAAACAGTCATAAACCAGCATCTTGCAAAACCTACCTCCAAACGTGAAACAGATTTCATCACTGGTGTTTACAAAACAAAATTCCTCCAAAATGAGCATCCATTCCAACCATTCTAGATTACCTTTTACATCTGAAATCTTCAGAATTGTCTGACAACTCAGAGCCACCTTGCTGCTATCACAGTATTCCATAATGACCAAGTACATGCTTCACTCTTCTCGCATCCTATTATACAGAGGTTCCTCATGGGTCTCCAGAATCTCCATCTGGACATTTGTCCTCCAACACCAGTCCTCATGGCACTGACCAGAGCCCCTTTTGAACGAATGGCAGCATGTTCCCTCAAGAATCTCTCCGTGAAAGTAGCCTTTTTAACTGCTATCACATCATCTTGTCATGTTAGTGAACTTGCAGCTCTCATCACCTCTCCACTGTATATGATTTTTCATAAAGAGAAGATGTCTTTAAAACCTCCTCCAAAATGTATTCCTAAAATAAACACGCATTTTCATCTAAATCAAACAATAGACTTAGCTGTTTTCATGCTGCAGCCACATACCAATGCTTGTGAAGCCAGTCTTCATACCTTGGATGTTGGCAGAGGCTTGTCCTTTTACCTGTAAAGAACAAAATCTTTTAGAACATCCAATCGATTGTTCATTGCTACTACAGGAAAGAATAGGGGAGACGCCTTATCTAAACAAAGACTCTCTAAATGGATCTCTAATTGCATTTGCACGTGCCATGACGTATCCCTCATGTCGTCCCCTGACCATATCTGTTCACACTCCACAAGAGCAATTTCAACCTCAATTGCATTCCTATGTAATGTTCCTATTCTACAAGTTTGTAAAGCCGGAGCATGGTCTTCAATTCATACCTTTACCAAACACTATGCAGTAGACCAAGCCACAAGGTCTGATCCTGCTATTGGCCTTTCTGTCCTTGCTACTCTTTGTACAAATGACTCCAAAGTCCCTCCTTCCTCATAGGGATACTGCTTTGGAGTCACCCAAGGTGGAGCAACCACGGGGATACGACTCAAAGTAGAAAGGAAGGATACTCAACTTATTTGGTAACTGGAGTTCTTCGAGATGTCTGTCCCTGTGGTGGCTCCACCACCCTCCCTCCTCTTCTCTCTACTTTGGAGTCTTTTCCTTTTGCTCCATAGTTGAGAAGGAACTGAGGGGGATTGGGTCACACACGTGCATGCGCTGAGAGAACTCCAATCATGGCATGAGCCTGCCTCTCACTGCCTGCGTGACCCGGAATAGCATTGCTAGAAGATTCTCCAAGTTGTGTTGCGTGAATGAGCCATAAACCAAGGTGTATCAACCACAGAGACAGACATTTCAAAGAACTCCAGTTACCTCACAAGGTGGGTAACCTTCCTATTTCAGTTTTGAAAGGAATTATGTTTTTTGCCCCCATAGCTCCCCTTGGAAGGCTATGCCAGAACTTTACTCCTCTAGCAGTTAGAAACCTGAATCTAATTTCAAACCTACATTTCCTGATGGATGATTTGTATCCATTTGTTCTTATGGCCACATTGGTGCTGTACTCAAATAATTTCTCTCTCTCCCTGGTGTCTATCTCTCTGATGTATTTATAGAAAGCAATCATATCACCTCTCAACTTTCTTTTGGTTAGGCTAAACAAGCCAAGCTCCTTGAGTCTCTTCTCATAAGGCAGGTTTTCCATTCTGCAGACTGTCCTTGTAGCCCTTCTCTGCACCTGTTCCAATTTGAATTCATCTTTTTTGACCATGGGGAACCAGAACTTTGTGCAATATGCCAGATGGGATCGCACCAGTACCATGTATAGCAACACTAACACCTCTCTATCTCTACTTCAAATATCTCTTCTAATGCATCCTAGGACTGCATTAGCTTTTTTTCATGGCCACATCACATTGGTGGCTCATAGTCATCCTGTGATCAACCAGAGGAGGTCCTTCTCCTCCTCTGTCTCTTCCAGTTGATGCGCCCTTGACTTGTAGGGAAAATTCTTATTTGTTCCTAAATGCATGACCTTGCACTTCTCATTATTAAATTTCATCCCATTCCTGATACTCCAGTTTAGAGGGTCATCCAGATCTTCCTGTCTGATATCCCAGTCCTTCTCTGTATTGACAGTACCTCCCCACTTGGTGTCATCTGCAAACTTAATTTTCACATTCCCACCTTTTATGCCAAGGTTAACATAACAAAAAGGTTAAATAAGATCAGGCCCAAGACTGATCCCTGAGGGACTCTACTAGTAACCTCTCTCCAACTTGACAGTTCACCTGTCAGTATGACTCACTGTAGCCTCTCTTTTAACCAGTTCCTTATCCACCTTACTATATTCATATTAATCCCCATATTTTGTAACTTACCTAGTAATTCCCTATGTGGAGCTGTGTCAAATGCCTTACTGAAATCTAAGTAAATTAGGTCCACCACATTCCCTTTATCTAAAAAATCTGTTATCCTCTCAGAAAAGCAGATCAGGTTGATCTGGCATGAGCTACCTTTTGTAAAGCTATGTTGTATTTTATCCCAGTTACCGTTATTCTCAATATTCTTAAGTACTTTCTCCTTCAAAATTTTATCCAAGACCTTGCATACTAGTGAGGTCAAACTAACAGGCCTGTAGTTACCTGGGTAATTTTTATCCTTTCCTTGGAGATAGAAACTATATTAGTGATTCACTAGTCAGTATAGTAAAACCATATAGGGATTTAGACATGATAAAACCTGTTGTATTATGCATGTTGTATTTAGCAAATTGGAAAGGTATATATGTCTTGTGAATCCTTTATTCTGGGCTTACTTATATGGTCCAGGCAGGAATGTGGCTACTTCCTGCTAGGTTGGATGTGTAAGGAAAACAAGCAGGTTTGATTAAAGGCACCGTATACCCATTCCACTCTCGAGTGGACCTGATTGTTCTTTCTCTTCTTCTAACAAGAGGCTAAGGTTATTTCTAGACTGTGAACTCAGGGGTGTGAATCCCCCTTTATCTGCACTCATGTTCACAGTAGCTCCACCAGTATGGCTATGGTAAGGGCCAGAGAGGTATGACTGAGCCATGCTGAGCACATACCCACTGGTTTCAGGCAGGCTCAACGACTCCTTTATCACCACTACCCTTGCCAGCATGGTTAGCCTGCTATTTGTACTGAGCTAAGGGGAATATGTGCACATGAACAGGGAAATCACATCCCTAGCTCCTAGTGCAGACATAGTGCTTCTTGAGCAAGTCACTTAAGCTGTGGCAAGGCTGGTATATGAGCCTGGCCTCCCACATCCAAACTTAACAACCTAACCAAAGACCCTTCTTCTGCTTTTTCTGAATTAAGGGTTTATGGCCCTCAGGAAGAAGCTTGCTCACACCTGTACACTGAAGTCAGTATTCACATAACCATTTGCTAGCATGTCAGAGGCAGCTCCACATAGCAGGTAGTTTTATTTCATCTCTATTAGCCTGCTTCTTTCTCATCTGAATGGCCTCTCTTTCTTTCTTCCTTGCCCTCCACTGGTTTAGAATTGACTCATGATGACAAATGTCTGTGTTCTGCAGAAGTGGCCCTCTTCTATACCTGCCATCAATAACAATTCAGACATACCAGCAGTTGGGTGCATGCGCAGGACAATGACAATAAATTGATGGTGTCTGGAAGAGCCAGATAGCAAGTGCAGTCACCTGGATGGGCACATTTTCTAAGTGGTTCAGTTAGATTTTACCCTGTACGCGCGCACCCTCCATTAAGGCTAGAGCCTCCGCTGGTATTCACTGAAGTCACTTTCTGCCAGATTACCTCAATTAAGGATCTAGCCCTCAATTTCCCACTCCCTCAGTGCACATAATCCTGACTCTACCTAGATTCTACTTTCAGGTTCACCCATTGGATCTGTTTCTGCACTTTCTCACACCAATACAAATCAGGAGTGTCTCCATTCGGCCCAGTTCTCTCTCTTACATTGGAAGTAAATCAGGAATAACTCCACTGAATTCAACAAAGATATATCAATGGCAAACTGATATAGGTAAGAGAAGACTCAAACCCAGTGGTTCCAGTGACTTTGCGTAGGAGCGATTGAAATTACACCAGTGAAGTAAGTATATCTTAAATTCGTCTTTCACACCCACAATACTGGCCCACGAATAACCTTAAAAATCCTCTTGAGACCAGTTGTGTGCAGTTATAAGTCTGCTCTTAATTTATCTGGTTGTAGCTGAATTAACCTATGATAAAAATGAAAGTAGTGTTGGCGGAAGGAGTTTTTATTTTTCTTTGTAATGGATCCAAAGGTTTGGATTATGGGTTAAATTTGGTTTAGTGGCAAATAATAGAGAACCTTATCCTAATTTCTAAATATCCTAATTTCCTGCCTCTTGCTAACTTCAGAAAACACAATGGGAACTGATTTTCTTGAGTTGTTTCATCAGTTTTGGTTTGGGTCTGGCTGGAAACAGTGCATGGTAGTAATAGAAACTTAGATTTCACATTTCAGAACTGTAAAATTGGAGACAGGCTCAAGCCTCGAAGGTCAGCTCTTGATTCAGCTCTGGTCTCTGGGTGCCAGAAATTGGGGCAGTTGGAAATAGGCTTTAGACACTGCAGAAGCAAGAGACAGCTACGAAGATTGGAGTCATCTGCACATTTGGAAACCCTCCAAGAGTGAATTTTGGTATTTTGGCCTTAGTTTGTCTCTACTTAAAAGCTTACTTATAAGCAGAGGCAATGTTTTGGGAGAGGAAAGTTTTATTTGTTGAAGTGATTCTCCTATCTTTAGGCTATGTTCACACATAAACTCTTATTTCAAAATGAGTTATTTTGAAATCAAATCCTTATTTTGAAATAACTTAAACTGAAATAAGCAAATGTTAAATCAAAATAAGGGAAACCCTCAAAGCGAAATAGCATGTCTGGACACAGGACTTGCTATTTCGCTTCAGGAGAGGGGCAGCATGGAAGGTGTGGCAACATGGCCCTCTCCCTGGGCCATGCCCCCACCCAGTATATAGAAAAAGGAAGGCACCCTGGGAAGGAGAAGGGCAAAAGTATTATTTTGAAATAACATGTCCGAACGGTGTTATTTCAAAACAACCATTTCAAAATAACTGCTATTTCAATTACAACCGAGGTTTTATTGTTCCAGAATAATGGACATTATTTTGAAATGATGGGCTCCTGTCATTTTGAAATAAAGAAATGTCATTCAAACACGACAACTTTTATTTCAAAACAACAGTCGTTGTTTCGAAATCAAAGCCTCATGTGGACATAGCCTTAGGTTATGTCTTTACTGCAGAGTTAGCTTAAGATAGCTATACTGAAGTTAACTCCCTTTATGTTAGCCTACCTCAGATGAGAACTGCCACACTGCAAAACAATACTCCAGTGGCACAGAATATTTGTATTTCAGGCACAGTGTAGCTGTGCCCCCATTACATTATTAGCTCTAGCATCAGCAGCATTTAAACTGCAATCCATGTCACCTGATGGGCCAGCCAGCTCAAATTTAAAGCACCACTTCATTTGGCAAGTGATTTTTATTTGTAGTCTAGTTAAGGGCACCACTTAAATTTACGTTTTGCAGTGAAGACAAGTCTTTAACACTCAAATCCTCTAAACAATATGTTTAAGTAGTTTTTGTTTATTATCCCCAGCTGTCACCTCTCTTAGAAGATCTGTGTGTGTCTCTCCCTTCTGACCAGGCGTTTTCAGGCTGCACAGCAGCCTGCCTTGGCTGCAGAGTCCCCAGCAAGTCAGACTGCCTAAACTTGCCTGCTTTATTTTTCTCCTCAGAGAGGGTAAACCAGGGGTAGGCAACCCCCAGCACGTGTGCTGACAAGTGAGCCCATTCACAGCGGCATGTGGCACCCTCTGTGGCGTAACAGAAATTGCCATTCCTGCCACCAAAAGCCACTCTGGGCAGCTTCTTTCTTTGACATGCCTGAGGACCCTGAGAGGAGCTGTTTCTTTCCATGGCATCCCTCACAAGCACCCCCTCACCCCAACTCCTGCTGTGGCTTCCACCAAACTTTTGGGTGGCTGCCAAGTTTTTTCAGCAGAGGGAGCTACTGGCACCAGTTGAGGGCTGAGGAGGAAGGGCCAGCGCAGGGGGTTGCAAAGGTTGCTGACCCCTGGAGTAAACAGTGTAATTGCCACAGATAAGTTACCGTGCAGCTCATTTCAAGCAAGCACATTTACTCTTAAAGTACAAGCACGACAGAGAAAATATATTTAAAAAAAATAAAAGAACTAACACATGTGAATAAGCTTGCCCTCCTCCCTGAACACAAACACACCCCTCCAGAGATCACACTTCCCCTGCAACACACATCACCAGTCTCCACAAGGCTGTAGTTGGTGACCAGTCCTTCATACTCCCTGGTGGGGTTTTCTTGTAGTTACAAGTTGTTAACACTTTCTGCACAGTATGGGAAAACTTGTGAATCTGTGAGATAGTCTTTACTGGTGTTTTGGGCCTTTTGATCATGGGAACAAGTAATTTATAGACAAAGGTCTCCTCTCCAGGAAGATATTCCAAAGATCAGGTCTGGAAGCAGGCACATCTATTCTCCTCCTCTCAAATATTTCATAGGAAACCTATTTAATTAATGGTTCATTCTCATCTTAGCCCATCATTTACGAGAGTCCTCTGATGCTCATAGTGTGACCCGGGCTCCCTGGGATATCCTTCTGCATGTGCCCAAATCAGGGCAAGCTGCAAAACCAGAGGCCAAACCCCCAAACCACTGATGGGTGGTACTTACACCCATTCAGTAACAAAACATGCTTCTAATTCCCCACTCTGGTCATCACCAAGCATAACAAAATAGAATCAGCCCCCTTTATTGCACGTCAGTTCCTCCGGTCCACACCTAGCTACCGGGTCTCTTAAAGAAATAGGTTCTCCTGACCCCAAAGGACCAGCCACATCACTCAGAACAACATAGGCTTGGATCTCACCAAAATTTCATGCTGCCAGCCAGTCCTTTAGTAACTACAACTAAAGGTTTAATACAAAAAGAAAAGAAGCAAAACGGGAGATGTTAAAGGGTGAAAGTGAATTACATACACACAAATGATTTAGAGTCCATAGAAAGCAAGACTTGAAGAATCTGTACTTTGCAGGTTAGTCCAATTCCTCTGGGACACACCAAGCACCTGGGTGGGTCTCAGTCCTTTGTTCAGTGCAGCAAAATACTTCCAGAGGATGATGTTGATTGCAGGTTGCAGACTGAAGACAAAATGGAGATGGGGCCACTAGCTTTTATCACCTCTGCTTTCCCCATACTCTGAGTCCTTGCCAAATTAAAATGGAGTTGAGTCACATGGTCAGTCTGGGGGACTCATCACATAGGGTTCTTTCTTGGCCCATTGTAGTGGGGAGCTTTCCTAATAGGCCATTAAGAGGAAAATGGTTTTGCAGACACCCAGTCTGGGTTGCCTTAGAATCAAATAACTTGGGATATAAATAGAACAAACATACTCCTAATTTTGAATACCATATAATCATTCTTAGCAGATAACAACCTTTCTGTTGGTACCAAACATGGCATATCACATATAGATATTGCAATTATGAAATATTGATATGAAAGATCATAATAAATAGCCCCTAGACCCAGGCGACATCACACATAGCACTTCCGAGGGTTTACATTAGTCATGTCTCTTACCCAAGTTATGTACAATCCCACAGTAACATGAACACTTGTGTTTTTAATACAATGAATTCCTAAGATATTTAAAATTAAATCTGTAAGGTTTGTTTAATTCAGTAATGTTTGTCCAGGATATTGTAGAAAGTTGCCATCCCTGTCATAGACAGCATTGCGGTTTTCTTGCTTGGCAAGTGATGGGACAAATCTATAGGCTTTCCATATAGCCAGTCTGGAATAAGCCTGAGTTAGAAACATAGGCCTTGATTCTCCACTGCCTTAGCAAGACTTTCCAGTCCCTTTGCATAGATATGATGACTACATGAGGTGACACAGTATGCTGGGGAATCAGACCCATGGTACACTTCCAAACACCTAATTATCCCATAATTCTTTCACCTAATTTGCTGCTGCTTTTCATCTTGTTCAGTGTCGTGGCAGTAGAGAGAGACAGGCTGAATATTTTTTGTTAAATAGTTCTCTCTTTTGCAATTGAAAGCATTCCTAGGTTCCAGCTTTATTTAAAATGTCAATAGAATAGCAAAGGAATAAGAGGATTGCTTTAATTTAAGCCCCTCTCTCTGAGACAGAGATCAACGGGGCCTTATTCTTTTTTTGCATTAACTCTTGTAAATCAGGGGTAAACTCCCAAGCAGTCAGTGTAAAATAGCAAGAATCTGGCCTATGTTTTTAATGACTATGGCAATGTAGGCTCTGGAATGCTTTGGAATCCTTTCTTGTTCTGTGTTTGAAGTCAATGGAACTACTTGTGTGAATGAGGGCTGTTCACATCAGTTGAGATTTCCAAGATCTTACTGCTTGTTTTTAAATATTAAGGGCCAAATACTCAGCTGGTTTTGCTTAGGCCACTGACTTTAATGGAGCTACAGTGCTATGTGCTGGTTAAGAATCTTGGCCCTAAGCTGACAGTTAGAAAATGTAAACACTGATTCTGATATACACCAAAGGCCCATCTGGCAATACGAAGCAGCCTTAAACTATAATTTTATCTCTAATTCCAGGCTTCAGTGTACTTCCAAAGCCCTGTAAAGTGGCCTTATTACATGAGTATGCCTATGGAGCTAGGGGTATAATAACCCACATCCTCTGGACACATTCACACTAGAGAACTATCACACTAAAAAGAGTAGCCGGGGAAGCATGGGCAATGATAATGGCAGCATGCCATGTTTACACCTGTCCAAACTCTGTCAGTAAGTACACAGTGCAACCAGACTAAGCTGCTGTTCACCATAGTCTGTGCTACCTTGAGTACACTACTGTTTTTAATGTGCTAGCTCAATGAGAGGTAGCGCAAATATGTGTAAGTGAGCTGGAAATTCACAGTGTAGACACCCCCTAAATGAGAATCAGGTAGAACTCTTGTTTGCACCACTCTGTCTATATAAAGGATTCTTAACCTGTAATTTACTTCCAGTTTAAGGTCCTTGTCCTTAGCCAGAGCACTGTAATGTTCCCTTCATGTAAATGAGAATCACTTGCTGTACCAGTAAAGTCAACACTGTTTGTTTGGTCATTGGATGTTATCTCCTGAACATTATGCTAAACTCACAAACACTTTGCAGAATCTTCCCTTGTTTTTTAATTAAATTCAGGGAAACAAATCCTGAATTATTTTGCCAGATTTTGCTTCAATCTGACCACCGAATATTCACAGAAAGAAAATTTAGAAATCTGGTTCAGCCTTCTCAGCTTCAGTTGCTAAATTAAGGTACTCATATCTTTCATTCTATCTGTAAGATATCACCTTTCTGAAGCTAGTTCCCTAGTTTTAGATCGTTAAGTTTAGTTTAGATCATTTAGCCCAGTGTCCTGTTTCTGAAAGTGGTCACCACCAGCTGCTTCAAAGGAAAGTGCAAGTAACTTCTTAGTAGGGTCTTGTTATTCCATAACTGCCTCAAGGGCTTTTCTTCCTTACTCTCATTTATTAGAGGCTTGCTTATGCCTTGCAGCATGAAGGTTAATATTCCTTCAGAAACACTCACTGTTACATCTGGATGTACTTGTTAAATTCTAATTCTTTTCTGAATCTTGCTGTGTTCTTGGCTTCAATTATATCTTATAGCAATGAGTCCCACAAGATAACTGTATTTTGTTGGAAAAAATATCTTCTTTCCTGAGTTTAAAATATACTGCCTAATAGCAGTTGAACTGAATGGACCTTGATTCTAACATTGACAGAGGCTGAAAAGAAATTCCCGATCTACATCCTCATTATTTATGATTCTTTTAAAATACCCCTTCTCATTTGTATTCTCTCAAAGGTATAGTCTCAGTGGTTTTAGTATCTATCATGTTGCTATGTACAAATAAATAAATGAATCCTCATATAGAATTTAATAGAAAATTGTGCCCCTACTACATAATTGTATAGGAAGGTTCATATCATCATTTTCTATTTCTCTTTAGTTTAATTTCTGTAGAACCCTATTGGTTTTCATTTTTATTAAATTTTATAAGACTTTTCCACTGGAGACCCCCTGAGGATTATTTTGATAAGGGTCAGATATTGTTTTGTTGTATAATGTACCTTCTTCTGCTAGACTACTTTCAGGTTTGTTTCCTTGTACTTGTCTGTTAAATCTTTATCGCCATTTTTAATTCCTCAGCTTTCTCTTCCACCCTAAAAATTTCAGATGAGATCTTCCTTTCCAAATTTAAGAACACAAGACTCCATCAGAAGTGTAAATATCTTATACCTGATGACTCGGCTTTCTGATAAATTACCACATTTTCAAGCCCTCCAGCACCTTTCGCAACAGGTTGATGAAATATTTCCAGCTACCATTAAGCCCTTTGGTTTCACTGGCTCAGCATGGTCAAACTGAATGTGAAATGTGCATGGGGCCCAGTAGCAATTTGCCTTTTTTGGGGGTGCAGGGGTAGGGATGGGTGGAAAACAGGTAACTGCTATGAACAGTGCCTTTAAGAGCTACATGGGTCCCTTTGGTGAGAAATTTGCCAGTGGTGGCTGTGTAGTCTGCCCATTCCCAATTGGAAGAAGTAAGAAAGGATTTGGAAGACCAAATTAGCCCAGTCCTCACTTTCTCCCTTAAGCCTTGGCAGCATGGCTTTTCTTGTGGAGATTCCCAAGTCTCTAATCCTATGGTAGTGGTATATAGTGCAACAGGAGCAAGGGGATGCTGTGGCAGGATTGCAGCCATGTCACCATGAGCCATTCTTCAACCCACTCTCTCATTGCATAGCATTACCCACCCATCGGGTCATGGAGGAGTTTGCTCTCCCTCTTCCACTGGGATTGTATTGGATTAAAAAGGGCCTGACAAAATGAGCATCGACACAGTCCCACACCCAATGAACACGGCAGAGAGAGTAGCTACTCTGTCTGGCCTAGACTTTAAACTAGACTGTTCAGACTAAAGGAACACCAGGACATTTTGGGCCTATCTGGAAGGCCTCAGTCTGCCTCATGGTGTGTTCATCTTGGTGCATGGCACCATTGCTGAGATGGTGGTTTACTTTAAGAGGAGGGGAAATTTGTCAATGATTAGTGATGGATATCATTTATCAAGATTAAAAGTGGCACTAAGGAAAATGCCATAGAGGAAAGGAGTGTCATGGAAAGGTCTGGATTATTACTTCCTTCATTTCTCTCCATAAGGCTTTCATTATTCTGTGAAGGGGAGCATTTGCTTCCTTAGCGGACACACTGTAGGTCCCACCCCACAAGCCCTCTGGGTTCCAGTGGAGAATGGGGCTATCAACATGAAGTTGCATGCCTCTGTACCATTCCCAGTTCTCCACAAGAGTATGGATGAATCCATGCACAAAAGGGACCATTCAGACATGGATTGTGTGGGGAGGTGGTTAGGGTCATGGTTTCATTTGGGGAAGAATAAAAAAGGAAGTCTGGTATGGTGATTAGGATGCTAGCCTGGGATTTCAGAGATGCAAGCTTGGGGCCATCTTCTGTCACAAACTTCCTATGTGACCTTAAGCAAAATCATTGGATCTCTCAACACCTCATTTTCTCCTATGTAAATGGTTCTTGTCTCTTTACACAGTAAACTGAGAAAGTCAGACATTTTCTCATACTAAATATTAGTCCTTGGCCTAGCACAATGGGATCCCAATCCTGTTTGGAATCTCTAGATATTTCCATGACACACATAAGAACAGTAATCTGGAGAGTCAGCCCATGGACCTAATGCAATAAGCAGTTTTTTCAGTATGTTCTTTAACATCTGTTCCCCATTAGAGCAGCCAAGTTCTTTTTTACATCCTATTTCCTCATTGGTAAATCCTGCCCAGCATCCCAGTGTAGCCTTACTAACATGGGAAATAAAAGGTTGATCTGGAAATGAAGTACTAGAAATAGCAGTATATTCTCAAAAGATCACATCTATCTCCTTTCAGACATACAATGTATGATCAGTGCCATGACAACCTCTTTCCACATACTTTACCTTTTATCCCTTGGTAGGCTGAAATATGTCTGCATAGCTGACATTTTTATTAGGGCATACAGCAATAATCTTGAGCAACATAATGTAATTAGGACAAATCTGAATAGAATGTGTTAGAGGAAGAATCATTATTTCTCAGAAATATCATTAAAAAAAAATACTATTCCGTGCAATATTCTCTTCCAAAGTATCCTGCTAGCTCACTTTGGCACACTGGAGATTAATGCCTGGCTTTGATTGTCTCGTCTAGGAACTCCAATACCTCAACGTGCTTCTGAGAACTTGTTAAAAAGACTGGGGAGGAGAATTAAGGTTCAGACACCTTTATTCAAAGCATTCTGTGTAATTTAGATCAGATTGGGGATTTACTCTCCCTAGACAGACCCAAGGATTTTTATCCCATTATTAAAGATAACTAAACAATAGCCTTACACAACATATGTCAGGGTCTTTCATAAAGTGCTTGGTTTTATCCAGCAAGATAATCTTGCTCCTTCATTAGGTTATGTGGCTATCAAAGTTTGATGCTTGATGAATGAACATTACCTTTGAAAGATAGGTAAATACATGTGTTCTGGAAAAAGAACATCTGAGCAGCAGTTGCTTTTAGTGGCTTATCTAAATTGATGGCTCAGAAATTTTTCAAACTAATACTGCCCCTTCCCCTTTTTCCTTCTTTCTTTCTTTCTTTCTTTCTTTCTTTTTTTTTTTTTTTAAATCAAGCTAAAGAGCTAAGCCAATGAACTGATAGCCTGGGCTGATGTAGAATTGATTCCATGCTTTTGAAAAAAATAAATGGTTTACACGAGAATGAAAGAGAATAACTTAACAGAACAGATAAAGAGCAAGAAAATTCCATCCCCTCCCCAACCCCTCAAAATAGCTATTTAATTGAATTGACTCAAGCTAAAATTATTGGCTTGCCATCCAGAATGTGCATCACTTGAAAAAGAGAGGAAGATAAATTGCAAAGAAGTAAAGTTGGGAGAGGGGGTGTTTTGCTTTTTGTTTTTGTTTTTTACTGCTGCAGAGTGTATAAAGAAGATTGGAAGTTGTTTAGGATAGAGATTTCATATGTATTCTTGTTTTCCCTATTTTATGTGTTAAAAATTCTGCTAACGAAATCTCTATGACCCTGTCTAAAAAAAGGGAAAATCTAAAAGGGATCCTGGATCACTATTCTGCACATCAGAAAAGTTCTGGCCAGATTTACAAAGATATTTAGGTGCCCTAGGCTTTTTTACAAAGTGCACTTTTACAAAAGTTCTGGTCAGATTTACAAAGATATTTAGGTGCCCTAGGATTTTTATAAGCACTTAAGCAACCTGTGCACTCCACTATCATTAATTTCAGTGGAAGTTTGGCACTCTATTTCCCTTCCCAGACTTTGTCTCTTGACACTGTATATTCTTCAGGATTGGGAGTGTCCCTTGCTATGTGTTTTGTCTGATACCTAGTGCAGTGAGCCACCTATATCAAGTAGCACCTTTAGGTGTTACCATCATGTATCTTAATAAAAAAGTTGGACAAGGGGCTGGATATTCGCTAATTTGCATTGGTGCAAATATTTCAATATAGTTGGATTGCTGCTCTCTTCTAATGTGGACACAGTGCACCAGTATCAAGTCAAGCTTACTTTTGTGCCATTCACTTTGGTATGTTCCTAGAGTAAGACAAATTGATTTGTACCAGTGGAGTGCACTTATATTAGAGAGTTTACACTGGTATGTTAATATCAGTGTAGTGAGTTATGCTGGAGTCAATGTCTTTAATGTAGACAGAGCCTAAAATTCACTTACTTCTATCCCCTACCTGCAAACAGAGGAACAATCATGTTTAGCTATAGCCTTTTGCATATCAACCAATTTGCTTTTCCTCTGAATCCTGTTTAAACATGAACTAGTTAATAGAAGGAAATCACAAACAAGTTTAGGATACTTGTTTAAAAAAAAGTAATTGGGAGAACATATCTATTTTACAAGGCTAACACAATTTTAAAAAAATCTTTTTTATCTCATCTATATTTTTTTCTGCTCATCACCAAGTAGAATAAAACAAAATCTGTTTGAATCCTAGCCCCAGACTCTGACCACTATTTCTGAAGGTGATTCAACACCAGGCGCTGAAATGTAGCTAACTGTGGGGTAGAGCAGCTCATGATAATTAAAGACACAACATGGAAAATGAAACCGCATGAGGAATTTAGATTGGAAGAATGTAGCTTCCCTAGATGTAATTGTACCTGGATCCTGGGGCTGATACTGAAGGTGAGAGAAATAGTCCTATCTCTGTTTTGATATGGAGAAGGTTTAGACTTTTTTACTGCTACCGATCATCACGGTACCTGTCACATTCCACCTAAAATATTTTGTCAATGGCAAAATGTTCTAGAGTGGCTATACTGGAGAGTCTGCCTTTTTAAGGTATAGTAACTCTATCAGAGGTAGGATTATTTTGGTGTTTCTATGTTTCAGTTTTAACTCTTGGATTTTTTTCCCCCTGGTTTTGTGTGAAGAGTGTTGCTGTTTTAAATGTCATAGTAGGAATTCTGACTGAGGGTTTGTCGATGTGAAAATTCAGTTCACTTCATTATGCTGTGTGAATCTACCCAGCACTAGCCTGCCATGCACAAAATGCCTGTGTGGATCCTGCAGACATGCACTTGGATCTAATCATCAAAGTGACTGATGAACTGTTAATGAATGTCACACAGGTCCACATGGACAATTAGTATGTGGCAAGCTAATCTGGGGTAGATTTATACCCTAGCTTTCCATGAACTAAGGTCTGGTCTACACTGTAGACTTGTAGCGAGGTAATACATTGCTGATGGACATGAAAAATCTACACCCTTGATGATAAACGAACAAGGAGTCCTGTGGCACTTTTAAAGGCTAACAAATTTATTTATCGTTCGAGCTTTCATCGGAGAAAATCCCACTGTGTCAGATGCTTTGAAGATGGAGAATTTACAGAATAAGAGGAAGTAAATGCAGGGAAGTGTAAGTCATAGGATCAGGTCATTCTATTACAGCAAATCAAAGCAGTTGTTCAGATTCAAACACTGGGAAACAGTGTATAGAGGAAGATGAGGTCAAGTCACTTGTTGTAATGAGACAAAAATCCATAGTGCTTTTTTGTCCCTGAAACAACACTGTCAGATTTGCATATGAGTTCAGATTCTAAATGTTCTTTTTGAAGGTTTGAGTTGTTATTCATTTGTTTGAGCACAGCTATTAGCAAATCATCAACAGCGTGATCAGGACGATTAAAGTGTTCACCTACTGGTTTTTGACTGTTGTGATTCCTGATGTCAGATATGCATCCATTTATTCTTTTGCACAGGGACTATCTTGTTTCTCCAATAGATGAGGCAGGGCGAGGGTGTGGGGAGCATGTTATACTGACCTAAGCCCCCATGTAAACAGTGTTGTGTCAGCAGGAGAGATTCTCCCACTTACATAATTACCATCTCTCAGAGAGCTGGATTAACTAAACTGATGAGAAAATTGTCTCCTGCAGGCTTACAGTGTCTTCACTAAAGGGGTACAATGGTGCAGTTGCCTTGGTACACCCTGAATGTCCATGTAGGAAAGCCTTTAGATTTAAAGATTTTGAAGGCAAAGACCATATTTTAGTTCTGCGTACCAGCAGCACCCAGCACATTTAGGACCTGATCAATGGTTACTACTAAGTAATAAGACAGCCTGAGAATATTTTATTCTAGTGGAAAGGGTGTCTCAGAGAAGGTTTGCAGTGTTTCCTAAAGAAGCAGCTCCTCACGTGCTTAACATAACTGCATTGGTGATTTGCACCAGCTGAAGAGCTGACCCAAAGGGCATAATTTTTAGACAGACAGGCAGAGCTCAGATCCTGTCATCACTTGAATGATGACCAGACAGTGAAACCCAGGGAAGAATCTTTGGACTGATCAGAGTTTATGTGGAAATGTGACTTTCATGAGATCCCTGGGTATCCATTTCCACTGAAAGTAGCACAAAAAGTAATAGAATTAATCTGCAGTAAGAGGGATTTATGTTAGATACTAGGAAAAACTGTAAGGGTAGTTAAGTTTCGGAGTAACTTTGCAAGGGATGGTGTAAAATCTCCATTACAGATGGTTTTTAAGAACAGGTTGGACAAAAATTTGTGAGTGATGGCCTAGGTCAACTTGGGCCTGCATCAGTGTAGGAGGCTGGACTGAGCTATTTTTTGAGGTCTCGTCCAGCCCTACATTTCTGTTATTCTGTGATCTTTGTCCTGCCAGAGAGATTGAAAGAAATCTTTAGCTGATCTGAACTGGCTTAGACTTCTAAACCTCTCTTTGCTGAGCTGTTCAACCATCAGTGACTGGCTAGCACACATTTCAGAATTGGGTCAGGTTTTAAAATGCTAGCTATCATTCACAGCGAGCACTGGAATCTTTTTACTGTTTTTGTTGTTTGGTTGTTTTAAAGGACACAGCTAAACAGTGTGCTTCTCTTTTGTGTAATGTTGTCATTAACTGTCTGTAATAATTATTAGTGGTATTTTGTTCTCAAAATGCTTTACAAAGGAAGATCAATATTATTGGCCCTGCTTTACACTGGCAAGAGTGCAGCTAGGTAAAGTCATTTGATGGAAATCACAGAGCAGTGAAAAACAAGACCAATACAGAGATTTCCTGCCTCCCAGTCTAGTGTCTTACCCACTAGGCCATACTGTTTACATACAGCACTTCCAGCCGTGAGCCCTGATCTCACTTGTTTACTGTAGTACAAATAATAGTACATTGGGGACACCCTCTCTTGGAATGTACTATTATTTGTTTTAGAGTACAAATAATAGGATATTGGGGAAATAGATTCCTTCCCTGACTCCTGCAACTGAATGCCTCATGCCTTGAAACATGAGGGTGGAGTTTGTTTATGGTTCCCAATGCCATCAGCTGTATTATTAATGCTAAATGTTCTTACATACTGGTACCTCACAGACCATAAGTTTCTTTGAGCTCACATAATATTAGTGTAAAGGATGCATTTACCTCCACACTTGGATCAAAAAACAACATGTCTGTGATGGTGAAGAGAGAAACTAGTATAACCATTCTTTGGCACACCTTTAATACATTTTCTGTTGTTGAAGTGGCACTGTTTAGTTTAATAATGTATTCTGAACACAGAGCATAGTTGCCTTTGTTACCTTCTCATCTGAATCCCAGTTCATTCTCTGTAGAAGGTGCTTCATATGATACTTGTGTGAAGATGTTTCTGGCTAGACTAAAACCATGGAGTATATATTTACCTTTCAAAGATCTGCATAACTTGGCAGAAGACAAATGAAGATAAAAATGTATGTTGACACTTTTTTAGAGGTGGAGGTGGGGGATGGGAAGAATGTTTGCCAGCATCTGCAGATGGCCCTTCTGATGCCATGCTATGCTTTTGCACATGATCTTTATTGGACAGATCTCCACTAATACTGGCAAACTATCAGTCAAGGAATTATGGCCCCTATTACACATTGCTTGACATGTGACATGACCAGCATGGCTTTAAGAATAAAGCACTATTTTAGACTTTGCCACCAGCTCTCTCCCCTTCTTGATTTTTCTTTTCCATTGACTACATTCCAACAAAGTAAATAAGCTTTGTTTTAGATGGCAAAGGTAATTTTTCATTACTGTTCTCCCCTTGACTGGTGCCATTTATAGGAAAGCCTCATAAATTGTGAAGGGGAAGCAAAGGATCTAGGCACTCTCTCATGCACATGTGCACACTAATTTTATTTCATGTGTAGCAACTTGTTAAAGAACTAGACAGACAGCACGGGTGTCTGAAATCCTCTGTCAGGTATGGCACAAGCAGTGGCCATAGGAGCTTCTCCCACATGATTCCAGCCATCTGTCTCACAGCTGAACCTCAAGGTAACAGGCAGAATAGTACTGTTAACATGGTGCTACACTCAGAGTGCAATTGATACAGTTTCTTTTCCAGTCTCTGCTAAAGACTCTCAGTTTTTTCTAACACTAAAATTTATCAAAGTTGCTTCCATTTAGATACCTTCCTGTCTTTTCTCTTATTCTTATTTTATTTACAGTATATTGTAGTCATACCTAGAGGTCTCAGCTGTGCTTAGGACATCATTCAACAAATCCAGACAGGCATCATAAAGCAGACTTAAAAGCTGGCTTACTTGGGTATGGAAAGATACCTTCTTCAGAAGGAAACGCTCACGTGATGTACAGTCACCTTATTAGCTCCTATACCAGTAGCTACTCAGCTGCCAGAAGGGAAAGGGAGCATAGCCTGGACATCCCTGTGCCCTAGTGATGAATGGCCATCAGAATATACCCTGCAGGATGTTGGCAGCTAAAGTTAATTAGAATAACCTTCAGGCTGCTTAAATTTATCATAGGGCCTGGTTTGGTGCCCAGGCAGTTCCAGGATTGGTGACCTTGCAATGGGCAATTTCATACCCCATATTCTCAGCTGAGTTTGAAGGCTCTTCTAAAGATTTGGCCCTGAGTTTTTATTGAGCTGACTGACATATTTTGATTTTCAGCTGCTTCTATTTTTTTAAACTTCTGGGTTGTGGTTTTCTTTTTAAATCTTCAAGGGTTGTTCTTCTCTAGGAAGCCAATTAAGGACAGGTTCAGTCTATCCCCTGATGCCATTGTCTGCTGCAGGGTTCCCAGTGCACAGATTGCTAGTGGGTGTTTTCTAAGTGATGGTCATGAGCTTCTTAGCATCCTCTGCCTTCATTGCAAGTGATTGTGGCTGTGAATTAAAGGCACAGTTTAAAAGGGACACCTGGGGTCTTATTTTTTTATACAATACAGCACAACTCTATTTTGTCTAATATTCTTCTGTCTCGTAGTCCTCCTACTGTCTTACCTCCAAAATGCTTTTACAGGGACAGATAATACAGTCATGGAGTTAAAATAATAACTGAGGGAGAGACAAGGAGAAAAGTGAGTGCTTTGGAAGACATTTAAAACATGCTGGGTAATTGATGAGGTGGAGAGAAGCTGCAAGGCTGTTTTTAGACATCAGATGCTCCAAGGAAGAAGGTTCTCTCACCAGGAGTGGTAAGGTGGTATGTGTTGGGATATAGGGCACTTGAAGTGAATTGACTGAGTTGACAAAGCAAATGCATAGCAGAATTGTGATCTAAAAAAGGTCTTGTGGGTAATACATTGGACAATGACACAGAAGATCAGTGCTTAGTTCTTGGCTCTGTGACTCTGGCATGGGCCATAGCCTGAATTGGGGTAAACTGACTTAGCTCCCTGGCCTGACATCCCTCTGTTCAATAACCCCTTTCAACAACCTTTGTCTTCTCTGTTTAGATTGTGATTCTTTAGTGGAGAGACTGTGGTGATTGGAGCACATGTTGACACAGTTGATCTAGCTACATCAAATCCAGTTTAGGTATGTCTGAATCTGCTGCCATTCCACCTGCCAAGTGGAGTGCAGATATATCCTTGGTGTATATGTGGGTCTTAGCACAGCAGGGTGCTAATCTTGACTGTGGGCCTGGAGATAAAGCTCTCCTGCGTTCCAGTCCTCTGACAGATATTTCTCTACAGCAGCATCATTTAAGAGGGCAAAGTCAACATGTGACTTTATTTTTCCCCCAAGTGTGTCAAAGTTATTTTTAAATCAGACATTTTATTCCATACTTCAAGACTGTTTTCTCCTCCTCAAACTAAATCACATTGGACATTTCACACTGTACAAATGGAGACACTCTAAAATATCAAATGGGTGATTCTTAGGAGCCTCTAAGGTTTGCTTTTGTAATGGATTAACTGTGATAGAGACTACTCCCACAGTTTTTAAAATATACAATAAGTGTATTACATACTTTTAAAGCTATAAATAAGATTTATACATAACCCATGGGGGTTTTCCATTAAAGCTTCATAAATCACATTGTACATTATCCTTTTTAATCCTTGGCCTTGCAGTGTTAGTCACCGGAAAATATATTTAACCCTGTACAAAATTCATGATAAGTGCATAGAAAGAATATTAACTAGAGCTTTTATGTGCTCTGCATTTTTGTATGCTAATACATATTTTTTTCCAGGCAATTATTTGTTACTTTAGCAGTTATCCCTCCAGCCCATTTTATTAGCTGAAACCAAGGTCCTCAGTACAGAACACATCCAGCTCAAGCAGTAACAATGTAATTTTTTCTGTAATTGCTCCAACCCTCACTTGAAGAGATTCCTATTATTAGAAGTTAGGAGGGTAATTTTAAGTTCCATAGCACATTCACTCTTTGGCCTGGAGTTTGTATGCCTCCACTCCTGCAGCTGGTGCAAGACAGATGAGACTATTCTAGTTTGTATTCTAGTATTGTAACTTTGAAGGTCATCACACTGGTAAAATATGTGAATGGCTTGTGTTAAGACCATTGACCTTTCTGTCCCTAGCCCACTCTTTCCATGAAGTTATTCCATCGGGACCACTCAATCTTCTTTGATGGCCACTTTACGCTGCAGGACTGGCATGAAGAGACAATATAATGTGGCAGAACCTCGACCCTTAAATCTTTTAGGTGAAAAGTTCCATTGTCCCCTTTAGGTTTTGTGTGTGTGTGTGTGTCGGTGAGTTCGTTCCTTCCAGAATGAATCTCATTATTTTGCTATTTCTTCCCAGACTGTGTTGCAGGGGGTGTGTGTGTTTGATCTTAAATCTGCATGTGCTTATTTTTAGATAAGGATTCATTAAGATGCAGCTGTCATGAAGAGTACTTTTTGATCTCGTGGTACATTTTTGTTTTTGACTGAAAGCAAAGGAAGAGATATGTTAACATTATATATATTGAATTTATGCCCATGTGACCATGGTAAAACTAGAATTGCACTAACCACAATATCATTTTTGTTCTAGAGATGGAAAGCTAAGAAATCCAATTCAAATGCTGCTAGAGTCTGTTTTTATCCCTATAATTATACAGACATTATGCAGTTGCTAAGCCCTAAAACAGGATCTGTGTTTTCATCTCCTCAGCAGACTTGTTTTGCCATTACTGTCATAAAACAATCAGTTTAAAGATAATGATCAAGCATTGTGGCCTGACGCAGGGTGCATTATGAAATGGAACTACTTGTCTTCACTTTTAAAGCCCTTTGCAGCTTAGCCTTACCTTTCCTATTGTCTTTAATGTGCTAGCTAGCCATCGACCCCTGTCCCCCTCTCCACTCACAGTGCCAGCCTTTATCATTATCAGTCCAATTATCCCCTCAAACGCCTTCACCCTTTCTCCTTAGTGAAAGCTCCCCACAAAAAAAATCTGCAAAGCCATGACATTATCCTCCTTCAAATCTCTTAAATCTCCTGCAAAATGCTTAGGATAAGTGTCTGTGCTGTACCTCTTAAAGGTGCAGCATAGCCTGTCCAGACCTAAGGAGCAAGGAGTATAGGATGGCTTTATACCACCTTTGCATTGCCCTAATCTAGGCTGCTTGAGGGCTTCGGTGTAACTGTATCAGTCAGGGGGAGGGATGTGTGCCTAAATTATGGCAGCTTTCCTGATCTTGTCTGTCATCTGTTCTGCTGCACAGAATCTCTGCAGCACTGAATGCAATATGCCTACCCCAACATGCCTCTCTTACCTTCAGCCTCACCTCCAGTATGCCCCCATAACAGATCTTAAGTAGTCCTTAGGAGGCAGCCCACAAGGCTGTTCTCCACAGTGTCTCATCCAAGGGAATCCTCAGACAACAAATATATGGGGATTTTTAGGATCTCTTCATGCCACACTAGCCCTTTTATGTATCATAAAGGGGCTGATGCTGTGGCGAAGATCCTTGCATCAGCAGTTGCTGGGCAGCTGGTATGCTGTATCTTATGCTTGTTATTAGTAATCACAGTCATTTCACTGTTATTGCATGATCCCCCCTCCACCATCTGTTCATTGTATCTACCTATTATCTTTTGTCAGACACTTATGTATTAAGGGGCCAGAGTTTTAAAGCTATTTGAGTGCCTAACTTCTCTTGATTTCAATGAGAATTAGGTGCCCAAACAGCTTTAAAAATCTGTCCCTAAGTTCTTGGGGGGTGGGGCGGTTAACATGAGTGTCTGATACCTGTTACTGCAGGATCCTGATAGCAAGCTTAGGGGTTTTCAGCAGTACAAACAAAAAAATAAAATGTTACAGTAAGAAAAATATGCAATCTCTAGTCTTGCAAATGTGGAGTCCTGAACCATTAAGACTCATATATTTGGGAATCCTTTGTCATTGCACTGAGGGCTAGTAAAACTAGGCCATTTTCAGTGGAGTGGCTCTGCTTACACCGGTCCTAGCTCAAGATCTCCAGGACTGTTTGTTCATACTACATTAATGCTAGTACTAGTTGGAAAATGGGGTGGTTTTTTCAATTCCTGTGAAAAACTAGACTCTTCATCGCAAAATTTAAAATAGAGAATTTGTTGGTTTGCAGCCAATAAGTCCAACTTTTTTGTGGAAAGCAGACACTTTCTGATAATGTTCTTGTTGAAAATCCAACTTTCTTTCAAAAAAAAAAAAGAAAGAAAGAAAAGAAAAGAAAAGAAAAAAGGCTTCTATGGGAATTTTTCAGTCAGCACTCATTAGTTCCTTGAGAGCATGAGTAGGGTCCTGGACTCCAAGGCTCTGTTTGTTTTTTAGATAGATAAATAAATAAATACATGAACAAAATACAAACAAGAACAACCCAGCAGCACAGATGGTCATGTTTTCAAAAGTTCATGTGGGAGCTGAGCACCTAACTCACATTAAAAGTCAATAGGAGTTGTGTGTCTCTCAAAGGCTGTTTTTACTTCTCTCTGTTCCTCCTTTCTGCAGGGGCACTGAGGTTTTCTTTGTTTGCTTGCTTTTCTTTTAATTTGTGGCTTTGGCTGGGCTGTGAAAGGGGCAGCAGAGCTGAAATAAGCCATCTATTTCAGAAGTCAGATACTGATATTGTACTTCTCCATGAAGGTGGTGTGATGTAAACAAGAATTATCAGAGTGGAAGGACAGCCTGCAATGTAAACATTATGTTCAATGGTATTCCTCCAATGGAAGTCGATCACCTGCTATGTGATAGATGAGCACACATTCAGCTTCTGTATATGTAGCTCTGCACATGAAGATAGCATACAGAAAATAATAGCAACTTTTTCAAACATTAGGATGCTTTTAAAACACCAGAACATGCAGTGCAACTGCTTCCCCGCTGGGAGCCACTGGCAAACCTAGTTAATTAACCGATCTTTTTTCACTTTTTACAGCAGGGTATTATTTTATACTGAAGTGTCGTCATCCCCAGAATCAGGGAGAGCCCTGGCCCAACACTACAGTAAGAGAGAGATGTTGCAATCTGGATTTTATTTCAGAAGTGCTAAATCCTTTTAGGAACAAGCATCTCTGATCAGCTTTTCATTGGCTCAGCCGAAGTAACACGTCACAAATTGGATGGATGGATGGATTGACAGAGAAACAGGAATAGCATCTTGTTCTACAAATGTGCTTCAGAACAGGCCCAGATTAAAGAATTTTGGGGCCCAGTGAACTAGGGAATTGTTCACTCTCACAAAAAAAAAACACTCTACACAGAGCATACAGTATACAAGCCAGTCATTTCCCTAGGCAAAACTTCAGGGGCGACCCCCTTGTACCTCTTAGAACAGAAATTCTCAACCATGTGCATGTGTGTGTGTGTGGATTTTAGAGGCTGTGGTGGGTCATGGAGTGACAGGCACCATATAGCAGCCCCATTTTCTCTGGTTTGACTAAATGGCACTTGATGCATAGGATCAAGGTGCCATTGAGATAGGGCCCAGCTGCTCTTGCATCATTATGGAGATACGGCTAGCCTAAATTTTAATGATTGTCATTGTGACCTGGTACATAGAGTTAAAGTTCAACTCAGGTATTTTGGCTGGCAGTTTGATGGCTTCTTTTTTACTTCTGGTGGTTGGGGTCTGCCTGTAATGAGGGCCATCGGTAAGTGCACCAAGCTGTAAAATAGGCAGTGAGGCAGTTTCAAGCTGCAGAATAGGCAGTTGTTTCCAGGGGTTACAGTATAATCTGGGGGCCCCTGGAATCCTCCTAAATTTCTGGACCCCCTTGATGTGGGTCTGGGCCCCCTTCACCCACACCAGCTACTGCTCCCCCAAATGCCTGCCCCTACCCCAGCTACTGCCCCCAATATCAGCTTTGCTCTCCCCCAATACTTCCCCCACCTCCAGTACTCACCCCCCAAAATCAAGCCCCAACACTCACTGGCAGCTGCATGCCAGGGTGGGGAAGAATCAACCCTAACTCCCCTCCCTGCAGGCTGCACTTTGAGGCTTCTGCCTCTAGTGCAGTCTGTGCATGCACAGGGGAGCCAGGGCAGCTGCCATGCCTCCCCACTCTCCCGTGCCATGCTGCAATGCACCAGAACAGTATTTTGGGACCCTATTTTTAGGGGCTTAACAGTCCAGGGTCCCTAAAAATAGAAAATGGAACCGGAATGCTGCATTCTGGCATGCACTGTTTTAAGTGGTGGGCTCCAGAACACACCGTTCCAGCTCCATTTTCTATTTTTAGGGGCCATGGAAAGCTGGGCTCCTAAACATAGTGGGCTCCTGCATGCCGTTCCGGTGCATTCCAGCCTACTCTAACCCCTTGTTTCACAGCAGAAAACATGGCTGCCTTTAAAATTGCAGATGGTGGCAGATACTGCAGTGATAGACCCAACACAGATATGGCTAAGATTTGCAAAGAGTCTGATGGTTTACAAAGAAGTAGCTTTGATTAATGTATGTGTTCAGCCAAACTAACAATCATGAGAAAACAGATAGGCATTGTGGCGCCTTTGCCAATTTCCTCCTTCCCATGCTGTGCTGTGTGACCTTGGGCATTCATTCATTATTCTTGGGGTCTCACTTTCCCCATCTGTAATATGGGGATGATAATACTGCCCTCCTTTGTAAGGGGTTTTGAAATCTATGATGGAAAGTGTTACATAAAAGTGTGCTGTGTTGGTATTTAAGATTTGTAAGTAGGTTGATAAGAGCAGAGCCAGGTCAAAGAAACCTGAAGGCCCCAGTTAACCCATCTCCATCTTCAAGGCCTGATTTTTCTGCACAAGCAACCCCCAGTGCTCACTATTCCATTTCTCTCTGAATAAGTAACAAATCCTAGCCCTGATCCTGATCCGACTGAAGTCCATACAAATTTCTCTTTGATACCATTGCCAGCTTGTTACCCCTCCCATCCACTAAGGGCAATGTTACCAACTGCAGACACTCAACAATCATGAGATTGCTTTAAAAGTCATGAGATTTTTTACAAAGCATAAATATGTGGTCTTACTAATTGCATTGCAGCTTTTGAGCCTTTATGATTCAGATTTTCCAAAGTGCTCAGCAACTAGCAGCTCCCATTTTGATGCTTAGGATCTGATTTTGAAAAGATTTTAGAACTCCAAGTCCTTTCAACACGTGTGACTTCTCTCAACAAGGTAGCCACTTATTCAGTGCTTAACTGGTAAGCACAGGTCTTTGAAAGTCTAGCCCAATGCGTTCCTCAAAGCTAAATAGTCAATTTCTGAAAAGTAGTTTCAGCCTCAATACTTTACTATCTAAACTAAAATATGCATTCATTTTTCCAGTTTAGAAGCTTTGTCCTGCCTTCTAATACATACATATAAGTTTCCACATTGCTTCTCATATCTGAGTCAGAGTTTGCACATGATGCATAGTACATGCTTTACTGGTTTCATGGTGAAGTTTTTAATAGTTTATATGTCCCTAGAAGAACTGCTTCAGGTTTAGCACAATGGTCAAAATATTTCTTTATCAAATACCTGCATCAGGGAGATTATTCATTTTGTATACAAGGTGTAGAGGCTGGGCACGTGTCTTGAGTAGCAGCTAGAGGGGAGCAACTGATTTGCATAGGCTTTGTATTTGCTTGGGTACTCAGCATAATTTCACTGTATATGGATGAATTTGCTGGGTGCTGGACATAATGGAAAATTGTATGTGTGGCTGGTTTGGGTTGCAAATTTTCAAATCAAGTGTTTTAACTGAAGGGGGACATATAATAGTATCTTTTCACGATATGCTGCCCTTTGATTGAATAAACAGTGTTTAGCCTGATCTGATGGAGGAGTCACCATCAGCAACACAACTCAGAAGAGTGGCCAACCCTGTTTTCAGCCTTGTAAAAGGCAATCAGGTGGGATGGGTTACTAGCACTGCTGAAGAGCTGTTCCTTAGGCAATGTGTATTTCCCCTCTCATTATTAAAAGGTAGAACTTAATGACTCCTTTTGGAGTCTTTTGTTATTTTGATCAGAGAGCAGTGTCTGGTGTCCTAAAAGCTGAAGTATGAAATCACTAGAGGATTGAAACTCTCTCTATGCACTGAATTCACTAAAGAGGTCCCTGAGCCCCAGCAGAAGTTGGTGCCTCTGGAGAGCATCTTGTGAGCAGTAAGTGGACAGCACCAGTAGAAGGTGTGAGTGACCAGAGAGTGGTACCAGCAGCCAGCAGATGGGCTAGGTGGCCAGTGAATGGCAGCAGTGGAAGGCTTGAGTGACCAGCAGTGCTATGTGCATCCAGTGCCAGTGGGGGTAGGGTGGGGTGTGAGCAACCAGTGGACAGCACAAGCAGACCCAGAGATGATGAAAGAAGACTGGAGAGGACTGGCTGAGGGCTCCCTCGCATTGAAAGTTGGATATTAAAACTATAATTTTCAGAATGGGGGTAATAGAGAAGGGAAGGGCATGCTCTTTGTACGCTGGGGTGAGGAGAATCCTGCTTACTGGTTTTGTGTAAATTCTGCCCTGCACTATCTCCCCAGCTCAGTGCTGGTTTTGATATTGACCAGTGCGTGTGTGTGTGTATATATATGATTTGTTGTTAAAAGTTTTATGCACTTCACGCAGACTCATACCTGCGAGAAGGGAAGCATTGCCCTCTATGGTGCCCAGGGAATGGTGTGTGATTTCCCAGGAGACTGGGTGGAGGCTCAACCAAGTTGGTGTTGCAACACTGTTTGGAACCCCTAGACACGGAGCCCGGGTCTTCACTGCTGCTGTCTTGGCCTGGCAAAGGTTACAATTTTGTTGTTGATGTTACAGGAACACTTAGGGTATGTTCACACACACTTCTTATTTCAAAACAACAGAGGTTGTTTCGAAATAAGAACTGCAATGGCCACATGACGCACAGCCATTTCGAAACAAGCAAACCGCTTGTTTCAAAATGGCCGCTGTTGTTTTGGAACAGCTAAAACCTCATTTGGTTTTGAAACAGGGTTCTTTCGAAACCAGTGGTTTTGAAACAGCCCTGTGCGGACATGTTGTTTCGGAACCAAGTGTTCCAAAACAACATGTGACCTTCTGCCTAGCACCCTGGGAGGAAGGGCTGCCCCCTCAGCACCTTGGCCAGGGTGTTGAGGGGTTCAGGCACCCGCCAGGTGAGGCACAGCGGGGCGCCTCACCCCGGGGGCTTTAAAGCCCCGGCTGCCCCCAAACCTGGCAGTGGGTCCCAGGCGCCTGGCTAGAGCCCGCTGCTGCAGGGGCCAGAGTGAGCGCCGGCCCCGGAATCCCCAGCGCAGCCGCTCCTGCCGGGAGGAGGATTCCAGGGCCAGCGCTCACTCCGGCCCCTGCAGCAGCGGGCTCCAGCCAGGCGCCCGGGACCCACCGCCAGGTTTGGGGACAGCCGGGGCTTTAAAGCCCCCAGGGTGAGGCGCCCCGCTGAGCCTCACCTGGCAGGTGCCTGCAGCACAGTCCCCTGCAGGCACCCGCGGAGTGAGGTGCATCCCCCCGCGGGTGCCTGCAGCACTCTGCAGGTACCCGTGGGGTGCAGCACCCCTCTGCACTGCACCCTGCGGGTGCCTGCAATCCCCTCCCCAAGCGAAATAGCAGGTCCGCACTGTGAACCTGCTATTTCGCTCCCTTATTTCAAGGACAAAGTTTTTGTCCTTCGAAATAAGGTGTTTCAAAATAAAAAATTATTTCAAAACAGCTTGTTTCGAAACGTCTTGTTTCAAAACAAGCCTGCCCTGTGTGAACATAGCCTTAGAGAACAGGGCTCCCCAGTAAAACAGGCTTTACATATTAAGTGACAGTTCCTGCCCAGGATAGCTGGTGAGATGAGAAAGGAAACAGAGGCACAAGGATCTTGAGTTCGAAGTAAGGATGTGGACGACTGGATTACATAACACTCTAAAAAATTTGAGTGCAAGTTGGTGAGACAAGGGTGTCTGAGGTAATATCTTTTATTGGCCCATGTGGTGTTGGTGAAAGAGAGAAGCTATCAAACATACACAGAACTCTTGCTCAGCTACGGGACAAATAAAGCTACAACAACAGTATAAGCTGATGACTGATACTTGAAACAACATCATGGAAGATCCTTAAATGATTTACTCCTTAGAAGCCCAGTTGTGTTCCTACTGAAATGAATTAAGAAAAATCAGTGGTTTTGGGTGATGTTGCTAGAGTGCTGCTCTGAGGTGGCATAGAGAGTTAGGGGATGCTGGTTGAGGAGTCTGGTCCAACAGAACAATCACTGCTTCTCAATACAAATCCATTTTTATTTTATTTTATTAAAATCTTCCCTAACGTTAGAATTTTTGTGTCACTTCATCCCTGTAAATGAGAAGGCCACATGAAAAAAAATGGGGGGGGGGCAGCTGAGCGCATAATGGGAAGATAGCCATGTAGTTTCATAACAGGTGAGCCACTTGAGAAGTACTGGCATTTTGTGTATCAGCATCTGCTTCTGCAGCACACCAAAAGGTGCCAGATGCTGTTTATGTGATAATAGCTCCTACAGCTTGGCGTTTGTGTCCTGCAATTTACAATGCTGTTTTGTAAATAGGGGATGGTCTTACACATGCCAAACAGCAACAAAACTTGAATGGATAATGGTTCCATGAAGACTACAAACCTGATGTGACAGTAAAACCCCTGGCTTTCAAAATACGCTCCATACTGCAAGATAGCAGCTAGAGCCCCTTGGCGATCAGGACATCTCTCCTTCTGTGGAGGCCACAAGGGGATTTCTGTTTAGCATGACCTTTTTCCCCATCCTAGGACTGAATTGCTTCAGCTTTTATAGAAAAGGACTTTGGGGAGATGAAAGGATGCTGAATCTTGGATCTTGACATTCAGGAACCCAAACTGGATGGAATCACAGGGGGATTAAATTTTGTTTGAACCTGTCCCTCAGTCTGCTGTGTCTATCTCCTTCATCTTAAATTTTACCAAGGCTCTCCAGAAGGGGATAAAACAGAAGGCAAGAAAGTAGCTAGAGCTAAAAAATCTGAATGCAAGTATACAGTTGCTGATTTTGGACATCAGGTGGTTTCTGTTTTAATGGGCGGTGGGTTTGTCCTTTTCTTATTCTAACTCAAATGATTTTAAAAAAGCCTCACATGTTCATTTACTTAAAAGAAAAGATATTACCTAGTTCTCCTAAAGAACCTAGGTCTCAAAGCACTTTACAAAAGAGGAGAGTATCATTATGCCTGTTCTGGAGATGTGAAAACAGAAGCGTGAAGAGCATGAGTGGTTTACCCAAGGCCATCCACCAAGTCCAGTGACAAAGCCAGGAACAGAGTCCAGTTCTCCGGAGTTCCAGTCCAGTGTCTTGTCCTTTAGGTCAGTGGTTCTCAACCATTTGCAGGTTGTGACATGCTTGGTGGTGTGCCTGACCGTACAGGACACACCAGTCTACTCCACCCTGCTCTCCATGACACACTTACCACTGTGTGACAACATAGCAATCTGTCCTGACACCGTGGATTGGAACTGTTGCTCTAGGTCATGCTGCCTTTCCAAGAGTTCCCTCACCCCTGCAAACAAAACTGTGAAAGCCGGGGGGGGAATAAAAGGCTTATATTTTGTTTTATGAATTGCTAAGCTTCAGTTCACTGTATATGCTCTAAACAGATGGATACCCTCTAGGAATAGGAGACAAAGTTGTGCACTACTATCTCATCTTTTTTTTATGTAATTGTGTTACTGTAGCATTGCCAGGACCCAACAAAGATGGAGGTTATATTTTTTTTATTGGGTACTGTACATTGAAACAATCCCTCCTCCCAAGGAATTACAATTAGATTGTCAAATAAGAAATTTCAGATGCTCATTCAAACGCATTAGGCCTGCAAACCAGGGCTGGAAGTTTAAAAATAGGTTTGTTTTCTGGTTAGATTTCTGCTTCTGTATTCTTTTGATCCTGGGGTGAGGTGGGGTAGAATCGATTCTTGTGATATTTGGTTTTTCTGGCCAGACTCCTGGCATACAATGTAAATGAAAAATAACAAAGGGAGAAAAATAAACCGTAATTCCAGAAAGTCTTTTGGGGGTTGAGTTTTTAGGTCAGTTCTTATTTTTGATGAACTGTTTAACTCATCCTTACGGGAGATCCCTGAACATGAATGTGAGCAAACATTGTGGTCCTTCTGGCCAAGTTCTAGAGCCCCACAGCAGCTGTTGTTGATAAGGAGAAGCATCAGGGAGATGGACAGAGATTCATGTGAGGAAGTGGTAACAGCTCAGAGCCTCTGTGAGAGATAACACAGAGCACGGCCTGGAAGAAGGCTGAATGTGATGTGGATCCTGTATAAATGAATATTGAAGAACATTTCTGACTCTGAAAAAGTCCTCTGAGGTTGTCAGGCCTGGGAGATGAGCTGATAGGTATCCAGCAGAAGCATGGACCAAAGAGAACTGCATGGACTGACATTCTCACTGAAGTGTGTGTCCATAGCACACAATTCTTTAGGCTGCTGTCCAGATCATTTGCCAGTGAGGCAAAAAATGTCTTGTGCCCTATTTCATCTCAGTATTGACAAAAAATGAGGCCACAGGAAATTCAGCAAGTACTATCCCATTTAGAGCTGTATGCAGTGCTGATCACTGCACTCCAGGAAGGCTTTTAACAGAAATACATCACACACAGATTTAAGGATATATTCCAGACAGAGAATATGCTAAAAACATTTGGTTCAATGTGCTGAGATTTCTAAGGTCACAAAATCCAGATGCAACTGGAGTTAAAAAGATTAGACTGATCTTTATCTTGGTATCGTGCTGTATGGAAGCAATACTTCCCCATTGGCATCTGGTGCAGGAGACTAATATACCTAATGAAGGACTTCAGTGGCTAATAAGCCTTAAATCAGGCTCCCCAATCTTTTCATTATGTCATATAATTATTGGAGATTTGGCATCATCCTTTTAAATTAGTTGATTAATAAACAGACTCAGCCAACCCACATAGCAAACTGTTTACACTGCAGTGATGATTCACTGTCAGGTGCAAACTTGCAGAGGTAATGGGTCATCAGAAATAGTGGGCTGATGAATTAAAAAAGTTTAACAGATGTGTTGAACCTCTCAGCAGTATTTGCCATCTTCTGAGGTGTGGGATTCCCCAAAATGGTTAATGTCCTTCATTAATCTGTCTGCCTAAGATTATTCTAAATATAATGCAATATCATAATTAATTATTTGTATGATAATAGGAAGCTGCCATCAAGATAAGAGACCTATTGCATTAGGTGTTGAACATATACATGTTAAGTGACAAGTTCATGCCCCAAAGAGCCTGAACGCTAAACAAATGAAGTGTTTTATAGAAGGAAAACAGAAACACAGAGATCAAGGTCCTGTTCAGCCAAGCACTTATGCACATAGTCAAATCCTATGGAAGACAAGAGCTTCAGTGCTTTGCTGAACCAAGATTTACATGAGTTGCCCGGGGTCACCTAAGAAATCTGTGGCAGAGTTGGAACTTGAGCACAGAACTTATGATTCTCAGTCAAGAATTTTAACCAGAGCAAGGAAAAGGCTGTTCTCCCTCTTTCTACTTAGGTCTTGTTCAGGAAATCTTGTGCATTATTCTTTAAAATAATTGTGTACAGTGTGGAGGAATCTAGCTAGCATATAGGATACAATTCCAATATAGTTATAGTGTACTTTTATAATAAGCCACTAAAATGCATTTTGGTTGATTGTGGATCGCTGATATCTTCATCTACAGTTTTTGGTTTTTAATTGAATTTTCAAAGGCAGACCTCATGAGCACACCAATCAGTTAAGTTGGTGCAATTTGAATAGATTTTTACCATATACCAAAGCTTTAATCTTTAATTTAATTTTTTTGGCTCATCTGTAGTAGAAATCAAGCACGAGTTAGTTTTGGATCAGATCCACAATTGGTGTAATTCAGAATAGCTTCACTAAAGGCAAATGAGCTATCCTGATTTATATCAACTGAGGATCCAGCTGGTTATTTTTAATGGCATCATGTATTTTTTATTATTCTGGTTATTTTTAATAGTGTTGTTTTGAAATTGCCTTCATTTAAATGGATGTGCATTCAATTTATGAATTGCAAGAAATCAATGTGATAAAAGAAATTAAGAGGTTTTTTTTAAATAACAGTTTAATACTGTCCTCCACCCATATCTTTCCTCTGTTAAGATACTTACATTTGGGGTACTATTTCGTAAATAATAATTCAGTAGGGGTGAAAATCACCTCTTTGAAAACGGTCAGCACAAGATCTATGCACCACTTCAAGACTGTTGGGCTCAATACAGCCTTAAGTGATGAACAGGCCACATACTAGCTCCCTGCACAAGAGGGTAATCCGACTGCAATGATTTTAAAAGAAGCTGAATTCTGTAAACGTGGTATGACTTTTTTCCAATATTTGTTGATTGAATTTTTTACTCTATGAATAAGATGGCAAATTTGTGATGTGAGCTCAGTCTTGCTTATCTTGCGATAGATCTGATCAGTCCCTTTGCATAATGTTCTGACTGGAAAATCAAGCAGATGTTTTGGAGCAGAAACTTGTATGTGCATGGGATTGAAAAGATTGTGTGTGCCATTTTGAAACTTGCCTTTCCATTGGTATTTTTGATAATGAAACTTGAATGCTTTTGGAAAGCAAACCTAGAGCTGGACATGGGCATGCCTGATTAGTGAATTCATTTAATGAATGAATATCTCTGGAAACTTTCTTTTGCATTTTTCCATATAGCTTTAACTTTTGGGGGTTAACAATTACTGTACTTTCTTCCACCTTCTTTATGATTAAAACTCAGCCCTGTTCATAGAGCTAGCAAAATCTGCTTAAGTCCTTAAGTCAACAATAAGACAAAGGGCTCAGAATTTTAACTACCAAAGAGCATTCTTTCAAAAACTTTTACTTCTTCCTTATATTCATATAGTAACTATAGATCCTGATCCTGCAAATGCAAATACTTACGCACCGGGTTAGCATCATACTTGCTGTCATCCCATTGAAGCCAAAGGGACAAGTTACATGCATAAAATACATAAAACAATAGAAATGTAGGGCTAGAAAGGATCTTGAGGTCATCTAATTTATTCTCCCTGCACAGAGGCACAATCAAGTCTAACTAGTTCATCTGAGAAATACTCATCTAACCTGGTCTTAAAAACCATCAGTGAGTGATACCTCACATCCCATGTGTAAAAACTGGAGCTGATGTTGTTCTGATCTCCAGACTTTACTCTATGTTCTTGGTATCCTTAAGCATCTGACTGCTGTAATCTGGGATTGAACCACAGGACATGGGTCAGTTGATAAATTGCCATGTTCTCTTTGTTCAGTACTGAAGCACTTGGCTTTGGTCACTGCAGAAGTTAGGATAGTGGGCTAAATGAACCACTGATCTGACTCACTGTGATCATTCTTATATCGAGTAATGAACTTTTTCAGTCTTCAAGTCTGTTTTGATACAGGGTTATGGTCCATCTCTAATTTTAATAATTCCTGAGGAGTTTAAGGCATCTTAAATCAATACAAAAATCTAAATACATAGAATTGACCCTTATACAAAAATGCACATCAAATGTCATCCAGAAGTGTCTTTTTTAATGGCTGTGCTATAAAGCCCTGGAAATAAGAGGTTGTTAACTGAATTGCTGACAAGCGCTAAAATGTAGTGGCACAAGCAGTCTTGTATAAAATAGTGACAGAAAAATAAATTTTTCCATTTATAGTGTGAATATGTTGATAGGGTAGGGTGGACCAAAGAAAGATACCACGTGAAATTGATTCAATCAGCTCCTAATGAGAAACATAATTTTACTTGTGCATTTTTGACATCCTCTTGACAACATAGTTAACCTGGAAGGTCATAAAGCAATAAAGAAAGGAGGAGGGGAGATGACTCTCCTCTGTAATTATTAGCACTAAAATACAAAAATGTTGTGGAATAATAAAAAGGTTCCATCTTTTGCCATCTTAGCACATCTTGGCTATGTTCACACGGGGAGGGCTTGTTTCGAAACAAGAGGTTTCGAAACAAGCTGTTTCAAAATAACTCTTTATTTTGAAACAACTTATTTTGAGGACAAAAAACAGTGTGGACCTGCTATTTCGACAGGGGAGGGGATTGCAGGCACCCGAGGGGTAAAGCGCCGCTGGGCGCTTTACCCCAAGGGTGCCTGCAGGGACTGCAGGCACCGGCAGGGTAAGGCGCGGCTGGGCGCCTAACCCGGCAGGTGCCTGCAGGGGCTGAAGGCACCCGTCAGGTGAGGCGCCGCAGGGCGCCTCACCCGGGGGGCTTTAAAGCCCCCACTGCCCCCAAACCTGTCACGTCAGCCCCGCGGGGGGGAATCCCGGGGGCGGGGCCTCGAGGGAAGCCCCAGCCCCGCCCCCGGGCAGGCGCATCAGCCCCGCGGGGGGGAATCCCGGGGGCGGGGCTCCCTCCGGCCCCAGCAGCAGCGGGCTCCAGCCGAGCGCCTGGGCCGTGTGCTGGGGCTGCGCCCCCAGGTTTGGGGGCTTTTAAGGCCCCGTGGTGAGGTGCCCCACCGCCCCTCTCCTGGCGGGTGCTTGCAGGGGCTGCAGGCACCGGCCAGGTGAGGCGCGGGGCTGCGCGGCACGAACCAATTCAAACTAGCATGTCCATAGATAGGACTCATTAGTTCAAATTGGAAGAGGGGCATCGTGGGAGGTGTGACCCTGGCAGGGCCCTGTTGCCACCCAATCCCATGCTAGGCTCCAGCCCCACAGCCCAGCACAGGGAAAAACATCCCCTGTATAGCTCTAGGGGCCCTGCGGCCCTGGCTGGGCAAGGGACACTTCCCCCCGGCTGCAGCTCAGAAGACAGGAAGCTGCCAGGGCACCCCCCCACACACAGCCCAGTGGGGGCGGGGGAGAAAGGATTCCCTCAGCCCTGTGCTGTCAGCACCTGGCTGGGGAAATCCTTTCTTCCCCCTCCCCAGCTCTGTCAGACCCCTGTGGGGCAGTCAAACCCTGCTCTCAGGTTTTGACAGCCCTGTGGGGCTGGTGCTGATCTTCTTTCCCTGGGAGGAAGGTCAAACATCTGAATTCAAACTAATTTTAGTTCGAATTCATATGTCTACACAGCATCAATTCGAACTTTAGCATTCGAATTGACGATCCCTTCGAAGTTACAGGAGGTTTTGTAACTTTGAAAGGATCTCTCTTGGATTCGACCTAAGGGAAGCCTTAGGTCAAATCACCTAAGTGCTGTGTAAACAGCTCTATTTTTAAATTCAACCTTATGTTTATTAGGTCAAATTTAAGCCTGTGTGTAGCCATACCCTGTAAGTTGACTTTAAGTTGACCTTATTAAGTTGACTTAACTGAACCCTCTAGTGTAGAAATAGCCTAGGAGATAATATTTACCCCTTTGCACAAAGTTAGTCTGGACTGACCACTCTACAAGTCTACTTCAGTCTTCAAAATAGATCCTTAGAAATAAAAAGAAGCCAGTCTGCACTCTCGCAATGTGGAGAGCTTTAAGATCAGCTCTGATTATATGTGTGTAATTTAGAGCAGTATTTGGCTCCAGAGAGAGGGAGAAGGCAGGCAAACAGATGATTTCATGGTATATGGAAACTAAAGTTATAATATGTATCTGTCCTCTCAGCAGCCCACATGAGGGGTCTCTAGCCAGCCAAAGTTACTGAAAAATTCTAAATTATCATTTTCCTAAACCTGTTCATGCTTCAGTGTTTGTCAAAGAATGCAATTTATATTTGGCAGCTTAGCAATTTATTTCGAATGCCTTTAGTTCTCTATTAAGAAGTTATTTCCCCCCTTCCCACCCTGCCTTGAAAATTTAACAGGAAAGAGGAGGAGAATAAAGTAAAATTTAGCTCTTTGTTTCCACATTGTTTTCTTTTACTGTTCTTTCTTTCCTGTGTGGTCACATAGCCTATGGACAAGGGTATTGACTCATTATGAATGGTATTCACACTATGGTATTCCCACCCTTCAGAAAATTCAGTGTGCTCCAGCTTAAGCAGAAATGATCCAGCTACCACCAGAAGATGTGTGCCCACAGATACAATGGCCATCAGATGAACAACATATTTAGTATTATTTGCCCATTATATGGAATGCTGGCACAAAAGTTAAGCTCCATTTAATCCCCCACAATACAATTTAAATGATCAAAATGCCTCAAGATGACAATTGGCATAGATGTAGATTTCATCATGAACAGAACAAGGAATAGAATTTGGGTAGAGCTGGGAAAGAGATTGGATTTTTCCAGACCAGAGGGTGTTCCCCAACCTCAATTTTTGTTTGTTTGTTTGTTTGTTTGTTTGTTTGTTTGTTTGTTTGTTTGAAAACTGACCAAAGCCCAAATTGTGAAATATTTCCCATGGAACAAAATTCTGAAAAATCAAAGTATTTTGCTTCAGTAAAAACAAACTGTTTCATTCTCTTCAACTTTTCTATTTTATGTTATCATATAACAGTTTAAAAATTGAAATGAAGTAATCTTGAAATGGAAAATTGAAATGTTCCACTCTAGTTTCTTCTAACTGAAATTTAAATGAAATGAAGTTTTATCTAAATCAGTGTTACTATAACATGTTTTGATTTCAAATTGGCATTTTTTGATGGAAAAACATTTCAGACCAGTTTTATTCGTAACATTTTGTTCTGCATGCAAAGGCTTCCCTCTCTTGAAATGCAGGATTACCTTGTCCTCTTTGTAGCAATAAAGCAAAACCTCTTTCATTACCTGTGCGTTCTCAAACACCTGAGCAACATAAGATGCCACCTGCCAAGGCCTGTGATATATAGGTATCTTTCCAGTACATTAGTCTGGTGCTAATTAGACAGTTTGCTTACTTGTCCTCCTAGGATTGGTTCCTGGGAGACCTGACTTTCCCTTTCCCTTTAGAATAAAACAGGGAAAGTCAAATAATGTAAATATAACTGTGTCTAACCCAGCTGTTGCTGATCGCTATTGCAGCCGTATTCCCTGCATTCTGGAGACTAAAGTCATAGCTGAGTAAGGTATAAAATTAACTAAGCATTTTATAATGACTTTTAATTAACCACCTTTTAATTGCTGCTTCCATGGTTATGCCTTTGGGCCTGATTCTGAAAACAATTATCGACTGCTAACTGGAATGGGTTTGCTAATAATAGCCTTGGCTCATATGCCAAGTGTGTTTGTTCCTTGGTCTTTATTATGTTAAACCAAAGTTAAAGACTTACAGTGTGATTTATTGTACCCTAGACACAGATCCACAGCATTCAGCATGCAGTCTTTTAACTACAGGGGGGAGGGACCATACAGAAAGAAGCTGAATTCCTTGCAACTATTAAAGTATTTGTTACACAGGATAGTGTGTATAGGTGTGCCCATGTTGGATTCTAGCAGTTCTTTTGCTCCCCGGTTTCTGTTTTTACTACAGTAGCACCTATAGTGTCAGGTGATATTTGGTTTCCATTGCGCTGAGCAGTCTATGAACAAACACATAGTAAGCAAGAGAGAGTCCCTGCCCTGAAAATACCGCAGTATAACAACGCAAGACAGACACTGGGTGGGATGAGAATTAGAAGGAATTAAAAGTGAAATGGCTTGACCAAAGCTACACTAAGTGGAGCCTACTACCATCATTTGTCTTCTCTAGCTTGATGTCGAGACCCTGAAATGAACGGGGGAGCTAGTGGAATAAATAGTGGACTAAGATAGTGTTGTCATGGTTCTTTGGGCCCCAATCAGTATCTATGTCTAGCTTCAACTTCCAATTATTGGATGATGGGTGGCAACACTCCTTGGCAGGTCTGCCAGTTTAGGGCTTCCTCTTCTGGTGAAAGAGGCTTGGGATAAAGTCAGCCTGACCCTGAATGAGTCTTGAGAGTGCTTCTAGTCCCAGCACACTTGGTCATGTCCCCTCAGGTGTCTGGTGACCCAGTAAGTCTTATCAGTCAGATCCCAGGAAGTATTTTTTGTTGTCTTCACTGGTGAAGCTCTAGGCCTGGTGGAAGATACCAGCCTCTCTCCCAAGCTGATTTCAGGGTTTTTCCTCCTGCCACTCCTCTCTTGGTGAGAAGCACTGTTTCCTAATTTTAGGGGAGTTTCCTCCTCCTGCTGTGACAAGCATTCAGTATCTGAATGAATTTTGCAGCTTGGACCTGGGTAAGAAGGCAGCAGTCTTCTGCACCTACTGGAGTTTACAAAGCTCCCAGTCCCCTTCAAACACAGGGTATAAATATTAATGCCTTTTATGGAGAATGAAGAGGTCTCTCTAAGAGAAAGAGTGAGCCAGAGAGTAGGGTATTAGCCTGGAATTTGGGAGACTTGGTGCCAGAGCAAGGGATTAAACCCATTTTCCTTTGTTCCATTGGGCAGGTCTCCTAGGTTATGTCTGCACTGAAGAGAAAGAACTGCGACAGCGAGTCTCTCAGCCTATGTAAGCAACTCAGGCTTGTAGGCTCCTGCTGTGGGGCTAAAAATAACTGGCAGGAGCTCTGAAACCAGGAGAGGGTCTCAAGCCCCAGGCTCACCCAAGTCAATTGACCTGAGCTCTGAGACTTGCCACTGTGGGTTTGGTGGTTTTTTCTTTTTGTTTTGCAGTGTAGGGTTATCCTAAATTTCTTTATGGGCTGTCCATAAAATGGGGATAACAACTTTTCCATACCTCCCACAGGTATTGAGAGTAAACCCATTAAAAACTGTGATGTGCTGAGATAACATTAAAAATAGAAGCTGTATTCATACATAAAATAGATACTAAAGAGCGGCCAGTTCATTTCATTTTTCCAGTACCCGATGAATAAAGTAAATCTTGCTCTTTTTTCCCTTTTGTCCAGGGCTGTTGGTACTGTCAGGACAGAATCAGGAGAGGCTAATTCAGCTCTAGTTGAGATTCGATTCAAATGAATCCTTCTCCCTTGACCTAGTGGCTATCAGAGGGTGAGCCTGTATGTGGGGTTTTAATACTGTCATAATATGCCTGAAAAGTTCTGAGTGAAACTGACCTAGTTCAGAGGAGCCAGTTCAGGGTGAATTTCAAAAAGTGTTTAAATGGTGCTTAAACCTCTTACTGATCCTCTGCACAAGGGTGATTTTCACTGAATACAACATTCCCCCTCTACACTGCCTTGCACCTTGGAATCTCATAGCCCTACATACACACATTAATTAATTGCCCCATCTCTAGGATGTAGCCAAGGGACATTTAGTTTAGTTGCCACAAAATGTAAAAACACAGCTGCTTTATCAGCACCAAGTGATTCTTGTGGAGTTTTAAGGGAGATTATAATCCAATAAGGAGGACAGCATATTCAGAGCTGTATAAGAAGTCTTTATTGAAAGAGAATTGAGAGAGAGAGAGGAGACAGACAAGTTTTCCTAGCACCTAAACGACTCTCCCATTTATCACTATGGCAACCCCAATGACCCTAGGTAGTCCAAAACACCACATATTTCTCCCCCTCTAATGAACACCCCCCAGAATAGAGCCCTCCCCCCCGAAAGAATAAGAACTAAACTAGGAGATGAGGGTAGACTGCCCCATCTCCAGCGAACCCCCGGGGAATTATTCTGCCCCATGAAGAGGGGTTCACCACTAGCTAAAGATCCAGCCTATTAGGAGGCCTTCTGTTGCGAGCTGGATTACGGCGAACTTCTGGTGTGCCCACCCCACAAGGTGGTGTTGGTGGTGGTGGGATCACAGCTACTGGGGAAGTAGCCGGAACCGGAGAGGATGTTGTGTCCGGTTGGTCCAGGGAGGCTGAAGGCATCGAAGGGGTGGCTGGAGCAGGAGAGACAGAAATAGTAGTTTCATGCTCTGATGTTGTATCATCCGTAAGGTTGAAGTCAGATATGTCTGCTGGAGATGCATCTTCTGGGTGGATATGATGGAGAAGCAGCTGATCTACATGCCATCACCAAACTAGGCCACTCGCTGTCTGGACAGAGTAGGAAACAGGTCCTGTCTGGGCAATGACCGTTGCTGGGACCCATTTAGCTCCTGAAGCATAGTTTCATGCAAGAACTGGCTGTCCAATACTGAAGGTGCAGCCCTTTGTTCTTGGTGAATGTCTGCTGACTTGGTCCTGCTGTTGGCGTTGAACCACTTGCCGTGTGTCTCGTGGTTTCAGCAAATCAAAGCAAGAGCGCAACTGCCATCCCATCATAAGAAAAGCTGGAGATGCCTTAGCTGTAGCCTGTGGAGTGTTTCTGTAGGACAACAAGAAGTTGTCCCGACGCTTATGAAGAGGTGAACGTCCCTTTGCAGATTTTAGAGCTTGCTTCATAGTCTGTACAAACCTTTCAGCAAGTCCATTGGTGGAAGGATGATACGGTGCTGAACTGATGTGATGTATTCCACTGGCCTTCATAAAAGTTTCAAAATTCTGAGAAATGAATTGTGGTCCATTGTCACTCACCAGCTGTTCTGGAAGACCGTAATGACTAAAAAAGCCAAGCAAGGTCTGAATAGTGGCTTCCATAGTAGTGGACTGCATTACCGAGACTTCTGGCCATTTTGAATGGGCATCCACAGCAATTAAAAACATACATCCTTCAAACGGGCCAGTAAAATCAACATGGATACGTTGCCATGGCCTTTCGGGCCAATCCCATGGGTGAAGAGGTGCCAACTGAGGTGCATTCCAGATGCTCTGGCATAAGGTACAAGCTCTAGCCGTTTCTTCAATGGCATTGTCTAAGCCCAGCCACCAGAAATAGCTCCGTGCAATTTCTTTCATGCGCACTATGCCACAGTGACTTGAATGGAGCTGTTCCAACAAACGTGGTCTTAATGAAGGTGGGATAATGACACGCATACCCCACAACAAACACCTGGATTGGGTCGATAACTCTGTCCTCCTAGACACATAGGGGCGGAGGTCAGGAGAGACCTGAGAGTCAGGTAAGAACGTTCCACGCATCACGAAATCCATAACTCGTGAGAGTACTGGGTCAACCCGTGTTGCTTTCTTCACTTGAGAAGCCGTGACGGGTGTGTTTTCCACCTGTTCAAAGTAAAAGATTCCTTCCTGGCCCTGATCCTGACGGTGTGCCGGTAAGGGTAGCCTTGAAAGGCCATCAGCATTGCAATGCAAAGAGGATTGCCTGTACTTGATTTCATATGTGTATCCAGAAAGTATCAATGCCCATCGTTGCATCCGACTAGCAGCCAAATGTAGGATGCCTGTGTGTGGCCCCAAAATTGATGTCAGGGGTCGATGGTCAGTGAGAAGTGTGAACTTCTTTCCCCACAGGTACTGGTGAAATTTCCAAATGCCAAAAACAATGCCCAGTGCTTCACATTCAATTTGGACATAATTAGTTTCTGCCTTAGTCAAGGAGCGTGAAGCAAAAGCAATCAGCCTCTCTTCACCAGAAGGCATAATATGTGACAATACAGCCCCAACTCCATAAGGGGAGGCATCACAAGCCAACTGTAGGGGCAGGGATGGGTCAAAATGTGTCAGAACCTTAGAGTTTACCAGTGAGCGTTTAGCTTCATTAAATGCAACATCACAGGCTTCAGTCCAGTTCCAGGCCTTTTTCGGCCCCAGAAGCTCATGTAGGGGTTTCAGGAGCGTCGCTAATTGTGGAATAAACTTGCCATAATAGTTTAATAAGCCTAAAAAAGAGCGAAGTTGGCTTACGTTCTGAGGTAGCAGAGCATCCACAATAGCCTTAACCTTGGCTGGAGACTTATGGAGAACATCAGCATCAATTATATGTCCTAAATATTCAGCTGAGGGCTGGAAAAACTTACATTTGTCTCTGTGAACACGTAGACCATACTCTTCCAGTCTTTGCAGAGCAGCTTCCAAGTTCGTAAGGTGTTCCTCCTCATTTTTGCCCGTGACCAGGATGTCATCCCGATAGCACTGTACTCCTGATAAACCACTCAAAATCTGATCCATTGCCCTTTGGAACAAAGCTGGGGCTGAAGTAATGCCGAAAGGTAAATGACAGTATCTGTACAACCCCTTATGTGTTACGATTGCCAACAATTCTTGAGATTCTTCTTCAACATGCATCTGTAAGTACGCTTGACTCAAATCAATCTTGCTAAATTTTTGTCCTCCAGCCAGACCTGCAAAGATGTCCTCAATGTGGGGAAGAGGATATTGTTCTGCACATAACACTGAGTTGACAGTGACCTTGAAATCTCCACAAATCCGAATGGAGCCATCCTTCTTCACTATTGAGACAATGGGTGTCGCCCACTGGCTGTGAGTAACTGGCACCAAGACTCCCTCTTTGACTAACCGCTCCAAGTTTTCTTCCACCTTGGGTCTGATGGCAAATGACACCATCCTGGCCTTCAAACATTTTGGTTGGCAATCAGGCTTTATATTTAATTTCACAGTGATTCCCTTCATACTGCCTAAGTCTTCACCGAAAACAGCAGCATGTTTTGTTAGTACCACTGCTAGATTCATTTCTTCTTTAGTCAATTGATGCACTTGTGACCAATCGAGTTGGATTTTCCTGATCCAAGATCTTCTCATTAGGGCTGGGTAATTTCCCTTTACCACAAACCGTGGTAGCTTTATGGTCTGTCCATTGAGTTCTACTTTCACATCAATAGTACCCAACAGGGGAACAGTCTCTCCAGTATATGTCTTCAAAATGACTACTGTCGGCTTAAGTGGCAGATGTCTAAAGTCCTTAATCAAATCAAATCAAATCAAATCATAGGGCTGGAAGGGACCTCATCGAGTCCAACCCCCTGGGAATTGAACCCAGGATCTTCTGCATGTTAAGCAGAGGTGTTAGCCACTACACTATTTGCAGGGCTTCTCATACACAATGTTAGAAACTAATAAAACTGCTGCGCCAGTGTCCAGTTCCATGTGTGTAGGTTTGCCTTCCAACACAGGTGTTACCCAGAATTTACGTGGGCCAGCTGTTACAGACAAAACATGGAGGGAATCTTCATCTTCCAATTGGGTGTCACTAGGATCACCTGTATTCTGCTCTACTGCATGCAGAATTTCCCTCTTAGTCTGCCAAACCAGCGGCCCATTTTTCTCAGGTCTGCCTCTTCTGTTTGGCTCAACCTTCCTTTGTTTGCAGGCACGTTCAATGTGCCCTCTCTTACCACACTGTCGACACAGTAGTTCCTTAAACCGGCACTCAGATGTGAGGTGGTCCTGCTTCCCACACTGGTAACATTCTTGTCTCCCCAGTGCCCTGGGGGCAGGTTGTAGGGATACTTTATGGGCACTGACCCGTATCTGTTGCATGTCTTGGGTGACACGTTCCATGGAGACTGCAATGTCCACAGCCTTCTGCAAGGTGAGTTGACCTTCAGTCAATAGGCGTTTTCGTGTTGATTCACTGTGCAGGCCACACACCAGCCTGTCACACAGCATTTCCTCTAACATGTTCTTGAAGTCACAGTGTGCTGCCAGCTTCCGCAGAGCTGCTACAAATTGTACAACTGATTCACCTTCCTCTTGGTTCCTTTGGTAAAACCTATACCTCTCGGCAGTTACTAGTGGCTTTGGGGAAAAATGTGCTCCCAGAACTTCCACTAGGTTCCCGTAAGGTTTCTGCTCTGGCTTCTCCGGATAAAGCAAATCACATAGCAAATTATAAGTCTTAACTCCAATGACCGTTAGGAAAACTGGTACCTTCTTCTCATCAGTTATGTTGTTTGCTATTACAAAATTTTGAAATCGGGCTGTATATGTCTGCCAGGAAGCTGCCGAATGATCATATGCTTCAAAGGTTGTAGTAAGTAAAGCCATGATGCCCTCTTGTGGTTATTGTTTGTCTCTTCTCTTAACAGCAGGCAGATCAGCTTTCAGAATAGCTAGCCAGCCTTATCTCTTCCTTGTGCTTAACAACAGGCAGATCAGCTTTCAGAATAGCCAGCTAGCCCCTAGGCAAACAGATAAGCTTTCACAGCTACAACCCAACCCCCATGCAAGCAGTAAAATAAAGTTTTGCTTCTTACATTGTATTCTGGTTTTCCAGAGTTGCCAGGATTGTTGAGGATAGCCACTCCATCACATATCCCATCCTCTGTCGCCAGATGTGGAGTTTTAAGGGAGATTATAATCCAATAAGGAGGACAACATATTCAGAGCTGTATAAGAAGTCTTTACTGAAAGAGAACTGAGAGAGAGAGAGGAGACAGACAGGTTTTCCTAGCACCTAAACAACTCTCCCATTTATCACTATGGCAACCCCAATGACCCTAGGTAGTCCAAAACACCACAGTTCTTTACACAGACATTAAGAAGAATGCTAGCTCTGCTCAGAGACGATGAAAACCAATTTGTGAATGTCTTTGCTGGCTTCAGCTGCAATGGTCAGTGAGTCCTACTAGTCATTCAGGATTGTGTAAAGGCAGCTATGAGTCTGCTGGCCAGAGCAGTTGAACTGATGTGGAGGGGGGAATAAGTGGTGCCAGAAAAAGGATCAGTGCAGTGTGCTTTCTCCAGGAAACAAATGGCAAAGTGGGGACTACGAGTCACAATTCAGTCTCTGGCTCTGGGGGGCAACATTGCTACTTATCTGCCCTTACATGTGGGGAAAGCTCGTGGTCAAGATCCATTAAGACTTTGTCCTCCTTCAAGTTCTTGCTTGAAACAAACCCTGTAACATAATGTGTGGAATAAACTGCAAACTGAAAATAGGTAGACCAAGAGAGCTATGATCATTGCTACTAATCAGCTACAAACTGCAAATAGTGTAGTGGCTAACACCTCTGCTTAACATGTGGAAGGTCCTGGGTTCAATTTCCAGGGGGTTGGACTCAATGATCTCATGAGGTCCCTTCCAGCCATTTGATTTGAAACTGTGCCTTTCTCAGCATATTTGTTGCTTGAACAACAAACCTCCAACCATCGCCCCCTTTCTTGTTTCATCTACCTCCTATGTTCTGTCTTTTAGACTGAAAGCTTCTGGGGGCAAAGAGGGTGACTGTGTTTGTACATTGCCTAGCACAATGGGGCCTTATCTGGTTGTGATCTTTAAATCTGTTAAATAATAATCAGTAGCAGTGGATTACAAAGTGCCAATCTAGCCAGTAAGGCATGTAGCAGACGATGTGCCTTGTATATAGATCTGGTCAGAAATTTTTTTCTCAAATTAGTGTTTAATGAAGAGTTCTGTTTTTGTCAAAAATCAAAATGTTTTGATTTGATAAAGTCTTCTTTACAAAAAAAAAAAAAAAAAAAAGAAGCAGTAGTGTCATACTGTCCCATTTAACACATTTGGAAAGGAATGTTCTAATTCTACATGCTTAAACAATTTTTCAAAATGATCCCAGTTGGGTTTTATAAAGCTAAAAAGAGTATGAGATTGAAGCAAAATGTTTGTTTTTTCAGAACCAAACATTGTGATTGACCTAAAATTATATTAGTTTTAGGATTTTTTTTTTTTGCATAGAAAAATCTGATTTATTTTTCTTTGATCCATTTCAGAATGGAAAAAAATTGAAACTGCATCATTCTAGCTAAATGAAAAATCTGTCCCCACCTGCCCCCAGCTCTACTGGTGTATCAAACAGCAAACTCCTTGGTGTTGCAGAAAACAATGTAGAACCTAGACCACACCTATACTGATGGCAGCAAACTTGCCAACATCAGATCGATCTTTTTGAACTGACTTGGCAGTTAGTTAAGACCCACTAAATCAGAGGTGTCAAACTCATTCAATGTGGGGTGCCAAAAAGGAGGATAGAACACCTGTCCCCAAGCCTTTCCTCTGCCACATTCAAAGCAGCATGGGTTCCCCTTTCCCCACCTCTACACTGCAGGCTCTCCTACACCTTCCCCTTTCCCTACCCTGTAGGCTCCCCTTTTGTCATGTTGGCTCCATGATCTCCCTTCTCCTATTGTGCAAGTCCTAGACCTTGCTTCCACTGCTTGTCCATTCTTAGACCCCCTACTCCTTCCTTTTTCACTTCCCTTACCATTCTGGCAGCTGGTAATCAGTCTCAGTCACAGCCATAGGCAGGCTGGGCTCCTGCCTCCCCCTGCCTGCCCACTCACTGTTAGTCGTTCAGTGTGATGGCCTTTGGTTGGCTTAGTTCTGGCTGGTCTTTGATTGGCTCATTCCCACATGGGCCCCAGGCACTTTTTCCTTTTCTTATTTGTGATTTGTGTAATGTACAGTCAATCAGATTAGCATGCCAACTGACTGAGAGGGAACAGTTGGGGTAGAGGGCGGTACATTGACTCTTTGGGTGATGGCCCAGCCTGCTGTGACTGAAACTCTGATTGGTTGGCAGACCATTGCAGAGCTGAGCTGGGATTCCTTTATTCCCCTGTGCACTGACTCACTCACATGATCTCAGTCACAAGCATGCTTAGCAGTAGTCTGTCTTTGCTGTTTGCTGCTCCTACAGAGAGCTCCTAGGTAGCAACTCCATAGGCTGGATCAGTGCCCTTGGTGGGCCAGATGTAGCCCAAGGGGCACACCTTTGATACCCCTGCGCTAAGTCAATCCAGAACTTGACTTAATAAAACCACTCCCTCAAATGATCTCAAAAGGAATGCATTTTCTGTTGACACAGCACACTGAAGATGCCTCTCTGAAGGGGAGTTGGGAAGTTGATCAGAGTTACACAAGCTGCTTTATGTAGATCTGGCCATAATCATCTCCAGCTCTTCTTTCTGTGTTGTTATAAGGGAATCTTGCCTTCTTTCTCTTCTCCTACTTTCCTTATACTATTCAGGCGATCAGGATAAGTGGCAAAACTTCCATGATTTCATTTAACATTTAGTCTCAGTGGGGCTGTGGGGAATCCACAAAAACCATGTTTCTTTGGATGAAAAAGCAGGTTACTTAATCCAGGTTCACAGCTGCATGGCAACAGTCTCTCATGCTGAACTCCAGGCACCTCTGCTTCTAATGGTAGCAACTGCCAAAGTTGGCATCTGGAAAACTAGGAACCAGAAGTTAAAGCTGCAGTATATACATGGTTGCAGAGATAATAGAGTGGGTGCTGGGGAGGAAGACATCACATAGGAGCTTTTTATATGGTATATTATAGCTGACCTAATAATCAAAAAGCCTGGTGAAGGAGAAAAAAATATATATGAATGATTTGTAAATATGTTGCAGTCTATGTAATTGCATTTTAAAACCCTTAAATCCATTTTGCAGCAATGTGCAACACAGTTAAATATTCAAGATAAATACAACACTTGTAGTAATGATTTCTAAATCAAAACTAAGCATTTAAAATTCACCGGCGGCTTGTGTAAATCAGAAGCTGAAGATATAAAACTCCAAACACCGGGATATGAGTATTCATAATTCCACCTTGTAAATCAGGGTGGATGAGAGAGAAGAAAGTGTATCATGCTTGTGTCTAAATAATAATTTTTTTTATAAATGTGCCCTATGAGGAATGTCTCAGTGTGATAAGCTGCATTGTTGCTCTGGGTTTGCTGGATACAAACCAGAGAGAGCTCTGTAACAAAGTTGTGATAACTCAGCCTTGTTGACTTGTTTTATTTTATTTATTTTTTCTAAACTGCATTTTTAGTTCACTGGTGTCTGAACAAATCAATTTCTCTTTATCTGAAAACAGAAGTGCTCAATGGATTTTGGACCTACATCAGTGTAGGGGCTAGATGTTTTAAGTGATTCTTAGAAAGTTCAGAGTTCATGGTAATATCTAGGTCATCTTTTGCATTTTCCATAATAGATCTCAAGGTGCTTTAGAAAGGCAGTTGGAATCATTGTTTCCATTTTACAGATGGGGAAATCAAGGCATGGACAGGTCACCCAGAAAGCTTATGGTAAATCCAAGAATAGAATCTGGGTCTCCTGAGTCCCAATGTAGTGTTATATTAAATGCATTTGGAGTGAAACGGAGTGACAGTCACACAGCACGTAGTTCAGAGGGGTAGAAAATGAATAAGAATTCTCTAACCAATTGAAGCAGCTGTGGAATATTCTGTGTGGATAGAATTTAATTACTTTTATTAGTAATTTGAATTAATACCCAACATTTTAAACTAGCACCCAGGTCATTGAAGTGAACAATGCCACAGAAATTTTGAAAACCACAGGGTCTTTGTTTTACATCTCATCTGCAAGATAATGGGGTTGATTTGGCTTTCACATTGGCTTTAGTTATTGGAATAACTCCATTGTTACATAGACTGGTGCTTCTGAAAGCAGCATTAGGCTCTCGCTGCCCTTTTCCACTGAGATTTTCTAGGGCTTTTGCACCTTGTGTGTATCCATTTATAGAAGCGCAAAGTGAATGTAGAATGTTACCACATCAGAATGGCAACATTTTGCATTGGTGTAAATGACTGTCAAAGGTGCAGGTTAATGGAGAATCAGGTTCTTGTAATTTATCTACCAGATAGATGCTGTAATGCAAAATATGGGCCCAAAAGTAGATTGGTATAACTGAAAGGAAAATATGGCTGTAAGATATAGAAACATAAGCGTATTTCCCCTTCTTGCCCCTCCACAGTCTTACCAAGACTCAGTCTTTTTTATTCATGCAAGTTTGCCAGTACAAATGGGAGAGATGGGATTAGAAAAGCCAAAAGACAGCAATTAGCTCTACTTAAAATTAATGACCACTCTGATTATGTGGAACAAAGAAGATGATGGGAAAAAAAAGTTCTTGAAGTATAACCAAGCTGATTTTTAAGCACCTCTGATTAAAAATATTTGGTTTTAAACGTTGTCAAGTGGCAGATAAAGGTCAAAGTAGAAAATGAGGGGATTTATTTGGTGCATGTTCCTGATAATTAGTACTTGCACATATATTAGCAGCTTCTGCAAGAGGCTGAAAAATTGGGAAGAGAAATTCTTGGTGGTTACAGAATCTGGTGTGTTCACTTAAAAACCATGGACTTAGGATCATGAAATCCTAATGGATCCAGTCCCTCATTTGTCAGTTGCTGACAATGAGCTCTTTCTTATTATTTGTATTAGGGTAGCACCTAGAGGCCTAAAAGAGAAAAGAGAGCCCCATTGTGCTAGGCACTGTACAAAAAGAGAATAAAACAAGCCCTAACTGGGGAACATGACAAGACAAAGGAAGGATTGTTCTCTCAACTTTACAAATGTGGGAACTGAAAGATAAAAGCCAAGAGCAGGATTCATAAAGGAACTTAGTTGTTGCAATGCTGAGAATCACAGCACCTAATTTTTTAGGCTTTTATAAAATCATAAGAACAATACTGGGATCCACAACACCAAGCTGGGTGCCCAGACTCTCACTAGAATCCATACAGGCAAGTACAACCTTAGGGTTTATGCAATCCATAAAGTCAGCGTGGTAGGTTAGAGCCACCTAAGTTAGCCAATGAGATATGCTAATGACAGAGGAGTGTCCAAATCTCTATCTCTCTTTTGGAGATAGACACCTAAGTGAAGGCTGCAGGAAGGTAGTTGTGTACTGATCCAATGGACAGGCATTGACTTCCTGAAGTCAGATGGTGCAGGTGTCTGTGATATTTCTTGCTGGAGTGAGTTAGGTGCTTACCTTGCTCTGTGGAAAACAACCCGCGACCAAGAGCGTTGCTGTTCCAGGGAAAGACCTGGGGCGCGGGCCCTGCCCCCTGGCTATGGACTCCACCCCCCACAGCCCCGATTCTCCATCGGGGCCCAATACAGCCTCGGGCTCCTGCCGCTGCCTGCCTGGCCCTGGATCCTGGGCTGGGGCCAAAGCTGGGGCCGAGAGAGGCGGGAGCCACCGCAGACAGCCTGGCCTGAATTCCCGGGGACCGGGCTGGGAGCAGCAGGTACCGCTGTGGCCGAGAGAGGCAGGCACCGCCGCTGGTGGGGGGCCCGGATCTCTGGCCTGGGACAGGGCTGGGAGAGGCAGGGGCTGCCCCAGACACTTGGGGCACTGGCGCTGGGACTCAGGGCACGTGCCCCATCTGCCAGGTGCCAGAGACGCCCCTGCCCATGATTGCTTACTTTGCTTAAGAGGCTTTGATAGGGACCTTGTCAAAGGCTATCTTGAAGTTCAAGTACACTATATCCACTGGAGCACCATGTTCACATTTTATTGACCCCTTCAAAGAATTCTAAAAGATTGGTGAGATATCATTTCCCTTTACATAAGCCATGCTATTTCTTCCCCCAACAAATCATGTTCATTTCTGTGTCTGATAATTCTGTTCTTTACTATAGTTTCAACCAGTTTGCCTGGTGCTGAAGTTAAGCTTTTACTAGCCTGTAATAGCCAGGATCATATGTACAGCCTTCTTTAAAAAAAAAAAAAAACTGGATCACATTAACTAAACATAAACTGATTTAAATTGAATTAGATGAACTCCTGAGATCACTTCCAACCCTAATCTGTGATTCTAAGTGCTAGGGTATATACCAAAATTAATAGTTCTGCAGTTTCATATACGAGTTGCATCTGAGTTCTTGTATGAGTGCCATCTTGTCCCCCCGACATTTTAATTTATTCATTTGATTTATCCGTTTGTTCCAAAACCTTCTCTATTGATACCTCAGTCTGGGACTCTTCTTCAGATTTGCCACCTAAAAAGAATCCTTTAGGTATGGAACTCTCCCTCACATTCTTTGTGGTGAAGACTAATATAAAGAATTCATTTAGCTTCTCCCCAATGACCTTGTCTTCACTGAGTGCTTGAAGCTCCTCAAGCATCCAGTATCCCCGCTCATTGTTAGAAAGACTTCTGTCTTCTGATGATTTTGTTTAAAGTCTGTTTTTGTCTCTTGCATTATTTGCTCTTGAAATTCATTTTTTGCTTGTCTATTTATACTTAAATTCTCACAAGTCAAGCGTAAACGCTCCTTTTTCTTTTTCTCAGTAGGATTTGACTTCCAATTTTTGAAGGATGCCTTTTTGTCTCAAATTGCTTCTTCTACTTTGTTTAGTCATGGTGGCACTTTTTGATTCTCTCGCTATGTGGGGGTTTGTTTTGTTTTGTTTGTTTTTAATTTGTGTTATACATTTAATCAGAGCATAATTTAGTGTTTTTAAAAAATTTCTATGCAGCTGTCAAACCTTTTACTCTTGTACCCATATATTTTAATGTCTATCAAGAATATAACAATAAACAATCATCACAGAAACACACAAAAAAACCTAACTAAATTCTTCCTGCATCATCTTATTGTGGTTTAAGCTTGGGATCCATTTTACCTGAATCACCCTACATGGAACACGTTGGGAAGTGCTTCTTTCAGTCACATGGGAAAAAGGTATCAAAGGGGAGTGGATGGCAGTGGGCAATATTTGATCTTTAGGTCATCTGCCCAACCTTAGTGAATTGGTATAACTTATTGTTTTGAGCTATTCTTTAAACTATGGTAGCACGCAGATGGTAGTCCCAGTCAGGCTTGCCCCATTGTGTGCTAAATATTGTACAGCACTATTGCCAGCCCCAAACATTTAGAAGTTATGGGACAGGCCTCAAAAATATTAAAGTTAAAAAAACGCTGTTGGGGGTCTTTGTACATGCCTTTTGGTGTGTGTATGCTTTGTTTGTTTTTTGAGGGAGGTAGTTATGAGATTTTAGGAATCACTTTGGTCACATCTTGAGGCTTCTCTTTGCAACACAATGGTTAAACAATATTCTTTAAGGACAGCTGAGATCCTTATCAGATCACATGCCTCTGGGGGCTGGGGCTTTAACTGATGCACCATTTATTGCAGGCACTGTCAATGCTATAATATTATCCCATGAAAAGAAATTGAGTCCTCAAAAGAGAGTCCAGAGTAGCTTGATGATGCTCTTTTATGTGGTTCTGTACCTTTTAAGGGCATACCCTCCACACAAACTCTTTCTGAGCATGTGCATCCTGAATGGAAGTTATGCAGCAGCTCTGAGAATTTTAACCCTGTATCGATTTCTTGGTGTGTTTTACATGCCTTGTTGTCTCTCTTTCTTAAGACAAGCTGTCTTTTTCTATAACTGCTCTGCTGCACCTTCTGTTCCTGGCAAACGAATGTCACAGGCATACCAAAGACTTCGCATAAACCACTAGTAAATCAACTTGTATGGTTTATCACCCTGTTATCTGAGAGTTCAATATTATTAGCTAATTAAAGGCAGCTCAGAACTTTTATGTATTACACTTACTGGGTTAGATAATCTCAGCAAGGTTGCCCTGACAGTCTGTTTATAGAGCTTTGAGATTGAGGCTGTTTTTTCTTCCCTAGCTGATAAGATCCAAATTCCTCTTGCAAACCCCCTGAAAGTAAAAAAAAAAAAAAAAAAAAAACCCGCGGGGGGGGCAGTGGTGGTGGATAGATTTGGATTTAAATTGTAAGTAATGTTTGTCTGTTGGGGGTTTCTTTTCTTACAGATCACAGACAAGGAAAGATGTGCATATGGGCTTTTCGCCAATTGGACTTCCGTCAATCAAATCCAGCAGAGACAGAAAAGAGACAGATGTATTGATGGCCACTGAAATGAGACAGAACATAAAGGCTGCAACCTGAGAGAGGAAGAAAAGGTAGCCTTTTAATATGGTTGTGTTTGATATTGCATTATCCTTGCCTTTTGTGGTGTGACGCATATTCCAGGCTTTTTGCCTTAAGTCTCCTACCTGCAGCTGCCTTCCAAGTAATTCCTCTTCTATGCATCAGTAACTTGTTTTTTTTTTTTAATCAAAATTCATCTTTATCCCCTTTACCTCTCAGCTGTATCTCATTATCAGCTATGACTCACATTTTTAAGACCCAGAAGTACTTTTTTGCCCCCATGCAGGCCTGGTGTTCTCCCTTTGTTTATAATCATAAATGCCTGGGAAATGCAAGATCTTATTTTCAGAACACTTCCTATAAGTTAAGCAAGAATGATTCCATTCCCCCTACGCCATTCATTTCAGGCTACCTATTGTATTTTGTTTTGTGGCATGTGCTTTTTTTTTTTTTTTGTTCTTTCTTAGCCATTGTGCAAGCCAGTATCATGCAGAGGAGTAAGTACTTGAATTTTCCACCCAGCAATATATGTTCTGACTCTCCAATCTCTCAAAAAAGTCTCATCATTAATCAGCTTTATCTCAAATCTGGAGAATGTGAGTTTCGCTGAGCATTTAAGGTACTAATATGGGACTCAGGAGACCTTAATTGAAGTCCCTGCTGTGACACAGGCTTCCTGTGTGATCTTGGGTCTCTCTGTGTCTGTTTCCCATCTGTAAAATGGGAAGAATAGCATTGTTTTGACTTACAGAGGTGCTGTGAGGATAAATACATTGATTGGTAGATGCTCATATAATGTGGTAATAGGGAACATAGAATGCTAAAGGGGGATTAGAGCTAGCATACCAGTGATGAAGTCTTTTGGACTGGTGCATACATACTGGTTTGAGATGCTGGAGATCTGAGTTTAGTTTCTTTCTGTATCTCAGACTTTGAGTGGTACTGGCCAAATTGCTTCTAGCCAAAGTTTCAGAAGTGCTCAGCACCCAGAAACTCCCATTGAAAATTGAGGAGCTGAATTCTCTGGAAAATTGATAGCATTAATTATAACTCCAGATATTCTTGTTAACAAAAAATTGGGAAGTGAAATTAAATCTCATTCTCTGGAACATGAGCCAGTCTCTCATTCTTACAGGTCCCGATGGGATCTAGTGAGGGGGGCAAATTACTCTATGTGGGCTTATTAGAGGATTCTTGCATTTCGCTCTGAAGCAGCTGGTGCTGTCAGTGATAGGAAACTGGACTAGATGGATTGTGGGTGTGATCCAGTTGAGTAGTTCCCATCTGACCTTTCATGTCTCTGTGTTTCCGTTTCCCAATTATGTGGAAAATGGGACAACAATAGTTCTACACCTCACCAGGGTATTGTAAGGATAAATTCATTAATGTGTGTGAGGCATGTAAGTACTGTAGTAATCTGGACCAGTCTTGAAAGCTAGATTTCAAGTGTTTTGAAACAAAATGAAGGCAATTATTGGAGTGGAAGGGGTGGGGATGAGGGAATTCAGAAGGCAGAGATGCTAAAATATGGCTACCTCTTATAATCAAACTCCTTCCCTCTCTGTAGCTGACATTTTCGCAGATTGGATAGTGCAGGGATGACAAGTAATAAGAACATGTAATTTACTAAAGCAATAGAAGGTCAGAAGATAAATTACCAATTACCTGCTGAACATCTCCATTTTGAAGTTACCTGAATTATCTGCAAACTGTTCCTCCAAGTTGTGTAATTAAGATTACTTATTAGCAGTATATTAAAGTGAGCTGTTGCCCTGGCTATTCTAAACTCAAATTATCCCTGCTCAAATGAATTGTCTGCTTGCACATGTTCTGTGTGGCTACAGAAACCCAAGACAGGGAACATGACAAAGCCAAGACTCTAATCAACCTAAGTAAACAGCAGCATAAGAGCATACGACTCATGATGAGAATGAAAATTTGTCTCTTGAAAGAAGGCAGGAAAAGAATAATGCTGATCTTCCCAGAAGAACCCCAAAATAAACCAGTACACCCACATATCACACCAACTGACAACATTCCAACTGTGTCCTCTCTTCATTTATACAGGTACAGCCCCACTACCAGCAATGTGGTTGCTTTGGTGCAGTTAAGTAGAGAACTTGGTCCCATTCATTTAGACAACAATTTTTCAGCCTGAACCACTGAAGTTAATGAGTCTGAAATGAAGTATATTGTTCAACACAAGCATCTCTTACTGCCATTCATTTCTATTTTGAGAGAGATTAGAGTCCCCAGCCCAAATGGGGGCTCCATTGTTCTCAGAGCAGCACAACCAGATGGCAAAAGACAATGTCTGCCATAAAAATGCCAACAGTCTACATAAAGGAGATGGGCAGAAGGGTAAGAAGCAGAAACGGAGGCACTGAGAGGTGAAGTAACTTGATCAGGGTTATACAGCAAGTCAGGGGCAGAGCTGGAAACAGACCTTAGTGCAAGGCAATTGGAGTCAGAAAACCTGTCTAAAGAGCAGGCAGGATCTGACCTTGCACAGCAGGTGATTGCCTTAATTTTTTAACTAAATGAAATGTCGTTGCTTTAAGAATCAGACCCATGTGCTGAAAATTATTTAGAATGAATCCTTAATGAACATACTATAACGAACTAGAGTGTATGTATGTGGACCACTATCCGTTTATTCAGGGGTCTCAAACTCAAATCACCACGAGGGCCACATGAGGACTAGTAGAGGGCGGCATGAGGGTTAGTATTGTAGCCTGAGGGCCGCACCACTGAAACCTTTCCATACAACGATATTGCAAATATCAGTAACGACTGTGCCAATGTGGGCTGCAGGAAATATCTTTACAGGCTGCATGCGGCCCATGGGCCACGTGTTTGAGACCCCTGCTTTTACTGGATGGAATCAAAACAGTTCAACTGTATCATATGCCTTATACTGAAGTCAGATGCTGGAAATTCTCATTTAGCTTGCATGGTAGAGGTCTATTTTTGGAAAGGAGATGTGGATTCTTTCGTTGCTGCCACAGGACTGATCATGGTGTGCATTGTAACAAGCATACCATATAAGTAGCTATGTGTCTTCACACTATAGAGAGAGTAATAAGGTATCCAGCTATGGGAGGTTGCATTACTATTGTACATAATTAATGGTAGAAAGGAGAATGTCGCTGGTGGTTTGAAGCCATATGTAAAGTAGGGCAGGAAACATCTCCCTCATGATTCCAGCAGAAGGTGATATATGGCAGTAAGAATGAGTGAATTATGGAGCTAAACTGTAATTTTACCTGCCACATTAAAATAATAGTGAACTGTTCACACAAGGATCATTTTAAAAAAATATAAGGTACTAACCAAAGAGAGCTCAGATTGAGAGACTGAGTTGAATGATTGAAGATTGCCATTTGGAACACAGATATTGCTCTTCCTGACAAAACACAATGTTCTATCTCTCTTCCACCATACAGGCAAACTATATATGAGCTTCTGCTAAAGGTGATGAGGTTCTTACCTGAAACTTGTGCATCTGTCTTTTTGCCCAAACTGATCCCTTTCTTTTCTCTTCCCCAAGACAAGACTATATCCCTTTGTCTGAAGAAGTGGGTTGGAGCCCACGAAAGCTTATGCCTGAAGAAATCTGTTAGTCTGTAAGGTGCCACAGGACCCTCATTTTTTTTTTTCCTTTTTGCTGTATACAGACTAACATGGCTACCCGTCTGGAAATTTCTTCCTTCCCCTGAATCCTGGTCCCCTGACTCCAGATAGTTTTGGCTTTTTGTTTGTTTTGTGCATCCCAGTCCCTTCAGTGTAACGGGCATCCCTAGTCTGCAGCTTTGTGCTTTGGGGCCCCACAATCTTTGGCCTATCCCATCAGTCGGAGATCTGGCTCACATTCTGTAGAGTATTTGGTCAGCTGATTTAAAGAAATCTCACACATTCCTGACTTCCCCTGGTTTCCAGAATGTGTATACATAACATATTAGTTAGTGTGTGGTTTTGTGTCCTTCTCTGTGACTGAACCACAGAAGATGTGAGTCAATGATAGCTCTCAGCTAGGAAGCCTAGCTTTTTAATTCGAATTGTAGACACATGCTTTTAGCTTTGAAAGTGTTCTGTTGAATGCCCAATGTTTGCCAAGATGGCAGGTGAGACACACACATGCTGCATATTTTCACTGTCTTAAACTCGATTAAGTTCATAAGGGTTCATCACAGTCACCTAGTTGGAACACCTGCAAAGCACAGACCATAGTATTTTACTCCATAAATCATTCTTCAATGAAATATTATACAGGTGTAGGCTGAAATCAGCAAATGGACAAGCAATAACACATCTGCTCTCCTGTATTCCTTCATCCATTTTCTGTGGCCTGGAAAAGTCTCTTGAAAAGCTCTTTACTCCCCAAGAAACCTCTCTCATAGAAACTTGTGAGTCTCCATACACATCAAAACTGGTAAAACTTCTGTTGACTTCAAGACAATCACTTCTGAATTCTATACTGTTACAGGGATTGTTCACATTGGGCTAGATTTGCAGATTGGTATAGCTCATCGGAAGTCAGTGGAGCTGTACCCAATTTACACCAGGTGAAAATTTGATCTATCATCTTTTGAGGAACTGAAATGGGGAAATTGGGGCTAACAATGAGTGCAGGAGGGGGGAAATCAATCCTCTTGTTTTATATTTTCTGCTAGTGATTATGATAAACCATTACTTTAGTCTTAAATACATAAATAGCACAGTCAATCTACACAACATATTCCTTGCTTGGGCCCCAGTCCACCAAAGGCATCCATACTTACAGGGAGACAGTCACTGTCTTGACTCCAGTAATATTCCATTGGGGTGCAAAGACCTGTCTACTGGATTCCACTGAAAGATATACACCATAAATGAGACACGTCTCTTGCCTCAAAGGGCAAAAATCAGACAAGACTCTGCTGCAGGACACAGGCAGTGTGGGACTGACTGGTTTAAAATCAGCAGTTCCACAGAACTCAGATAGCCACTTGCCCCTACTTCGTCTTCCTAGAAGCACACTCTAGGCTTTCTCTGAAAGCCTTCTCAAACCGGCGTCTTTTGCAGCATGCCCAGAAAGTCACTCAAAATGAGCTGGTTTGGACTAACAGCGTGAGCAGATTCCAAAGCCTTAAAGCCCTTATGGAGAACTCCTTGCCAGCTGCCTATTTGCTCTTATAATATGGGAGATGTCACTCAAGTATTCCTACTGACCTCAGCACTGGCTGTATGGTATGGGGGGGGAGACGTGCACCCTCTTAACGAGAGGAAGGATCCTCTTCAGTCCTGAGCTGTTGTGCAGTGCTTTGTCTTCCTTAGACTATAAACAAAATGGGGCACAAGATGGATTTTATTTATCCATCTATCAAAAGATTGCTTGAGAATGGGTTTTAAGGGAACAGTTCAAGTGTCCAGTCCTATTCAGCAAATTACTTAAGCACATGGTTAATTAAGCATGGGTGACTTAATTAAACATATTTTTAAGTTCCATTAAAGTCAATGGCATTTAAGCACACACTTAAAGTGAAGAGTTTTGCTGAACTGGGACTGAAGTAGGAATGTGTCATCTGTGACTGCAGGGTAGCTGTAGTGGAACCCTGGACAAGCCACTACATCTCTACCTCAGGTAACCTGTTCCTGTATATTGGATAATTCAAAGCTTAATTTTCTGATGAAGGCATTGGTTTATATTTCTGTGGTCCTCTTCTGAAAGAAGCTATTTAGAAGTGTGAAGTGTTATTACTTTTTCAAAGCAAGTTGACCATAATACTCAGTAAATATAGTTTGAAACATGTTTACTATGCAGTTTTCATTTTTCATCCTTATTTATTAATACCTTTTCAGAGCACTTTAGATAAGTGTTTGGAAACCTAGTTATAGGAAAGTCATATTTTGCACATTTCATTTTAACTGGAGAGAACATTGTTTTCTGATTTTAATCATAAAAATGGAATGCTCCTAATAGAGTGAAGAAACCCAATTTCCTCAAGAAGCATTTCCAAGCTGATCAGCCTCAGATATTCCTGCGATCACAGGAGAATAATACTTTAGGCACCAGAAAATGTTTTGCAATATATGCGAAATAAATATATCTGTACTGGACAATTATGAGTTCAGCATCACTGACTTTTAGCTAGAAGGCTAAGACACTGTTTGCTGTCTGTTGTCAATTATTAACCTTCATGGCCACAAACTGCATGCTGTTAAATCTGAATGCACGGTAAAGAGTGATACCCAGCAGTAAGGAGATGCAGATGAAGGAGTTGTCTGCCGAGCAAAATGTAGCACTCATGTTCCTGTGGCAACTACAATACCTGCTGTATTATGTCATGCCTTGACCGTGAGTGCCAGTTGCAGGGCAGGCTGTCAAGAAACAGTGCAAAATCCCCAAACTGGTTGTATGTTCTATAATTAAATTTCACCAAGCTAATAACAAGTGTTAACTCCTAAAGCATATTATTACTATGTAGTCATGGATAGTTCCCAAGGGTGTCCCAGATTCTTGCCATCCACCAAGGCAAACTGGACTTTGTGGTTTATGGTCACTTTCCACCAAAAAAATCACAATAGTCAGGTTACTCCTGTCCCAAGGAACCAGTCACTTATACCAGGTCAGTGATATTTAGACCTGATGCAGAACACAACACTTGTGGCCAATCCTGTAATAAACCAACAAAAGGTTTTTTAACTAGGGAAAAGATGCAAGTTATTTACAAAGTTAAAGCAGGTAAGCATACACACATGAATGAGTTCCAAAGGGACAGCCATGTTAGTCTAGTAAAGCAAAAAAAGCAGGGAGTCTTGTGGCACTTAAAGACTAACAGATTTATTTATTGCATGAGCCTTTGTGGGAGCAAATCCCACCTAGTCAGATGAAAGCTCATGCGATAAATAAATTTGTTAGTCTTTAAGTGCCGCAAGACTTCTTGCTTTTTTTACACATGAATGAGTTACTGTCAAGTTTAAAATGTAATATAAACTTCTAAAGTAAACTCTTTATATCCTTAAGGGCTAACTCACACAAAACAGCTGGGAACTCCTTTCTTTTGCTTAGAAATCCTCACTTCTCAGAGTTCAAGCAGCATAGGAATAATACATTCTTGATAATATGACTTTTTATCCCATTGGTCCACCATTCATGCTGTGTTCGGACAGGGGCTTTGACACGTGTTCTGTTTAAGGCAGGGGGTGGGGGGAAGTAATCAATGAAGTCTTTTGTTCTTTTGTCAACAATGGCTTGTCTGATGTCTGTAGACCTTTTGTGGTTGTTGTTTGTTCATCTTTTGTGGTGAAATAGATCCAAAGGGTCAGCCGTGTTAGTCTAGTTCAGTAAAACAAACAAGTAGTCCTGTGGCACTTAAAGACTAACAGATTTATATATTGCATTAGCCTTCATGGGAGAATATCCCACTTTGTCAGATGCATTGAAGATGGAGGAATTTACAGTCACTTACAGAAACTTCTGTAAATTCCCCCATCTTCAAAGCATCTGATGAAGTAGGATTTTCTCCCATGAAAGCTCATGCAATAAATGTATTTGTTAGTCTTTAAGTGCCACAGGACTCCTTGTTTGTGATGAACTAGTATTTCACACTTGGTAATGCTTCTCCACTGACTGTGGGGAGGGGATGTGCATATCTTAGAACAGTGGTTTTCAAACTTAGGATCGGGACCTGGTACTGGGTCATGGCACACCTAGCTGCTCCTGCTGAAAGACTAGAGTACATTGCTCAAAGATGTGATTGTTGGGTCGCGGGCCTAAATTTTTTTCAACTGGGTCCTGAAGAAAAAAGTTTGAAAACCACTGTCTTAGAAAGCATTTAAACCTTACCTTGTAACATGGGATACAGAATTATAAATAGGAATAATATAGATAGCATCCTTAGGACATCCCATAAAGACTAAGTACGTTCTTATGACTAATACCTATTTTAACTAAAGAAATACAGGTTCACCAGGCTAGTTTCTAGCTCTGCCTGGGGCTTTGCCATGAACTATCACCAAGTCTTTCAGTAGTGGCCATCTGTACAACATGCTATTCCTCTTCTTGCTGCTAATTGTTACTCAGATGAGTAGTCCTATCAACTCAGTTGGAACGATTAGCATAAGTAAGTGTACATGGGTGAACGTGAGTCCCTGCCCAACCAAGGCCTATTAGCTCAAATTGTCCACTGGCTTCCTTCAGAAGACTGGCCATATGCTTCACACAACTGATTGGTGAGAGAAGTGACTTTGAGTCCAACTATTTTACTGCAGAGCTAGCTGGAAAATTTTAGTCAAAAGTTTGTTTTCAAAAAATCCCTCTTTTGATGAAACTGACATTTGTGAAATTTCATGAAACAAGACTTCATCAAAATATTTTTGAAAATATTCTCATTTGAACATTTGCAGAAGAAAAAGTTCAGATTTTTCATTTTGAAATATTTTTTATTTGGACATATGGTTTGTTTTGTGAAAAAAGAAACCCAGAAAAAGATTGAAATTGAACAGAAACATTTTGATTGACTTGATGCAAATTTTTGTTTGGAATTTAATTTTGTGAAAATGTTGACTTTTTGCTCCAAACTGAGGTGATTTGTCCCCTTCCATACCTCAGCATTGTTCACAGGATGGAGAAATCTATTTTTTGTTATGCTTTGCTTCACTACTGGCCTGGTCCTTAGAGCACCAGTGCTGCTGCTAATTATGCTGATTCGTGCAGTCTCATACCCTTCAAATCTATTTCCTCTCCTTCCTTCAACACACTCTCAGCGAAGGGGAGCAGGGTGGTGCAAAGCCAGCTATTCTAGTTTTACACCAAGTTGCTAGAATCCCAAGCTGCTCTCATAGGGCATCATTCTTCTCACTCTGCACTGCCTGAGCAATGCAAAGAATTAGGAAGAGGAGTTAAGGATCCAGATCCACAACTATGATCAAATTCTAGTCCTAGCTTAGTATATTCAGGGCTACACCACTGGGTTCTGGGGAGACATTTCTCCACATTTACACTACTGCAAAGCTAATGCTGATCCAGAATTATCACTTTACACAGCATTGCTTGTAAACAAAAAATTCCTCTCATTTCCTTTGACATGGTTTTCTTTCATTTATAATGTATGTTCACTTCTGGCATTGCATGATGGTGTTTGGGGTCAGATCCTCAGGTGTTGTCACCTGACATTGCTCTGTTGAAGTCAATGCAGCTGTGTCATTTTACACTGGGTAAGGACTGGTAAGTACATTGTAGGCTGCTGGCTCTCTTCTCAACTGAGGAAGGATGGACACTACTCCCATAGTTGTGTGGATCAGGCCCTCTCTTCTCAGAACTTTGTTTATTGGTGGTGCCAGTCTTCGGCAAAACCTGGAATATACTTTTCAACATTACATCCAGAAGCTAGAACAGGTCCTCTCCTCTGACCCAGGAGCTTTCTTGATAGGGCTTTCCTCTTCTTGGACTCACTTTTCCTCAGGACCCCTGCCACAGCAGCCAATTTGTTCCTTGCTATTTTCCAACTCCTCTGAATTCTTTCATACTTTATAGGAAGCAGGCACTCATCAGGCAGTCATGTGACCCTTGTAAACTACCACTCCTCACATTTTTCTGAACCAGGCTCTGTCAGAGAAGAGGGCTGACTGGTCCCAGACCAGCAGGCCTCGAAAGGGGAAGACCACTCTTACAAACACCCTTCAAGAAAAGAGCATCCTATTCAGCAAAGGCTGAAAAGCATCCTGTAGTAACCCTTGGGGAGGAAGCGGTTAACACTGTGGTCAGTGAGTCCCAAGACAGCCAATAGGAACAAAGCACAGCTTTTTGAATTGGAGCAGCAGCCTGGCCTGTTCCTGTTTGGATACAGCAGAGCTCCTAGGAGGATCAGGAGGAGGCCAGAGGGGCCTGAGGAAGAATCCAGCAACATCCTTGCCAAAGATGAGTTAGGTTTGTTACTGACCAGGTGTGAGTAGAACAGGGAATGTTTATTTAGACGTGGTCAGGGTATTTTCTTTGCTTTTGGCTTGTTTTTGGATTTCTCTATGCAGAGCACATGTACCCCTTCCCACTACCCTGTAACTACCTAAGTTAATTCCCAGAGAAGCAACTCTCTGTGTTTTTTATCTGTTCTTTTTGATTAAAGATTTTACCTTTTAAGTAAGTTCTGGTTCTGTGTCCTGGAAGGGCAAGAGGTTTGTGTGCATGTGCCTCAGACTGCACAGGCAGCTACTAAAGGGGACTCTGTTCCAGTTCCAGCTCATATTGTAGCTGGAGTTCAGTCACTTTCCTGAGGGAGGAATAAAAATGATTGAGGATGCCTCACAGGAAGGAATTCCCAAGTGCGCTTTCCTGGGTTTCAAGAGGTTTTTTGTATTTGGGTGGTGGCAGCGATACCACTCCAAGGCCAGGAACTGGAGGCCTTGGAGAGTTTTAAGATCAGGCTTTAAGGCCAGTGGCTTTTCAGGCCTGTTGTGGGCCTCCACCTTCTGCACTCAGAGTGCCAGAGTGGGGAAACAGCCTTGACACATCCTATTCAGCAAAGGTACATCGTGCAACTGTTTGAAGCTTCAGGTAGCTGGGTGTTTCTTAAGCCTTTGGACCAAAATCTAATGATCCAACTCAGCTTTGACCAAAACCTCATGATTAAGGTCCCACTTCATTCTTGGTGTTGCAGATACCACATCATTAGGCTTCCATAGCAATCTGGTTTTAAATTAGCTTACTAATTTTGCAAATGTTCTGAGGTTTCCAATACTTATTTTCCCGATCAGTGCATTTAAATGATCTTGGAGAGTCTTTGGCAGGACCATACACAGGGCTCAGATTCTGCAGGGGGGAGAAGAGCAGTGGCTGCTGGCTAGATGCTCAGCTCTGAAGGATGAACTTTCACTAGCTGCAGCACAAAACTACAGGTGGCAATTCCATGCTGGCTGCAAAGCTCTATCCTCTTACTGTACCCCCCTTTTCTGCCCCCCTGCCTCTGGCTTTGCACCCTGAGAGACTGCCCTGCTCACTCTACCCTGGTTATTGACCCCTAATTGCACCAGATTTCTGGTTATCAAAAAATATTCACAGTGATATCATAACTGCTGAATGTTTATATTATTCCAGCAATTTTTCTTAAACAAAGAGATCTGTAACTTTTCAAAATAACAACAATTATTAAAGGTCCATTATTACTTTTCTGTAATTTTCCATGTCTTCTCCATACCAGAGCTGCAATTATTTGAAGATCATCTCTGATTCAAGTAGTGTCTTTATTATGATCCAACTCATCTTAGACCATTTTGTTTCTATCAAAAATAGACTTGCCCCTGCACAAATTCAAGATATTCTTGTTTTACTAGCTATTGCTGTGTGAGCCACAAATAGATGCAAGATGTGGAAGGGGGAAAAGAACTGTAAAGTATTAAGAGGGTGGTTGTTCAATTTATGGATTGTAGACAACTGGCTTCTTCACAGATCTAAAGTAACATCACTTGATTTTTCAATATATATGCAAACAAATCACAGCAGTGATTTCATGGTCAATGCTAACAGAGTTCATTTGGAGTTGCCCTACAGCACATTTTAAGAGCTGAGGGATCAAACATAAAATTATATTGGCAACCTCTTGTTATAAGCGTTGAAGGATTAGGAAACTTACATTAAGATTTGAAGTCGTATGGACTCAGAACTGACCTATAGGTGATTCAGGTAAAATTTTTGAAAGCACCTAAATGACTTTCAATGAGACAAGTTCCTAAGTCACTTAGGTGCTTTTGAAAATGTTATCTTTTATGTCTGGAACTGTAGATTGCTATCTTTATATATTCTTACATGTGTGTGAATAGGCACATAAATAATATGCAGTTTTACAATTATCTTAGAAAAATATGTACTAAAGGAGGAATTATTTAAAGAAAAACACTTGTTATTTTGTGTTGCTCCCATTGAAGTTGATGATAATATTCTTATTGACTTTGGGGGGAACAGATCTAGGACAACATTAGCTGCTTCTGAAAATCTCACCCTTTGATTTTGGAGCCAGAGTCGGCCAAAAACAGGATGGACTGGAATGGGAAGAGGGACAAAGCTGATCTGGAGACACTGAGATCCACAGCAAATAGAGTTCCCAGCGGACCCCAAAAGCAGTTACATGACCACAAGAGAAAAATATGAACTTTGAAACCCTTTTAAATTTCAGAGTGTCATCACGTTTTCTTCATGACACCAGAGAAGAGCTGTGTAGCCTGAGTTATGACTATTTGAGCATTGCTATTTATGACTGATCAGTCTATTGGACTTTTGAATGCCTGAATATGCCAGGGCTGCATCTTATGCTGTTAGGGGCAGAAAGGCCTTTCCCTTCCCAAATATTTAGCCTTTAAGGACTATGTCCCAATAGGCTTTGCTGGTTAATTAAGTATGTTCATAAGGTTGTGACCGATTCTGTTACTTTTTGGAAGGTGAAATGAATAGAAACTACAAGGGTACATCTTCATCAGTGGTTTTCAACACTGCTGTGCCATTAGAAGTGTCTAAGTGTGCTGTGAAATTTTGTGCAAAGGTAATGAAAATCAATGTAAAACAAACATCATTTCATCTGAAGCAATATTCTATCCAACCAAAATTACAACCCATTAAAACTCATGAGAAATAATGATCAAATTAAAAGTAGGATATCAGTCTTTCAACTTTAAAAAATGCACATTTTAAACACAGGTGGCCAAAGGGCAAAATTGAGATGATGTGTATTTTTTTCTGGTGGATTTGAAACATTAATGCATTTGATCCTTCTTTAGCTTGTTGTATACAGTACACTATGTTGCAAACCTCTCTATTAAGAACATAGCCATAGTAAATGTAAGTAAATGTGACATTTATAAGCAATTGATTCAGCTGAAAAAAATAGGTGTGCCATGGAATTGTTTGTCTTATTTATGTGTGCCATGTTCTTGAAAAGTTGGGAAACTTTGGTCTACATTACAGCTGGAGGTATAATTTCCAACTCAGACAGATGTGTACACAATAGATTTGATCAAGCTAGCCTGCTAAAAATAGCAGTGTAGGTGTGATGGCAGAGATGGTGGCACAGGGTAGCCACCAGACTTTGATACCCTGTGTAAATACTTTGATGGTTAACCCATGTCGCTACCTGAGCTGTTGTGGATAGTCTGCTAGTTGTAGCTGTGATGGGATCCCTCGTGTACAGCTTCGAACTCTGGGATCATTTGTTTCCTAAACTCTCCAGCTTGGGCTCTTTTTCAGAATACAGTGCTAATGATGAGCAGCCAATCCCCCACAAGGTGCTATTATCACTCCATTACCAACCCACAGACACACCCCACCAGTTGCATGAATGCTCTCTAAGTCACTTGACCTGCACAGAGGAAGCCACCAGCAAACCCCCCCCACACACACACACACCTTGCACCACAGAATTGTGTCCTCTTCTACTGCTCAGGACCTTCTCTTGAACAATGCAAGCTCATTAATTAGTTCACCATCTTGCTAAAGGGTGGTGGACGAACACTAGCCTTTGTAATCTGAGCAGATTCCTTCAGCACTTTAGACAAACTCACTGGTAAAGATAAAGCATTAAAACAGTGTTATTAACTACAATAAAATAGATTGATTGTAAGCGGCAGGCATAAAAGTCAGAGATAGTTACCTAAGAAAATTGAAAAGTAAACATGCATTCTGTATCAGTAACTTTCAGACTAAGCCTGATTTGAATCAAACAGCTTTTCTCACCTCACTAGATATTGCAGGCAGGTCACAATTCTTAATATACAGACAGAATTTCCATCTCAACCTGGGACCAATCTCCTCAGCTCAAAGTCTTTGTTTTCCAGTGTTCTTGTTGCCTTCAGAGTAGGTGGGGGAGGAAAGAGGTACATTCATGATGCCACTGTCCCTTATTTTATATTCTCAGGTCATGTCTCAGGAATGATACTGGCCCAGGCGTGTCCTGCTGGGCTTTGCTGAGTTACAGAGTTGAGCAATACTCAGTGTAATGCTTGTGCGACTGTCTCTTACAGAATGGTAAAATCATTGGTTTACAGTTTCCCTGCTGGTGAATGGCTCAGAACGGTCGTTCAATGCCCATTTGGATGTGGATAACCACTTTTGTTGTCACTATTGCAGCTATAAAGCAAAGTCTCATAATTTTATATACAACAATGATGCACATATTTTGACGGAACAGTGGGTTTCAGCCAATCATGACCCTTTCATGTGGTGTCTTATCTTTCATATAGAATGTTTTGTCTGAAGCACCATAACCATAATGAATATGAGTGTTACAGGGTACTATTTTGAGATCATCACAGCAGCACGCTATCTCGAACAAAGCTGGAATGTGTCTGGAAATCACACTGCCAGCTGCAGTGTGGACGTACTGCTCCTCAGGCTTTAATTTTGTCTCCACATTCTATTTTAGCTTCCATTTTTGGCCTTGCCACAGAATTGCAGTCTGGCTTTGGGTATGTCATATATTGAGGTTGCAAACTTTGGAGACAGGGACTCTTATTATTTGTTTGTGCAGTGCCTACTACATTGGGACTCCAGTCTCAATTTGTTCCTCAGCACCATTGTATGAAAATGATTGCAGTTATTACTAACGATAATCTTTGTGTCCAAGTCTCCTGACTGAGATTGTTTCAAACCACTATAAAGCTTTTTGAGATTAAAGGTGAACATGGGCATATCAGTGCTGAATAGTTGAACCTAATTTACAGGTGTCCTTTGCAACATCTGCAGCAACTGCTGTGTTCATACATCTCTCCACTTTTATTGTGTGTGCTACTGAAGCCAAAACAAACATGTTCCTGTCTAGTGGGGCAACATATCTCCTTAATGCATCCTTTTGAAATTCAGTAATAAAAAGAGGACAATCTTGTCTAAAAGTTGCAACTGGTTACTGTTTGGTGTGTGTTGCATTGCAAACCAAAAACAAAAAAAATTACCTGTATTCTTCAGAAAACAAAATGCTATTCTATCACAAAGAAGCAATAAGCATGTTATAGATTTCTAATGGAGTGACTCATTGGTATTTTTTTGTATTTCATTTCATGCTGCTACTCCCTGCTTTGCATAGCCTCACTTCACTTGCAAAGTAGCCTTAGTGAGTGATTTTAATTTACTATTGATTTCCGCTCCTGCTGTTCTTTTTTCATGCCTGAATATTCTCATTCTCTCTGTAGGTATGTATGTATGTATGTATGTATGTATGCATGATCATTACTTTCATTGCTGTTCTGACCCAGTCAAATGGAATTGCCGTAGATCTGCTTCTTCACTTTTTTTCAATGAAGAATTTTTTTCCAGTCATTCAGCTTTAGATACTGACAAGATATTCTCACTTTAACCATGATTAAAACAAAGCAGCATGATCAGTTTTTCATGGAGGTCCTCAGTCACAGTGACATCTGCTGGGAGAGCGATAGATTAATTCAGAGACTGCAAGAAATTTCTGAAGAGTGCTGGGAAAACTTCTTGGTGCAAATACTGGAGTAACCAACTAGGGGCCATGCTCCTCTTGACATGTTGCTCACAAACAGGGAAGAATTGGTAGGACAAGTAGAAGTGCATGGCAACGTGGACACCATGAGATGGTTGAGTTCAGTTCCTGACAAAAAGAAGAAAAGAAAGCAGCGGAATACAGACCCTGAACTTCAAAGAAGCAGACTTTGACTCTATCAAGGAACTGATGGACAGGATTCCCCTAAGAGACTAAGGTCTGGGTGAAAAGAGTGTAAGAGAGTTGGTTGTATTTTAAAGAAGCTAATTGAGGATGTAAGAACAAACCAGCCCAATGTACAGACAGAATAGCAAATACGGCAGGTGCCAGCTTGGCTTAAGAGAACAATCTTTGTTGAGCTTAAACAGAAAAAGGAAGCTTGCAAGAAGTGGAAGCCTGGACAGAGAGTATAAAAATACTGCTCGAGCTTTCAGGAATGACATTAAGAAGGCCACACTACAACTGGAGTTGCAGCTAGCAAGAGACATGAAGGTTTTCTACGAGTATGTTGCAACAAGAAAGAAGTCAGGGGATGTGTGGGTCCATTTCTGAAGGGGGGATGCAACGTAGTGACAGATGATGTGGAAAAAAATGAAGTACTCAATGCTTTTTTTTGCCTCTGTGTTCCCAGACAAGGTCGGCTCCCAGAGTACTGTACTGGGTAGCATAGTGTGGGGAAGAGGTGGGCAGGCCTCAGTGGTGAAAGAATAGGTTCAGGACTTTTTAGAAAACCTGGACATACATAAATCCATGGGGCTAAATACAGTGCATCCGAGGATGCTGAGTGAGTGGGCTGATGTGATTGAAGAGCCATTGGCCGTTATCTTTGAAAACTTGTGGGAGAGGTTTCAAATGATAGGAAAAAGACAAGTATAGTGTTTGTCTTTAGAAAAGGGAAGAGGGAGGCTCTGGGGAATAACAAACCAGAGATCTTCACCTTAGTTTCCGTAAAAGTCATGGAATAGGTCCTCAGGAAATCCATTCTGAAACCAGGGGCATTACGGGTGAGGAATTGGGATGCGGCCCTCCCCCCCATGCATCCCAATCCTGCTCCTGGGCCCAATCCAGCCACTTCCACTTGCTGTCAGCAGCAGGGGCCCAATCCGGCTTCGAGTCTCCTGCAAGAGGCTTGAAGAAGGAGATGGTCTGTGTCGCTTTTCACAGGTGACAGGAGCAGTCTCTGAGTGGCAGCCTCTCAGAGATGGCTCCTGCCACTTGCCAGCAGCAGCAGGGGACCAATCTGGCTTTGAGCCTTCTGCAAGAGGCTCAAAGCTGGAGACGGTCTGTGCCCCTCGTGAAAAGTAGCACAGACCATCTCCATCTTTGAGCCTCTTGCACGAGGCTCGAAGAGGGAGATGATTCCTGTGGCTTCTCACAAGCAGCAGGAGCCATCTCTGAGCCTCCTCTGCTTGCCAGAGGTGGCCTGGAGTTGGATCTGGCCCCTTCCAGCTGTGCTGCTGGCCAGAGATCCAGGGCCTGTGCCCTGCTGGCTCCAGCTTAGTGACGCCCATGTCTGAAACTCTTGGAGGTGGAGAAGAAGGTGATCAGGAACAATCAGCCTGGATTCACCACAGGCAAGTCATGCCTAACCAACCTTTTTTGCCTTCTATGATGAGGTGACTGGTTCTGTGGATCTGGAGGAAGTGGTGGATATAATATACCTTGACTTTAGCAAAGCTTCTGATATGATCTCCCACAGTAGTCTTGCCAGGAAGGTAAAGTAGTACAAGTTGGACAAACTGATATTAGAGTGGATGGATAGATGGATAGATCATCAGACTCAATAGGATAACGAAGGCTCTATGTCTAGTTGGCTGCCGCTATGAAGTAGCCCTATGAGACCAGTTTTGTTCAACATCTTCATTAATGATGTGGAGGATATGGTGGATTCCACCCTCAACAAGTTTGCAGATGACACTAAGCTGGGGTGACTAGTAGACTTGCTGGTGGATAGCAATAGGATACAGATCAACCTAGACAAATTGTAGGACTGAGCCAGAACAAATCTGATGGAGTTCAGCAAGGGCAAGTGCAGAGGCCTACACTTAAGATGGAAGAATCCCATTCAGTGCTACAGACTTCGGACTGACTGGCTAGGCAGCAGTTCTGCAGGAAAAAAACCTGGGGATTACAGTGGACAAGAAAAAATAACAAGAGTCCTGTGGCACCATATAGACTAACAGATTTCTTCAGGCATAAGCTCTCATGGCTCCAACCCATTTCGTCAGATGCATGAAGTGGAAACTACAGTTGAGAGGGATATATACACATGCCGGGATGGAGTAGGGCAAGTTTCAGTTCAGAGACAAGATGGGGCCCATTCACATCAGTTGATCAAATGGAGAGAATGTGTAAACAGAACGATCACTTTTTGTAACATTCTAACCATTCCAAGTTCGTATTCAGACTCCGACTTACATCAGTGCAAAATAGCTGTTAAACACAAACTCTATAATCAAGTTTCTATGCTCACCTAAAGACATGGATTAGTCTTTAAGTGCCACAGGCACTATATAAAAACACTTGTTGTTTTTACTAAACTAGACTAACACAGCTGCCTGTTTGGAACTATGGTCACTTTGAATCTTTCTCAATGACTGAATGAGGTCCTAGGCTTTTTGGGTATGACCACACGTATCTTTTAAATCAAAATAACACTGGTTATTTCGATTTAAGAAAGATTAGGTCCACATGATGTTTTCTTGTTTCAAAATGATGAGCTCCATCATTTCGAAACAAGAGACGTTATCTTGAAATAGCTTACACCTACTTTAATTTGAATCGTCTGTTATTTTGAAATAATGCCGTTCAGATGTGTTATTTTGAAATAACCGTTATTTCAAAATAACACTTTTGCCCTTCTCCTTCCCAGGATGCCTTCCTTTTTGTATATATTGGGTGGGAGCATGGCCCAGTGAGGGGGCCATGTTGCCACACCTCCCATGGTACCCCTCTCCTGATTCAAAATAGCAAGTCCTGTGTCTGGACTTGCTATTTTGATTTGAGGTTTTTGCTTATTTTGATTTAGGTTAATTCAAATTAAGTATTTTATTTCAAATTAACTTATTTAACTTAAATCAAAATAAGCATGTACATGTGGACATAGCCATTCTGCGTAAATGTGAAATTTATAACTAAATGGTAGGTGTCTTCCAAAATGCACCTTTTATGCAGGGCAAAGTGTGCAATATGTGATATCAGAGAAACTAGTAAGTAGATTTAGGGTCTGTTTCTCAGCTGTTGTACATTGGTGTTGCTCCACTGAATTCAGTCCTCAGTAGCACTACACTGAATAACCTAAGTTGAAGATCAGGCACCTAGACTTCAACGCAGAGAATTTTGAGAGGACTGGTTGTACATGTCAGGATCTTTCGTTTACTTATTTCAGATCTTTGTGCAATTTATTTATGGCCAGATTCTGACCACTCTTGCACTCATGTAAAACCAGAAGAAATTCATAGTTTGTAAGTGGCTTGTGAATTGAAACTGATAAAAATAAAATCAGAATTTGCCCCTTAACCTCTCTGTACCTTATTTCTGTTTAAGGGGGTAAACACCAACCTCTCAGTGGTGTTGCATGGCTTAATTGACATTTTTAAGACTTTTGAATTTCATGGATGGAAGACATTATATATGTATAAAGCATGGTGGTGGTGGTATTCCAATTTGTACTTCTGGAAGTAAGTTTTAGTGCAAAGATATATATATATATATGAATGTTTTGAATGTCCAGGATTTATATGGTACATCTAAATTAGTAAACTTCTAGAAATCTATATAAAAATGACCTGAAAAGTACAGTTCTGTAAAGCATAGTAGCCATAGCAAATTATATGAATAAAATTTTATTGTTTTCCTTTGGGCGCTTTTTGACTCAGAGGTGAAGATAATGAACCTATATCTCACTGCAGTCATCATCTAAGGTACATGTTACAGTATCTATTATGCTATGTAAAGTCATTAAAATTATAGCTTTTTCAGAGTCTAGTTGTAAAAAGTTTATTGGAGTGTACAGCATTATACAGTAAGGATTATTGCATGAGGAAAACACACAGAGCGTAAAGAATATAGAGACAATAAAAATGTGATTTAGTTTTGGGAACATTTTTTCAGAAGATACAGTGAGAGGTAGGTGAAATTTGGCCTTTAGTGAAACACTGGTCCTGATTATTGTTCAGCCAAATACATCAGTATGTTGGAATGCAGTTCTCCCAAGTGATGTGTACTATGCATAGAATGTGAAATCATTAGGGATTTTTTTCCCCCATGCAAGCGTGCGTGCATACGTGCGTGCGTGTGTGTGTATTTTTCAAGACAATGTGAAATTTTAGCAGCTCTAGCATTGAAACAATATGCCCAGATTTTCAGAAGGTACAAATCAAGCTTAAGCAGAGCTATGGTTAGGATTGCCAATTTTGTTGGACATATTGCTGGAGCTTTCATCACATAATACAATCTTTAATTAAAGATTGATTTAATTCCTGGAGTCTCCAGGATGATCCTGGAGGGCTGGCTACCTTAATTACACTGCTTTACGCCAGCGGAGAATCTGTGCCATTATTTTACTTGTTCTTTTTAGAGTCCACGTAGTCCACATTTAAATCAAACATGTTTCCTCCTTATCTGTTGGCTCTTGTAAACTCCACTGACTTGGGTGGAGTTGCTCCTGATTTACACTGGCATAATTAAGATCAGAATCAGACCCCCAAACACTGGTCAGGGAAAGCATGAATTAAACATGTTCCAGAAGGGTAGTCACGTTAGTCTGTGCGCTGCAAAAACAGCATGAGTCCTGTGGCATCTTAAAGACTAACAGATTTCTTTGGGCATAAGCATTTGTGGGTTCCAACCCATTTGCATCAGGCAGTGTGTTGGAGCCCATGAAAGCTTATGTCTGAAGAAATTTATGAATTAAAGCATTGGCTTGTGTGTCATATTCATCATCTCGGAAGGGCCTGGGCTATTTGTGACACACACCTCCTGCAACAGCCCTGTGTGGGTGTGGAGTTGAATTTGGATGGGTTATAGAGCTGTTCTCTGTGCTAGGTGTGGCTAGAGGAGCAAACCAGAAAAGAGACCACTGGATCTATATGTATGCAGGTGTGGTGGCTCAAAACACTTGGAAAGGGAGATGTTATGGGATGTGCAGATTCCATGCTAGTTTGGGTTAACAGGTTGACTAGCTGCCTCCCAGCTAATGAGTTATCAGGGAGACTAGCTACCTGCTTAGCTGGGGCACACTGATAGCTCTGTTGTTGCTGGGGAGATAAAACAACTACTAGCCAGAAGCGAGGGGGTAGATGAGGAGTAACGGAGAGCAGAGGCCTTCAGTAACAGACTAATAGGAAGCTGCACAAGCTGCTGGATCTTCAGGAAAGGAGGCTCACGCAGCATGACTCTGGAGAAACAACCTGCTGATGCTGTGTGATGGGAAGCGGTCCAACTGCTTCCTATAGGTTCCCTGGCTTGGAACCCAGAGGAGTGGGTCAGCCTAGGGTCTCCCATTAACCTCAGCAATGGGGTTATGAAACCGTGTAAATCAATGGGGTGTGAACCCTAAGGGCGTATCCACACACTCTGTTCAAATCAAAATAACACTGTTTATTTTGATTTAAAAAATGGTAGGTCCACGTGTTTCCTTATATAGAAATGAGGAGCTCCCTCATTTTGATATAAAGGAAAGTCATATTGATACAATAAAACCTAGTTTTATATTGATATAATGATTAAATCAAAACCATTATATCAGTATAACACTGTATGGATGTGTTATCTCGATGTAACTGTTTTTATCAATTTAATGAAATTTGACCTTCTTCCTCCCAGGGTGCATGCACCCTGGAAGGAAGGGCCAGGGTTCAGAACCCTAGCTGGGGAGTGGAGGGGTAGAAGGGACGCCCACGCCAGCTCCCCCACTGCTGGTCAGGCATGTGGGAAAGGGGCCCCCAGCGTCTGGCTTCCCCACTGTTAGCTGGGTGGAGGGGGAAGGGACCCCTGGCACCTGGTTCCCCATGCACTAGCTGGGAGCTGGGGAAGAGATCCCCAGCGCCCAGGTCCCCCAGCACTGGCCGAGCAGTGGGGAAGGGACCCCTGCTGCCCAGCTTCCCCAGTGCTAGCCGGGGAGAGCCAGATATGGGGGTCTCTTCCCATGCTGCCTGGCTAGCGCGTGGGGAGCCGGGTGCTGGGGGTCCCTTCCCTGGCTCCTACCTTGCACTCCAGGAAGCTAGGCACTGGGCTCCCTTTCCCTTGTGCTCAGCCACTGCAGGAGAAGCCGGGTATGGGGGATTCTTCCCTCCACCTCCTGGCCAGCACTGAGACAGCTGGGTGTGGGGTGCCTTTCCCAATGCCCAGCTTGCATGCCAGGAGCTGGGCACAAGGCATCTCTTTCTCCGCTGCCTAGCTGACTCAGGGGGAGCCAGGTGCAGGGTTTCTCTTTGCCCCGTGCCTGGCTAGCAGTGAGGGGTCCTTTCTCCATGCCCGGCTAGGGCTGTGGAAGCCAGATGCAGGGGCTCTTCTCCCCATTGCATGGCTTGCACACGGGGAGCCGGGCATGGGGTCCCCCCACCAGCTAGCATGCCTGGAGCTGGGCACAGGGGTCCCTTCTCCACACACTGCTAAGTGCCCAGGGCTGTAGCCAGGTTGGGGGAATGCCTTCTCCCCTGCCCAGCTCAGTGCACCCATAGCTGTGTAGGGGGTGTGCTTTTCCCTGCCACCCAGCTCACCAGGTGAGAGCCAGGCAGGGGATTGGGTGGGTGGCATGACCTATCCTGGGGGCCATGTTGCCATACCTCCCATGGTGCCCCTGTCTTAAATTGAAGTAGCAAGTTCTTTCCCTGGGCATGCTAGTTTGTTGAGTTTTTAGTGGAGACCTGTTAAATCAATTTAACCTAAATTGGTTTAATGATTTTTATATAGATTTTATTAAATCAATTTAAGTTAAAATCGCCGCGAGTGGCCGGGCCCCGGATCTCTGGCCCAATTGGGCCAGAGATCCGGGGCACTGGCGCTGGGGTTTGGAGCACATGCCCTGGAGTGCCCAGCACCAGTGACGCCCCTGGTTCCTTCACAGTCCCAGTTATTCCAAGAGGGAGATCCTGAGCCATTCCAGGTGACAGGATACTGGACTGGACTGATGATTGGTCTGATCCAGTGTGGTAACTAAAACTGCTTATCCTCAAGCTGAAGTTTTCATGCTAGCATACTTGAGATCAGACTATACTAATCAGAGAGTTATTTAAAAATGTACCAATGGTGTCACTTAATATGCAAGACATCCTGGGGTTTGTTTTTGCTTGTACCAATGTGCAGGATAAAATAAAATAGAAATACTATGTATTTCACAGGAGAATTATTTACTATGCAACAGCGACATGCTCTAAATGTTGCCAGACAATATCTCACAAGATTTATTGTAAAAGTCTCATGGCAACACCATTTTGTGCCATTGTGTAAAAAGGAGAATTATTGCTAGATATAATAAATAGCAATGTTATCTCATAATATATTTGACCATAACTCTGCATTTACTGTTGATCACCACTGCTGTGATAATGAAAAGGAAATTAATCTCTGGGCCTGATTAAATGAATGCAAACACAAAGGGAATAGCATAAAGGAACATAAAGTGCACAAAGTTCAGCCATTAATTCAAAGAATACAAAACACAGAAAATACGCAACAGGTTCTGTCCTCTTTCACTCAAAAACCAGGGGAGGGTCTATAAATTCTGGATAAGTCTTGAGTATAGCTGTGGCAAGAAAAGTTTTTGGGTTTTTTTTTAATGATTTGGTTTTGGTCCATTTTGGGGGTGGGACGGGCAGAGGAAATCTTTGCGTATGAAATGGAAAAGATTTTTTTTGATTAATCTAGAAATAAAACAACTCAGTCAAAGGAAAACCCCTAAAAATTTTGTTTTGATTTGGAACGTGTTTTAACATTTTGAAATATAAAAAAGGAAAATTTTGAACTAGAAAGTCATTTTAATATTGAATTACAAGTGCCTTGTTTCATAAAATTCATATTTATTTAAAAAAAAAAGCTTGTTATAAACCAAAACAATGTGGTGAATCAACATGAATGCATTAAATATTTGTATCACAAAGTCTAACTTTGGCACTGAAAAATGGTGTTGGTCGAATTTTGTCCAGCAGTATTCTTGAGAATCTCAAGGGCCCAACCGGTGGTTTTTCAAAAGGCTCCCACTGATTGAAATAGGTTTTGGATCAGGCTCTGAACACTTTCTGTGGTAAGCACCAGTGGTTAAAATATAATTTGATGGGCCACAGAACCCTCCTAATATCTGGGCCTGCTTCCCATGTTGTCTGGGCCCACTTCTTGCATGTGGAGGCCGCAGCCCAGGCAGGCATTTGCAACCACTTCTCAGTACCATATGCATCAGTTATCGCTCCATAAAAATACTGGCCCTGATCCTGGCCTCACATGTCGACCTCTCCACCCCTCTACGTGTCTCTGACCTAGATCCTGCCCTCCGACTTTGCCTCAGCTGCCCTCCTGGCCCTGATCTTGGCCTCACGCTCTGCCCCCTCCATCCTCCTACCCTCATCCTGGTCTCACACGCTGCCCCCTCTGCCCCCCCACCCTCCTCCTGGCCTCACACGCTGCCCTCTTAACCCCTGATCTCTGCCTCACGTACTGCCCCCTAGATGGTCCTTGGTCCTGGCATAAATCCAGAGGATTGGACTCAGTGACTTCTCATGGTCCCTTCCTATGATTCTATGATCATTTTGTCTTAGCCTCCAAAATATAATTTGCTCTTAGGGGGGCACTGTGCACCTTGCTCAATTTAATATATCAAACCCAGATTTTAAAAAAAGATCAGGACAATAAAAAGACAAAATCTAAACTACTAAGAAATGTCCGTTGTACTTGGTCATCCCCAAAGTGGGAGCAGCTTTAAAGATCCACTGTATTAGACATTTTAGGAAGAAATCAATAGTGGCTTCCTATAAATACTGAGTGAGTCTGTGGAATGTACATACAGGGCACATAGGCACTGTGCAATAAGACACATTTTAAGTAATTCACATTTAGTCTCTAGGACGACTAGGAAATGTGCATGAGTCCTCAGATCTGTAATGGAGGACTGTATTATCCTTATTAGCATGGAATCAACAAAATGGGAACAAAGAGAGTGGGGGAAAAAAATCCAGGAAAAAAAATCATTTCATGAGTCATTCACCTCCCAAGCAAAAGCATAATTTGCTAAATTTGACTTTTGAAATATATAGTCACCCATGGAGATCACATGACTCCCTGACCCTCCCGGACCTCTTCCCTGCCTGCCCGACATCGCCTTGATCCTCTTCCCTGACTCACCTGCCTGCCGGCTCCCCACTCCCCCATGCCTTCTCCCCAGTGGTGTACCAAGGGTGACTGGCACCCAGGGGCCAGGCCCACATTTGCATCATCCCCCCCCCCCCAGCAGGAGGACTCATGGCTCCCCACCCCACCTGCCCTGGGGAGGGGTAGTCTGTACCAGCAGGGGGAAGGGCATGAGGCTGCAGGGACACACATCCCTGCTCCGCACTTCCCTCCCCTGCAGTTACCCAGTGTGTGGCAGCCACTGGTCCCCTGCAACAGCCCTGCAGCCAACCTTGGCTGAGACAGGGCAGCCTCACTACCACACCCCACCAGTGGAGGGAAGGAGGGCCACATTGGCTCTTCACCACATGAAGTGGAAGCACTGAAGGGCACCCCTCAGTATTTCCTGCATCCCTAGTACCCTCTTGAAGGGCTGGCCTGGCCTGGCCCAGCGCCCCCACCTCCTTCACCTCCTATCTGCTGCTGGAGCTGGGACCCCAGCCCCTGGCTGGAAATAGGCAGCCTCATTCCCCCCCCCCCCCCGGAGTAGGGGATTGATGGGGTTGGCTTTTCACAACCCATGGCAGGGGTGCAGGTGAAGATGTGAGGGGTCCCCTGGATCAGACCCATGTAGTTTCCTTCACTTTTTTTCCTGCATCAGCTCCAATGCTGTGCTGCAGTTAGATGCTCCGTCCTGGCTCCTAGTACTGGATGAATTTTGTGCCTATGTAGGCTGGGTCAGGTATTTCCCTAACACCCCTCCTACACCCCCCTGAATTTACCAACACCCCCTCCCCAGGTGTCAGCTAGTAACAGTGTTATACTAATTCAGTGAGCACCTCGACACCTCCCTACCCCCCACTAATTGCAACTCGTAGGGAGGATACTGGGCTGGGTAATCCAGCACATGCAGAGGGGGAACCCTCCCAGCTCTAGGACCAAGGAGGCAGCACCCAACTGGCTTACCTAAGTCTGCTTCTCCCTGAAGGAGCAGCCCAGGCTGGCTGCAGCTCCCAGCTCAAGGCAGAGGGGAACATGCATTCCTGCTGCTTTTTCTAATTTTCAGGGCCATTCTGGCTTACTTTAACGCCTGGTAAGCACTATACCTACCCGTGGTAAGAAACAACCCCAGCCCTCAAGAGCTGACAATCTAAATAGACCAGACGGACTGAAGGAGGCAAAATTGTTCTCATTTTACAGATGAGGAATTGAGACACAGAGATTGCGACTTGTCCAAAGTCACATAAAGAATTCCTGGCATATGCAGGAATTGAGGTTAGATATCTTTAATAACCACAAGACCATGCTTCTGATCTAGTTTCTTCCCTCTTGAATGAGTCTGTGAGGGTTGATGCCATAAAAGTTTGATTGGGCTTGCATAAATGAATTGCTGTGCTACAGATGCTCTCACAGCATGCTTTTCAATACCTTGCAACCATTTGGCTACTGCAAGTTTATTTTTAGGATACTGTTCTGGGGATCATAGATAATAAGGTTCACAAACATGCCTGTCTTCTGCAAACCAACAAACCATGAGACAGTGAGTTGCATGCACCCAGCTATCACCTATACAATTTTATCAGCTAACTCGCCAGGAGCTGGTTCTGTAGGTGGAATTGTATTTGTTCAGTTGAGGCAAATTTTATGGCCCATGGAAAATCTGTCTGAGACATTTTTTTTTTCAGGGAAAGATAGGTGAACCCTCAGTAATTCCCTTCTTATTGCTTTTAATATAGCACCAAGTCTAAAAAAAAAAAAGGGACAAACTGTTAAATACCAAAACCAGAACTCTACTGTTTAATGCTAATGGTTTATTGGAGAGCAAAGGTGGTTAAGACACTGAATGTGGAATCAGGGTTCAACATCTGGCCTGGCTGCAGAAATTGAGAGACCAGGGCCAGGTCACTTACTTGCTCTGTGCCTTATTTCTTCATCTTTAAAGTAAAAGTAGTAGTTTTTTTTTCTCTCTCATTTCATCTGTCTTTTCTGTGTAGATTGCATTGTCTTTGGCACAGGACTTTATGTTGTGCACATGTACAGCTCCTGGCACAATAGGGCTCTAGGCATGACTGGATTAGAAATAGCTGAAAATGTCCCAGGATATATTCATATTCGAGGACCATTGTCGTCTGTCTTGTTTTTTTCCCCGAACAATATCTTAAAAGAACATATTCTATGAGGAGAATAAAAAGTCTCAGATATCTTAATATCAAATTACCCCCCACGCCTTGTTATCTCCTCAGTTCCTGTCTCATTACATGTTTTAGATAATTTTAGCAATTGGGATTGAGGCCAAAAGAATAATGAAAACTAAAATTGTATTCTTCTCTCACTTCTTTGCATTAAGGAACACAAATCTAATCATGTCTTTAAATGGGAGAGTTAATGTAGTAATAATAATACTGGGCTTTTAAATACCAGATTTCATTCATAGCTCTTAGTGCTCATTATGAAAATTGATAAACATGATTATCCGCTTTAAAAATGAAGAAGGAGCAGGATGTAAATCAGTGGGGCTATGCAGCTGAGATTGTTGCCCCATAGAGTTTAATGCCAATGCTTTCAAAAGTGACCATTAATGGTGAGTGGCCAATGTGAGATGATCGGGGCATGATTCTGAAAGTTAGCAAGCACATATATTTTTTTATTGTTAAATGTTCAAAGGAGAGGTGGCTCCAAGGTCCACATCTGTTAACACCCCACAGTTAAAAGATGCTTAAAACTGAGTTTTCTTATTTAGCACATGTTAAAGAAGAGATTGGGATCTTTAACATTCTCAGCTGGCATAACTCCCCTTGAAGTTAAATGAGCTACGTTGTACCCCAGCTGAGAATCTGATTCACTGAGCCTTTTGCTAAATGTGGTCCAGGTCCAAGACTGGATTCTGAATACATTTCCACGCAGACTTGCGGCAGCACCAGAAGCAGGGATAAATTCTGACCAATCAAGGAAAATAACAAGGAATGCCAGCAGGGCCGTTCCTAGAGGGGTCCAAGGCCCCGGGAGAATCGCCCTCTGCGGGGCCCCCACTCACCCCCCCAGCACTGCAGGCGGGGCTGGCCAGCCCAGGGGAGGGGCAGGCCCCTGCGCCAGCTGTCCCATGCCAGGGACTGGGCAGCCAGCCAACAGGGCAGCCTTGTTCAGTGCTGCCAGTCTGTCCGTCCCCCCCCCACCACCACCACCAACCACATGCACTGCTCTCGGCTCTGTGCTGGAGCAGCTGGGAGGGGGCGGGGGGGTAGTGATACTAGCTCAGCACTGCCTCCTGACCCCAGCCCACTGCTCCAGCACAGCGCCGACAGCAGCGCACATTTGGGGGGGGGGGGGCTGGACTGGCAGCACAGCCCTGAATGCTAGTGTTAAATTTGGTCAGCACACTGGGGGAAAGACTCCTAATGGGGTAAAACTTGATCAATGGATATTGCCGTGCAGCAGAGCCAGAGAAGAAAGGATCTTGCACATGTGATTAGAAGTGAGCTTTTGAACTGCACTGGGATGGCTTTATGACATACCAGAAACCCTGCGTGCTGGACACTGGCATGAAATAAGTACACTTCATTCAGCAACGTAGTCACTGAGTGTAGTAGCAGTTTGTCAAATACCTGAATATATCACAATTTATAACCACCACCACCCCACTTATTTTTAGGTCTTTCTGGAGTGTATTACAAATCAGGCTGCTGCTGTGGACACCATTTGTAATCCCATGTATTTTTTTGTTCATCTCAGGTTTTTTAAATCATGTTTAAAGACCTTTAACTGCCCCCTCTCCTAGACCCATTTCCACTCCTCCCCTTTGCCTTGTCACGACTGTATAAGAGGAACATGGAAATTTTTATTCAAATACCATGGAAGAAGGACAGCTCTTTGGAAGAAAGATTTATTCTCCCTGACAAATTATCCTATCAGTGTGAATGGTTTCTGTAGTTTTTTTTTCCCTTGAGTATTGTTGATTATTAGTTCTTGGTGATAATTAATTTCTGTTTGATGCATTAGGATGCTGGCACTTGATGATAAATCAGACTTCTTTATTAAGTCACCAGTTTGTTTTCCTGCTGTAGCTCTTTGAACTTGCCCTGCAATCATATGTCAGATGTGTGGAGTATTATGTGCTTGTCCTCTGCAGTCTCCTTTGTTTCTAAATTAATGCAACTTGGATGATAAATTTATGAGAGTGCTGTCTGTTTATCTGGGTTTCTCTTTTGTTTTGAACTTTCTGAGATTTCTATCCTATTTGTAGTTTCAGGGGTATTCTTTGATTGAGGTAAAAGTTCTTCCTTTGGTTAATTCAAAGGATTGGAGCTCCAGTGCTCCGGGTTCAATTCCTAGCCCCATCATAGACTCTGTGTGTGACCTAAGATAAGTCATTTTCTTTCTGAACCTTGGATCACCATCTATAAGGTGGGAACAATGATATTTCCTTTGTATGTCTTGTCTATTTGGCTCTTAAGCTGTTGGGGGCAAAGACTGTCTCTTAGGGTGCATTTACAGTGCACTGGAAAGGTTAGGAGAGAAGCATCCATGGCATTGAATCTGAGACCATGTCTATAGAACATCTAGGTCACGGGTCTCAGTCATGTGGCCTGCAGGCAGCATGCAGCCACTAAGGCTATTTGCTGTGGCCTGCAACGGCACTATTGTTAGTGATATTTGCAATATAGTTGTATGAAAAGTTTTCAGTGATGTGGCCCTTGGGCTAAAATACTAGTCCTCATGCAGCTCTCGTGGTGATTTGAGTTTGAGATCCCAGATCTAGGTGACTAGCTGTAATATTAACCCAAGTCTGTAGAGGTAGGTTCTGGCAGTTATTGACACAGATTTTTTTCAGTGTAGATACATATATCGTTACTTTACATTTGTGCAGTGTTTAGGACAATGGGCTTCCACTTTTGATTATAATACAGTAATAATAATCTAATGAGGGAGCTGTGTGGAGTGTCCATGATATTTAAAATGGAACTTCTATAGTCCGTTTTAAGTCCCATGGAAAGGGATAGAGTAGTGCTGGTGTGTGATTGTCCTGCTGTCTTTTTAACTATAATGGGACAAATGTAAGTGCTGGAAAGTTCATCATGATTGCAGCTGGCTGGACAAAGAGTCACTGCTGTCCATGAGTAAGTGTGGTCAGCAGCTCCAAAGCAGGGCCAGTGGTTATTACCCACCTATGTTGAATCATCACAGTCTTCCTTAGAAATACTAAGTGAAGACCAGCATAGTTTGCACTCGGAGCAAAATGTAGGTATAATTAGAAATGAGTGAAAGCAGGAAAGCCAGTCAATGCAATAGCAGCAAACAGAGGCAGGAGGGAGATGGATGGTCTGGTATGGAAAGGAATGGGTAAAGTTATTTGCAGACAGCTGCAGATTGAGAGACTGGTAGTGAGAACATGAACAGGCAATCTCCCTTTGTTAGGGGTGGGAGAAAGAGGCTTCATAGGCTTGGTCTACAGTGCTGGTAAAGTTCTGTGGCAGTCAACAGGAGATACACAAGCTACATAGAGTAGCTTGAGTGTCTCCTGTTGGCTTCCTAATTTTTTACTTACTGCAGTAAGGACTCCTGTGGCACTTTTAAAGACTAATAAATTTATTTAACGTATGAACTTTCATGGGAGACAATGCCACGTAGTCAGATGCTTTGAAGTGGGATTGTCTCCCATGAAAGCTCATGCGATAAATTTGTTAGTCTTTAAGTGCCATAGAATTTCTTGTTTGTTTTGTTGAACTAGACTAATACAGCTATCCCTTTGGAACTTTACTGCAGCAAGTCCACTACGCTATGCTGATGGAAAACATCCACCCATCGATGCAGTGTTAATCGTTTTGCAGGAGTGTATTAATGCCATCAACTTCCAGATTGATTTGAGCGGCTCTCTACTGCCACTCGATCAATCGCACAGAATCAATCCAGCAGCACCAATGGTACTGCCAGCAATTTAGACATATTCCAGGAGAAAATTCTGTCTCCATTAAAGTCAGTGTCAAAATGCCTACAAAAGCTCATGCCCAGATAAATATGTTAGTCTTTAAGAGGCCACAGGGTTCCTTGAGGTTTTTCTTTGTTTTGTTTTGTTTAGTTTTCAGTGGGAATGGGACTTCAACTTTGCTGCCATCAGTCAATTTTTCCAGATCGACTGAACAGTCAGTTAAGACATGCTCAGTTGAGTTGGGAATCACCTTAATAAGCTCGCCCCCTCAAGTGCCATCACACTACGTCAATAGGAGCATATTTCTAATTGGCACAGCACAGTAAAGATGGCAAGCTAAAAGGGAGTTACGAAGTCAACAGCAGTTACACAAGCTACTCTGCATAGCTTGTGAAAGAAGCAAGGAGTCCCGTGGCACTTAAAGACTAATAGATTTATTTATTACATGAGCTTTCATGGGAGTTAGTCTTTAAGTGCCACGGGACTCCTTGCTTCTGTTGCTGAACTAGACTAACATGGCTGCCCCTTTTGGAACTTGCATGGCTAGTGTAAGTCCTGTGAACTACTGCCAAATTTTGTTGGCAGCGTGTAGACCAGACTTTAGAAAATTATCTTTCAGAGCGTTACTTAACTAGTGTATGGTTCATCTCCTTTTGCCTTGCCTTAAGCCTCTCATGGGCATTACTGTTTATCATCTGAATTAGTACCATAGATGTATATGGCTTTGTACTGCATGTTACAGATGTAGACTGATGTCCTGCTCTAAAGAGCTTCCGGTAAAAGGCCTCCATCCTGCAAAGGATCCTCCCATGAACTGTCCAAACATGGCAGGGTTTGTTTGTGTACATCCCTTTGCTGGAGAGGGGAGCAGAGAGGAGCAGGCATGAGGAGAAGGAAAGTGGAGAGGATGGTAGAGTTGTGTGGTTGCTTAGGAGGGTAAAGAAATTCTCCACACTGCAGAGGAGGCAAGTACTATGTACTTCTTATTCCCTACTTGGGCACATTTTAAATGCAAGCCATATGAATACATCATACAGAACTCTAGTAGTTAAGTGAGGCTGAAAATGGTGCCTAGGTGATATGCTAGCTGGAGTAAAAGTTATCTACAAACAGTAATAGAGATGAGAGTTGGTTATTTTAATTTATTTTCTGTTAGGTTCTTTGGTACGTGTTCTTATTAGGAAGAATGGCCTAGGAGTTAGGGCATAATCCTAAAATTTAGATGAGATTCAAGGCCCCTGCCACCCCCACCCCCAACTTTCAGTGTGATTTTGAGCAATTCACTTAGTCCCACATCTATGACATGTGGCTCACAATGCTTCTTTACTTCACAGAGGTTTTGTGAGGACAAATGCATTAATGTGTGGGAGGTGCTCAGATATCATCACAAGGGTGCCAGATAAAAACCTAAGATAGATGTTGGGAATCAGGAATGAAGATAACTACTACTACTAATTATTTTGAAATATCAATGGGTGGCTAAATGTCATGTGCTTCCCCCCAAATTCAAAGAAAATGTAATGAATGCATGAAAAACAAATCATCCTACAACTGAAATGTTAAGGCCACCCATTTTCTTTCAAGCTTAAGTCACAGATATGTAAAGGCTGCCTGGGAAATGCTTTCCAACTTTATATGAATACTTTAAGAGCTCTTCAGAGAATGCTCAGCATGACAGTAAGGAGAGAACAATGTACCATGCGCAGAGCTTTACAGAGTCTTTCTTCTGAGGCAGTTGTCACAAGCATAGGAATAATGCATAATGTGCTTGAAGAACAGAGTGAGTTATCTACAGTTTCAAAGGCAAGATTTTTACAATTACAGTTGCACATGGGGCGATCTGTAGGCAGACTAGAGTGTTTGAGTGATTGACTGATTGACTTTTCTCTCATGGGTTTCTTGTTCAGGAACCTGTGGAGAAAGAAGAATTATAAAATATATACATCTACTGCTAAGACGCAGGCAAAAATTGAGTTCAGTTGGGTTTTCTTCTTTTTGGTGAACACACTCCCCATTTGCAAAACTGCTTTCTTTTACTGTATGATCTTTGAGTGAAAAATTCAGCAGCAATGGGCAAGGAAGAAAAGCAGCATATAAATATTATAAAGGAACTATGAGGATTTGTGTTTAATATGAGGCCCTGATGAAACATGAAATTTAGACTTGGAGGATCTGAAACATGTAGATATGGGTATTTTTGTATGGCAACCTGTAAGATATGTGGATTCGTTCTCTAACAGGAACAACCAATGGGTTTTTTTGTTTTGTTTTGTTTTTTTAAAAAGTGTCAGAACTTGTATCTTGATAATGAATTTGAAAAAATGTCCCTCACCCCTCTTCTTCCTGCATCACCCCTCTTCTTCCAGAGATGTGCTCCTTTCCCCTGCTGACCGTGTCCCCCCAGCTAGGCATCAGGTCAGCAAAAAAGGGCACCAGCACTCCATATCCCTGTATACCATCACAAAAAGAGCACTGGGAACAACAGGTGGTGTTATACAACAGGGACACATGGATGAAGCTTGGTAGAAGCTGTGTGACTTTCAAAAGGGGCTTAACGACTAACAAATTAATTTACTGCATGAGCTTTCATGGGAGAAAATCCCACTAGAAGCTTTTAAGCGTCTGATGAAGTGGGATTTTCTCCCATGGAAGTTCATGCGATAAATAAATCTGTTAGTATTTATGAGTCACAGGACTCCTTATATGTTTTGCTGAACTAGACTAACATGGCAACCCCTTTGAAAGAAGGGGCTTAGGCACCTAGAGTTGGAATTCAGATGCCTAACACTCACTCAAGCCTGTATATCCAACATGTAGGTGCCACTGGTAATCACCAAATCATTGATAGTCAGAAAACCTGTTCTGTTCCCATCTAATGCTCACTGGGTGCCTCAGGGCTCGTCTACACTGGAGAGTGGGACTGTAAGTCAATTTTAGGCGGCTGAATTATAGAATCCACAGGAGACTGATCACACTCTGAATATGGCTCTGGGCTCTTGAGACCCCATTAGTCATCCTTACTTCTTCCGGAAATGCATTGTATTATGGGAAGTTATCTCACAGTGCAAATAGGCACAGGAACCTGTGGGGAGGCAGTTATCCTCCCATGAAACAACTCACTCACACACCCTCCTCTCAAAAAAAAAAAAAAAGGTGAAAAGCTTTACATGCTGCCTTTCTCTGCTGCAGGCCCAGAGAGGCACAATGTTGCAGGCAAAAAGGGATGAATTGATTTCCTGGGACTGCAGGCAGAAGAGGAGCTGTGTTACTTACCTGCCGCGGTGCAGCACAAAGGAAAATCAAGAGCAGCAAGAAAAGAACAGAGCTCTGGGATAGATCCCAGAGGCCAATGATGTCAAATGTCAGACCTAAATTTGAATTGTAGGTTATGGCCTCAGCCACTTGCAGGGGTGGTATTATCAGGTCAAATTACTGCCCCATTTCATTGATTTACTGCTCTGACAGCAGGGAGACAGGCTGCAGAAGGTCAAAATAAGCAACATTATGTTGATCATCTTTGTCAGTTTAGACCAGGGTGTAGGGTCTGCTACTGGGCAACAGCTCGATACCTAATTTACAATTAAGCTCCACACATTAAGCATTCCACCACCTAGCTTGCCTTCTGGGCCTGGTAGGGTAGGCTGAGAGTGAGATCCTCACTACCCCCTATGCGGGAAAGGGACTTGAACCCAGGCCTTAACTCTCAGGCAAATTCCTAAACCACTAGGCCATAGAGTATTGTAGAGTGGGTACTTCTTGATCTCTCCTGTTAAAACTGTTCCACTAGGCATAAACAAACTCTCACTGACTCAGAGAAACTAAGTGACTCTAGGGTACTCCTCTGGAAGGGGAAGACCCTGTTTCTGGTTCCCTTGCTCCAATGCATATTTAAACTGTAGATCTAAGTCCCCCTTGTGAATCTCCCCCTTAGGAAACTTCAGGGTAATGTTTCAAAAGCTATTTGGGACCAGATTTTTCAAGGTATTTAAATGCCTAAAGATGTTGATAGGAGCCTAAATATATTGTGGGTCTGGAACTAGGTGTCTAATTCCTGTTGATTTCGGTAGAAGTGTGAGTGTTTAAATATCTTCTGGAATTTTCTAAAACATCTGAGCACTTAATTTCCATCCTACATCTGATGAAGTGGGTTGGAACCCATGATAGTTTATGCCTAAGGAAATTTGTTAGTGTTTAAGGTGCCACAGGACTCTCATTGTTTTTCCTATAGACAGGCTAACATGGCTACCCCCTCTGAAAATTTCCATTGATTTCACTATGTTCAGATATTTATAAGTAGCCTTGGCAGGATTTGAATTTTTTTTTTAATCGAATGACTTAAACAAATCAGCAGGGCCGTAACTCCGATGGACCCAATGGGGCTTTGCCCCAGGCACACCGGAGTGGCTCAATACAGCCGCTCATTTAAAAGGCGTGTTTCACAGCGTCGGCCCCAAGCGCCGCTAATGGCAAGGGGCGCGTTCCTATCGGAATGTGCCCCGGGTGGCAAAACAGCAAGTTACGGCTCTGCAAATCAGTGATCTTTATTCACTTTAATTTTCAGATACTATGGTGAGGGGTGATGCAGGGGAGACAGAGAGTGTTATTTGATTATAGATGATGAGATTTAAAAAGCTAGATTGTATAACTGTTAAAAACATGACATGCATGTCAAATATGCAAAGTAAACACCTTGAAATCAAACTCAAGATTTTTAAGCAGTACTTCCATTGTCTCTCTAGATTTCTATTATTGCGGAAATGTTTTTCCATCAGTTTGTGTGCATACAGTAAAATCAATGCTTGCTGACACTGAGCAATTGTTATGAGAGTGCCAAGGAATATAAAACTCTCTACCAGACTAGAGATCTTCACTCACTGGTGGTGGTATTGGTGACAGTGTACCTCCTCCATCACTTCAAGGTTCAGAATGTTTCTCTTTGGGAGGGTGGGTGGAGGTGTAGGGCGCTTAGATAAGCCTAAGAGGTTTGTCTAACTCTCTCTCTCTCCACCCTCAAATTCCCACTGCCTTTCCCCCATCAGAAATAGACATGGTTTCCCTTATAAAGAAAACAGCTCTTTGCATACAAGCTTTTCCCCTCTGCTTCGTACAGCTCTTTAACAGTTTTTTCTTATCCCTCCTGTCTCCCATTTTAAATACCGCAAACAAGTAGTTTTCAACCTCTGTGTTGGGACAAATTACTGTGTCACCACACAGTGGTAACTGTGTTGTGGAAAGCTGGGGGGATGGCTGGATTTGGCCTTGGGGAGTGGGCTGATGTGTGCTGTCAGGTTGCAATATGCCACCAAGTGTGTCACAATCTGCAAGAGGTAGAGAACCACTGCTGCAAACTTCCCTTAACTGGACTACGATGTCCATAGTTAAGCTAAGGAAACCTCTTTCAGTTACTAGCAAAAGGGGCTTTAATCATTCTAATACTGGTATATACCTGCCCTTTATCACCCTTTAAGAGCTGTCAGGTATGACTCTATCACACATTTTTTAGCTCCCCTTTGCACTGTGCAAGGCAGTAGAGAAGCCTGCCCATTGATTTAATTGTCCCTACTTCATTAAGTACTACTGAAGAGGCTGCCTGTGTTACTTACTTTGAGTAATACCTTGAGTGATTCCATTGACTTTTTTTTTTCAGATGCATTGCCTAGGAGTAAGGTAGTACTCATGAGGAGTAAGGATACCACAGGCTAGTCCTAGGTGAGTAACAGTGCAAGACTGAGCCCTAAAACATAGGGGCTGGGCCTCAACTGGTGTGCACCAGAATAGTTCCTTTGACTTCACTGAAGTCAGGGCAGTCAAGCCAGTTAGCACCAGCTGAGGATCTGTCTCATCAGATCAAACATTCCTATTTTCATTCCACTAAAGCAATTAACTGACAATGCCCTAGGTAGCATGTGAGACTTCTGCATACTGAACACACTTGCACCGTTTTCTTTTGTGGTAATGGGAAGTAGCTGCCAGCCTATGGTCCCTCTAAGCTGTGTACACCCATGCAGGCATCACAGACACCCATGTACAGCTAGAAAGCATATTCAGTTTGCCAGCAGGGAGCTGCAGCCAAGCTGGGGAGTTTTCAGATCTCCCACCCTCAGCATGCTCTAATGCATGCTCGGGGCAGGAGCAGCCTGGCCAGGGAGCAGCACTGGCTAGGTAAGGCAGAAGGCGCCCTGGAGGTCAGGAACTGGGACCCGGTGTGGAAGGGGTTGGGGCTGGGGAGTTGGCAGTTGGGTCAGGGAAGGGGTGGGAAAGCCAGCAGCCAGGCAGGTCAGGGAAGAGGGTCAGAGCAGCCAGCAGGCAGGTTAGGGAAGGGGATCAAGGGAGCTGGCAGCTGAGCGAGTTTGGGAAGCGGGTCAAAGGAGCTGGTGGCTGGGCAGAGATCGGGGAGCTAGTGGGAGGGTTACAGAAGGGGTCGGGGGAGTCGGTAGCTGGGCGGGTTAGGGAAGAGTCCTGGGGGTGGGGGGTCAGGGTGCCAGTGGGTGGGAGGGGAAGGTGCCATGGGGTCAGGGACTTGGGGAGCCAGCAGGCAGCAGAGAAGGGACCCAAGAGGTTGGGGGGGCTGTCAGGGAATGGCCTGGGGGGTCAGGGAGCCATGCCAGGGGCATCCATTAACGAGACTGGTGACTCCTTCAGCTGATGTGGAAGATGTCTGTGTGGTGGATGCTTTGTGGAGGGAATGTAGATGAGAGTGAGAGGATAATACATTAGTCCTGAGCCTTGGGGGATGAAGATTCACTTCCTGGCTCAGTCACAGACTGTGTGACTTTGGGCAGGACATGTAATAGCTCTGTGCCTCAGTTTCCCATCTGTAAAATGGGGATAACAGTGCTAGCTAGCCTGCCTTGCAGGGCTGCTTCAAAAATAACTACAGGAAGGGTTGTGAAGCACTTAGATACAAGAGGAGCCGGGCCCCTGTTAGTACCAGAGTGTGGAGACACAAGGGGCTGTGATTCCAATGCTTTTCAACAATGCTTTCTAAAAACTCTTTTAACCCTGTGAAAACCAGCTGGCTTTTCTGTGCCCTGGCACAGCCCCGATAACCACAAGCAAAGGACCATCAATGGACATGGCTCTGTGCAAGATGGGTGTAAAAATGACTTCCCTGACTGAAGGACCTTCCAGACAGTTCCAAAAATGAGATCTTCGGAGATGGCTCCAGAAGAGCCAGAGGATTTTCACAGCTGCAAATGGAGGTTCAGCTGGGATTTCTGGACTTTGCCCCATTCCAATTTGCTAGTCACCTTCAAGAAATGATCAGTTCGCAATGTTCCCTCTAAGCTAATGATGCAGCTAAGCAAGTTGTGGATGCACTCAGGGAGCCAGCGAGCAGTGGGGAAGGGGCCCAGTGGGGGGCAGGGAACCGGCAGGGAACTTGCACAGCTGCTTTCATAACCTGCTTAGCTGCATCATCAGCTTAGAGGGAGCATTTCTGCCAGAAGTACCAGGAAGTCTATAAAATAGCAGCAGAAGAACTTAGAAAAGTAAAAATCTTGAGGCTTTTTTAATGGGGGTGGAGAAAATAATATTCTGGATCCCCTTCAAGATTTTATCAAGATTTTAAGGATTTCAGTGTTCAAAGAAAGATGCAGAAAGCTAAATGGCTTGCAAAAATACTAGATTTCTGTGATTGGGCCAAGGGTGAAACTAGCCATTGATCTCCCTGTCCTTTATCTTCACTTGGACACCTTTACTAACCACTTTGTCTTCCAAGTATCTTGCTTTTCTCCCATCCCCCAACCCAACCATTTTGTTTGCATCTTTACCTCACTTAAAGAATTTTTTTTTTCTTTTGCTTTACTGTGCTGATCGCATAGCAGTGTCCTTTGGAGGTCATCCCTTCCAATCCTACTTAATCAGAGCCATGGCTTTCTCCAGCATTACAGAAAAAGGCTTCACAAACAAGTCTTCCCCCAAGTGATGTGGGCGGTGCAAGAGTGGTGGGTTTATCTGACTTCCTTTGGAGATTTTCTTCAAGTTGGTTGGGGGCAGAATCTCACTTAAGAGTTCACTTGACATCAGTGTCTCAGTGCCATCTGTTGACAGTTTTTATAAGTCTAAAGATGGGTCTACAGTGTTTTCTTTGACTATCACTGGACTTGAAGGGAGGCAGGGGACAAGAGAGAGGCAGAATATGAATCTGTATCTAGGGGGCCTGACTCCCACAAGCATGTCTTGCTCTCAGATCTCTCGGAATCCACATGGTTCCAAGGGGATCTGCTGAGCTGGCTATGGGTCTCGTGGCCATTTCCTTGGCATGGGAAGTTGTGAAGCCCGCTCCTCCTCCCAATAGGACAAAGTAGGGGATTCCCTCATTCAGATCCGCTGTCTGCATTTCTTTATGAGAAAGAGTATAATTTGGAGCTGGTTAATCATGAAAGCTGCTGCTTTACATATTTATTCCCCCTTCAGTGCACATTCAGCCAGCAAAGTCTCATTCCAGTGATATAACTTTACGAACTTGGTATCTGGGTAGGAAGCTCTGCTCGGTGGGTTTTTCTGGGGGTATCATAGACCTGGAATTCTCTTTTGCCTCCAGCAAAATGTCTTCAGTAATCTCAGTTGAATAAGGTCTTCCATGCGCTCAGTGGGGTTTGTGGTGTATTGAATACTATGCTGAAATTGCAAGCGATTGCTTTGAGTGAATGGGAGGGAAAGATGGTTCCTGGTCCTGTTTTCAGGCTGCGGGGGTTCTCTACAGAAGCCAGGCAATCAGTCTGTCTCAAAAGAGCCAACCTTAAACAAGGCGAGTGTGAGATGTGATGTGCCCCTCTGCCCTGGAGAGCAGCCGCCTTTATCTCCCTTTGTTTTGGGCTCGTATGTGCTATCACTGTGACTTCTAAGATGTAAATCAATATTTTGTTGCAACCTTCCAGCAAAAGCATTTATGTCTGTGTCTAACGTCTCTGTGTGTTGGCTGCACATGATAGTTTCTTCTTCAAATGCTCTACTTTGGATCCTTTGTTACTTCACAGGTATTAGGATCTCAAACCTAGCACCACCAAACTTTGGGCTTCTGAATTCCATGGCTCATAGTCTAGAAGTGCTTCTATACCAATTATTAGGTACTTTTCTGAAATTCAAGCAATATTTTCTGAAAACACACAAGTCAGGTAAAGAATCAGAAATCCATATTTCTGTCATGATAGTTGATAGAACCACCAGTTAAGATCAGGGCCCTAGTCCTCTACATACTGTACTAATCCATAAGACATCTTCCTTCCCCTAAACAGTTTATTATTTAAACAGAAACATGCAGGGGGGAGGAAAGGCATGATTTGACAATGGTCAAGTTAGTGATAGAGGTGGGAGTAGAATCCAAGTATCCTAATACCCAGCCCAGTGCCTTTTCTGCTAAACGCACTGCCTCTTCAATGGCTTGCAACCTCAGGGGTTGTCTTAGCCTATTAAGGACCAACTGCAGAATTCATATCCAGATATCCATTAGCCAAATAATTTTGAGTTCTGCCCCATCTCTGCATTAAAGTAACTGCAAAATAAGCAAAGACAAACCCCTCTGTAGCCTCAGGAAGACTTTTTATTAACATTACACTCTGTGCAATCCATGTCAATAGTACACACTATATGTAATTAAAAGTCAGTTAATGTTGTAGGGTTCCATGATTAATGCCTTAGGTAGGCACTTCTGATTCTAATGCTAATAGGAAGTGACTAACTCTAAAGTGCTAGTGGTGTTCAGGTACCTCAGGAGTAATAAAAGGTTCCTTTCGGCAGATTGCACAATTCCTTGACTCATTAATTATAGCTGCCCAGAGTGGAAAGTTTATAATTAAACATATAGTTTACTCTTCCACTTTTGGATGAAGTAAATTAAGGTAATTGGATTTCTTTTTGATTAAGCATATGGAGCTATTTACAAAGCGCACAGGTGTGTGGAATCAGCAGGTTAGCTAGGCAAAGAACCCGGGATAGGCCTCAGTTTTTGATGGCAGCATTTTTATCATGAAAATGTGGTTAAATTATTATATGTGGATTTGGGCTTTTGTAAAGTGGATGGACTATTAGCACTGAACAGAGGCACAGCATAGACAAAAAAAGCAAGGAGTTTTGTGGCACATAAAGACTAACAGATTTATTTATCGCATGAGCTTTCATGGGAGAAAATCCCACTTCTTCAGATGTCTGACGAAGTGGCATTTTCTCCCACAAAAGCTCATGCAATAAATAAATGTGTTAGTCTTTAAGTGCCACAAGACACCTTGCTTCTTTCACTTTACTAGACTAACACAGCTGCCCCTTTCGAACAGCATAGACAGGAACTTTGTAAAAGTCCCAAACTACTGCCATTTTTGTTTGTGTTACTATAATGCGTAGAGGCCTCAGTGTGAGGAGCAGAGGCCCCCAGTTGTGCTAGGTGCTGTACGCACATGGCTTGAATGACAGTCCCTTCCCTGAATAGCTTACAATTTGGACAATGTGTGTGTTGGGAAGGAGTAGTATCCTCATTTTATAGATTTAGAACATAGACACGGAGACCTTAAAGTCCTGACCCTGCATTAAAAACCAGGCTAGCACTGGGGTGTCTGATTCTCAACTGAAAAAAAAAACCAAAAAAAAAACCCAAAAACCCAAGGAGTTGTGTGGCACTTAAAGACTAACAGATTTATTTTTCACATGAGCTTTCGTGGGAGAAAATCCCACTTCGTCAGATGCTTCGAAGATGGGTGAACTTACAGAATGAAATGAAAATAAATGCGAGGGGGTGTAAAACATAGGATCAGGTCATACAGCAACAGCAAATCAGAGCAGTTGTTAGGTTCAAACCCTGGGAAGGGTGAAGTCAAATTACTTTTTGTAATGGGAAAACAACCCATAGTCTTGATTTACTCCTTCTTTCACACAATTTAATTTGCATATTAATTACAGGTCAGCTGTTTCTCTTTGAAGTCTTGATGTCCCAGTCACATCTCTGAGTACAGTCATTAACAAATCATTTATCGAGTGATTAGAAAGATGGAAGTGCTCAGCAACTGGTTTTTTTGTTTTGTGATTTCTGATGTCAGTTCTGTGTTCATTTATTCTTTTGTGCAGGGATTGTCCTGTTTGTCCAATGTATAAGGTGTTGGGGCATTTCTGGCACATGATGGCATAGATCACATTAGTAGATGAGCAGGTAAATGAGCCTTTGATGGAGTAGCTGGCTGATTAGGACCTGTGATGGTATCTATTGTGCAGATACGTGGGCAGACTTGGCAGTGTGGTTTGTTGCAGGGGTGTCTACTAATGTGATCTATGCCATCATGCACCAGAAATGCCCCAACACCTTATACATTGGACAAACTGGACAATCCCTGTGCAAAAGAATAAATGAACACAGAACTGACATCAGAAATCACAAAACAAAAAAACCAGTTGCTGAGCACTTCCATCTTTCTAATCACTCGATAAATGATTTGTTAATGACTTCTCAGAGATGTGACTGGGACATCAAGACTTCAAACAGAAGCCGCTGACTGGAATTAATATGCAAATTAAATTTTGTGAAAGCAGGATTAAATCAAGACTATGGTTTGTTTTCCCATTACAGAAGGTAATTTGACTTCACCCTTCCCAGGGTTCGAACCTAACAACTGCCCTGATTTGCTGTCACTGTATGACCTGATCCTATCATTTACACTCCCTCACATTTATTTTCATTCCATTCTGTAAGTTCGCCCATTTTTGAAGCATCTGACAAACTGAGATTTCCACCTATGAAAGCTCATGCAAAAAATAAATCTTTTAGTCTTTAAGTGCCACATGACTCCTTTTTTTTTTTTTTTCCTGGACTAGACTAACGTGGCTACCCCTTTGGAAATTCATTCTCAACTGGTCACTCAGTAGCAGAGCTGGGAGTTGAGTTCTCTTAACTCCCTTAATCACAAGACCTTCAATGGGAGCATGAGCAGGCCCTAAACTTCTCGCTAACATCTCTCCAAATGCACCTCAGTCCTGATCTGCAACACCCATAACCGAGAGCCCTGTTGAGCTTATCCTTCAAACTTCCTTCAGAACATCCTTCTGTTCCCTTCCCCCATACCCTGTTGCCCATGCTCTTCTGTGCTGTTCTGCAGTATTTCCAGACCTGACTTTAATTTGATTACAAGATGCTGAGTGTTCATTTGTTTGCTAGGGACTTTGAAGGGATGGGATGAGAGGAGACCAAGCCTGGTTTCTTACTTGTAAGTTGAACTGTAGAAAAGAAGGTTTTGAAATGAAAAATATCAGTGTGCTTGGGATTCTCCCCCACCTCCACCTCAAGATTTTTTTAAGTTAAAACAATGGAATTAGTTATTAAATAAGATTATCTGTTAATCCTACTTTACTGTGTATCTGAGAGCTTCACAATATTACATATGTGGTAGAGAATTACTGTCAGCATCATATTAAATATGGGGAACTGAGGCACAGAGCAGCTAATTGACTTGCTTTGACTCTCCCAGGAAGCTTTTCGCTGATGGGTGACCTGAGTTTGATTCCTTCAAGTCCTAGACAGTGCTATAGCTGTTGGACTTGCCTATATTTTCTGTTAAGGTGGTCTATATTCAAGGACTACCAATGAAAGCAAAGTGCTTTGAAAATACTTATGAAGCTATGGTATGTGAAACTGCATATCTAACTCCCCTGCCCATATGTGGAAACACCTGTCATTTAGCATGGAGTTGGTACACTCTGATACAAAACAGATATACACATTGTACTGTCTTGTGATACTTTTCCTATGTCTAAATTGTCATTTTTCTTGCTCTCACATGCTTACGTTCACACACGCATACACACAGTGTATGTATCTCTTCAGAGATTCAAGTCTGAGTGGGGCAAGCTTGAGGCGCTGGCCATGATTTGGCAGATTCTTAGTTCTCCTTCCTCCGGTGGCTAATGAGTAAGTTTCCACAGTAACACGCACAAGTTGAAGCCTTTATGCTCTGAAGATGGATTCCAGAGAAGTGTGTGTAAATAACTTCTAATGATTTTACAAGAGAGTGTGAGTGCAGGAGGGGAGAGAAAGAAAGAGAATCTCTCCATGAATTATCCCTATTTTATGGAAACTGAGGCACAGAGATGTAAATCTGTTTGCTCAGGATCACACAGTCAGTCAAACTGCAAGAAACAACCCCAGAGGTCTTAACTACGTGTACTCAGCTCTGTTTCCAGACCCTTCCTCCATTATCAGAGGCTTCATCATTCTTGTATTTGATCTGAAACTTTGGTGGTTACTTCAGTAGTTTTTGACCCAGGTGCAGGTGAGTTAATGTCAGACTTGTTAAGCCTGGTTTTTGTGCAAGCTTTGTGGCTGAGAATGGTACAGAAAGTCCCCTAACAACTCAAGGAGGGATATTTTGTAAAAAGACAAATCTAACTACAGTACTTAAGTGTACATCTCTTCCTCCTTCTTCCCGCTTTCTTTTCTATGTTGCAGGCAAACATAGAGAACATATTGATTACCAAGACAGTGCTAATGGCATTTGTTTCAACACAGAATTAACCTTGACAAATACATAATGATGACTATGCCAGGTTCTGCCTTAATAAGCTTGTTAAGCACCCTGCACCCCCCCCCTTTTTTTTTGCAACTTTGTGAGTGGTTTTCTGTTTTTTTATTCTTCTTTTCATTTAAAAAAAGGGTCAATCCCTGCAAATGTCACTTTATCAGAAGGCTGCAATTGCAGTGTGCATTGCTGCTTGGCAGATTTGATTTAATAAAGGCCATTTCAGAAAGAGATTCTGAAAACTGTTTACCATAATGAAACATGAACATTTTTAATTAGTGTGAAGTGGAACATCTCTGAAACAGAGATGCTGTCCTGGTCTGCAGTCTTGTCAGCTTTCACAAATGAAGTGACCTGGTTAGTACTTTGAAGTGAGACACGAAAGAGGAAAATCAAAGTGCAGTGGGAAGTTGTAGTCCGGCTTGCTGGTGACTAAAGCAGTCTTTCCTGTAATTTATGACTAAATCAAATGGACTGATGGTTATGGTGCTAGTCAGGGACATGGGAAACCAATGTTTGATTCCCAGCTCTATCACAATGACTGTGGGCAAGTTATTTGAAATATTTACGTATACAAACCCTCTTTGCAGCCAGCTGTGGTGTCAATCTGCTGTGGTTACATCTACACAGAAGCTGGGATGGAGTTTCCCAGCTTGAATAGACAAATGCCTGCTTGCTCTGCTGATGCCAGTGTGCCAAAAACAGAGGTAACTAGTTGACTACACTACCACCCAGACTCCTTGGCTACGTAATCCAGCAGGCTGCCTCCGCTACCCCCAGCAATGCCTCTGTTTTTAACGAACTAGGGCCTGCCTCCTCAGGCTGGGAAGCACACTGCCAGCTGCAGTGTGCACCCAGCTGCTGTATCGTAAAGGCTCCCTAGTGTGCTTTAATCTACTCCCATTTCAACATGCACTAGGGGACATTCAGTGCATGGCAGCAGGGCCACACAGGCACTTACTGCATGGCAGACTAGTGCAGGCCACATTAATTTGCTAGTTTGCTGTAAATGAAGTGTTTGTATAGACAAGCCCGAAGCCTCTGTTCCTCAGCTCTCCATTGTTAAAACAGGGATGATAGTGAAGTACTGTCTTGCAAGGCTGTTGTGTGTTGATATTAATTAAAGACTGTGAGGTGTGAGGGGCAGTATAAGAACCTTTTGTAGACCAGTTAGAGGGTCTCTGGAAACCTTCCATCAGCTGGGTGTTATATTAGAGGTGTACATGTTGCAATCGTTACAGCAAGGCTTGAATCTGGGACCTCTAATACAGCAGCACAGACCTCTATGACTTGAGCTAAAGGACAGAGATTCTTAATTGGTCATAGTAAGTCGGTATTCATAACATCCATATACACTGGCTCTGACTTTTTTAAATCAGCTTTAGCCTGCTAGGCTGTATCTGTTACCATTACTGTTTATTTCTGGTAGGACTCTGTATGTACAGTGTTCTGTACAAACAGAATGTAGTACGGTCCCTGCCCCAGGGAGATAGCAACCTAATTTTGGTAACTCCTGTGAAGCTGCTTACTCCCCCTCTTCTTTCCCTTCAATGACTCAGGAATTTCCAAACACATACTTCATGAGTTCTAAATTTGGGACATGCATGATCCCAGTTTAGTGCCTTCAGCCTTCTTGTGTTTGATCTAGCCTGAAATGGGAACTTAGTCTTGCTTCAGCAAGCAATAAGCTGCCACTAATAGAGCTGAACTACTGGGGGAAACCCCTGAATAGGCAAGGAAAGTCACAATTTGCACTGGTGCAGTTTAGCCCCAGTTTCAGATCATATCTTCACTTGTTTACATGAGACACTTGGCTGCTAATGTGACTACGCTGGTGGCTGCCTGTTGTGATTTTCAGAGCTAAAGGAGCTTGCAAGATGTCTGCTTTATTCTGTGTCCAGTGCAGACTGGCTGTGCCTAACAAGAACTTAAAGAAACCCATCCAGACTCTGACAGAGAGCTCTGCTCCTAAAGGCACAGTCCATAATACCACACCCATACGTGCAGGAATGACGGCAAATGGTCACGGGTAGAAAAAGCTTTTATTATCCCAACTTGTCATGGGTGTATCTTCTATTAACAGTCATCTTCTCCATGTGATGATAGCATAAAGGCTTAGAGTAAACTTCATTCCTTTCACTCTCCTCCTCCCCCAAGGCTAAATATCTTCCCAAGGTCCCACAATTAGCTGTTCTATGTAGTAGGCCAAAACCATTCACATCATGGGTATTGGGGACTTTAGACTTTTTGATGGTGCTAACTTTTGGTATACAAAGGGACAGAAAAAGATGGGGAGGTGGAAATATCAGAGGGATGCTTTGTTCTGCGCCCCTCCTTGTTGAGTGGAAATCAAGAGTGGTTGCTTTATCTGCAGGTGTGCTAAAAGATCTGAAACCTCACAACAGTGTGTTCCTCTGGTTCTCTGCAGTTCTTAATCTTAATTTCTTCATTAAGCAGCATAACCATCTTCCCTGCATATATTTTCTTGAGACAGTGTTTTTGCTACCAAAAGTGGAACAATGAGCTTATCTGGAGCCACTTTTGACTGAGTGGGGAATCCTGTGCTGTGTTTCTCATAACATTATTCCCACTGAAGCAGCAACAACTCAATACTTTTTGTCATATAACTAGGAACAGATGTTCTTTTGAGAGCCTCCTCACAGCGGTTAAAGTATAATTTGATGGGCCCTGGAACCTTCCTAATCTCTGGGCTCCCTTCCCATATTGTCTGGGCCCCCTTCTTGCATGTGTGGGCCCCCGCCCAGGTAGGCATTTGCAAACACTTCTCAGTGTCACATGTCTCGGTTATCACTCCATAAAAATATTTATAATCGTATATGGGAGGACAGGGCAGAAGTGGGACCCAAAGCCGCTTCCCCCACTGGGGACTAGCCAGCTAAGCAGTGCCCGAGCCTGGGGGTAGCCCTGTGAGCCTGTGGTGGGATGTTGCGGCTGCCCTCAGTTTCCAGGCCTAGGGAGGAGCAAGCTCCAAGTGGGGCAGCCGTACTGCCCCTGTTGAGCTGTGGATGGGAGCTCATGGACCAGGTGGTCCCAGTGAGGGGACCATAGGGTGTTCTGCCCAGTTCTTCTAGATTCTGGAATCTGGGCCCTAGAACTCTGGCCTGTCAAATTTGTGGGGCCCCAGAATCATATTCCTAGGCATTCCCATGTACTTTAACCCCTGAGCGCAGCTTTAGGGAACCTGTCCTGCCCCAGTGCAGCAGGTTTGCAGGGGGCAGAGCAGTGGGGCACATGACCTGCCCCAGAGCTGGAGATTTGCAGGGGGCAGAGCCATGGAGCAGATGACCTGCTCCAGGGCTGGGGGTTGCAGGGAGCAGTCGTGGGGCACCCAACCTACCCTAGGGATGTGGGTTTGCAGCGGGTACAGCTGTGGGTCACCAGGTCTACGCCAGGGCTGCAGGTGATGTCCTGCAAGCACTGGTCCTGGGCGCAGGAGATGATCCCCCCAGCAGCCCAGCCCACACCACATGCACCAGGAACTGAGGTCCCTGCTGGCCATCACCAGCAGTTCCCAAAGGGGGCAGCTGGAGGCTAGGACCAGGGCTGTGGCCAGGGCCAGGGGCTCCCAGGCAGAGGGTGCTCTGGGCCAGCTGCGCCAGGACTCACCTGCGGGCACCTCCAACTGGGCCAGTGACTTTCAGCAGTAGCTGCCTGGGCCAGAGAGAGGGAGGTCGCTCTGGGGGAGGAGTAGCAGCGGAGACCTGGGCTGAGGTTTGGAGGGGGCCAACCCTTGAGGCACCCACCCTGCCCCAGGCTGGCATGGCCCAGGCTCCACTGGCAGGGCAAAGGACACTGGAGAGACAGACAGACACATGCTGCCCTGGGGAGGCAACACACTCAGGGGCCACCGTTTTATCCGGCTGCTCAGAGCCCCATGGGCCAGACTTGCCTCTGCCCTATCCCCTCCCAAAGAGGCCAGGTCCATGCTACCCGCCCTCCCCCTCCTGGCTGCATTTGTCTCTGCGCGCTCAAGGCAGTGTGGCAGTGGGAGGCAGGGAGGAACATTGCATTCCACCCAATTTCTTTTATTTTGGGGGGCCCCAGAATGCTGGCGCCAGCATTCAAGCCCTTCTTTAAACCCTGTGTGGAGCACACCAGAACACTGCATTCTGCCTCATTATTCTATTTTTAGGGGCCCCAGAAAGCTGGCCCTTAAAATTTGTGGGCCCCAGCACCATGTTCCAATGCATTCCCCCTTACTTTAACTCCTGCTCCTCACCATATCCTATTACTTCACACTGCTCTTCATTACTCTAGCTTCTACCTCTGTTATCTGAAAAGACTGACACTCCTCTTGTACATAGGATTCACAAGTAGCGGGAGAAGTCAAGACTATCTTCTTAGTACAGCTTCTGGGTATATATCATAGAATCCTAGGGTTGGAAGGGACCTCATAGGTCATCTAGTCCAACCCCCTGCCAGAGGCAGGACCACTCCCACTAAACTATCCCAGTCATGGTTTTGTCCAGCCGGGCCTTAAACACCTCCAAAGATGGAGATTTCACCACCTCCCTTGGCAGCTCATTCCAAGGTTTCACCACTCTCCTAGTAAAAAAGTTTTTTTTAATATCCAGCCTCGACCTCCATAACCGCAACTTGAGACCTTTGGTCCTCGTTCTGTCCTCTGTTATTACCGAGAACAGTCGAGCTCCATCTTCCTTAGAGCATCCCTTCAAGTAGTTGAAGGTTGCTATCAAATCCCCCCTCAATCTTCTCTTCTGCAGACTAAATAAGCCTAATGCTTTCAGTCTTTCCTCATAGGGCTTCTGCTCTAACCCTTTAATCATTTTGGTTGCCCTCCTCTGAACTCTCTCTAGCATGTCCCTGTCCTTTTTGTAGTGGGGAGCCCAAAACTGAACACAGTATTCTAGATGTGGCCTTACCATTGCAGAATAGAGGGGAATGATCACATCCCTTGATCTGCTGGTAACACTTCTTTTGATGCAGCCCAGTATGCCATTGGCCTTTTTGGCAGCAAGAGCACACTGCTGACTCATATCTAGCTTCCCATCCACCATGACCCCCAGGTCCTTTTCTACACTGCTGCTACTTAGCTGAATGTTTCCCAGCCTGTAGCAGTGCATGGGTTTTTTTCGTCCCACGTGCAGGATTTTACACTTATCCTTATTGAACCTCATAAGATTTCTATTGGCCCACTGTTCCAATTTATCTAGGTCTCCCTGAATCCTGTCCTTGCCCTCCAACGTGTCTACTGGTCCCCCAGTTTGGTGTCATTCGCAAACTTACTGAGAATGCAGTCTGTTCCATCATCCAGATCTTTGATGAAAATGTTGAACAGAACCAGCCCCAGGACCGACCCCTGGGGCACACCACTCGTGACTGGCTGCCAGCTAGACATGGAACCATTGATTCCTACACACTGAAACCATTGATCTAGCCAGGTTTCTATCCACCTTGTAGTCCACCTATCCAACCCATAGTTCCTTAATTTGCCAATGAGAATGCTGTGGGAAACTGTATCAAAAGCCTTGCTAAAATCAAGGTATATGACATCAATGGTTCTTCCTGCATCCAGAAAACCAGTCATCTGATTATAGAAGGAGATGAGATTGGTCAGGCATGATTTACCCTTGGTAAATCCATGCTGACTGTTCCTGATCACTTTATTTTCCTCTAAGTGTTTGAGGATGGATTCTTTGAGAATCTGCTCCATAATTTTGCCAGGGATTGAGGTGAGTCTGACTGGTCTATAATTCCCCGGATCCTCCTTTTTCCCTTTCTTGAAAATAGGCACTACATTTGCTTTTTTCCAATCCTCTGGCACCTCCCCCATTCTCCATGAGTTTTGAAAGATAACGGCCAGTGGTGCTGCTATCTCATCGGCCAGTTCCCTTAGCACTCTTGGATGCAGTTCGTCTGGCCCCATGGACTTGTGCACATCCAGCTTCTTTAAGCAGTCCCTAACCTGACCTTCCGTCACCAAGGGCCTGTCTTCTTCTCTCCCATCTGCCACACCCGTGGTAGTGGGCTGGGAGCTGACCCTGCCTGTGAAAACTGAAGCAAAAAATGCATTGAGCACTTCAGCTTTTTCCTCATCCTCTGTCAAAAGGATGCCTGCCCTATTCAGCAAGGGGCCTACACCATCCCTGATCCTCTTCTTGTTATTAACATACTTGTAGAACCCCTTCTTGTTATCCTTTACATCCCTTGCTAGCAGCAACTCCATTTGTCCTTTGGCCTTTCTGATTTTATCTCTGCAGTCCCTAGCAATATCTTTATATGCCTCCTTGGTCATCTGACCAAGCTTCCACTTCCTGTAAGCTTCCTTTTTATGTTTAAGCTCAGACCAGAGTTCTCTGCTAAGCCATTCTGGCTGCGTCACATGTTTGTTCTTTCTCTTAATTGGAATGGCAACTTCCTGTGCCCTTAGCAGGGTTTCTTTAAAATATAACCAACTCTCTTGGACTCCTTTCCCCTTCAGATTAGCGTCCCAAGGGATCCTGCCCATCAGTTCCTTGAGGGAGCCAAAATCTGCTTTTTTGAAGTCCAGGGTTTTTGTTTTACTACTTTCCTTCCTTCCTTTAATCAGGATCCTGAACTCAACCATGTCATGGTCACTACTGCCTAGCTTGCCATTTACCTCTACCTCCCTGATCAATTCTTCGCTGTTTGTGAGCAGCAGGTCAAGCAGTGCTATGTCCCTAGTTGGTTCCTCTAGCATTTGTAGTAGAAAGTTGTCCCCAACATTCTGTAAAAACTTCCTGGATTGCCCATGCACTGCTGTGTTGGCCTCCCAGCAAATGTCAGGGTAATTGAAGTCCCCCATCAGCACCAGGGCTTGTGATCTAGAAGCTTCTGCTAGTTGTCCATAGAACACCTCATCCACCTCCTGCTTCTGGTCTGGTGGTCTGTAGCAGACCCCCACCACAACATCCCCCTTGTTGCTTTCCCCTCTCAATGTAACCCACAGACTTTCTATTGGCACGCTTCCACTTCCATAATGGAGCTCTGAGCAGTCATAGAGCTCTTTTACATATAGTGCTACTCCTCCCCCTCTTCTTCCCTGCCTGTCCTTCTTGAACAGTTTATACCCATCCATGGCAGAGCTCCAGTCATGCAGACTATCCCACCACGTCTCCATTATTCCTATAATATCATAGTTCCTTGTTTGTGCTAGTATTACCTATTCTTCTTGCTTATTTCCTAGGCTCTTCGCGTCAGTGTATAGGCACCTAAGATACCAGTTCTATTACATAAACCTCCTTGCATTTTTTCTTGAGTTCTCCTCCCCCACTCTCCTCACATATTGGGGCTTCAGTAGAGCACTTAAGACATTTATATCTATAGACTTTCAATGACCCAGAACTTTGTCACCTCTGCTTCAGGGAATTCTTAAGCATTCTTTAAGAAATGGAACAGGTTTAATAGGTGAGACAGAAAGAGACTCACCTACTGCACTGGCTAGGGCACCCATCTAGAGTCTTGGATTCACATTGCTACTCCAAACTGGGTAGAATGGTGATGCAAATCTGAGTTTCTCACGTCCTAAGCTAATGCACCCCACTTAGAAACATTTCATTTTGGGGTGGTAGAATAACCATTATCATTCTACTATGAGAAAGGACCTCCCAGCTCTAGGAGAGGGTTCAAAGCTGTAAATCCTAAGCAGAGATGGATGCCTGCCTCTCACTCAGAGTTAGATGCCTTAGACCACTTTCAGGGAGTGTGCTTAGGCACCCTCTCCCTGGCATTTCCTATCGGTTCATTGAAACAGTTCCCAACTCAGCTTGCTGGCTTCTGTGAATTCCAGTTTTGCTGGTAAGAATGAACTAACCTTCTGACTTACCCTTCCTTGCATGTATATATGCACCTAACATACTGCATTTTGTGCATCTGATGAAGTGAGATTATACCACAAAAGCTCATGCCATAAATAAATTTGTTACTCTTTAAAAGTGCCACAGGACTCCTTGTTAGTTTTAGGCATTGGGCTATCCCAATACAAAGAAGGTCTAGAGCAGGGGTCTTAAACTCAAATCACCAAGAAGGCCGCATGCTAGCCCAAGGGCCGCACCACTGAAACCTTTTCATACAGTGATACAAAGTATAGTTAAAATGAAAAGATAAAATGTACCATATATATGCTAAAAGTAAGTATGTAAGAATTACTTCCATTCAAAATGGAGGTATCATCAGGAAGACAAATAGTAAGGAAGTAAAGACACTTTAAATTTTGCATTATCAACTATTTAAGAAATTCTAAGTGTCATTGTGGACCACAGGAAATAACTTTAGGGGCCCCATGTGGCCCATGGGCCATAAGTTTGAGACCCCCTGGTCTAGAGACTGGGCACTTCTGCTCAGCCAGTGAAAAAGGGGGGGGGGACCTTATCTGCATGAGTACAATCATATCGCTTGAGTACAATTAAGTACTTAGCACAATTTCACTGTATATGAATGAACCCACCCACATGCTGGGCATGATGGGAAATGGTATGTATGGCTGGTTTGGATTACAAATCCCTGTGTTTTAACTGAAAGGAAAAATGAAATGTTGTTTTTTCATTCTATGCTGTCCTTTGATTGCATGAACTGTTTTTACCCCACTCTGATGAAAAAGTCACTATCACCAAAACAGAACTCAGAAGCATGGCAGACCCCGCTTTTCAGTATAGTGAATAAAGAAGGAGGGATGATGGGCTTTGGTGATTGCATGGCTCTGATAAAGAGGTATGCTTGCGGCAATGTATGATCCCTCTCCCATTGTTAAAAGATAATGATTCTTTGTAGACTCTTGTGTCATTTTAATCAGGGGCATGTTTCTGTGTTCTAAAAGCTGAAATCCAGAACTAAACTCAGGAGAGGGTTGAAATTCTCTGGAAGAGCTGAAATCACTTGAGAACTGACTGAAGACCAGCGGAGGTTGGTGCTCCTGACCAGCAGGAGCAGCAATGTGCTTGAGTGATTGACGAGAGCAGCTAGTGCGAGGCGAGGCAGCTGGCAGGAGTGGCTGGCAGGAGCAGCCAGCAAGTGGGCAGCTGGCAAGAGCACCAACTGGCTGGCTGGCTGATGGGAGCAGGCAGTGTGAGTGGGTGGGTTGCGATTGAGAGCAAGCGGGTTGGCGGGTGGAGGGAACAGCTAAGGGGCGGAGTCTAGCAGGCACCAAGAGCCATGAGTGGGCGGCATCTGTTGACAGAAAGAGCCAGCAGATGGGGCTCAGCAAGACCCACAGGTAACAGAAGACAACTGAAGGGGCTGGCTGAGGGCCATCTCTCTAGTCCCCAGAGAGGCGGATGCTAAAACTATGAGGTTCAGTATGGGGGTAATGGAGAGGTGAAAGGACACACTGTGTACACTGGAGTGGGGTGAGTTCTGCTGATTGGTTTTGTAAATAGCACACTGCACTGTCTCTGCAAAGCGGTGCTGGTTTTGATCTTTTCTCATATAATAATATTATTATTATTTATTAAAAGCTTTAGGTACTACAATCCAGCTTGTGCTTGCAAGAGGGAAAGTGTAGTGGCTAGCACCTCTGCTTAACATGCAGAAGGTCCTGGGTTCAATTCCAAGGGGGTTGGACTTGATGATTGCATGAGGTCCCTTCCAGCCCTATGATTTGATTTGATTACTGTCCTCTAGGCCGGGGTGTCACTGGTGTTGGACCAGCAGGGCTCATGCCTTGAATATTTTCCCAGAGCTGTAGCAGCCTCCCTGCATGCCTTAAAAGCAGGGAGATTCACTGCTCTCTCTCTGTTAAGTGCTGGGGGGCAGGGTGATTTTAAATCCCCTGCCTGAGTGGGCACTTTAAAAAGACTTGCAAAAAAGTTAAAGTGTTAAGTGTTACCGATTTTGCTAAACAAGCAAGGGGCCTGTGGCACTTAAAGACTAACACATTTAGTCTTTAAGAGCCACAGGACTCCTTGCTTGTTTTGCTGAACTGGACTAACATGGCTACCCTTGGAACTATTTTGCACATCACTGCTATGTGTACTGAGTAAAATTTAACCCTTTCCTACCTAACCTGTCTGAATCTCCATGGGGGGTGAGTGGGGAGGCTTTTCCCATTTTCAGGAGGGAACAATGTCTGAGCAGTGAGCGCTAGCAGAGACAATGTTCAGTGGGTCCCTCTGTGCTCCCTGGGGTGCAGCCAAAGTGCCACTGTGCTTGGAGACCCTGGGCCACAATCCTGCATGTGGTGGGATTCCTACTGCTCCCCAGTCTTCCCCATCTCTCCCCACTGTGCATCCTAAAGAGTGACATTAAGATATAATGATGTTATTGTGTTGTTTGTGTTGTTTTCAGTGATGTCAGTAAAAAGTTTACCAAGTTAGTTTAAAAAAAAAAAATCAACTTCATCTCTTCATAGCATTAAAAAAATAAAATGCAAGATTGGCAGCCCTGGTTCACCATTTCCAAATGTGAAAATCTTGGGCTGACCAAGGGATGAGGTACAATGTTCTCTCAAAGGCCCAAAGGCAGCTGAGCAACATATGTTACTCACTGTGCCCCCCCACAGGCCTGATCCTGCCCCCCCACTCTCCACATCACCCCCTTGTCAGCCCAATCCCAACCTCCATGACTCCCCAGCCAGCACGTCTTCCTCCAACCCTCCGCCCCCTTTGGCTGCCCCTGCCCTATCCCCAGTTGGCCTCCCCACGCTCCCTTACCTGGCCACCGGCGCAGCGCAGCCTGGCCCCCAGCTGCTCCTCCAGCCAGAGCAGCTCTCATGAGCATCCAGAGATTCTGCACGTGCTCAGTAAAAGCTTAGTCCAAGTGAGAGTTTTAAAAACTCCTGGCTCGGAGCCGCTCTCAGCTGGCCAGAAGACTTTGCCTTCCGGCCGGGCAGGGACTGCAGCTGCTGGCCATGCGCGACCAGCAGTGTTCCCTGCACCAGACAGCAGTGGGGGCTGCGCAGCTGCATGGCCGTGCAGCTTAGAGGGAACATTAAGTGGGGATACTTGGAGGGAGGGATCGACATATGGGGGGGTGGTTATATAGGGGTGGCCTTCCCAGAAGATGGGTAGTTGAAGGAAGGGAGCAGGGTAAAAGGCAAATGGGGGAAGAATGGGAGGGTTTAATTTGGGGTTTCTGGGCAAAGATGAGAGGGCATTCATAGAGGAACCTGGTGGGAGGGAAATGTTGGTTACTAGAAAATAGAGATGTGAGAGGAAACCTGGGCATTGGGGTGCATATCAGGCTAAAATATATGCCTCCCTATGTCATACATAGGGGTCAGTGTGGGAGGGGTTAAATGAGGAGTGGGGGACTGCATCAACTAGGAGTGAGAGATTTCATCTAGGGCAGAGGTGTCGAACGCGTTTGATGTACGGGCCACATTGGAGAGCAGGGCACTTGATGGGGGCTGAAGTGTGTCCAAAAAAATTTGAATCTGCGCATATCAAGTAATGATCTGTAATCATGATAGCATAGACAACATTGATTACAGTAAAACTGATCATGGGATGGATATGTCACAAAACAACAACACAGGGTACAAACTTTTCAGAAGGAATATTACAATCAAATACAAATCTATATTGAATATAAACTTAGAAAACAGTGTTTTAGTCACATTAATTCTGTGTACTGCCACTCCAAGATGCTTGGCATCTCTGCCTTAACCAGTAAATTAAGCCCTAATGCTGGAAAGCTGGCTAATGTTGATGCTATGATAATTAGATAATCTTTTTTATCATGTTGTCAGCAGAGACTGATAACATGATTAAAAAATTAAAACACCAGTTTACAAACTCAGTTTGGCTCTGTAAGAGTGGAAACTTACATTTCATACTTAAAACAATGCTCAAATAGTATCTATCTTCCCTACAGAAATCTTTAAATAAGTGGTCCTTTCACAACTGTTCACAACAAACTTTTGCTTGTTAATTAAACCATGTTTTGTGAAAGTTTGAAAAGGCTCTCATTTTTCTTTCCAGAAAGTGTCAGTGTAGAGGAGACAGGGAGGAATAGCAGGGGAGGGGTGGCCATGTGGGGTGGCAAGGGGTGCAGAGCAGTGGTGTCAGGGGAGAGGAGATGTGGGGTGGTGTTCAGCAGGGTGGTGGCAATGTTCCCTTGTAAACTGCACGGTAGTGCAGGCACATGGCCTCTGCCGCTGCCCTGCACAGAGAGCACTGACAGCCACACACGACTGGCAGCCACAGTCCCTACCCGAACAGAAGACAGAGTCTTCCATCCCTCTGAAAGCTTCCTCTGAGCTGGGAGTTTTTAAAATTCCCACTCAGAGTAAGGTCCCACTGAGCATGCTCACTGAGACCTTCTTCAGCTGGAGATGTGGCCGGTGCCAAGGCCACGCCGATATGGCAGCCAGGTAAAGGGGTGGAGGAGGGTAATTAGGGACAGGGCAGGGGCAGCCAGCCATGAAAGGGGGCAGAGGGTTGGAGGGAAGATGGGGTTGGCCCAGCTGGAGGGCTGTGGGGGGGGGGAATAGGGCTGGCTGAGGGAGTGACCAGGAGAGGGTGAGGGGTGGGTTAGGGTGGGAGGAGGGGATCAAGCTGGCAGGGGGGGGAATTGCTGCACAGCAAGCAACCTATGTTGCTCAGCTGCCTATGTGGCTTAGGGGGAACATAGGTGGTGGGACCCCTGCTACTTCCTTTCTCCTGCACCTCACTGGCTCCTTGACTCCTTCCCCAGCCCTGTGCCTTGAAGGCTTCCTTTCCACTGCCTTCTGCTATAAGGGCTTTTCCTTAGCCTACACTGTACCACAGGGGCTCCATGACCTGGCTCTGCATGGCACAGTGCAGGCGCCACTTTCCCTGCCCCAGCCCTGCAGGCTTCCCTTCCTCAGCCCTGTGCTACAAGGGCTTTTATTTCCCCTTCCCCATCCCTAGCCGAGCATGCTACCCTGGGGGCTTCCTGCCCCCCACCTCTTCCCTGCCACACACAGCAAACAGCAGACTTTGCTTTCCCTTCCCCAACTGCTCCCTTTCCCCTTCCCCAGCCCACCTCTAGGTCATCTCTCTAACTCTTTCTTACTTAGCAGGAAGAGACTGAAAAGACCTGTGTGCTGACTGGACCTATTCCTGCCCTGGGCCATGTGCACACGGGCTGAAAAGTCGTTGACTACCCTGACACACACCTGGGCCAGTCAGCTTCGGGGAGGGCAGGGTGAGCCTGCCTAGAGATCAGGTTCCCAGCTCTTGCTGTCCAGCAGCTCCGGCCCCATGCTGCTCTGCTGGCAGCGAGACAGTGCAGGGCGGCAGACTCTGGGGTCACTTGCCTGCTTGTATCCCCCTGCATCCTCCACACAGCAGGGGTATTTCGGTGGGGAGACAGGGTCCCACCTGGGTCAATAGGCCTGTGAGGTGGTGGGGTGGACTAGCCCAGAGGCTGGATTTCCCGTTCCTGCCTGCCTCACCCAGCAGTGCGAACCCTGTGCAGCTCTGCTGCCTGGCCAAGAGAGCCGTCCCTGATGGGAGGAGGAATTCAGAGGCCGGGTTTGCTGCTTCTGCTCTGGGCCACTGCACTCCACCTGGGGGCCCTAGACATTTGCCCACTCTTTCTCCCTCGCCCCAAGGATGGGGGAACCATCCCTGGGGGGAGAGGGAATGGGAGCCCAGAGGTTGGGTTTGCCACTGGCCTGTTCTGTCTCCAGGGGTGGGGCAGGGTGGGCTGACCCAGAGGCTGGGCTTCCCACTCCCGCCTTGCCCCGTGGGCCAAGCCCTGCACTGCTTCACTGACAGCAAGTCAGCGTGCGGGCTGCAGATTGTTGCCCCACTTGTCTCCCCATCCTCCTAAGGACAGCCAGGGAGGGGTGAAAGGGGCTGATGTAGCCCAGAGACTGAGCTCCAAGCTCCTGCCTGCCCCTGGCCTTCTGCTCATTGCCATAGGCAGTGGGGCAGCATGGACCCGGGACAGCTGCCCTTCTGGGGCAGTGAGAGTTCATGACCAGATTAGACATGGCTGTGGGCTGGATTCAGCCCATGGGCCAGGAATTTGACACCCCTGATCTAGGGTGAGAGGGAAGTAGAAGTTGGTGGAGGCTGGACCTGATTCAAATGGCTTCTATTATGGGAGGGATGTTTCTAGGGTATCCATGGGGAGTTGATGAGGTGGTCCACAGCAGCAGGAGTGTACGCAGAAAATCTGGATGATTGTGATTTATCAGGGGGTATAGGAGGAAGATATATGGGGGGTAGGCTGGGGGGGTGTATATCATAGAGTCTCCGCTGGGTATCTAAGTACCTTGGAAATGAAATGGGGGCATGAGTGTTTGAGGGTTGCTGTGGCTTCCATTCCTGGGGGGATTTAGTGAGTGGTGCTGGATGCCCAGTCTAGGGGGTAGGGCAGTGAACTGGAATCAAGAGCCTGACATGGGCTTTGGGTGGCACGTGGCAGCCCTCTCTACCTTGCCTTCATGTGGTGGAGAGACTGGAAGAGGGCCGCCTTGGGCTTGCACAAAAGCTGTGGGGTTCTGAAGCCTGACTAGGTGGAGGAAATAGAGCCGAGGGGGACAGAAGCTGAGTGGGGCTGGGGATGGGGGGGGGGGGTTGGGGCCCATGCCCCAGATCTTTTTCCTGTGCAGCAACGCTCCTGCCTCTAGGGCACCTAGGAAATAGTGTGTGATTTCCCAGGAGACTGGAGGGCCCTTGAGCCAGCTGGTGGTGTAACATTGTTAGGCACTCCGTAGACCCTAGCCCTTTGCTGCTGCTCTTTTGGCCTGGCAGAAGGGTTACACCTATACTTTGCATGGGAAGCCTGGGGGGGGGGCCTAACTCAGAACTGGAGAATCCTCTGAAAGCTGGGTGTTTCAGCATAAAATCTAAATCCCATTTGTGCATATAGGTCTTAAGGTTTTGACTAATCTAATAATCAGCCTTCCTCCTCCCTCTCCCAACCAATGGCTCATTTGGAATATTCTTGCTAAAAGTCCCCAGGGATCTAGAGGTGCATTGATGAGATGAGCTGACATTGGCTTCAGTGTGAAAACAGCAAAGTGTGAAAATTTTTCACTTTATTCCATGAGCATGGTGCTGCAGGGAAAAGGGAGCAAAATGCTGATTTCCTCATTCAAATATTGTAAATATATTTAATCCAGAAAGAGAGTTGAAAGGAACAGCTGTGGTGCTTGCTGTCAACCCTTGCACTACTATATACTGAAAAGAAATGGACCGATCCTCCGACATTGTCATGAAAGAAGACTAACTTGCAGGGCCGTCCTGGGGGGTTAGAGGGGTGATCACCCCTGCCCCACAGTTCCTTGGGTACCACACTATCCTGCCACGAGCAGGGCAGGACGAGGCCAGCACTGCTGCCCCCCACCCCCCATGACTGCATGGTCCCTCATTCCCTCCCTGCTGCTTTCGGCAATGAGGAAGGTGGGGGCAGGAGCACGGAGCCAACCTCTCCTCTGGGCCAGCTCACCCCGCCTCCAGGACAGGGAACAGCTGGCCCAGGGGTGGAGGGGGCCAGCCCAGAGGCTGGGCTCTGCTCTCTCATCCCTCCCCTGGGCTGGCTCTTCTGCCCTAGGGGCGGGGAAGGTTGGCCCAGAGGCAGGATGGGAAAGCAGAGCCCAGCCCCTCGGACAGGCCTACTCTGCCCCCAGCTCAGTGGAGGGGTGGGAGTGTGGGGCCAGCCTCTGGGCCAGCCCTATCCCCCCATGTGCGGGGCCGAGTGGTCAGCTGGGGGGGGGGGGCACAGGCCAATTGCCCTGGTCTCCACACCCACCTAGGGATGGCCCTGCTAATGTGTATATAAACTTGAACTGCCTAGTACTCTGAAGTCCAGAACCTTTTCCTTGACAATCCCATTTGAGAGGGAATGGTGTTTGTAGCAAACCTTTCAGCAAATGTGGGTGTTCACAAAGCTATATAATCACACTCCATTCTGTAGAGAAGCTGCTCCTTCCCAGTAAGCTGCAGATTTTGAAGGTGCCTGTGGAAGAACTGTTCATCACCAAAATTTTAAGGGCACTCACTTCTTTTTAAGTTTGGTTGAACTGTCAGCTGTTGTGTATGTCTGTTATCGTTTTGTGTTTTCCTGCCTGGCATCTCCAGCATGAGCAAATTATATAGAACAAAGGCACATGGCACTTTGCACTGAAGGCTTTGCAGTGATAATGCAGTAAACTGCGACTGCAGAAGCAGGAGCAGTTAGCTGTTCTTGAGTCTTTATTCTGCTAGATGATGCTACCAGTTCAGGATAGCATACAAAGTAAAGGCTGATGATATTTTCTGTTGATGTTTCTGGTATGGTTCATTCCAAAATGCAGCTACCTAAATAGGTGCACATTTGCTTAATCTAAGAGGATATAGTGTGCATGTGGCTGTGTGCATTGGTATTTGCCTCTCATTTGGCGGGCGTATCAATGTACCAACTGATGTCTGTAGTTCAGGAATATCTGGAGATGAAATTTTAGCACAGCCAGATGTAAGTTACGCACAACCATGTGGCCAAATTAATCTTTTCTATAACTCCATTGAAGTCAGCTATGTTATGCAAACAATACATTTGGCTTTATAATTCTGCCATTGAAATAAGTTGAACTCAGTGCACCAGTCCCAGAGTGCCAACTTACTGTAAGGTAGAATTCAGTACCTTCTTAACGCCCTGGTAATAGAATTGTCGGTGCCGGTGGTCAATGAGTTGAATAAACAAGCAGTTCATTAACACTTAGCATTCCAATGGCATTTTGCTGAAGTAAACACTTAATGTGATTGTGTTTCAGCTTGATTTAAGATGACAACTTTTGCATTTCCTAAATATTAATTAGCACTGAATTTCTTCTTATTTAAATTGTGAGGCAAGAAAGAAGTAGCCATGAGATATACTTCTACCTCCTGTCAGTTATCTTATCTGGGACATTTAAAAAAGTAATTCTAAACAATTAGCCTTTGTGTCTCAGTTTCAAGAATGAAGAAAAGAGCTCACTTTGTTTGGAGGGGAATGATTGCTGTCTGAGCCAAGTATACAAATAAATACCCTCATTCTACAAAGAGTAGGAATATGCACACGTGGAACTCTTTGAAGGATTGGGGCCTTCTGTGCACATAGCAGAATCCATGCTCTGCACCTATTCTATTTTCATGTAAACCATTGTCTTGCTGATTAGATTTTTTGCTTCTGAGGTTGGGATGAGTGAGATGCTCCATCACTTTCAGCATAAGCATTTAGGGTTAAAACTACAGGCATAGCAAATAAATACCCTTGCTCCATGCTACAGAGATAAACCCTTCAGCTTGATAGTCCAGCCAAACAGAATGCTTTAGGTGAATGGGCTGCCTGGTAGGTGCTTGGAAGCCATAATATATATATAGTCCAGTGGTGCTCTGCCAGTGTCATGTTTTGGCAGATTGCTGAAGAAATCAGCTTCTATAGGGAATCATTTTTATTCATGATGCATCCTTCCTAATGGGAAAGCCTCATTGTATTTAATAGTCACTTTGTTGTATAGGGTCCACATTTTATTAAAAAGTAATTCTAGTGATGTTGAGCACTTTTACTTTCAGGTGCCCAACTTGAGCTACTGAAAGAGGCTGACCTTCAGAGTTGGTTGGGTGCTTAGCAGACAAAATCAGGCCCCATCAGAACATTTCAGTTTGGATGTTGGAAAGCAGAGGTTATCAAAATCAGCAGTCAGTTGAAAATTTAAGTGTAGCGCTTTGGAGCTATTCTGTAGAATATAAAAGAATTATATTCTTGTAGAATGATTCTAAAAAGAGAAACAATCTGGATCTCTAACATTATTCTGCAGAATTTAATACAGTAATTTCTGCTGTTTTCAAATCTGTTACATTCTTCTAGCACATTTCTATAATGAACATCAATGTCTGTGCAACCTAGACTCTAATAGTGGAAGTACCAGTCCATGATTTTTTTGAAAGCTGCTGTAATTCCCAGTTAAGCTAAATAAAGTCACAAGCAATGTAAAGTCATAAGACTCTTGAACCATATTTATATTAATCTATTTCAGATCAAAACCATCCTGTAACCTGTTTGGATCCACCTGTCTGTGTATATATCTAATCCTTCCTTCATTTTATACAACACTTCTTATTGTGGCCTCAGTTTTCAAATCAGCCTGGGGGATCCAGAAGCTTAATTCTCATTAATTTTAATAAGAAATAGATATCCAAGTCACTTTGTCAGCTTTGTACTCTGCTGCCATTAAAACACGTCTTTCACTCCAACAGCCACAAGGGCATGGGTGGATCTCTTAATCTGGCCTATATTCAAAGGTGCTAAATATTCAAAGTTCCTGGGGAATCAAATGAAAACTCTTGTTTTCAGCACCTGGAAATCAAGTGATCTCTTGACCAATAACTAGACTGTGATGAATCTACCCTCAGTTCTGTGGTCCCTTTTCCACACTCCAGCTATGGCTCTAATTTCACTAATAATGTCATTACTATGCACATAGTGAGGCAATGGATACAGTATTTCAGTTGTCATGGACGGATGGCAGTCAGTCTGCTTTGAAACTTATGTCTTTGTTTAATACTTGATCTGTCCAGATCACCTCAAAAACTAAAATGTCTATATACTCAAAGAAGAAACTGATTGTAATTATAGCAAAAGCCTGTCACCAAGTGGCCATTTCTCTTCCTGTTATGCATTTAAAAGCTTTGGAATATCTTCTATTTCAGAGTTGTATTTTTAGATCTGTACTCTGAATGTGGTGTTGGCCACCTGTCAGAGAACAGCAGGGTTAATATAGCACTTGGTAGCGCTTTCCCATCTGTTCCACTTTCCATCCAGCCATGGAGTTTTACAAACGTACTCTCTAGGAGAGTTTTGACTTAGCCAGTGCAGAGTACTCTGATATAATCAGCCTGGGTATCACTTGACAAGCTCTCTGTGTGTGCCCACCAGGAGAGTATAAAGATTGCTAAGAGACAAATGTGATTGGAAAGTGAAGACTTACATTTTCAGAACATATTTTTATTTCAGCTGTCATTGAAATTAAAGGCTGGATCTTATGGAGTGAGTGTACAGGAAGATGGGTTAGTTGAGACTTCGATATTCTATCTAATGCAAAATTAGGATGAGGATGGTACAGACTGGGGTTTTCTTCAAGGTCTGGTTACATTTTGTTTTTCATATTGTTCTCTACATGACCAATATTGGTGATTTCGTAAGGTCTGCCAGAGAGTAAATACTGTTAGTAATCTGCAGATTCAGGAAGGGGTAAAGTCCTTATCATAGGTAGGGGAGTAGGCATATCCCTAGGGAACGTATTGTGAGTTCACACTATCTAGTGCAGCACACACTGAAAATGGGGTTCTCAGAAACATCTTTGAGATGAGTGTACAAGTCAGTGCAACAGATCTTTTGATGGAGATAAAACAAGCATGGAGTCCTGTGGCATTTAAAGACTAACAAATTTATTTAGTGCATGAGCTTTAGTGGGAGAAAATCCCACTTTGCAGATTCTTCAAATAAATAAATTTGTTAGTCTTTAAGTGCCACAGGACTCCTTGTTTGTTTTACTGAACTAGACTAACACAGCTGCAAATAGTGTAGTGGCTAGCACCTCTGCTTAACATGCAGAAGGTCCTGGGTTCAATTCCCAGGGGGTTGGACTCGATGATCTCATGAGGTCCCTTCCAGCCCTATGATTTGATTTGATTTAGCTGTTGTCAGTATTCTGCCCAGGTCTAGAAGTTGGGGTCAGGGATAGGGGGTGCTCACCAATTTGGTATAACACTGTTACTAGCAGATAACTAGGGGGTGTTGGGAAATTTGGGGAGTGTTAGGGAAATCCCTGGCTGCCCCTTTGGAACTTGGCAACATGCAAGGCACTGAATACAGTTGATGGAGATAAGCTGCTGAAAGAGACAGGAAGGCTACTGATTCAGGGACAGAACTTGGCACAAGGCATAAGTTTTGCATTCTAAACCAAACTCTGGCCTTAATTTTGAGGTGTTGGATTCCTGGTCTATTTTAAGTCTGGAACCCACTTAATTGTCAAGGGTCATTATAGAATGAGTTGGTGGACTCACTTCAGTTCAGTAAATGCACCCCATAAAAACCATCTATATGTTTGGTACTGATGGTTTCCATTTGGCTGACAATCCCAGCTGAGAGGCTTTCATATGGAAGCTGAAATATTCCCTCATGCCGAAGTACAATACAGAAAATACATTGGTGGGAGGAATGGAGCAGAGGCCAGAAGTTAAAATGCCTGAGTCTTTCAGCCTCATTGAGGATAGTGAGAATATTAACAATTCCTAGGTATTATTTAGTGCTTTTCATCAGTAGATCTCAAACTGATTTACAAAAAGGGGCAGTATCGTTATCCACATTTTATAAATAGAGAAACTGAGGCACAGAAGGGCAAAAGATTTGCCCAGGGTCACCTAGCAGGCTAGTGGAAAAGCCAGAAACAGAGGACAGGTCTCCTGACTCATCAGCGTACAGTGTTATTTTCCAGACCTCAAACTGTGGATAATTCAGGGGCACTTTGCCTTCAGTGAGCATTCCTGTACTTGAGGTGGTCTTTAAAGTCCAACGAAGGGTTGAGGGAGACAAGTTTTGATCCCATGCCATTAAAGCTAACAGGACAATTTCCCATTCATTTTAATGGGAGTATGATCAAGTCCATCAACAGAGCAGTGTGTTCTTTCTGAGGGGGAAAGGAGGAGTCGTCCTTTTGAGTTGTAGGCCTTTACCCTTTCCCCCAGCTCTAAACTTGCTAAGTAAATTTCAAGATTACAAAAAATCAAGGAGTCTCGTGGCACTTAAAGACTAACAGATTTATTAATCGCATTTGAGAACTTGGACTTTATTATGGAATACTAACTAAATCACTGCTTATGCTTACTGTGCCCCCCCCAATCCATGAAATAACCATGAAACGTGGCGACTTTTTCCAAGCAGCCACCATGAAATCAGCACAAATGTTCCATCACAAATAGACAACTGTGGAGATTAAACCAAATAATGACAGAGGCATTAGATCTCTGCTGGCTAATTAGAAGTATTTCTCATGTGAAGTCGGAGCTTTAACTCTGCTAACTTATGGTAGGCATGGACCTGGAACCAATAGTCAGAAAAACCTGGAAAGTGTCCAACCTCATCTACGGTACAGGTGGCTGCAGCAGAACGATGCAGATGTTAAGATACTGTTCATTGGCAAAATTTGCAAATGATACAAAATTACTCAAGGTTGTTATGTCCAAAGCAGACAGTGAAGTGTTACAAGGGGATCTTACAAAACTCTGTGACTGGGCAACACAATGGTAGATGAAATTCAGTGTTGATAAGCACGAATGCACATTGGAAAACATAATCTCAACTATATGTATAAAATGATGAGGTCTAAATTAGCTGTTACTCCTCAAGAAAGAAATCAATATGAAGCAGCAAACAAAAACGCTAAGAGAATGTTATGAAACTTTAGGAAAAGGAAGATAAGAAGACAGAAAAAATCCTATTGCTTCATTATACATCCATGATACACCCATATCCTGAATACTTCATGCAGATCTCATTGACCCATCTCGAAAAAAAAAAGGAATTGGTAAAGATATAGAAAAGGAGAATGAAAATTATTAAGGGTATAGAGAAGTTACATGTGAAGAGTGATTAATAAAACTGGGACTTCTCAGCTTGGAAAAGAATGACATGAGGAGGATATGACAGAAGTCTGAAAAATCATGACTGGTGTGGAAGAACTAAATAGGGATCTGTTAGTCACTCCTTTTCATAACAAGAACTAGGCTGGGGAAGGGGCAGGGTCACCAAATAAAATAAATAGGGCAGATTTAAAACAAAAACAAGTATTTCTGCAGAGCTTCTTGCTATCACGAGCTAGCCAAGACAATAATGGGGTTAAAAAACAGACTAGATAAATTCGTGGAGGATAGGTCCATCAATGGCTAATAGCTGGATGTTGACAAGTTCCAGAGGGGTAACCATGTCAGTCTGCTTCAGCAAAACAAACAAGGAGTCTGGTGCCCCTTTTAAAGACTAACATATTTGTTTATAATCACATACGCTTTCGTGGCTTAAAATCATGCTTCATCAGATGCTTGAAGCTGGGGAATTTATAGAATGGGAGGAAAATAAATGCAAGAAGGTGTAAGTCATGGGATCAGGTCAGAGTGTTACAGCAAATCAAATAGTTTCAGGCATCTAATGAAGTGGGATTTTCTCCCACAAAAGCTCATGCAATAAATAAATTTGTTAGTCTTTAAACGTGTCACAGGACTCCTTGTTTGTTTTTTTAGCCCAGATGGGTTGAGAGTGCCGTTTGCCAGAAGCTGGGAATGGCTGACTGGATAGATCATTTGATGATTGCCTATTCTGTCAATTCCCTCTGAAGCACCTGGCTTTGCCACTGTTGGCAAACAGGATACTGGGCTAGACAGACCATTGGTCTGACCCACTATGGACGTTCTTATGTTTTATCAGTTGGTGTATGGCCTGTTCACTCATAAATTAAAAGATTTTTTTCTAAGGGCTAGAAAGGACAGTTAATGATCATCTGATCTGATCGTCTGAGTTTCAGAGCTTTACCCACTCTCTCTGAAAATCCTACAATTTATTTTTGTTGTCAGACAAGGAGCTGAGTTGTTTGGAAAATATCTTTCATAATAGAAAGCTCAGAGTGGACATTCTAATTCTGAGGGTCTGCGTTTGTTACTTTGCACACACATTCAGTCGCATAAAGTCATTCTGATTTCCTCTCTCTGCTTGCCACTTTTCTCCAGAGGCATCTGTTCTGAAAAGTCACCTTGTCTCACTAAGATATTCAAAACTTGCCACCACTGTGACCTGATCAGTGGAGCAGCAGTCATGTTCTGTTTTCTTGAATTTGCAGCTAGCCTCCTGGTCTGTTAAGGTACCTTTGTTGGAATTTCAGTGACTTTTATGTTGCTGTTGTTCAGTGGGAAGTTATCACTGTGCAACTCAAGACTCTAATTGAATTTATGTCAAGACTCTAATAGTTGGCTGGCACTGCTTCTCCAAGCTTTGCAACAAAGGATTTTGTTTTGGCTCAAGCAGTTTCTACATGTACCATGCCTTTAAGTTCTGCTTGCACTGTTTAACAAACATTATCTGCTGTCACTGTGACTGGGGTGAGGATATATTTGTAGGAGAGAAAATGAAGTTGGGTGTCCACAACATGAAGTTGCCCCTATGCTCACCCCTTGTAGGCAGTCTTAACAAAGAGTCCAAAAATTTTATTACATATGGAGAATACAGTTACCATAACATCTGGCACTTGCAGGGGTTGATTCTGACCTGTCTTGTACCAGTCTAAATTAGAATCTAGCATTTGAAGTCCACCATGGCCAGACCCTCCAGTGCTGTAAACAAGCATGGCTCCACTAATGTTAATGATGCTGTGCCAGGTAGCAGCTGCTGACAATCTGGACCTCAGAGCATGTCAGGAAAGTAGCTCCATTTTAGAAAACGGGAAGGTCTCCTTTTCACAGCCTTCTGGCTGTGACTTCCACCCATGCAAAGAAAGTATAAAATTGCACTGTGAGCTAGCATCTTGCATCTGTTTTGCACCCACTCTGTAAATAGGTACTTAAGCTGGAAGGCAGCAGACGAACAGGCCTTGGGTAAGCTGAGGAACAGAGATTAAGCAGTTTGCCCTTGGCAGTAGGAGGAAAGAGAACCAAGAGTCTTGCTTCCCATCACCATGCCATAATCACCAAACCTTTAAGGTCCTGCTTTCAAAAGACTGAGCTGCCCATTTTTGATTCAGATGGATTTCATGACCTGGTGAACGTTTCCACTGACTGAAGAATTAGGATTCTTCTTGCTGGAAACGATAGAGATTCAAAGCAGTGATATAAAAACAGGAAATCTATTCCTTCTTTCAATTTGGTTTTGTAACTATTTTAGTGCTAGTTAAGTCATCCTTTACCATTTTAAATTATAAGATCCGAGACCAAAGTCTGTGCTCATTTATACGGACATAAATCCAACACCATTGACATCAGTGGTATTATTTTGGATTTATATCAATATTACCTAAGCCCTCATTAAGGTATACGTGCGTAACTTTAAGTTTGTTAATACTCCCATTTGAAGTCACTGAGACTTACAGAATCAGGGCCAGAGCAAAATTCAGTTCCACTTTTCTAATATTCGCAGATGCACAAATTCTCTTTCTCAAAATTCAGAGTTCCCCACAATAATATTAAAAGTATTATTTGACCCTTTTTCCTTAAATCCTATTTTATTCTAGTTTCTGCTCTCTCTTGGTCTGAACAAGTCATATAAAATGGCCAGAATCTATTAATATATTTCAAATGACTGACTTCAGGCCAAAAGCTACAGTTTCCTGTGACACAGCAGGAAATAGATGGAAACACTGTCCCAGCCCCAGAGTTCATATTTCTAAATTTGTAAGGAAGATCGAATTCTCCAAGGAGTGGCATAGAATCTGCACAAGGTTTCTTGGGTGCAGCAGTTACCCATAGGCTGTTTACTTTGGCAGTTAGATTTGTACAAGCACCGTCTGACAGTTGGCTCTATGTGGACTGTGACTCAGTAGCAGAAGAGGCAGTGAAACAGCAGTAGAGGACCTGAAATTTGACCCTACATCTACTTTCTTTTTTAAAAGCTACTATACATGCAGCTAAACAGTAGTAGCTTGAGAGGAACTCAATCCCGGTATTCTTTCAGAGCTCTACCCCAAATGTACTGCACATTTCAGGATGGTCCAGACTCCTGTAGCAGTTTCAGTTCATAGTACACCTTGACTGAGTAGATTGTGATTGATTTCATACACAAAAGTGAAATTACTGGTAAGTTTAATTATTTGCAAGGTAGGGAGCCTGTGTGGGTGCATATGTGTGGGTACGCACATGTGTAAATGAAGATAGTGTATGTATGCATAGAGACAACTCAAACTGGACTGGTTGCATGCATATATTTACTCACATACAATGTTGCTCATGTACATAGCTGTTTGCAGGATTGGGGCCAGAATTATTATATTTGCTAGGTATACAGAATGAACAAGAGGGAGAATGAAGACACTCTCTGCCACAAAAAGTTTAGCAAGTGTGGCCAAACTGTGGCTCTTGAATGAAAAGCTGTGGCTCCCTGAAGAAAGTCAGCAAATCAGTTTAGGAAAGTAGCCCCAACCTAGGAGTTCAGGAGGGGGTCAGGGATGGCGGGGAGAAGTGTGGCATGGTCAAGATTTTAAAAAACTTGCCACTAGCCTGCAGTCTTCTATCTCAAGCAGCAGTTAAGTTTTTACTGTGTAGGCCTAATTTTCATGGTAACCTTAAGTAATTATTAGAATCTGACATAAGTAGGATCGCTATTTGTCCTCTTTTTATGATAAAATTAAAGTGTGCAATGAATTTAAAACTTACTAATTCCGGAGTATGTAAAAGTAGATGGCTATAGGCCTCAGTCTGGCTCTCAAAGATTTAATAATCAACTTGTGTGGCTCTTGAGTTCCATAAGTTTGGCCACCCCTAGTTTATAGTGTAAAGTCCCTGATTATGCAAACACTGAAGCACAGTCTTGATTTAAGGACATGAATGGTCCTGTTGAGTAAAGTGACACACATTCGTTCGTAAGTGTTGCAGGATCAAGACCTTATAGAAGAAACTAAGAAGACAGGGAGCCCAGGGAAAGTTGTGGCGAACTGTGTATTGCTTTTTACATGGTAGGCGGATTGTGGAAAGTGAGGTTTTAGATGGGATATTAAAAGGGTGATTTAGAGAATATGGGTGGGAAGGGGATTCCATGCTGAAGTTGTGGGAGAAAGGGGGTGAAGTGAGGCTATACAGAGAGCTAGAACACATACCCCTATATACTGCATATTAATATACAAAATCTGTAATTAATACTTAGAAATTAATACTTTGCTTGGTCTTCCCAGCGTTCCGCACCACTAATAATTTCAATAGCCCCCAAAAGTAAGTATTTACTAATAATAAACATAATAATGATTGTAGGTGATTACTAGAGCTGTTTGAAATTTTTTGCTTGTTTTATCTGTGGATTGATGCTACTGTGCACAATTCCTCATTATACAACTGTCATGGGATGCTCATCCGTGCCCTCTGGGTTGTGATCTCTGTGATTTTCCTGTCCACTTGTGCACTGTGATTGTATGACTTGTGGCCAGTTACACCATGTAATGCTTCTTTATGGATGCTTACAACTTATTGTACATGATTAGTAGGACATGACATTTCCTACGACTTCATGCATGTGCACAGACATGTAGCATGTTTAGCGTGGCAGAAGGGGGTGGGAGAAAGACAGAGTTTTCTCCCAGGAGCAAGCAAGCACCTGGAGGAGGCAGCAGATATGCTAATTGAGTTCCTTGGCTCACGCCAGACAAAGAGATCACCTGGGCCCAGAAAGGGAGGGGTCAGGGAAGTTTGGAAACAAAGAAAAACACTTGAAAAGATTTGGAGATTTTTGCCTGGGACTGTCCAGCTTGAAACTATTTCAAACACAATCTGGACCCTGCCTGGCTTCTGGCTGAGACTGGCTATACAAACATCTCATGGCTGCACATCTTGAGCATACAATTGGACTTGGGTCCTGGTGGATGGGAAGCTGGATATGAGTCAGCAGTGTGCTCTTGCTGCCAAAAAGGCCAGTAGTGTACTGGGCTGCATCAGAAGAAGCATTGCCAGCAGATTGAGGGATGTGATCATTCCTCTCTATTCGGCACTGGTGAGGCCGCATCTGGAATACTGTGTTCAGTTTTGGGCTCCCCACTACAAAAAGGACATGGACAAATTAGAAAGAGTCCAGCAGAGGGCAACAAAAATGATCAAGGGGCTGGAGCACAAGCCCTATGAAGAAAGACTGAGGGAACTAGGCTTATTTAGTCTGCAGAAGAGAAGACTGAGGGGGGATTTGATAGCAGCCTTGAACTACCTGAAGGGATGCTCCAAGGAGGATGGAGCTCGGCTGTTCTCAGTAGTAACAGACGATAGAACAAGGAGCAATGGTTTCAAGTTGCAGCTGGGGAGGTTGAGGCTGGATATTAGGAAAAACTTTCTTACTAGGAGGGTGGTAAAGCATTGGAAAGGGCTACCTAGGGAGGTGGTGGAATCTCTGTCTTTGGAGATGTTTAAGGCCTGGCTGGATAAAACTCTAGCTGGAATAATTTAGTGGGAATGGTCCTGCTTTTTTTGGCAGGGGGTTGGACTAGATGACCTCATGAGGTCCCTTCCAACCCTATGATTCTATGACTATAAGGTCAATTTAGGTAGAGATATTATGTTACTGTATGTGTTTTCAGGGCTGTAACTAGAGTATCTGGTGCTCAGGGCAAGTAGCCCTGAAGGCACCCCCCCACCTGGACCCCAGTCCATTCTGGGCCCTATCCGTCCTGGTTGTGGGCAGCCGGATCAGACCCCAGTACTCTGACCGGGTAGGTCAGGTGCATTTGCTGTGGCCAGAGAGCCGGGCTGAGGGTTCCCTTTCCCCGCTGCAGTCAGAGAGCCCAGCAGAGATGCAGCCAGGACTGGATGGGTGTTCCCTGGTTGCTCTGAGCTGAGCGGTGGGATTAGGCGCACCCTCCCAAGCTGCACTGAGCTGAGTGGCAGGGAAAGCACCCCCCCTGCCCAGCTTATTATGGCTAGAGCCAGGTGGGGGGCGCATTCCCAGCTCCCAGACGAAATGTGTCTTTAAGGCACATTCCTCTTCAGGGCCAGGAAGCATCTGGCGTGGCTCCCTCTTTAATTGGCACCTGGGGCTTTGCTCCTTTTGCCATGCCGTAGTTACGGCCCTACGTGTTTTACCTTTTATTTCCTTGTGGTCACTCCTGACTCATTTATATTGTGATTCTGCCATGATTGGCCATATTCTCACTTAGAATTATAATCTTATCAATGAACTTGTAGTTGTTATATCCAATGCTGCGTGATCTTTAGAGGGTGTGAGTGAAGAAGGCTGAGCATGATCCATTTCTTTAGTAAATGGATGGACTTGACTATATGGTGTTTGGGAATGGGCTCCAGTCTCTGTAGATAGTGTCTCCTGGTGTGGTAACTTCGGGAGGGGATCCTTGCTCGAGGTCCCTCCCTCAAGTAGCCAGAGGGCACATACCCACTGTTTGGGACCAATTGCACATCAGAGGCCAGAGTGAACCGACTCAGGAATGAGTAGTCACTTGGCAAAGTGGGGAGAATCATGGTTCGGGAGTGGGAATTGGGGGTTCACACTGGCACATTGGACTGCATCTGTGGAGTAGCCTGTCACAATGACCAACCACAAGACTTTGTAAAAAATTTGAAAGGTTATTGCAGACTAGGGTGACAACATAGCAAATATGGAAAACTGGGAGAAGGAATGGGGGGAAATAGGAGCTTATATGAAACAAATCCCCAGACTTGAAAGTAAGGATTTAAAAAAAAAAATTAAAACCCTTCTTGTTTTCAGGAACCTGTGCAGGAGTCAGCTTTTGCAGTTTGGAAACAAGAAAATTCTGTGGTTTGCAAAGTCCTCTAAAGCCATCAGATATGAACCAAGTCTGAGGAGCACTGTGAACTGGAGGCAGCGACCTCTCCAGTGAACTGGAAGTGAACATGTGCACTTGTAAAGTTTATGTGGCCATGTGGTATAGAGTTCTGCTCCCTCCCAAGTGCATCACTGTTTAGGTAAGTGTGCTGCCAACACTGAAAACTTTGACATCTTGCATGTTTTATAAGTAACGAGTTTGTAAATGGACATATGGGTTGTGAATCTTCATCTTCTGTCTACAGTCATGTTTTTGAGAACTTTATGTTTGCCTTATGGATGAAGAAGAACTGTAAAACCTGTGGTAGCTCTCTAGTTGGTGCTCAGTTTAACAGGCTCAACTCACTAGCTATGGAAGCCAGGATGAAGTTTCCCAATAGTGAAGGCCAAGGCATGTGTCCACCTACATGCAACCTGCATTTATTCTGGAGCTATAGGTTCAGCTCTGAATGTGGGTGTGGCCGGAAGGAGGGAGGGAGTGGAGGGTCAGAGCCAGCACACCAACGAAGGCAAATGTAATGACCTAAATAAGTTTAGCTTGGGCAACTAGTGAATATAAGAAAAATCCGATAAGTGTTCTGAATGTCATAAATTACCTTCTGCAGTTTGCAAGAAGGCCAGATGGGATGGAGTGGGGTTCAATTTGAGGCAATGGAAAGATACTAAGGAAGTTACTTTAAGATGAGAGTCAGCAGAGGTATGTGGTAGTGGTGCTAGTTCTGCTTTTCTTTAACAATTGTGCTATGGAATAGTATCCCACAAGAAGAGATAAAAGATTAGCTGTCTGAGGTATTTGAAACAGGACTGTACAAAAACTGTGGCAAACAGACTGCCGAGGTTCTTTTACGGCTGCTTATCACTGTGGTTGTGACTGCCTTCCACAAGACAGAAGTGCAACTACTGTAAGTATCTTTTCTAGTCTTGCTAACAGGAAAGTAACCTAAAGGTGTTGATTTTATATATTTATAAATATGAGGGGCTTTGTACACATCAAGTTCCAAAGGGGCGGCAGTGTTAGTTTAGTTCAGTAAAACAAACAAGCATCTCTCAAAGGAGCTCAGCATCTCTCTCCACAAAAGCTCATGCAATAAATAAATGTGTTAGTCTTTAAGTGCCACCAGACTCCTTGTCTGCTATGTGTCCGAGGACTAACAAGGGAGATCTGAGGGGAGAAGATGATTTTCTCTGACAGTGTCAAGGCTGGTGCTGTTCCCATTTCATCTGGCAGTGAATTTGTTAGGCCAAGCTCTAGCAAGAGACTGTAGGGAGCCTGTTTGTATATGTAGAGGGAAATGAATGTGGCAGTTTATTCCAAGAGGTCAAACGAGGATTTACTAGAGCCTTGTTCCTTCCTGTACTGCTGTGTGGTGAAAAATTTTCTGACTGGATCCTAATTATGTGTTGGGATGGTCTTGAGTATGGGAAGGGTTTAGAAGCACTGCTATTAGTTCTTTCTGTCTTTAGCTCATCAGTAGTTGCATTATTTTTGCTCCTAAAGAATGACAAGATGAATAGGAGAAGTTTGTTTACCGTAATTCAAACCTCTGGAGAACACTTCTAGTCGCTGAGCACGCAAATCATTAATCAACACTTCTTTTTTAAAAATACACCCTTCTCACTGAGATGATGCCATTGTCTTCAAGAGAGGACTGTTTCTGGTGAACTGTCTCAGTAGAGCAGTTTCTTATGCAATAGTGGCATTTATGTCCTCCAAGAGGCAAACATTAATTTGGGTGGATGCTGACTCTAAATTTTAACTCTGTGATGGTCCTAATGGGGTGTTTACAGTTTCATTGAGGATCTTGCCAAGCATGAATTTACTTTGAAAACTGGCCTGAGATGGAAGGATGAGACAATACATATCTATCAGAGCCAGTTAAAAATCATCCTTCAAAACTCTTCTCCTCCCCCTTAAAAATCTTTTTTTGTTAATAAAATCAGAAAATCTCACAAAAAAGTCCATTTAAAAATACATCTTTTCACTGAAAATAACCAAATTTTGAATTGGGAAGGGGGCCTTGAAAAGCTTCTAGAAATGTTGGGTAGCTTCAGAATGAAATGCCTCAGACACTTTGTACAAAGCTCTTTTCTGATCACCTCTTAATGCTGGTGCGTCTGTGCCAAACACATTCCAGTTCTGGTCCTTTTATTCATGGGCATGTCCCCTGAGTCCTCTCTAGCCAAAGAAACCATTTTAAGGTCAATTTTAACACAGAGATCTCTTAATAACTTGGTTGGGAATGATCCAAGTTGACCGACTGCTCAAGTTCAGTCTGACTGTGTGCAACTGCAGAACTCTGTAAAATCCCCTTGGTCAGATTTTATTATTTGCATTTGCTTGGCGTTGTAGTGTGTTTTCTCTCAAGATCCCATTCTCTGAAGAACTTGGTGGGGTCTGATCTTTTTCTCATTGACTTGGATGGGACAGAATCAACTGCATAATGCTTAAAACCAAGTCTGTGAATCTGATAGCCTTTTAAAATCACTCTCTTGGATGAAAAGTGTCAGTGGACCTGTATTAAACACAGGGATGCCTTGGGATGGAAGTAAAAGCTAAATGTGGTCCATAATGTCACATAATTGTTTCCTCTATAGACTTCATTAGTGAGAATACTTTCTACTTCTGATGCATTTTTTCCAAGGATAGCTAAGTGCTTTGCAAACATTAATTAACTGAAGCTTAATAAAATCTGTGGACCAGGGAAGTTTTGTTACATTAGCTCTTACAGATGAGTAAATTAATCCAAAGAATAGAACCCAGGAGTTCTGACTAATAAATCCCCTTCCTTGTTCTAAACGATAGCCCACAGCACAGGGCAGGGAGGATGGGGTGAGGAGTAGGAACAGAGCTATTGAGGTGTTAACACCATTATAGAAGGCGCTGCTGAGATCTCATCTGGAATACTGTGTGCAGTTCTGGTCTCCCATGTTTAAGAAAGATGAATTCAGACTAGAACAGTTGCAGAAAAGGGTTGTTGTGATAACTTGAGGAATGGAAAACCTGCCTTATGAGAGGAGACTCAAAGAGCTTGGTTTGTTTGTTCTAACCAAAAGAAGGCAGAGCAGAAAGGAGATATGACTGCTCTCTATGAAAAATCAGATGGATAAATGCCAGGGAGGGAGAGGAGTTATTTAAGTTCAACATCAATGTAGACATGAGAACAAATGGATATAAACTGACCATCAGGAAGTTTAGACTTAAAATTAGGTGAAGATTTTTAACCATCAAGGGAATGAAGTTCTGAAACAGCCTTCCAAATAAAAGAGTGGAGGCAAAAATCCTAGCTGGCTTCAACACTGAGTTTGAGAAATTTTTGGAGGGGATGGTGTGATGTGACAACATAATCTGGCAATTAACCAGTCTTTGACTAGTAGTGGTAAATATACGGCCTGTGGTAGGATGTTAGATGGGGTGGGTTCTGAGTTGCTACAGAGAATTCTTTCTGGGTTTTTGACAAGTGAGTCTTGCCCACAAACACAAGGTTTAACTGATTGCTTTAACTGATATTTGGGTTCAGGAAGAAATTTTCCCTCAAGGCAGATCGGCATAGGCGCTGGACATTTTTTGCAATTATCTACAGCATGGGGCAATTCTTTGTACCTTGAAGTCTTTTAAATCATTATTTGAGGACTTCAGTGACTCAGTCTCAAGTTAGAGATCTGTTACAAAAGTGGGTGAGTAAAGTTCTATGGCCTGTGTTGTGCATGAAGTCAGATTAGATCATCAGAATGATCCTTTCTGACCATATAGTCTGAGTCTGTGAGATCTTCAGATCATGTAAATTGACCTAGTAAATGGAGCTATGTCAGCTGATACTAGCTGTAGATCTGGCCTGTGGTATTTTGTTTCGAGTTGATGATGTAAGCATTCATGTTCACCATCTGTATTGTGAGATTAATTAACTATTCTAGGCTCCTATAAAGAATACTGTCAACTATTTAATGGCTCATTGAGTTTAGAAGCATTTTGAGTTTTTCTTCTACTTTTTCAGCCAAAGATTTATCATGATTTGTGACTCGAAGTAATAGCTAGTGAGCTGTGAGCAGGACTTGCACCCTGTGATGTATGACGCACCCTTTGACAAATATGTGTTGATGGGCATCATTACATGAATGCTATTTGGTGGTACAGGCTAGCCAAATAATAGAATATTTCTGCCACTATCTCCATGGCAAGAGGCAGCTTTATTTAGTCTCCTTCAGCAATACATCCTCACTAAATGCTATTTGTGGGTGGTCTTCAGCAACATTGTAGAATGGAGAGGAATATTTTAAATCAATCTATGCCTTTAAAGATTTATGAACTAGCTGTGGTAGCATCTGCAACTGCAGGCATAAAATGCAACAATAAGCTGAGGGCAGAATTTTCAGAAGAGCTAAACACCCATAGCGGCATCTAACATAAATGTCTGGTTTCTGCAAATAGCTCAGCATTTTGAGTGCTGAGCATTTTCGAAAATCTGGCCCTTACTTTGGTCAGAGTCAGAAATCTTCCAATGGAGATGACTATACATAGTCTCCATTGCAGTTTGTTGCACTTTCATGTGCACAGTTGTCTCCCAGCAGCTCTTAGCTCATTTGGCTCCATTCAAACCCACATATCTTTTCTTTCCACCCTGTCATACTCAGTACTGCAAAATAGCACCCTTGAACCCCCATATTTGCCACTGTGAGATAGATATAGATATATAGTGTTTTGTACAAAGTATGCCTTGTGATGTATCATTTGAGGAGTCATAATCTGTTGAACATTACTGTCCAGTTGAATTGTATCTGTTACCATTATAGATGATGATATGAAGTTTTGTTATGTGTGTGTTACTGAAATATGTTATGAGTCTGGGAGAAGCCCGCAGCTGGTCTTTCTGTAGCAACAAAAGAGCAACAAATAGCACTAAGACAAATTAACATTGGGAATAGCAGGCCATGTGCTGAAGGTTTATTAAAGACAATCCACTCTTCTTGTGGGTCCCTCCTGGAGCATGTATAACATGAGAGTTGCTCTACCCTGTAATTCGACAGGGACGTAGAACATGTGATCTCTGACTTCATGTATGAGACAGCTTCTTTCCATACCCTTGGACTGGGAGGTTATAAATTGGAGGCTATGACAATGGCCCATGGCTACTCTCCTCCTCACCCTACACAGAAGGCAACAAGAATATGTGGAAGACTAGACTTTGAACTGGAGATAATGGTGCCAGGCTAAACAAGAAATTCAGCTTATGTTCTAAGAACTGTGAACTGCTAACATCACTTGGTGGAATGAGAAACTGCTTTATTCAAATCTTGCTTACTCTGATAAAGTGTAGAATTAAGACCTGTCATTTTATTCTTTTCTTGTGTAATCAGTTTTGACCTATGTGCTTACCAGTTAAATTCTGCCTTTCTGCAGATAACAAACCTGTTTTATTCTTACCAGTGAGTTTGTCAGAAGTGCCTGGGGAGTCTGCTCAACTTATAAAGACTGGTGCATGTCCCCTATCCTTTGACAAAGTGGCAAAATAATTAGTGAGCTTGCATTATTCAAGAGAAGATATTGAATGGGGTAAAATGGTACATTTCTGGGGTGCAAGGGTGGGAGCTAGGAGGATTTGCTAGTGTATCTCTTTGTATAGTTCATGAGTGGCTTGGAGAGCATTCATGCAACTTAGCTGGGTATGTCCCTGCATGTTTTTGGCAGAGTTATCACAGTGAGATGTTTGCTGATTGTCACTAACATGTCATTGTAAGAGACAGGGAGAAGAGTTAAGGGGGAATAGTAGTTTCCACAGGGAACCATCATACATCCATTGATTCTTAACTATGTTGTGCTGTATCATTCGGGGAAGTCGTTGTGGCAGTGGCTCAGATCAACTCTTCCTTCCATAGGCACTGCTGTCCCATTTTGTACACGGCTGAGCAATGGGATTGAAGGTTCCCAAGTACTTGGGTGACACTGATTCTATCTGAAGAGACTTACCTTCTTTTAGCATGAGCCAATTTCACTTCTTCACTCAAGCTTAATTGTATATGGAAATGTACAAGAAATGGACTGAAATTGGCAAATCCTCATACATTAGGTAGATATGGGATGGTAGCTATTTCTCTTTGATATCAAACAGGAATGAATGCAAACTAGTGGCAAAATAATTCTTATCCCATTAAAAAGTTTCTGAGTCAACTGGTCCCCTCACCTGGCACAGGAAAACAATGCCTCTTGTTTGTTGCATGGATAACCATATCACCTCTTGGCATTCATTCCTTCAGCAATAAGAAAACAGGAAGAGATGGGTAGGAACAATATTGGGAGAACAATAATCAATGAATTGGAAGACTGAGAGTCAGCAGCCAGACAATGTTATTTGAGGACTGAAGAAGCTGAAAACCAGGTGTGTTGTGTCTCCAACATTATGAATCAGTCAGAGTAAGGGCTGTTGAAAAGAATTTAAGCTAATTTCCTATTAGATGATTCCCATAATATTTCACTGTGTCCTTCTCATTACACATTGTGTAAATTGCAACTCCAGCCATCTCAAGTAAACATTTTCTTTTCATCTGCAAGATTTCATCTAAGTAAGATAGGTGTGCAGCACTAAATAATTCAGTGTCTGTAATGTGTGGTAACAGCATTCAAATGAGATATACAGAAGACAGACGCAATCAAAAAAACAATCTCCCAGAGTAGTTTTTTGGCAATAGGTCTGTTAAACCTTTGACAACCCACTTTGACACTAAATATTGAAGACAATTTGCAAATTCCTAAGTGAAGTATTGCATGCATAGGCTTGTGGCCTACAGCAATACATCCCAGCTTGATGTCACTTTCCATGATACATAATTTGCACCCGCTGCTTTTGAAATAATAATCAAGAGCTTGTGGGCAAAACTGATGGAAATGTGTGTGTTGAGCTTCCCACTTTATTGCACAAATTTATTGGCAATCAAGGTTTCTACGGAGGGGCAGCCTTGTTCTGGATTTTATACAAAAGGCCAAAAGAGGCTTGTGAACTGTTGTATAAAAGCTCTATGTCTCTGCCTTCCTCCAAATCTCATCAAGCTGGTACACCTTGTCACGAACTAAGCCCTGATTATGCACTGAGCACCATGTGGGTCTGTGCTAATGAAAACTGCAGGATCAAAGGCTTAGACTGTAAGTTCTCTAAATTGTGTGTGTGTGTGCATACACTTAATGCAATGGTACCCTGATACCCGGTGTCTCTAAATGTAACCTCAGTATAAATAATGAGGAAGAAAGGCTCTGTGCTACAAAGGGGATTAAGCAATATGGTGACTAGAAAAGCACAGGAACACCAATGTGACCCACAGTGCCAGAATTTGGAGTGTATGTTCTCTATACAATTAATGGAGAAAGCAGTGCCTCAGAGTGAAGCCAGCATCTTGGTGCGGAACCATCAAAGCTACCCAAGAGGTGATGATGATGGCAGAGGTGTATGTAAGCCTATCCTTTCTTTTGGAGATAGATGCATAAGTTCAGGATACAGGGGGGCACCTATTTCTTCTTAACAGACCAATGAATGGGATGCTGTCACTTGGAGGCAAGTGGATTATGTGCCCAAATAGTTTCTTATGGCAGTTAATTAGGGGCCTGTCTCATTCCACGCAAAACAACTGAAGAGGTGGCAACATTGCCTATTTTATGACTTTTAATCTGATGGTCAGAACACTTGCCTGGGACGTAGAAGACCCTGGTTCAGTTCCTCCTCCGCTCCTCCCCCCTTGGCCAGATAAGGGGAGAAGATTTAAACAACGATGTTCCCACGTCTCAGGAGAGTGCTGTAACCACTTAGGTATGGAATAGCCTTTAGGTTTTTCTGTTGAAGCTATTCCACTATGGATAAATGAGTGACAGGAATGAGGGAAGTAAACCCAGGATGTTCCACTTCTTCTGAGGTGGGTCCCCTAACAATCAGGTACAGAGTCAACCTCACTTTTCTTCTCTCTGATGGGAGACCATGCGTCCAGTCTCTCTGCTTTGATCACTTTCATTATTTATCAGCAATAGAACAGCATCAGTAGGAAAGATAGATGAACTCTCATGTTAGATTATTCCATAGTTTGGGCTTGGTCTGTACTGCAAGACTGGGTCAAAGGGTGATACGCATACTGCAGAAGGTGTACTTACTATCAACTTACTAACTTTGACTTACCTCAGTGCCTCCATTTGACTGCACCAAAGAGAAATGCCCAGCAATCAGACAGCCTTGTGCTTTTTTCAGGGTGGGATTTAGGGCATTTACTGGAGACCACTTTCAGGAACAACTGAGCAGGTCTTCACTGTCCACTCACTCAATTCTGCAGAACCAATCTAGGAGTGCTGACACTGTAGGCAGTGTAGACATACTGTACGTGGCCAGAACACTCTTAGGAAAAGTAGAATTTGAACAGGGGTCTTCTTTCTGTTCTGGCAGAAAGTGGGGAATTGAACTGGGTCTTCCACTTTTTAGGTGAATACTCTGGCAGGTAGGTTTATAGTACATAGGATGGGTGCCATCACCTTTTGCTCCTCAAGGCAGATTTTGAATGGGACCTGATTCAGTGGGTGGTTTCTGAGCACATCCAGCAGATGAACGCCTATGTCTCGAGCAGGCCTCGAGGCAGCTTCTCAGATTCCATGTGAAGACAACACCTGAGTCGGGAATGAAGCAGGCTACAAACTTTATTGGATTACAGCCAAATTAAACCCTAACACTCACCATCATGTAACCCAGGGGAGAACCGTATCCTCATGTGAGTGGCTACACCTCTACCTCAGGGTGAGTGGCCCCCTTCAAACGGACCAAGACCCCCAACTCTCGGCGTCTTCAGACCCAAAAGAGACTCACACTCTCCTTTCTAGTGGCTTCCCTTTTATATCCTGATACAAACAAGCTAGGGTTACTAAAGAGCAAAAGCCAAAAGCAGAACAAACCTGCTGCTTGAGCCAGACATGTAGTCCCCCCGAACCCAGAGAGGGGGGCTGCCACTTGGTGTTTAGCAACTTCCTCTTTTTCCAGGGGAGGCTGGCAATTTGCAGTTTCAGCTGGCAGCTTAGCATGACTTTACTTTGGTTCAGGCTTTTGGGGCCTGCCATCCCTCTGGCAACCCTAAACTGACGCGTGACAATGTCTTCCGGTAGGTGACCACTACAACCTATCTTTCCCAAGTTTATGACATGCTATGGAGCTTAGGCAGGATATTGATGCCTTACAAGAGGCAGGTGCTTGCATGCCTAGAGGCAGAACCTTGGGTGCAAGGAACTTCTACCCTGAAATCACAGGTGCCTATACTAGTGTAGGTATCTTGTGGGTTTGTTGGATCACAGTGGAGCCCAAACTGGGAATTAGGCTCCCAAGTCTGGGGTTCAACCATCTAACTACCTTTGTGGATCTGGCCCAAAGAACCTAAACAGATGGATATACAGTAAAATTCTAATTTTAGCCTTAAACTTTCCCATAATGGGTTAATGGTCAGCTTATGTTCCCTACCTCTGTACTACAAAAAACATCCCGTGCAACATACATTGCAAATTTCTCATCCATGTTCAACTTGGCTAATTTCTTACATCAGAGCTCATCAGCCCTCCCCTCCCCCCCAAGAACAATGATGCTGTTTTCTCTTTCTCTAATCCCTGCCAAGAATAAGGAGGTGTAAATTTATTTTCATCTTCCCACTCTGCCACTCAATTTGGTAAAAATAGCAAGCCAGTTTCTCAGCTGGTGTAAATCTGCATGCCTACATTGACTTCAGTTGGAGTGACACCAACTATGGTTCCATCTCATATGAATTATACTCTCCCAGAACTTCAGGTTTGGCATGAAGATGTTTTAAGCATGCAGTGAAGTTGGTCACTCCCAGCTGAGAGGCTTCCTCTTGTAGATAATAAATTGACTTTCTGTGCAGAGGTCTAAAACAAAGACACTACTCTACTCTCAAAACACAGCTTAATTGGGACTTAGGTGGCTCATGGGCCTTTTACTGGCTTGCTGCAGTGGGCTGAATTTTTTTAGCCACTTAGCACAGGGTGTTACCCTACGCCACTGAGACTTCCAACTGGCCAGGTTTGGCAATTTTGTGATCTGTCATTGTTGGTTTTGACTTCTTTTTCCATCCCTCTCTGCCATCATTTCAATGTGTTAGTAGACCTGATCTCCTGTTGCACATTTCATGTTTGAATTGGGGGTGCATACATTGGATTCAGGGTTTTGGGTCCAGTCACTTGTTCTTGGTGCTTGTTCAGTTTAGAAGTGCCTCTAAATATTAACCACCATTAGATAATTACTGCTCTCATACACCAAAATTGTATTCATTTCCTTCCTCTTGCCCCAGGGGTGCAGTTTGTCTGTAACAGTATAGGAATCATGAGGTTTTTAAAGCACAGTGAATTTTTTTTCTGGCTGAATTCAATGGACATTGCAATGCTCAGAGAAGAAAATACAATCCATCTTCTGTGAAATGAACTCAGTCATCCTTCAGTTTATTGAGCGAAAGGGAATACAAAACAAATCCACAAATGTCAAAAGCAGTCTACAAGGGATCATTTCATTTCTCTTTCCATTTGTTTCTTGGATTAAAATGATTTATTTAATCAATTTCTCTTAATTTAATATGGCAAAAAGTAATTCAGTTGAATATTTCCCCCTACTAAATGCATGTATGGTTAAATTTGTTCAGAGGGGAGATATTTGCTTCTTTAATAATCTCTCACCTGTAACATTTTTGCAACATGATATATGCCAGTGACAGAATTCTGGCCCTGCTGAAGTCAATGACAAAACTCTCATTTATTTCAGTGGAGACAGGATCTCTCGAGGTGATCAGATGATTCGTTGCAAATAAAATAGCATCATAGAATTTTTTGTTCTTGCCATGAATTTGTTTTCTGCAAATGCATTAGTTGTTTGTAAGTGTTTGCCTGTTTAATATATGTGAACAAATTTCATCCTGTAGGTTATTCCAACCCTGTTCTCTTTGGGCCATAATCTATAACCTTTACATGTATGTATGCCAAGTTCCAAAGGGGTAGGCATGATTTGATTTGCGGTTAGTCTGACCAAATCCTATGACTTACATTTCCCTGCATTTATTTTGCTCCCATTCTGTAAGTTCCCCACCTTCAAGTGTCTGAGAAAGTGGGATTTTCACCCATGAAAACTCAAGTGATAAATAAATTTGTTAATCTTTAAAAGTGCCACCAGACTCCTTGTTTGTTCTTTACATGTGTGGAGTTACTTAACTCGCAGCAAAGAGTCAAACCACATTCTCTCAGTCTTGTTCATCCTAGATGGCTCTTCACCCTTTATGTTGCCTTCACTCAAAGGCCTTTAGAGTCACATTTAATAATGTGAATAAAGGGTAGCAGAATCCGAATCATGAACTATTTGTGGTAGGTGGTTCGTGGTCAAACTCATTTGCTATCTTTTCTGTTCCTTGACTGGATACCTACTCAGAATCCACAATAATGAGGTTAGTATCAATATTTGAGAACGCCACAAAATCCTTCCCAAGCCCTTGTGAGGTTTTTTATAAGTATTATTCTTCCCATTCTACATATGGAGAACTGAGGCACACAAGGATTAAATGACTCACTTGGGATTGCAGAGGTGGTACCACCAGAACTACACTCCAGGTCTCATAAGTCCCAGTCTAGTGTTTTAACCACAAAGATGTACTCCCTCCCTGAAAGCTTGTAAGGGATAGATAGTGGAGAGCCTTCTGTGTGTTTGAGCTCTGTGCCAAGGCTGTACTTTAAACTTAAATAGCTAAGTGGAGGTGTTAATGGAATCAGAATCTCCAGTGAAAATAAAGATCATAGGGAAGCTATTTTTTTTTCCTGAAGTGGTAGATGATTATCAGGGAACATACTTTTCTTCCACTGATGCTATGCTATTAAAGCAAATTTAATATCATAAGCTTTTTTTTTAAGAAGCTAGTCTCCAAAATTGAAAAGGAGCAATAATGAAGTAGAAGCCCACCAGATATTGTTCGTTTAAATTGATATTACATTTTAAAGAGATGAATTCAACTGAGAAGTAATTAAACTGATACTCTGCCTTTAACATTTTTTGTATGAATTTAGGGCCAGAGCCAAAACTGGAATAAATCTATGCAAGTTAATGGAGCTACCCAGATTTACGGCAGCCGAAGATCTGGCATTTAGTGCTTAGCACTGGAGCCAGGTGAACAGTCCTGGGCACTGGAGTTGACTCCTTTTTCCATAAGAACTAGTTCAGACTGTGGCAATTCATGCTTCTCTATAGTGTCCTGTCACTTGTCCCAAATCCCTGCTGGACTAACTCAGTTGTGTTGTGGGTTTTTTTTGTTGGTTTTTTTTTTTTTACAACAGAGGCATTGGATGGTTATGCCTCACTTCTGACTAGACTGAGGAGAACTTTCAGTCCATGTGGGCCAGGCTCTCTTCAGCCTGCTAACAAGTGTGCCAGTTAGTCAAATCCCACCATTCTTACTCATGGTGGTAAATGTCATGCTTTGAGAGTAGTCCCATTTGAATCCTGGAACAAGGTGCTAGAATCTGCTCCTAATGGGTGTTGTGAAGTGAGCATGCATTGGGAACTAGACAAAAAATGCCAACTCATTTAGGCCTCCAAGCAGATATCAACTGACTACAGCATCCTATTGTTACCCACCACTTCCACACAACATGAGTGTTCTGTTGAGTTCATGACAGTTCCTCACTGCTGCAAGTCTTAGAGTGGGTATAGCATGTCCTGACTCTATACCAGAGGTTCTCAACCTTTTATGGGTCATGATATGGTTGGTGGTATATTGTGGCCCTACAGGACACATCGGCCCACCGCCACGAGGCTGAACCCAGCCATCCCCCCAGCTCTCCACAACATGCTTACCACTGTATAGCAACATAGTAATGTGTCCTGTCAATTCAGGAAAACATCATTATTTGGAAAATCACTTAAGCACAAGCTTAAATACTTTCCTTATCAAGGCCACTGTGCATATTTTGCATATGGGATAGCAGTTCACAATTCAGTACATTGATTTGACTGCCTGTATTTGAAATTCCACTTAGCATCATCTGCCAAGATGCATAGCAGCATTCAAAATTTCAGCATTTTACTACTGTAGCTGGGGTGAAATTGGTGGTTTCTTTTTTGTAACACACCACTTTCTTGTGACTGAAAAGATTCTCATGCTTACCAGAGCAGCATGTTTTCCAAAAAAGAAAATAACAGCAGAAGAAATATTTGAGGGATTAAGACAACTCATTTGCCCCAGGAAGGTTCATTTCCTTTAACAAATCTTGGCTTATTGGTGACACAGGCTTCCATTTGTTAGCACGTGAAGTACAACCAAGTGTCAAACAGCAAAAAGCACATTAGATATTTAGGTTGCTTCAGTGACTTGAAAAGTAGCTTTAAAAATTTATTTTTAGCACTGCCTTACAATTGTAGGAGCAATTTGCAATTGCATACCAGGTACACAAATGCAAGGCTACAAAGCACTGGAGAGGTGTTATATACTATACATCACACAGGCTACATTCCATGCTTTGACTGCTGAAAACCAGCCCCAACGGAGAGAAAATAAAAATGTTCCACCCAGTTCTGAGCTGTTGGGGGAGTAAAAATGACCCACAGCTTCTACTTCATGGTAGTTTTGCCCTGGCAGCCTATGGGATACTTACAGGAGATGTCTATGTAGCTCAAAGCTTGTCTCTTTCACCAACAGAAGTTGTTTCAATCATAGATATTTCCTCACCCACCTTGTCTCTCTGTGGAATAATTTGTAATCCAGAATCCCCGTATCACGGAGCACCTTAACTCTTCTTTCTCTTATGGTGCCCTTAGAAGGAGGGATGGTGTAGGGCTGCTGCTTTTAACCGTAGACTGCTTCATCACTGAAGGAATTCTGACCCTATAGGTTACCAAAGCAGTGCATCTATCCCATTGCTGCTACAAGTAATGTGAGCTTCATGTACAAACAATATTGGATATCTGCCTTAAAGTACCAAAGGGGTGGCAATGTTAATGTAGTTCAGTAAAACAAACAAGGAGTCCTGTGGCACTTAAAGGCTAACAAATGTATTTATTTGAAGCTTTGAAGCATATGACAAAGTGGGATTTTCTCTCACGAGAGCTCATGAAATAAATAAATTTTGTTAGTCTATAAGTGCCACAGGACTCCTCCTTTGTCTTAAAGTAGGCTTTAGTTCAACAAGGTTATATGGACTTGATGCAGGAGACTTTGGACAAAATGCTAGGGCCTGTGTTATGAATGATCATAATGGTCCCTCCTGATCTTAAAATCTATGAAGAGAGATAACTGATAGGAGACGGTGTTAACTATTATATTGTATGTATTGCAATATACTCTTTATCAGTCATGCACGTAAGGAGTGCTATGCAAAATTATTCCTCCTGTATCACTAAAAGTTGCGGTTGTTTTGCTTTTCAACTGGAGAAACTAGTGAGGTGAATTGATAGGGGGACTTTACAAGGAAATGTATAAATCCTTTTTTTAAAAAGGCAAAAAAAATACATTGTGCTGACAAGTGAAAACAATCACCATTTGTAGCAGTCTCAACCCTTCCCTGACTGTATGCAGAGGCAGAAAAAACAATAGATTTTTTGCATTTGTGGCTTAACATCTTATCATGCACTATTGAAATATATTTTGAGACTTGTGATTTGTTCTACAGCATGCTCCAATACAGCATGTGTCAAATATTACTTGCTGTTTCCAGTGATATCTAGATAGAGAGACATGCTAGAATATCCATAGTGGGCTAGGTATTGCAGTACTTATGTATGTTTTGTGTCTAACTGGGATGTGATATTGGTGCTTGTCACTGCAGAAACTAAAGTCCCACTCAGATTCCACAGTCTTTTCTTGATCTTTCATGACTTGTGTAATCATATGATTCAAGGAGCTGGGGCTTTTAAAAAAACACGCCAAATGTCCTAAACTCTTGAAAATATCATGACAACACTGAATAAGAAGGTCTGATTCTAGCTCCATTAAAATCAGGAGTTTTTCTCAGAAACTGTCCTGCTGATTGTGATCTTAAGAGTGAAACTCATAGGGCATATTTACACACTAGCATATCTCCCTTTTTACAAATGCAGCTTCCTTCCCTTTCATTAAAAATAACCAAGTAGGACTAATTTTCAGAGATGCTCAGTATCCATACATCTCACTTGAGCTGGAGTTTAGTAGGTTTTCAGCTCCTGGGGAAAATATTCCCTTAATTTACTTTCAAACTAAATCATCCTGCGGGGTAGGGGGAGAGCAAACTTCGTTTATAAGAATGGAAAGTTCACAGACCCACGCTGAGATCCTCAAAGGTATTTAAGGATCTGAATTCCAATGTACCTAAATATTTTGAGGATCTGGGCCACAGAACAATTTTGTGAATATCAAAAAGTAAGTTAAAAAAGACTTTTGTCTGTGACATTCATCCCATACCTTTTAGGGTGATCTCTCCAGTGCAGAGGGCCAGTAAATACTGTCTACAAATTGAGGCCCACTCAACTCCCAGCTTGGGAGTTGACATGGGTTTGAAATGGTGCAAAGGCCTTAATGCTGGCTCCTTCAGCTGTGAGCTGAATTACCCTTGGGTTAGTGTAAATGCAGCTAAAGAGAAGATTACTAGTGCTGACCAGACAGCTGTCCACTTGCTTGGGACACCTGCAGGTCAAGGGAGATTATGTGCTCATTGGGTGCTGTGGGGGAGCAAAGAGGAAGAGCCGGCAGGTTCTGAATCTGGCTCACTCTGCCTTGAGATCTGGAATATCCGTGCACTTTTCACCCAGCTATACTGGCACTACATGGCAACTTCTTTCCCCTTCCTACATTTATAGCTTTTCTGTTGTATTCACTGGATGATGAGTCATAGAATCATAGGATTGGAAGGGACCTCATAGGTCATCTAGTCCAACCCCCTGCCAGAGGCAGGACCACTCCCACTAAACCATCCCAGTCATGGTTTTCTCCAGCCAGGCCTTAAACACCTCTAAAGATGGAGATTTCACCACCTCCCTCGAAAACTCATTCCAATGCTGCACTATTCGCCTAGTAAAAAAGTTTTTTCTAATATCCAACCTCGACCTCCCTAACCGCCACTTGAGACCATTGCTCCTTGTTCTGTCCTCTGTTACTACCGAGAACAGTCGAGCTCCATCTTCCTTGGAGCATCCCTTCAAGTAGTTGAAGGTTGCTATCAAATCCCCCCTCAATCTTCTCTTCTGCAGACTAAATAAGCCTAATGCTTTCAGTCTTTCCTCATAGGGCTTGTGCTCCAGCCCTTTAATCATTTTGGTTGCCCTCCACTGGACTCTCTCTAGCATGTCCCTGTCCTTTTTGTAGTGGGGAGCCCAAAACTGAACACCCATATTCTAGATGTGGCCTCACCAGTGCAGAATAGAGGGGAATGATCACATCCCTTGATCTGCTGGTAATACTTCTTTTGATGCAGCCCAGTATGCCATTGGCCTTTTTGGCAGCAAGAGCACACTGCTGACTCATATCTAGCTTCCCATCCACCATGACCCCCAGGTCCTTTTCTACACTGCTGCTACTTAACTGAATGTTTCCCAGCCTGTAGCAGTGCATGGGGTTTTTCCGTCCCAAGTGCAGGATTTTTCACTTGTCCTTATTGAACCTCATAAGATTTCTATTGGCCCACTGTTCCAATTTATCTAGGTCTCCCTGAATCCTGTCCTTGCCCTCCAAAGAGTCTACTGTTCCCCCCCAGCTTGGTGTCATCCACGAACTTACAGAGAGTGCAGTCTATTCCATCATCTTAGATCATTGATGAAAATGTTGAACAGAACCGGCCCCAGGACCGACCCCTGGTGCACACCACTCGTGACTGGCTGCCAGCTAGACATGGAACCATTGATTCCTACACGCTGAAACCGTTGATCTAGCCAGTTTTTATCCACCTTATAGTCCACCTATGCAATCCATGCTTCCTTAATTTGCCAATGAGAATGCTGTGGGAAACTGTATCAAAAGCCTTGCTAAAGTCAAGGTATATCACATCAGTGGCTCTTCCTGCATCCAGAAAACCAGTCATCTGATCACAGAAGGAAACAAGATTGGTCAGGCATGATTTAGCCTTGGTAAATCCATGCTGACTGTTCCTGATCACTTTATTTTCCTCTAAGTGTTTGAGGATGGATTCTTTGAGAATCTGCTCCATAATTTTTCCAGGGATTGAGGTGAGGCTGACAGGTCTGTAATTCCCTGGATCCTCCTTTTTCCCTTTCTTGAAAATAGGCACTACATTTGCTTTTTTCCAATCCTCTGGCACCTCCCCCGTTCTCCATGAGTTTTGAAAGATAATGGCCAGTGGTGCTGCTATTTCATCAGCCAATTCCCTTAGCACTCTTGGATGCAGTTTGTCTGGCCCCATGGACTTGTGCACATCCAGCTTCTTTAAGCAGTCCCTAACCTGACCTTCCGTCACCAAGGGCCTGTCTTCTTCTCTCCCATCTGCCACTCCCATGGTAGTGGGGTGGGAGCTGACCCTGCCTGTGAAAACTGAAGCAAAAAATGCACTGAGCACTTCAGCTTTTTCCACATCCTCTGTCACAAGGATGCCTGCCCTATTCAGCAAGGGACCTACACCATCCATGATCCTCTTTCTTGTTACTAACATAGTTGTAGAACCCCTTCATGTTATCCTTTACATCCCTCGCTAGCAGCAACTCCATTTGTCCTTTGGCCTTTCTGATTTTATCCCTGCAGTCTCTAGCAATATCTTTATATGCCTCCTTGGTCATCTGACCAAACTTCCACTTCCTGTAAGCTTCCTGTTTATGTTTAAGCTCAGAGCAAAGTTCTCGGCTAAGCCACTCTAGCTGCCTCACATGTTTGTTCTTCCTCCTAATTGGAATGGCAACTTCCTGTGCCCTTAGCAGGGTTTCTTTAAAATAGAACCAACTCTCTTGGACTCCTTTCCCCTTCGGATTAGCTTCCCAAGGGATCCTGCCCATCAGTTCCCTGAGGGAGCCAAAATCTGGTTTTTTGAAGTCCAGGGTTTTTGTTTTACTTCTTTCCTTCCTTCCTTTAATCAGCATCCTGAACTCAACCATGTCATGGTCACTACTGCCTAGCTTGCCATTTACCTCTACCTCCCTGATCAATTCTTCCCTGTTTGTGAGCAGCAGGTCAAGCAGTGCAAGGCCCCTAGTTGGTTCCTCTGGCATTTGTACTAGAAAGTTGTCCCCAACACTCTCTAAAAATTTCCTGGAGTGCCCATGCACTGCTGTATTGGCTTCCCAGCAGATGTCAGGGTAATTGAAGTCCCCCATCAGCACCAGGGCCTGTGATCTAGAAGCTTCCGCTAGTTGTCCATAGAACACCTCATCCACCTCCTGCTTCTGGTCTGGTGGTCTATAGCAGACCCCCACCACAACATCCCCCTTGTTGCTTTCCCCTCTCAGTGTAACCCACAGACTTTCTATTGGGATGCTTCCACTTCCATAATGGAGCTCTGAGCAGTCATAGAGCTCTTTTACATATAGTGCTACTCCTCCCCCTCTTCTTCCCTGCCTGTCTTTCCTGAAGAGTTTATACCCATCCATGGCAGAGCTCCAGTCGTGCAGACTATCCCACCATGTCTCCGTTATTCCTATGATATCATAGTTCTTTGTCTTCGCTAGTACTACCAATTCCTCCTGCTTATTTCCCAGGCTCCTCGCATTAGTGTATAGGTACCTAAGATACCCGGTTGATTGCCGTACTTTGTCATTTTGATTTTCAATTCTATTACTTATACCTCCTTGCATTTTTTTCTTGGAGTTCTCCTCCCCGACTCTCCTCACGCATTGGGGCTTCAGTAGAGCACTTAAGACATTTATTTGATT
>ML681972.1:48219784-48246767 GCA_007922195.1 Podocnemis expansa | reverse complement strand
TGTCCATAGAACACCTCATCCACCTCCTGCTTCTGGTCTGGTGGTCTATAGCAGACACCCACCACAACATCCCCCTTGTTGCTTTCCCCTCTTGATGTAACCCACAGACTTTCTATTGGCATGCTTCCACTTCCATAATGGAGCTCTGAGCAGTCATAAAGCTCTTTTACATATAACGCTACTCTTCCCCCTCTTCTTCCCTGCCTGTCTTTCCTGAACAGTTTATACCCATCCATGGCAGAGCTTCACTGTCCTTCAGTGCAAAGTGCCACTGAGGCAATGCTAGGTATCAGTAGACTTTTGTGAATTAGATAATGTGCTAAAAGATGGGTCATCTGCAAAAACTATAGGGGGAAATAGCCAAGTGAGACAGGGTAGAGATCTCCTGTGGACCTTCCTGAAGCCCCACTCTGTTCCTGAAGCATTGGACCTCATTGTAGTTGACTCTAGGGTGGGTGTGGGGGATGTAAGTCTAAACTACTGGTCTGTGTGGGGTTTCTGTACCTGATGCAGAAGGGATGTGAGCCTGTTAAAGCATCCCATTATAGATCCTGGTCCCTTAGCTTAAGCTGCAGAGGCCTGTGCTTTTCATTTAGGACATCCGTGGTCCAAATCCTGATGTTGGCAAAGGTTCCCCCATGCCTGTGTGAGGATCTGACTACAGCAGCAGTTGTATGCTCAAGCAAGTACAGGAGCGACTGCTCTTTCTTCTTCCACACAGCTGTTCATTCTCTCAACCTGCCTTCCGTACCAAGGAGCTTGGGGAGGAATTGTGCTTTCTGACAGGCAAACCAGCTTGCTTTTCACCAAGGCAATGTAGAACTTAGTGGTTTCTGACCTGTTCCTAGTGATTAAGAATCTGTCCTACCAAAACTATCCGTTTGTCAGTGGGGAGGGGGCATGAGTTTGCACTGACACTGTATGCCCATCTTTTCTCTTTATAGCAACCTTGTAACTAACCCAGCTTGGCCCCATAATGACATCTGAACCTATGTTCTTCTCACAGCTAATGTGAGCCTCTTTCACTTGAGCTAAAAACTGAAAGGGGTTAATTTTTCAAAGGCACCAAAGGGCAGGTAAGTGTCCAACGCACATTTGTGGTGAACCTTATTTGCACTTATTTGCACAGTCGTCTCTGTTGATGCTTGGATTGGAAAGCAGCCACGGTGTGCTCTCTGCTGTATATCATGCATGGGCTCAAGGAGCTTTCTTTTTTGGTAGAGTAATTAACATTGTTAATGTGCAGTGAAGTATTTTAATAGACATTTCAAGTGCCTATTAGCAGGCTGTAATGCACTGTGAAATACAGTATCGCTGCCTCACAACCATACAGTTACTGCAGAGGCAATCCCTAGAAAATAAGTCACATGGGGTGGTGCCTCAGCCTAGCTGTTTAAGTATGTCCAGGTAGTCGGGGCAGCAGGGGGGTGCAGCTAGCCCAAGTCACTGTGGCCATGCTACCATTTTTAGGTACTGTCTTATGAAGATCTAATGCGGGTACATCTGTGCAATTTGGGAATCAGACCTCCTAGCTCAGGAATAGACATAACCATGGATGAATGGTAGCTTATCATTCATGAAGAATGGGTTACCTAGGTTATAGCTAGTTGGATGTTTTCTAGTTACCCACTTCCCCCCAGTGTTCATTAGTTCAAACAAAACATTTGGCTATTATAATTTTCTTAAAATTTTGCTTCAGTGTGGAAAAAAGAAATACCTCTTTTTCATTTTAACCATCATCACCTCTCCCTTCGCTCCTACTCCCAACTCCACATGGAAAAAAATGTTCAAAGAGTAAGAGGAAATGGTGCTTTTCCAAAGAAAAATGGATTTCTTCATCAGAAAATAGTAAATAAATTAACTAAAGAATGTTAAATGTGGCAGTCTGTTTCTTTCCTAATATATGTATGAGATATATTTAGGGTTGTCTGACCTGCTCTTGTCTAAATACCTGTATGGTTTTTGTCAGCTGTGAGTGTTTAACTGCAGTGTAGACATAGTCTAAGTGACTTGCCCAAGATCACCCAGGAAATCAAGTCTCTAAAGTTCTAGACTAGTGCCCTAAATGCTGGACCAGCCTTTGAAAGCAATCTACTAATTTACAATGGTGTAAACTGGAGTAATTCAAATCTGAATCAGGTCTGGATTATCTACAGGAAGCTAGGTAATCTAGCACACAGTATCATCAGTAGAATTAGATCTTTACAATAGCACCTAGTTGTCAGCTCCTGCTTTTTCAAACATTTATTAAATACGTTTTGACATGGAAGCCCATTGAGCATGTTGTTAAATAAAAAATGAGGGTGCTTTAATCTGTATCCAGAGGAGAACGGAAGTTTCTCAAGGGATTTGGCCAAGGTGCTGATTTGACAAGTTGGAGCCCTTTACATTTTGATGAGGACAGGGCTGATTTGGCATCTCCTTATACACTTGTTATCCTTGTGCATCAATAAGTTTGACCACAAACAGAAACAAAGGAGATATTTTTATTTATTTTTATTACAAGATCATGGTTAAGCCCAAGAAAAAGCAAAATCCATTTGACCATCCAAATCACAGTGAGAAAGGAACAAAACCTGACAACTAGTGATAGCTTATTTGTCATTGTAAAAAAAAAAAAAGAAAAGAAAAAAAAATAGAAAGAAAAAAAATAACCCACAACCAGATGAGTGAGAGACTGGAACTCTGCAAGGATGAAAATGTGTATGTATCTAGATGCCATTATTGATAAGACTAAGTTATTTAACACTTAAGGTCTACAAAGGATCTGATCGAAAGCCAGTTAATATCAGTATTGGCTTCAAAGAGCTCTGGATCCTGTTTTCTTCTTTAAAACATTTACAAGGAGGTATAGGAAAAATTCTTTGAAAGTGCATAAGTCCAATTAAAAAAAAACTACTTAAGCATTTAGGAAACTAAGGGTCTGATTTGCAAAGGTATGTAAAGATACAGATAGGTGATTAGTAGAATTTACAAAAGCAACTGAGCAGGTTAAGTGTGTAAGTAAATATGATTTAGGGAGACTAAGAAATCCAAACTGCTTAAACATTTTGGACAATTCTACTAGCTACCCATTTGCATCTTTAGGGACCTAAATGCCTTTATAAATGTAAAGACCCAATTTTTGAATGTATTTAATCACTTTTTGGAATTTTCCAAAGCACCTAGTAACTGTTAATTTTAATGGGATTAGACACCTTGGTGTTTTGCTGGGCTACCAAGTTGCTTTGATTCTTCTGAAAACATTACCCATAATGACATGTTAGTCTGTTTCAGCAAAACAAACAAGGAATCCTGTGGCATTTCTAAAGACTAACACATTTATTTATCACATAAGATGTTTTGGGGACAATCCCAGTTTATCAGATGCAAGAAATGGAAACTTTAGTATGTTAGGTGCATATATACATACAGAGAAGGGTGGGTCATAAGGTCAATTCAAACAGTTCCAGAAAGATAGCCTGTTAGCTTATCTCAGCAAAGCAAACAAAATGTTTTTATTCAAACAGTGTGGAAAAGAGCCCTGTAACAGCAATAACTGAGAATGTAAGAAAGTGAACAGAGGGGAAATTACTTTTGTAATGAGTTAGTCATTCTAAATCTTTGGTGAGACCCAGCATGAAGGTGTCTAGTTTGCATATGAATTCCAGCTCTGCAGTTTCATAGTGGAGTCTGTTTTTGAAATATGTCTTGCTGAAGTACTGTGACTAGTGTGTAGTCTTGTTTTTGTTTTGTTTTTACAGAATATACAGGTAGATTGAAATGTTCCCCTACTGGTTTTTGAACGTTACCATTCTTACTATCTGATTTGTGTCCATTTATACTTTTGCACAGCGACAGTCCAGTTTGGCCAATGTGTATAGCAAAAGGGCATTGTTGGCACATGATGGCATATATCACACCGGTAGATATGCAGGTGAATGAGCTGCTGATGGAGTGGCTGGTTTGGTTAGGTCCTATGCTTATGTCACTTGAGTAGCTATGGGGGCAGAGCTGGCAATGGGGTTTTGTTTCAGGGATAAGTACCTAGCTGTATGGTGTGTAGTTGCTGGTGATATCTAGCATGAGAAGTTCCTCTGTGGTCCATAGGATTGCTCATTACAGGATGAAAATTGTGTAGTGTATCAAGACCCATGGATGAATAGATGGGTGGGTGGGTGGATGGATGAATGAATAGCAGCAGGTAGTTGTAGATGAGGGGTTAATAGGAAACAAAACCTCTGTTACACTGTGCAGAATCATTCCTATACTCAGAGCCAGATTTAGGCACAAGCCATGGCTTGGGGCCTCTAAATATGTTGGAGATAACTAAGAAGATTTATCATAATTGAAATTGATAATGCAAGTAAGGCTTTTTGTAGGATGTGTGTTTTATTTAGCTGTTTTTCATTGCATCTTTGCCTATGTCTATATGCAAATATAATAGTTTATCATTTTTTATTACCCTTTCTGTTATAATGTAAAACACCTTTTCCTCTTTATTTTTTATGTTATGGGGTCTCTGAATCTTGACATAGTTTAGGGCCTCAGGATGTCTTAATCCAGTCCTGCCTATACTGTAATATATGGGCCTAGTTCTCTTCTCTGTTATGCTGGTGTAAATTGGCAGAGCCCCCCTGAAGTCCATGTAGTTACTTGAGGCTTCTGTTGATGTAAAATGGGGACAGAATCGCAGGATTTTGTTCTGCCATTTCTTTAACTGATGTAAGAGAGAGGAGAATAAAGCCACAAGATTTCTTTTCTCTTGTTTCAAGTACGTGAAAGTTATCTCTGATTTTTTTGTTAATTTAATCCTGCTCCCATTGAAACCAGTGGAGCTTTAGCAACTTATTTCTTGGGAGTGGTATTTTTATTTAAGGAGTTCTGCCCTCTCCCTCTTCTCATGCTCACCTGATGTCTCATCTTCTAAGATGACAACTGTTTTCACATGAGAGGATGCCCCAGGATGAAAAAGAAAGGACGTGTTATCTTTGACTATGTGGTTGAATGCATCTTTTTCTTTATAGATAGAGTAGTTTGATGTGGAAATTCAGGACCAGATCTAGCACAGAAGCAAGATCGGTCATTGCCCAAGGCAGCTAAATATTAGGAGCAGCAAAATTTTGCATGACTGTGTACATTGGTGGCTGTACAGTGCTACTGGTGAATATTTCCTGGTTTGCCTAGGGCAGCAGAATCCCTAGAGCTAGACTTGTATAAAATATAGAATTTATTCTGTTATTTCCCAGACTGTATATCTTGTCTGTTACCAGGTACTTCCTTTATGCTAAAGTTTGCCATTAAGGGTCAAAATCTTTTCTCAATTAAACCCACAGTGACTCGACTGAAGGCAGGTTTACATTCATCTAAGCAGGAGCAGAATTTGGCCCCCAAAAATTGCAGAAGTTAATTTAGCCTCTTCTTTAAGAAAATAATCTTTGCTAGAGAATAATCCCAATAATAATGTTGACTTTGTTCTTGTGGAAAGAGAAATATTGTGTTTGTTTGGAGAAAAAAAATATGATGCATCCTGAGGGCCAAATTCTGCTGTTGGTTCCACTGATGTGACTTTTAAGTAACCTGGTGTCTTTAAATTTTTGCACAATGAGTTAAGTCTCAACCCCTAGGGTTTTAACCATAGATCTTCCTTCTTCTGGATGGAATGGAGACATCAAATATAATTGGGATTTCTTAGGAATTTAATGGAATTAGGCCCCCAACTCCCATTGGAATTCAATGGGATTTGAGTACACTTACACCTCTTTGAAAATTCCAGCTTGTATATTCTGATACAAGAAAGGCCAGTGGTTCCTTTAACGTACAGAACATTGCTTAGGTCTATTTTCATATGACTGAATGCTAAATAGCTGTTATAGGCCTTTTCATTTAGCAAAAACTCTAGTGGCAGGGGAGGGGAGTGAATGCAGTAATAGAGAGAGAATGAGGCACAGAAGGGTTTGCAATAGTGGATCCAAATACTGTGTTCCTAAGGTCTGTATCATATCTTCAGCAGTAGATGGTAACTGATTATTTAATGGAAAGTGAACTCTGTAATGCACTAAACCAGCGGTTCTTAGCCACTTTGTCAGAACACACCACTGTGTCACCACACAGTTGTAAGTGTGTTATGAAGACCTGAGTGGGAGGCTGGATTTGGCCTGGGGGTGTGGGCTGGTGTGTCCTGTAGGGTTGCACTCGCCAACAAGTGTGCTGTGACCTGCAAAAGGTTGAGAACTACTGCACTAAACCACAGTGCAGCAAGGTATGTTCCCTGAAGCATGTGACTGGGTTACCACTACCTTTGTACTATGGATAACTTCGAAAGACTAAGTGACTTTGGCTTTGAGATTCATTAATAGTGAGGAAAACAATGACCTGTTGTAGAGTGTAAGTGGAAGATTGTGGTTACTTTGAGAAATTGGCAGCCAGAAATCTTGGCTTTTACTCCTGGCTCTAACTCTAACTCTGGTTTGGCCTGATCACTCATGGTCTAATTGTCCGAGGCATTAAATGCTCATAGCTTCCATTGGCTTCGGTCGGAGTTGTGACTGCTGAGCACTTCTGGGAAAAAAAATCATTAACATCTCTTTGCCTCAGTTTACACATCTGTAAAATAAGGATCCCAATGTAACCCCCTCCCTTTTCTCCCTATACTTGGGAGCAGGCAACACTCACGTGTGCACAGACGCCTAAGTTTGATGACAAGGAGATCCTGAGTTTCCCACTGGCAATGTTGGGATTGTGGGAATCGTCTATCTACTCTTCTGCTGCAGTCCCTTTGCTTTACAGAAAATTAAACTTGTCAGTGCCTCCACCTGACTGGATCCAGTACATGCTCAGTGGTGTGCCTTGGGAGTCTCCAGGACTAAATCCATGCGGCTAAGAATAATCTGTAGGATGGGTCTAATCCAAATTTATTAATTATATATACAATATATTCAAGGTGCTTAAATTGCATGTAACAAATCTTTATTTAACAAAGAAACTTATCATAACAGGATGGAATTGAATATTGCTACTAATTTAAATACACAGGGCCAAGTAAACAAATCAGTAAACAGACATGGAATACAGTTTAAAGGAAATTTATCTAACTGGAGTTTTCACAGCCCTTTTTCCAACTCAGAGGGCACACTTCCCAGAGTTCAGAACCCCAACCCCTTGCTTGCGTGGGCATGCTTGGAAGATCAATGAAGGAGACAAGGCAGCTCTCTGCTGGTCCAGTGTAACCAGTCGGAAACACGCTGAAGATCCAGAGTGAGCCCAACCAATGGTCTGTAGTCTTGGCCCTGGTTCAAAGGGACTGCCACACTGCCTCCCCTCAGGCCCAGTCAGTCACTCGGTGGACTCCCTTTCTTTGCAAGCCCTGCTCGAGATTGGAGTGGGGGAAGACAGACGCTCACACCCTCAGTGCAGATCCAGCTCAGCCAGCTCTAGGTTCAGACCCTGCTTTGGGCTGAGTGAGCCACCAACCTCTGAAGCGCCCAGCTTGAGTGAGCCTCCAGCTGTCGCAAGAACCCCAGGAACAGTCTCCAGCAGCTTCCAGATTCAGCCGTGTCTCTCTCTCTCCAAATGGAGACCCCTTTGACCCCCTGTTTTTCCTGGAGTGGCCGGGAGGGTCTTTCTCCCTTTCCCATGGGACCATGGGAGTTGTAGTCTCTCTGTGGAAGAACTTACAACACATAGGAACTGCTTAGATGTTAATCACCTGCTTGAATTCAGAGGCCCCTAAAGTACAGAGTGCCTACACCAACATTGATGTGAAGAGGGAGGGAGAGAAACACCTGAATTTTCACAGGCTGTTAACTGTCACACTATGTTTGGAAGAGCTCAGATCATCCCAGATAGAAAGTCCATACTTGCAACGCAGACAGCATTACTCAGCAGAGATGGTCTCTGTGTTTGATTATAAAAAAACACCCAGGCTATTAATTGTGGTGGATTTCTATTGTGTTAGACATGTCCAAGCAAACAGATACAATCTGTGTGTGTGACCTCAGCCATGTGAATCTAAGGGTTAATCCTGCAAAGTGCTTAGCACTGCCTGTGAAGTACTGAGTGTTCCCATCCCCCAGTTTCTGAGAACTTGGCAGGAAGAGTGAGAATAGAGCATGCTCTGTGTCTCTCAGGATCAGGCCTCCAAAGCACAGGATCAGGCCTGGAGTGACTGCAAACAGGGTGTGAAAAGTCACACCACTGGAAGACTGTGACAGTATTTGCGATGGATCTTTCCAATGGAGAATGCTCTCATAACCTGTTCCTGCATTCAGCTAGCACTTGTCAGATAAGATTAGGAGGGGGTAGATGACATGGATAGGAAAAGGAAGATTTTCCAGTGGTGTGATACAGTGATAAAGCCCATTGTGCTATTGGACAGTATGTCAAATTTCACTCTCCACCAGAAATCTGTCTTATTAAAACAAATAACAACCCACTAAAATTATAGGTTTTGAAGGAGACTGTCACAGACAATGTGTAAGTTAAGTTTGAAGTGCAGGCTTTTCTCAAGTAAGTAGTTATTTTTTGAGGGGGTGGAGGTGCCCAATTGCAGATGCCTTAAACCTGATTTTAAGAAAGTAGGTGCTCAAGTCTTTTCAAAATTAGGCCCTTTTCAAGTGTCTCAATTTGGGCACTCAAAATCATTGGTTTGCCTAAAGGCTAGGGCACTTCTTTGGATCTTATGAGACCTGGACTTTATTACCAGCGCCGTCACTGGCCTATGTGTAACCTTGGGCGAGTCACTTACTTTTCTGTGCCTCTGTTTGTCTTGTCTTCCCTTGCCTTGTTAGACTATTCAGGCCAAGAAACTGATCCTCCCAAGGCCCCTGATTTTAGTTGGACCCAGAAGACACCATTGCAGAAGAAATATCTGGAGAGTTTGCTTACTGAATAATTCTCTAGCTCTTGTGGTCTTTGTATTATATTCTGATAAATCCCAGGGCACTGACTGGCACATTAGAGACATAGGTTCTATTCTTGACTGCTGCTGGCTCTTCTGAGTGACATTGGAAAGACCTTTCAATGCTTTGTGCCTCAGTTTTTTCATCTAATAAAAGGTTGTACCTCGGTTTCTTCATCTATAAAATGGGGATAGTGCATTTATTGTCTTTCTTGAAGTTTTTTGAAATACTTGGGTGAAAATTGCTGTATGTGAAATAAGTATCATTACCAAATTCTTAGACTGAATCACTTTTGAGACATAAAATAATTCCATCTCTTCATCTGAACAATTTAGTATAAATAGGTGCATAGGTCTGAACTATTTAAATGAATTCCAGGCTGCCCTTTAGAAATTTCCCCACACAATACAGATCAGCCACATTTCTAAAACCTTTTCTGAAGTTTAATATGTTTCCTGTTTTTTTCCAGTTCAGAACCACCTAAATCATCCCTCCTTTCCTTAGTCACTTGACTGGAAGAGCTAGAGTCAGGGATGATTTTTCATGCACCATATGTTCACCATTTTTTATTGTTGTGTTTTTTCCTTTCTTAGAGTTTCACAGTTTTTATGTCAGTGAAACCATGCACTTCAAATTCTTATCCAGAGGTTTTGAGATGATTTTCTTGACAGATACAAGCAGTGATGCCTGCACCGATCTCAGACATGGTTTATTTTTATTCTTCTATATCAGCAGCTATTTGTCATGCTACCTTGGAGTGTGGAACTCACATTTATATGGTTCTGGGAGATGTAACTCATTTTCTGTTTAATCCACTGTCTGTCAAAGAGAGGGATTTAAGACAGAATACCATGGGTTTTCTGACATGGATCAGATTTTTTTTTGGGGGGGGGGGGCACTCTGTCACTTGTTATGTGATATGCAAGGGAATTCTGATTTCCTTAGAAAATATGTTGCTTGAGTAAAATTTTCAATTTGTACAGTATGTTGGATTGAGAAGTCATAGAGAATCAGCATGGTTTAGTGGATAGAGACTTAAATTTGGGGTATATTCCCAGTTCTGCTGCTGGGTGACCTTTGGCAAAGTTATTTTATTCTCTCATTTTCCAGAGCTGTGTCTGCATGGTCATCTGGAGGAGTGGTTGCAAGACATGCAGGCATTCCTGAGCTAACTCGCTAAAGGCAGCAATGAAACTGTAGCAGCCCAAGAGGTGGCACATGTTTTTACTTAAACAGCTATTCCATGCTACTAGGGCTTGACTGCTATTTTTAAGGAACTAGTTCAATCAAAACTAGCTCAGGTGTGCCTTGCTGTGCTACACTCACACTTCCCAGCTGCAGTGAAAGCCTCCCTCAGTAAAATGGAGTTAATGATACAGACCTTCTTTGGGTGTGCACTTTGAAGTCCATGGCTCAAAAATGCTGCCTCAGAGCTAGTTGGTATTGTTTGAAAGTTCAGCATGGTACAGATTTTGCTGTGGCTGATGGAGGAAGAAAAGACATAGCATTGACCACTACTGCTATTATTTGTTTGTCAGACAGTAGCACTGAGATTCTAAATATGATTTTCGTCCCACTCTAGCAGATACTGTGCAAACCCCTCATGAGAGACAGCATGGGTCCCAGAGAGTGTACAATCTAATCAAAGACAACTTACAAAGGGCGGAAGAGGAACACAGGCACAGAAAGGCAAAGTGATTTGTCTAAGGTTACAGTGGGGTCATGACAGAAGTGGGGCTAGAACACAGCTTCCTTAAATCCTAGCTTTATGGCTAATCCACTGAGACTGTGCTTATCTCTGATATATAGTGTATTGTCATTCTTTGGTTACATGCAGCAAACATTGGAAGCACAGACAAGGCCAGCCTTCAATCAGCAGGCTATTATTTCTCTTAGGATAACACCTAGAGGTCTAGTTGAGTTGGGGTTCCTCAGGAAACATTTGGTATGTCTATACAGCATCTTAAGCCCTGTCTCTGACCTAAGTTTGAGTCGAAGTCTTGCTATCATTCACACACAGATCAGTCTGGCTGAGGTCAGCAAGCATGCAGGACCCTGCTAGGGAGGTGGGTCAGAGCCTTCTGCTGGGATGCAGTTGCAAGTCCTGTAATTTTGCTGGACGGACACAGTTCAAGCCACAGACCCAAGTTGAAAGGACTTTGTAGAGAAGTATGGATGTGTTAGCATGGCGGCTGTGAGAGCCAGGCCCAGCAACTGTAAACCAGGTTTTCCGTGAAGTACATACATCAAGTTTGGGCTTGGAAACACCAAGTTCACAAGCCTGGCTCCACACACTTATGTTTAGACTGTAGTGTGGATAAACTGATAGAGACGGAAAGAGAGGAGATCTCTGCAGTTAAGAGTTGATAGTTTAAAGAGGCAAAGGTGAGAAGGGACACAGAGGCTCGGAGAGATGAAGAGACATACCTAAGGCTGACACAGAAGTTCAGATACAGAGTACAGAATAAGGCCTAGGTCTCCTGACAGGATAGTACCGTGTGCATTTGACCAACCTGCTATTACCTTTGTGATGCAGCAACAGATATGCAGGATGTCCTGAGAAATGATTCACATCCATCTGAAGTGGATAGATATCTTAACCACAAATTCAATGGAAAGTTAGGGGACAATTTCCTACCAAAGAAAGAAGAAAAATAGCCAATGATCTTCATCAAAACACAATAGTGTGTCATGAACATGTAGGCACCACTATTTTTCTAAAGATTAAAAGTCTTTGCAACAGTTGTGGAGTGTTGGCTTGAGCAAGATTAATCTGTACTGCCCAAACCATGTTAGGGAGCTGTTTTGTAATTGGCAATATCCTGTTTCAGCTAGTGGTTCTTTCAGACTGTCTCCTCATACATCTCTGCCACTGAATAAGAATTTTGCTTCCTTGGATACAAATTGAAAGAAATCACTTGACTGGTATGATGTGTCAGAACTGCAATGTTCCTGATGAAGAACTTGGTTCAAATAAAGTATAATCATAGGGATGAGAGAAATATTTTCTCTTTCAAAACTTTCAGAATGATGTCTAGATTAGGAAAATATGCTCTGTTTGAAAATATGTTGGTTAAAACAGTGTTAAGCATGACCTTGCATCTAGTGTAGACAGAGTTTAACACCTTTAAAAATATAATGGGGCAAGGGTGCTGGAACATTTGCAGGGGGGCACAAGCCGAAGCCCCCCTCTTCTCTGCTGCCTGCTTTACCAGTGAGCCAGTTGCCTTCTGTTCTGGTGCCACAGGAGCCCTTGGTGGACAAAAGGTGTAACTGCAGATCCTTCCTGGCAGGGTCTATTATGGGGGGGGGGGCAGGGGAGAGGTGGAGAGAAAAAACTGCAGGGAAAGGGAATTCTGCACTTATGTTTCTTGCGTTAAAAACTGGGAGGACCATGGCCTCCTATCACTCCGCCCACCATAGCCAGGTTCTGGCAGGTGTGACACAATCAGCTGGTACATTTTTAAAGCTGTTAAACTGGCTAAAATAGGTACTGAGTCTTTTTAATATGTTTGTAGGTAAGATGTTTTCAGACATGACTTATTTTTCCAATTGATTCTGACTACTCTGGCCTTGACTCAATGAAACACTTAAGCATGTTTTTACCCTTCTACTCATGTGTTCAAAGTTAAATGCGTGTGTGCCTCGATCAGACCCAGAGTGGATCATGCCATTGAGGAGGTTTGTGTGGACAAATATAATGAAAAAAATAATGTTTAAATGATTTATCTATATATAAAATTTTTTCAACTAAATGGACGTACATCTCCTAGTAGAAAGTGATAAGTGTAGCTGGTCCAATAATTTCTAATGAACTGTTTTTCTGTTGGAAAATACTTGTTCACTGAAAGTGAAATGTTTCACAGAAACATGTCACTTTTGACTAAATGACACTGAAAAACATTAGGATGCACTTTGGTAAGGTCAAAACATCCAATTTTGACATTTTCTGAAAAGAATATTTTTGTTTCTAAATGGCTTAGTTTAATTTTTATTTTTCTTATAACACAGTATATTAAATAAAAGTCAAAGTTGGAATGAAACATTTTGATTTTACAGAAGTGAAACATTTTGATTGGCCCAAAGTGTTTATCCCCTCACCTTTGAATTTTATTTTTTTGTGAATCTGTTATTTTTGTTTACATTCCATTTTGAAATGGAAAAAAATATCCAAAATTGCAGAAATTCCTGTAAAATGTGTTTCCTGCCCAGCTGTTGTGTTCAGCAGAAGATGAAATAAATCTCAAAGTAGATGCTGTGCCATTTGGATAAGTCCTGAGTTTGCAGTGACTTTTCTCACCCTCTGTCTTTCATTCCCCTTCCTCTCCCCCCCCCCTTTTTTTTCCTGCCACTGAAGACAGTCTGGAGAAAGATGAGATCCCAGCTGTGTTTCTAACTTCCCAATTTATACAGATAATGAGAACAAGTTGTGTCTGTAAAGAGTAAAAAAGCCAATAGCTGAAAAGTTGGGATAAGGTATAAACTCTCCTGTGTCAGATCATGAGCCAACATCTGACTGATAGGTGTTAAAAAGAAACTTTCCATGGGAACAGGTTTGTATAACTTCCTAGTGCACAGGTTTCTTGAACTCCTTCTGAAGTAGCATGTATTAGCTGCTCCACTGCTTTGATCCAGTATGAGCAATTCCAGTGTTTCTAACTTCTTTCAATTTGATACACACTTACACAGTCTCTTACTTTCCAAAGAGGCAGCCCTGTTAGTCTGGTTCAGCAAAACAAGCAAGGAGTCCTGTGACACTTAAAGACTAACAAATTTATTTATCACATGAGCTTTTGTGGGAGAAAATCCTACTTCATCAGACACTTTTGTATGATTCAAACACTGAGAAACAGCAGAATATGCAGATTCAATTATGTGAAAGCAGAATTAAATTGTGACTATGGATTCTTTTCCCATTGCAACAGGTGATTTGACCTTTATCTTCTCTATGTTCTGTTTCCCAGTGTTTGAATCTTAACAACTGATTTGATTTGCCGTTACAGTATGACCTGATCCCATGACTTACACTTCACTGCATTTATTTTCCTCCCATTCTGTAACTGCCCCCATCTTCAAAGCATCAGACAAAGTGGGATTTTCTCCCACCAAACTCATGCAATAAATAAATTTGTTAGTCTTTAAGTGCCATAGGGCTCCTTGCTTGTTTCACTCTCTTACTTGTTCCTCTTTCAGCTCTGCTCATCCTGCCTCTTTTTATCTCCTTGTTATTTATTTATGGACTGCTGTATCATATTTTAAGGCTTTGTCCAATCTAGTTTAAAATGATCTTATCAGTGGAGTTTCCACCACTTTCATATGTGAAGCTTCATGAGTCTTGGTAGCCAGAAAGAGCCCAATCCAACTCTTAGTGATATCAGTGAGAGTTTTGCCATTGACTACAGTGAGTTGAAGAATTTTCCCAAATACATTGACTATAACTATTTGTTGAGAGGTGTAAAAGGAAATAAATAAATAGAATGTGCTGTTTTTATTTAGTGAAGACAATGGGTTAGATACTCACCTAGGGCAAATCAGCAGATCTTTCAAAAGATTTATACCAGCCAAGATGACAATCTATCCAATGTCCTTAATTGCATAAGACAGAAGGAAGATTGTCTTTGTGCTGAAATGCTTACAGTCTGAGGGTGAAATTCACAAGGTGCACAAGGTCTCTATACCACTAAGGTTTTATTTGGAATATTTAAGTGGGACTTAAATGATGCTTAGTTCTTATGGTGGCCTTCTGCACAAAGGTGAATTTCACTCTAAAAAGGAGTGGCAGACTTGCTATTCCTTCCTTGGTCTTGGACTGTGTCACATGATCATAGCCTAAGTCTCTGATGGGGATAAATACCAGCTAACATGCAACCTCCAGTATAGGAATCATGAGAGGAAAATAAACCAAGGAGCTGAACTGAATACCAGGAAGATGTCCCATAACTGAGATCTAGAATAGTCTCCCCAGGAAAGTAGCTGAAGCTCAGTGACATAGAACATTTTAACTGGGCTGGAATGGCTGAAAAGTATGCTATTGAAAGCAATCTTTTACTGACAGAGGGATGAACCAAGTGACCTGCTCCAGCAGGTCTTTTCCATCATTCCTATGATTCTGTGTTGCTATGCAGTGTCAGATATATTTCAGAAGAGCATTTCTTTTGGGTGAGATACTTGTTATCCATCTAGGGCACTGGGCAATTGATGGTGCAACTTCATTGATACAGTGGACAAGATAGGTGAAGGCTGAGAACATTTATCAGTCTTCAGTGAGCCTCTTTGCAGACTGACTTTGGCACCTTTGTCACTTTAAGTGAGTTTATTGCTTCTTACTGAAAGGGCTAGGGAGGAATATAATAGATGAAAGGAGAGACTTGTGAGGAATAGAAAACACAGCTGTAAAAATGAAATAGATCAAGTTCAAAATGTGACTTGAAATAATTTACACTTTAGAATCTCAGAAGAATCAGAAGTTTAATTCTCGCCAAGCCCTTTCCAATGTCCCTTTGGAATTCTTAACCTCTGGCATAGCTGCTTCAAGAGCCCATCAATATTTATTAATTATTTTTATTTCATATCTGTATTTCATATGGCCATTCCCACTGTGCTGAATACAATACAAACCTCAAGCAAAAAAGATGTGCAATCTAACTATAATGTGAGAGGTTAATGGTGGACACAACAATCAACCAGGCTGGACCAGACAGGAACACTGAAATTACCATATGGCATATCTATTCCAGTGGTTCCCAACATTTTCTCTGCTGTGGCACACCTTGCTACCTTTAGTTAATCTGAGGCACACCACCATAGAGTTTCCAAAGGAACTCATGAATATTCATAAGCCAATGAGCCAATCCAGAGCTCTTTGAGAAGTTTTTCAAAAAATTTTGTGGCATACCTGCTCAGGCCTGATGGCACATCTGTGTGCCATGGCACACTGGTTGGGAAACACTGATCTATTCCAATTTGCTGAATACTTCTTTTCTCTCATGCTCCTCTTTTAGATCTGCCTGTCCTGTCTCATCTCATCTTCTTGCTATTTATTTGTGGATGGTCCTATAATGTTTTCCATGGTAATTATGATGGAAGCACCATCAGCACACCAGCTGCCTACTAATGATTCTTTCGCTGGCATCAGAATGCCTGCTGGATTTTAGCTCCCTAGAGTTCCCTCCTTTGACTGTATGGCTGGTGCAGGAGTGGAGGAATCAGTGTCTGAGGGTATGTCTATACTGATAGTGGCAAATTTGCCATCGTCAATGCACTCTTCTGGGTTCGATTGAGCAGTCTGTCAAGAAACTCAGTTGCTCTCCAGCTCAACGCTATAACTCTAGCCCTGTAACTGGAATAGTGCTAAGTCGACCAGATGACATTTCCATTCAACTTAGCACAGCATGTACATGGAGGTAAATAGGAGTTAGTAAGTTCACGGGAGATATACAAGGTATTTTACATACCTTGTGCATCCCCCATTGATTGCCGCCAAAAAGTGCCGTGAGTGTAGACTAGGGCTCATTCTCATTTTCAGTAATATGGAGAGGGAAGGGGGCATATTTTAAATTGTGTCTTTCTCATTGGCTTAACTTAGCACTAAGGGTTTTATCAGCCAGAAGCAGAGGGAACACACGTCAAATCAGGAAAAGCACAGATTTCTCACAAACACCCTCATTTTGGTTTTAGAGAAGGAGCTGGGAACTTGCTGCATCACTGCAGTGTTTCCATTCCCAGAATTTAATCGGCTAACTTCCACCTTGGTGCAACTCAGTGAAGGATGAATTTATTGATGTGTCCACATCCCATTTGTTAAGCTTTTACACATGAAGCAAGTTGACCAAATCAAAAGCCCTGGATCCAATGTCTCTGCACTTTGGGTGCTGTGATTGGGGGAGGAGGGAAGGACTCCATGAAGAATCATGCCCCAAATCCAGACTGAGACCTGAACTTCATTCTCTAAGTGGCTGAGCACAAACCTCCAATCAGGACTCAGGAAAAGCTTGGATCTCAGTGTGAATTTAACAGCTAGGGGCCCATCCCCCCTTTACACTCCTTGTAAGTGGCTGTAAATTGGCTGTCAGTAATAGAGCGATGACTTGTGGTGGCCATTTACTGTTTGACGGAGAATTGCTTGTGACTCTGCATATGGCCCTTTGCCCTGTTGCTCCGTCTGTAATTAGTTCTCTGAATTTTTAACTTGAGACTGGCTGTTTCTGAAAATCAGGCCTGTCAGGGCAGAACTGTCCAATCTAGAGGAGTTCATAAGGTTACTGCAGAGCTACATGAATGAACAAGCCAAGGAACAGATGGAACAGTAACTGGGAAGCACCAGTGCTAAAAAAATAAAGAATAGCCATGACATTACAGTTTCAAAGACAATGCATAAATAATAAGGGAGAGAGAATGGCCTTTCAATTAAAACACTGGACTAGAACCCTGGAGACCTGACCTCAGGTCCTCTAGGGACTTGTTTACAGACTCCCTGTGTGATCTTATGTCACTTAATTTTTCTGTGCTTCAATTTCCCATCTTTGTTCATCTTGTCTGTTTAGATTTTACACTCTTCAGGGCAGTTTCCATTTCTTACATTGTTTGTACAGGACCTAACACATTAGGACCTTCAGGCATTACTGAGAGACCAAGGATACTTGATCATTCTATTGTATGTTCTGTTTTCAAATCACTTTGCAAAAATTTGTTGATTTATCACCACAACCTTCCTGAGGCAGGGAAGTACCAGTGCCATTACAGATAGGGAAGCAGACGTTCTTTGACAACTCCAGTATCAGAGAGAACTGAAGAGTTTCTTTCTCACCAGCCCATGATTAGTAGAGGCAATAATATGGGAAATGGATGTTTGGAGGTGGGTCAGACAGGAACTAATGCAGGTGCTGGAGAGGATTTCTAGCAACTGTAAAGCAAGATAGATTGAGTTACTTCTCAGGTGGGTGCTGTGATCCACCACAACTCCCTGGTGCCAAAACCTTTAGTGATTAAAGTATAATTTGATGGGCCCCCCCAAACCCTTCTAATCTCTGGGCCCCTTCCCTTATTGTCCGGGCCCTCTTCATGCATGTGCGGGCCCCAGTTATAATATGAGTGCAAAATAAACTGCTTGAGCCCCACCAACTCTTTCCTCACAAATGAAGCACAGCCTCAAATCCACATCACCCCAACCTTGTCCACTAGTGCCCACATTAGACCCCTCTTTCCCTATGTCCTCCTCAGTCCCATCCCCATTCCATAAACTTTGTGCCCCCAAGTCCCCTCTCCAGCTCTCCTAACTCCCACCCCCAGTCTTCACGCCACCTCCTTCAGCCCCCCAACCTATTCCATACCTCCCCAGCCCTCTTCAGTCCCCTTGTCCCCATTCCCCCACTCCACTCCCCTTAAGCACCCCCAACCGCCACCACACTTCCCTAGCCCCCACTAAAGCCCTCCAACTTCCTCCATCTCTCCCCAGCCCCCACCCATCCCCACTCCAGCGCTTCATAGTCCCCTACACCACTACCCAGCCCCCATCAGTCCCTACCCAGTCTTCTTGTCCCTGTACCCCCTCCACTCCTCCCCAGCCCCCCTAACTCCCTCCATCCCTTCCCAGACCCCCATCCCAACCCGTTGCTCCAGCGACTCGTGCTGCTCCAGACCCCTCCATTTCCACGCCTGTTCTCCAGCTCACCACATCCACCACCACCTTCCACTGGCATAGTGCCTCGTGCTTCCTTTTCAGGCTCTCGGACTCCCTGAGCAGTGGGGCAAGCAGCAGTAGCAGTGCGGCCAGGAGAGCGCGTGGTGCAAGGCTGCCGGATTGGTTGGGAGCAGAGTCACCTAGCCAATCTGGCAGCCCCACGCCATGTGCTCTCTGCCCTCCGCTGCCTCACAATTGCTGCTCCTGGCTGCACTCTGCCGCTGTGTGCCCTGCCACTCGGGGAGTCTGAGAGCCTGAAGGGGAAGCACAAGGTGGCAAGGGTTTAAAGTGAGGGGGAGCACTGCATTCTGCCCCATTGTTCTATTTTTAGGGGCCACAGAACACTGGCCCCTAAAATTTGTGGGCCCCGGAACAGCGATCCAGTGCGTTCCTACTTACTTTAGCCCCTGCTCTAAACCTTTAGACCTGTGCTTCCACCTGACTTGTTTCCCAAAGAACAGCTCCTTTGGCTTGGAGAGGAGCCCCTTACAAGAGCAGCAGGTGGCTTCTGGCAGTAGAAATGGAAGAGATTGTGTTGTAGACTTGTGGACAGGGGTCCAGTGAGAGAAGCATGCACTGATGGCTGAAGGACGTTATGAAGACCAAGACTAGAATGAGGTTCAGAAGAAAACTAGATAAAGCTAGCTAAGATAAGCAGAGATTGCTGTTTGCCAGAAGCTGGGAATAGGCAATGAAATGGTCACTGGATGGTTACCTTTTCTGTTCATTTTCTGTGAAGCACCTGGCTATAGTCACTGAAGACAGGGTATTGGACTAGATCAGTGGTTCCCAACCTGTGGTCCATGAAGGTACTGCAGGTGGTCCGTGGGAGTCGGGGAGAGATAATTACTGCAGGTAAATGTACTGTGATGAGTGCAATATTTTTTGAGTGAGTGTAATAAATTATTAGAAATAGCCACCTTTTTAATATCCCTTGATATATAAGTTTGACTCCTGTCAGCCACAGGCTATGTCAAAAAAAACATGTAAAATGGCTTGCTTATGTGGTGGTCCGCAAAAGCTTTTGATGACAATATAGTGGTCCATGTAAAGGAAAAGGTTGGGAACTGCTGGGCTAAATGGCCCATTATGCTTAAGTTAGTGTGCTAAAAAGAGAGTGTAGAGGTGGCAGCACACATGACCAAACAAACTAGTCACCTTGTACAGGCATGGCAGTCAGAGATCCTAGAAGTACACACTCAGAGCAGCTAGGCCATCCCATAGCTTGCATTGCCAAGGTTACACTTTATATTTGCATGCTAGCTTGTCTCTTTCAACTGGGAATCATACTCCCAGCTGCATATGTAAATAGACTCTGTGAGAGCAGAAGGACCTTCATGGGGTATTTTGGGAGGGAAGTAGGAGGCTAAGGTAATTTATGAATGTTTTAGTCCCTGGCCAGGAATTGACATCAGCAGGTAGGGGAGGTGGAAGTGATTGGGATGTGAACATGGGTATGATCTTCAGTCTGTCAGCACAACTAGTATTGAAAGAGTTCCAAGGAACGGACGTTTGTATTCTAGTGATTTGGCCATAGGCCCAGAAACTAGGGCTGCCTGCCTTTTAATTATAGCTCTGAAAATGACCCCTTAAGTGGCCTTGGGCTACTACCTGAACACTCTTTGCCTCTGAGAAAAAGGAGTAGTAATAATACTTAGCCACTCACACAGCTGTTGTGAAGCTTAATTAATTAGTGTTTGCAAAATGCTTTAAAGGAGGAATTGCTAAGTATTGTAAAAAGCTCCTCTGCTATCAGTGTATATCTGTCCTCTAACTGTTCCACCAGAAGGTTAGCATGGCTCTAATAAATCTGAAGATTGTAAACTTGGCTTTCATTGCAAAGGCTGAAGATAAAGTTATTCAAACTTGTAACAGTTATTTTTGGCCTGGATGAAGCTGAGGAGTCTACTATTCAGCTATGAACTGGGTAACAGGAGATCTCTCACCACAGATTTATGTGAGTTACGTATATCCCTTTTGGATGGTGCAGTAGGTTTCTTTGATGGCATCTGTCATTTAAAATTCATTCTTCCACAGCCCCCATGATTTTGATTGTTCTCTCTGATGGAAGTTAGTGACTAAACTTTTATAATGCTTGCATGACACGAGTTCTGTAACATAGCAGTCAGTGCTCAGTTCCTTCTCAACTACAGAGGAGTTTCACAATGGTTGTCTTTTTACAGTTGTACTTCTTAACTGGCTTGAATATTTTGGTCCCTGCAATGGAGTGAAACTAGCATTAGGAACCACATTTGTAAGTCATAAACTCTAGCTCTGTGCAGTAAGAGTTTTGATGAACTGAGAACAGTTGCACAGGACAGGAGCTCTGCAATAGAACTTTTCTCCATTAAATCATGACTTCTCAACCTTATTTGTGTGATGACACAGTTGGTCCGGTGGCTAAGCTGGTCCCCCACTGCTAAGAGAAACCCACTGCCTTGACAGTTTTGGTTGTGGCAAAAAATGTAGGAGCTGCCTACCTCTGAAAAAAAGCCACTACAACAGGCACTTTCGGTGGTGTCTCAAACACCACTGCCTGACCCCTGCTGCCAAAAGTGGTGGTGGCTTTTATTTGGCAGTGGAGGGGCTAGTGTGCAGGGTTTGTGGCACTGCTGAAAGTGCCTTCAGGAGTGACCTTTGTCAGCCCCAAACCCCACTGCTGGGAAAAGAGAAACTGCTGCCTGGAATTTCAGCAATGGCTCTACACAAACAGGCTCGCCCCACTGCCAGAAGAAAACCTGGCAAAGGCAGCCTGGTTTCTTTCAGCAGTGTTGTGTCTCCTGGTGATACTAGTGTGTCATGGCAGGTGGTTGAGTGTGTCTGAGAACCAGCGCTCTAGATCAGTGGTTCTCAACCTTTTGCCGGTCGTGACACACTTGGCAGTATTTTGCAACCCTTCAGGACACACCCGATAATGCCCCTCCATGGCAAATCCAGCCATCTCTCCATCTCCCCATGACACACTTACTGCTGTGTGGCAACACAGTAATGTCTCCAAACACAGCGGTTGACAACTGCTGCTCAAGATCACTTGGTAGAATCCAGGCAAGGGTACTACTGGGTGGATGGTGTTACCTCTGAGACTCTTGCTGACGTATGGGTGGTCTCAGTCCTGTCTCCACCTTACAAAGTTCACCTCTGCAGTCATCACGTTTTCTGGTAGCCTGCAACAGACATGATGCATTAAATACCTTTCTACTCCTCTATAGACTTTGCATACTCACTGCAGAGGTACTACCATGAAAGATGCTGTAGAAAAACAGATGGATGGATTCTCTTTAGTCTGCTGTGGAAGCAAAAGTATTAGAGCATTGTATGGAGAGAAGTTATGCATTCTCCTGTGGTTAAAGAGAGAGGCTGAAATCTGGACACCTTAAATCAGCACTAAATTCCTTTGTACATGCAAGTTAGTTGGGGAGGGAACAGCTAAAAATTTATTTGACATTCCCAAACCAGGGCTAAGATTTTAAGGGTAGAAAAACAGATTGCATCTTGAAACAAACTGCAAGAATAGAATAAATCTCTACTTAGACTGGGGAAAAAACCTCAGTCTGATTAGATACAGGTTTGTTATTGTTCAGTTAGTGAAAATCTGCATGTCATACATGAATACAGTGCATCAATACAGCTCAATGCAAAAGGAAGGATGGCCTTGTAATAAAGTTATGGGATAGAGACTCAAAAAAATCTAGGTTTAACTCCTAGCTCTACAATATACTTCAGTTGTGATCATGGGCAAATAATAATTTCTGAGTGACTCAGTTTTCTATCTGTAAAATGGGAATTATAATCCCACCTGTTGTGTCTGTTTAGGCTGTAATCCCTCTAAGGCAGGAACTGTTTCTTACTTTGTGTCTGGACAACACCTAGCACAAAGAGGCTTGGCTCTAAACTGGATCCAATAGATGCCACCATAATATAGAAATAATAAATGGTTTGATGGGAGTGTTGAGACCATACACTGAACTTTAAAGATCACACAAGTCATGCCTTTATATTATTTCAAAATGCTCAAAAATCCTGTTGGGGGGATTTTTTTTCAGAATAAAAATAATGTTTACTCTTTTACCCTCACACCTCATGATTATATGGATAGTAAATTCAAATTAATAATATGTAGTTTCAGTGTAATCATTACTGTGCATTATTGTCTCTTGTGCGTTATAATTAACATCTTAAAACCATGATATTTATGCCATTTACCACCTCTTTCAATGGGATTAGAATTTATTGCATACAGAGTTGAATTCACAAAGCTTACAGCAGCCCCAGATATCTGTATAATTCCAATCTGAATGCTAAACACGGAGAGATTGATGGGAGGGATGCACATTTGGATTATGAACTGGCTAATAATGAGTCTGAGCAGTGAACAAATGGATCTGAATGGGACACAAAGAAAAATCAAACTTGCCATTTTAATCATTCCCCACAGATCTAGTAAAATGAAGGCAGGAAAAGTAATGGGAGAGAGATAACGAGGCCATAACCCCACGTTCTGGGGATTATAAAATTGATCTGATTTCCATGACAGAATGCCCCTGCCTCGGTCATTTCATTTGTCTTACTTGAGTGAAGTTCATGCTGTTCATTCAAGAAGAAAAATCAGGGCTTCCTTCTGGTGGGGTTGTTATAAATTGCTGACTCTTAAGAACTACAAATTAGTCTGAATGAGGCTCTGGGTAGGTTTAACCTCCTAAACATCAGAAAGGTGAAGTTCTGGAATAGCCTTCCAAGTGGAGCTGTGGGGTCAAAAAAAACCTCACTGGCTTCAAAATTGGGCTTGATAAATTTATGGAGGGGGTGGTATAATCTCGCAGGGGTGGCCAAATTTATGGAACTCAAAAGCCATACACGTTGATTATTAAACCTTCAAGAGCTGCACTGAGGCATATAGCCATATACTTTTACCTACTAAATTGATTTGCTGATGTTTTTCCGTGAGCCACACTTTTTCGTTCAAGAGCCACGTGTGGCTCCCGAGCCACTGTTTGGCCACACCTGGTATAATGGGACAGCCTGGTTTGGCAATTTACTGATTTTTGACTACTGGTGGCAGATATAACAATGGGCTAAGATGGGATGTTTAATGGGGTAGGTTCTGAGCTATTGCAGAGAAATCTTTCTTGGGTATCTGGCTAGTGAATTTACCTATACACTCAGGGTTTAACTGATCACCATATTTGGGGTGGGGAAGGAATTTTCCCAAAGGGCAGACTAACAAAGCTCTAGGGCTGGTGTGGGGTCATTTTCCTTTCTAGCAATGTGCATGGCTCACTTGCTGGTGGATTCTCTGTACCTTAAAGTCTTTAAACCATGATTTGGTGTAATATTGCATCAAAAACCAAAATATCTCCCCAACAAGAAATAAAATATTTTCAAAGAATGCTGACAGTATCTGTGAAAAAATTCAGTTTGGCGAAGCTCCATTTTTTTTCCTCAGCATGAGATGATGGAGGAACTTTCCCTTGAAAATTTTCATCCAGTCTTAGTCAGAACTCAGCATACTGTGTGTTATTTTACAATCTGGCCACATGTTTAGATGCCTAACTGGTAGCTGAGCTCTTCGGAAAATCTGACCGTTAGGGTAAATCTTTCACAGTCTTCAGGGATGTTTGAGTTGAGTATTCCTGAGTGTAAATTTGATCGATTGCACCTCCACATGGCAGACTGGTTCTTTAGCTGAACTGACGCTAACTCATTCTTCCTGCTTTCAAAAAGTCAGGTCATCTGTTCCAGTGACTCCAGAGACAGACCTCATTGAAGGACTTGAGGCATTAGGCCAGGGGTTGGCAACCTTTGCTGGCTCCTGTTCCAGCCCGCCCACCACAACCTCAGCAGGTGCCGAGGGCGGGGCCAAGAGGGGGTGGGGCCAGGCCTCTGGTTCCCGGCTAGGGCTGGCAATGGCAGCCACTGGTGGGTGGACTCCGGTTCCTGGCCTGGGCCAAAGCTGGCTTCTGCCAGTAGGTGGCCTCTGGTTCCTGGAGTTGGGGTTGGGGCCAGTTCCCACTGGCAGCTGTGGCTTTGCACTGGCCAACCCAATCCACCCCGCCCCCTCCACAGTCTTGCCAAACAGGGGGCAGAGCCAGCAGGGGCCAGGAGCCCAACATGCTGCAGCTTCTTTGTCCCTGCTGGCTGTGCTCCCCAACATGCAAGCACAACCAGTGGGGGCCTGGAGCTGTGACATGTGGCTCTTGTGGCCCCAGGCTGCACAGTGCTGGTGGTGGGGGAGAACAGTGAGGGAGCTTGAGTGGCGCTGCATGCTGCTCAGGATCGGCCCCATGTGCCATCTTTGGCACACAAGCCAGGGGTTGCTGACCCCTGTATTAGACTGTATATTCTTCTGGGCAGGGATCTTGGGTGCAATCTTGGTTCCATTGAACTCAATGGGAGTGCCCTCACTCATTTCATTGGGGCCAAGATTTTACCCATCATTTTTATTTGTCTCAGTGAAGCATTTACCACAGTGTTGGGAGCCTTCTGTAGTACTTTCCATTTAAGAATTGTAAAGTGGACTGAAAAGATGGAGAGTAAGGTACACAGTGTTCCTGTAAAGTAAACAACATGCTGCTAAACATATGGGGAAACTGAGGCACAGGATAACTTGCTCATGGTCCTATGGGATAGCGCACAGGAGTTTTGACATTAATTAATGGAAAACACTTCCTTTGTGTCAGAAACAAATCTAACACATAGATTACAACTGCTATGTTTTAAATACCAATTATTTTCCAGTTGATTTGAAGCTTTCCTGTTGTGTAGACCCACAGTTTGCATGGTGTCCCTCTGCTGCTCAAAAACAGGTCCTTAATTTTGGTAATAAAAATTAATACATTTTATCATCTATCAAAGTGATAGAATAATGTTGGTGTTTGGAAATATCAGACTCATTACAAGCGCTGTTAGTTATCCAAAAAAATTCTGAAATTATTGAACCAAAAGTGCATGCATCTTGTTGTCCAAAGTATGTCTCTTTATTTTTCAGGACATGTTTGTACTGTAGATACCCGCATTGCCTCCTCTTCATAATGCTACCCTATATAAAGATATAATGTGATGCATATTTCCAGAGTTGTTATGGTCCGAAAGCATGAATGTTATGACTAATATTATACATACCTAATAAGATCTGTCATGGGAGGAGCACAAAGCATTTAATTCACACAGTTGCCTTGGGAAATAATATCTTTATGGTCATTGTACAAATCAGTACATGAAGTGTTTAGAGGGAGAGTGACTTGTCAGATTATTCTAGGGCAGAGCTGGAAACAGAAGTCAGGAGTCCTTACCAGACATCATTTTCTTCCTTCTGAGGAAATGACAAACTATGCTATATTCTGATCATGGGGAAGGATGATTTTGTTCTCAAGTCCTTACTTTCAGGCGTAGAAGAGCCAGGTTCAGTTCATGACTCTGTCATTGACTCCATGTTTGACTTTGGGCAAGTGACCTGATCGCTGTCTTTGTTGCCCATTTATAAAATGAGAAGAACATTACTTTATGTCAGCCACCTACTGTCTTTCAGAGGTTCCAAAGCCAGAAGAGACCACTGCTGTTACACAGATTTCTCTCACAGGTAGCTGCCTGATGGGTCTTTCCCCATATGTTCAAGGTCTAACTGATCACCATCTTTGAAGTTGGGAAGGAATTTTCACCAAGACAGAGATCCTGGGGGTTTCACCTTTCTTTGCAGCATGGGCACAGGTCAGTTTCAGGTTTAAACTAGCATAAATGGTGAATTCTCTGTAACTTGAAGTCTTTAAAACATGATTTAAGGACTTCAGCAACTGAGCCAGAAATTAGGAGTCTTTTATAGAAGATCATCACAATGGTCCCTTCTGACTTTAAAGACTATGCATTATGATCATCTACTCTGACTTCCTAAATAACAGAGGACTTGGAATGTCCCCAAAATAATTCCTAGATCATGTCTTTTAGAAATGTGTTCAGTCATGAGTTAAAAATTGGTAGTGATGGAGAATCCATCATTGGTTAATTCAGGGGTGTCAAACTCATTTGATGTGGGGGGCCACATCGGATGGCAGGCACCTGTCATGGGCCATGTGGCTGCATGGGTGCCCCAACCCTTTCACTCTCCATGTTCAAAATGGCATGGGCTCACCTTTTCCCTCCTCAACCCTGCAGGCTCTCTCACACCTTCCCTTTCCCTTGCCCTGTGGGCTCCCCTTCCCCACACTGGCTCTCAGACCCACCCCATTTCCCCTAACTTCTGGTGGCAGGCAAAATAATAAGTCTTAGTCACAGGGAGCCAGTCAGGGCCCCAGCCTTTCCTCCCAGCCCACTCATTGGGTATGTCCACACACAGTCCTTATTTCGAAACAACAGAGGTTGTTTCGAAATAAGGAATGGCATGGCCACACGACGCACGGCCATTTCGAAAGAAGCAAACCGCTTCTTTCGAAAT
>ML681972.1:48144862-48219384 GCA_007922195.1 Podocnemis expansa | reverse complement strand
TCTTTCGAAATAAGTTATTTCGAAATAGCTTCTTTCGAAATAACAAAACTGTGTGTAGACATAGCCATTGTCAGTCATTCAGAATGCTGCCCTTTGGTTGGATCAGTCCCAGATAGCCTTTGATTGCAGCGGATCTCCAGAGCTGGTCTCACCTGCTGTGACTGAGACTCTGATTGGTTGGCAGACCACAGCAGAGCTGAGTCGGGATTGGCTGGAGCACTTCCTTTGTTCCCCTGTGCTGTGACTCAGATCATGTGAGTGTCAGAAGCATGCCTAACCCTGCTGTGCCAAGAGCCTGTCTTTGGAGTTCGCTGCTGCAGACAGCTTCCAGGCACAGCCCAGGCAGCCACTCCACAGGCTAGATCAATGCACTTGATGGGGCTGATCCAGCCTGCAGGCTGTGAGTTTGACATCCCTGGGTTAGTTGTTCCAGTAGTTAATTATGCTCTCTGTTAAAAATTTACCTTTTCTTTTCTGTCTGAATTTGTCTAGCTTTAGTTTCCAACTTGTGTTATACTTTTCTTTACTACGCTGAATATTAAATATTGGCTTCCCAATTAAATATTTGTATTAATATTTGTGTGTTTAAACCAAAAAGTTCTTCACCACATCTAGTGTCACAGAGAAGTTGGGATAACTTCATTCATGGGTGTGAGGTGTTCAGGTATTATGGTAATAGGGGTGTGCATGCGCTACCTAAACAGAGAGAGTACTTTGAGAGAGAAATGTTGGTTAAGTGTTTTGGGCACTAGCATAAGACTTGGTAGACTTGTATTCAACTTCCCTCTCTGCTAAAGACACCTTGTCTGCCACAAACTCACTATGGGTTATTAGTCTAGTCACTTCCTCTCTCTGTGTGTACATCTACTCAGCATTTTGTAACAAATTCAAGGCAATGTCTACACAGATACTTTAAAAGTGTTAGCATTACCTTGCTAACCTGAGTCTGTCAACCTGGGTGGGGAGACTAGTTCCAAAACAGTACATAGAAATAACCTATATTATATGTACATATTCTAACTGCAACATAAAAATAATCATATTTCCTTATTAGTAAAAAGGGACAATAATTGCCTTTTCATGGGGATGTTCTGAATGTGAAACAATGTTCTTGGAGCTGAGGACCTCCGATGGAAAGTGCTACATAAGTGCAAAGAATGTGTTGACTGTATATATAAATTCTTACATTAGCATTTAGGCTCTAACTGAGACCAGGACCCTGTTAAGCTAAGTGCATAGCAACAGTCAATCCCTGCTCCACTAAGTTTACAACCTAAACAGACCAGGATGAATGTCCCTATTTTACAGATGGGGAAACTGAGGCAGTGAAAGATTAAGTGACTTCCCCAAAGTCACACAATGAATCTATGACATGGCAAAAAACTAAATTTAAACCCTCTCATTCCCAGACCAGTGCCTTAACCACAAGACCATCCTTTTACCCATCTATCTGTAGAGACACATCAGTAGAGACATTTATTTTATTTCAGTACTGATGCATGTCTTTTACACAAGCTAGTCTTTCATCAAGTGCAGCTACATTTAGTTGAGTCCTAAATCAAGCCCTAAAGCCTTGAAAAATCTCACTGGCACATCATCTGTCAGAGGCCTTTCTCACCAAATACATTTTTCTACAGCTAGAGCACCCCAAATGAGGGAGACCACACTGACCTTCTCCTTCTAGCAAAATATTTTTCATAGCAGGAGCATCAAAATTATCATCTGGTACAAATCATCTGCTTACTTTTCTCTTGCCTCCCCACCCTTTGCATGGAAGGGAAAACAAAAGCACCCTTTAGGAAGGTATTTACATTGTCAATGTCTCTAATGCAATCATGACATTTGATCAAACAGACACTCTTTGTGCCTTCCCAATTACATTAAATTTTCACAATGTCTGAGAGTCAGCCCATAACAAAGTAGATCAAATGGAAGTCTTGCTGCAAGTTTCTCCAGTCGCCTTTTTAAAGAACTGTTAAAGATTTAGGTTTCTTTTGTACAAACTGAGCTAGACAATATATTTATTCAGTTCTCTTTGTGGGGGGGGGGGGGGAATCTAAAGGACCAAATTGGAACTGAGCAGAGGCAGATGTAAGTGGGTGATGAAATGCAGCCATCAGTAGGTTAGCTATTGATTAAAAACCCAAAACATTCAATTACCTGGTAAAAACTCTGCCCGTCCCATGAAATCCTCCACATGACTCCGAGTCACGATCAATGTCTCTTTTTTTCTCAAGATCCAAAGGGACAGCCATGTGAGTGTAGTTCAGTAAAACAAACAAGAGTCCTGTGGCACTTAAAGACTAACAAAGTTCATGCAATAAATATTTTTTTTCTCTCCCCCTATAACAGGGTCCCCAGCCAGCAGATCACAATCTACTGCTGATAGGCAGTGGCCATTGAAACTTATGAGTATTGTTCCATCTGCTGAGACCACTGCCCTATAATGTTTATTCTGGTACCCTGCATAAGATGCAGTTTGAGTTTTGCCCCAGTAATCTTGTTAAAGGTGAGAGTACCTATCTCCCCTAGGTGCAATTATAAAACAAAAACCATCTATGAGATCATTCCTTCGTGTTTTAACACTATCATGATGGCACACATTCAAGCTATCAATGTTCTAAGAAGATGCCCTGGCCCTCCTTTTGAACTCTTACACTCAGCACAGAAGGGGTGAAAAATAGTCTTCAAAGCACATTTGTGCTCCCCAGATGCAGGGATTGTTTACAGACCTATTCAGCTACCTAGCTGGTAGAGTACTTTCAGGGTTGCTTTATATTATATCCTTCCTATAGTCCGTTATGGGCCATACAAACAAGGAGTCTGGTAGTACTTTTGAAAACTAACAAATTTATTAATTGCATAAGCTTTCATTGGAGAAATCCCAATTTTGTCAGACACTTGAAGACCAACCACAATCTTAAGCAGATACTCACTAGCAACTACCGACTAAACAACAGAAATATTAAGGCAGGCACCTACCTTGGCAACAAATCCTGTTGCCAACTTTGTTGAAATATCTACACAAATGACACCATCATAGGACATAATCAAACCCAGCTACTTCATCAAAGGCTCATTCATCTGCTCATCCACCAATGTGATACATGCCATCATTTGCCAACCATGCCCCTCTGCCTTATGCATTTGACAAACAGGACAGTTTGTGCAAAAGAATAAATGGACACAAATCTCACACCAGAAATAACATTCAAAAACCAACAGGGGAACACTTCACTTTCCCTGTTCACTCTGTGAAAGATATGTCAACTGCTGTACAAATCAAAGCTTCAAAGAGAAACTACAGTTGGAATTCATTTGCAAATTTGATACCATTACCGTGGGCTTGAAGAGAGATATCAGCTGACTTTCTTGTTCCTAAAAGTGATTTTGCCTTCTCTCTACCTCCTGTCCTAATCTAATGTGTTGTTCCACATTGTTTGAATCTAAACAGCTGCTTTGATTTGCTGAAATACTCTGACCTGACCCTATGACTTACACTTCCCTGCATTTATTTTTCCTCCCATTCTGTAAGTTCTCCATCTTTAAGCATCTGGTGAAGTGTGATTTCTCCCATGAGAGCTCATGCGATAAGTAAATTTTGTTAGGTGTTAAAAGTGCCACCAAACTCCTTGTTTGTTCTGCTTAACTAGACTAACATAGCTACCCCTTTGGAACTTATGGGACATAGAAAGCAATGAATAGCCAGAGTGAAGTATATTCTATTCATGCTTCTGCCAAACTCTCTAGGCTTTTCTGGCAGAATTCCTTTGTAAAGGCTTCTTAATCATATTGAACAGATTGAAAGTGTTGCAAAGGCTTCTTAATCATATTGAATACCCCCTTCCCCTGCAAAAGAAAGAAGACTACAGAAAGTGTAAATTACTATTCTACCTGAGTAAGGGTGGGAAGAGTCAAACCCTTCAAATATGAAATCCCAAGGCACGGACATGGTCTTTTAACACCAGGAGTATTTTACATCACCATATAAATAATAACAACTTCCAACATAAATCTCACCTGATCCCTACTCTTCAATATAAATCTCTCTAACCTTAATCTTAGCCTCTATTCTTTGGCCTCTTCCTTATCACTTTGTAGCAGAGGAACAAAGGCTCAAATCCTATGGTCAATTCTGGCTTAGGAAAACCCCCACTGAATTAAGTTGCTTGGCTAAAGACCTCAGGATAACGCTCCTATATTACTATTTGTATTACACTAGCACCTAGAAGCTTAAACCAAGGTCAGTATTCCATTATGCTGGGTTCTATATATACACCTAGTAAGAGACAGTCCCTCCAACAAAGAGTTTCAGTTCTGAATAGATAGTACAGACGGAAAGTGTATTAGAGAGACGGAAGTAAAATGACTCGTTCAAGGTCATATGCAGGTCAGTGGAAGAGAAGGGACTAAAACTATTTCTCGTCTCTATCCATTGGACCACATTCTCTCTCACATGCCTAGGCAATTCCTCTTATAACCAAGATCTCAATAAAATGAACATTTTATTTTGAGGATTTTTAATGCAATAAGACTGATGTGATTATCATGGAAGACAATGGACCAAATATATCCCTAAAGTTATTTTGCAGAAGTATTTTGAGTTCTGATGACATGCACTCTCTCCTGGAAATAATTATTATTATTAGGAGATGCAAGTGGCTCTGCATCTTTTTTATTTTAATATGAAGCAAGTGCTGTTCCTTAATATATTAAGTAGGTATGTTGGGGATGAATCAGTGCGCTCTCGGCTAGGTAATATAGCATGAATCTAACATGCTAGCAGGAATGGGGGGGAAACGTGATGTCAGCATTGGTTTGTCTCAGATGCTTAACAATAATGGGACATTTAAAAGATTTCTTCTGCCTAACAGTCTATTCCTGTTCATTGAAGTGAGAGAAGAGATGATGTTGCACTTGAGTTCTACAACACCCTGCTCTGCACACAGTGGTGGGATTTTTCAAGAAAAATCTTGCTGGTGAATATGATTTTTTCTTTCTGTCCCCCATCACTGAAAACCAGGTAGTTTTAAACATAGATTTTGTCTGATTGAATGGTCTTTCTGTGGTGAACACAGACCAGGTCAGTGCATTTTTAATCTTTCCCAATTAATAAGATTAACATAATTGATGACAGTAAGATTAATACAGTGTGAAGAACTAGGGTGTGTGGTTTTTTGCTGGAAGGGTTTTGATAGCACTAATCTATACTGGACAGCATCCGAAATGTTCAGTTGCATGTCATGGGTATTGCATCCCTGTTGCCGTGAATTTCAGTGGTGACTCTGTCAAATATGGAATGGATTCTTCAGGAACCAGCTGTCTTCTCTTTGTGTTCTCCAAACGTCTGCCATGAGTACACCAACCTTTCTTACCTTACTGGGACTATTTGTGGATAGCTATTTTTGCTCTGTGGCTCAGTCTCTCTTAATCCCATTGATGCAAAGCAATGCAGACAAAGAACTTGTGGGACAGTGAATCCTCCTCAATAGGTGATCATTTTGTACTTAGAGGCCTCAAGGGATCATTCTAAAACAAGCAAGGAACTGTCCTTTCAACATTTCAGTCAGAGGGAACAGACACTGGCACTGGAGCAGCATCCTAAAGCAATAAAGCCAGACATAACTAGTGATTTTAAGTGTTCATTTTGGACCTGATTTCAGACAGTGCTGTGCACCCAGCCCTTTGAAAATCAGGTCCCATGAGGGTATGTCAAAGGTACCCAAAATGTTTAATTGCTTTTTAAAACATTGGCCCAGAGCTGGGTTCTCAAACAAGTGGCCCATGGGCCACGTACAGCCCCTAAAGCTATTACCTGTGGCCTGCAGCGACACTATTGTTACCAATATTTGCAAAATCATTGTATGGAAAGGTTTCAGTGGTGTGGCCCTCGGCCTAATATAGTACTCCTCTTGTGGCCCTGTACTAATCCTCATGCGGCCCTTGTGGTGATTTGAGTTTGAGACTTGTGACACAGAGGATGGTATCTGTGCTTAGGCCCTTCACAGGGCTTGTCTCCACTCATAGCAGCAAAATTGCTGCCATCACATTAACCTTCCTGATTGAGTGATCAGGTCTGTGAAGACCCACTCAGTCAACTGGAAAGCTCATCTATTAAGACCACCCAGCAACCGGAGTAGCACTGAGTCAAAGAAGGCCCCTCCCTTCAACTCAGTACGGTGGATGTACCAGGCATAAGGCAGTCAAACTGAGATATGCAAGTCATTTTAAGTAACCTGCATATCTCCTTTCAACTGCTGCTGAAAATGACAGGCACTGTAGACCTGCCCACAATCGCTGACTTCTGATGGTGGTTGGGCCTGTGTGAGCTTGCTAAGCATATGCAAGAATATGCCTCCTAGCATTATTTTCCTAAGGCCCTGGCTCAAAGGATCCTTTCAGCTTCCAGGATATGGGAGGGTATGGCTCTGGGTGGATTGCACTAGGAAATCCCCCATAGAATCTAATGAACCATTGTTGAAATGTAACATTCCAGGTCAGTGACTGCCACAATAATAAAAGTCAGCTTTATTTTCTACTGGTGAGTTTATTTTGCCATGATTTCCTCAAAAGGCAATAACCACTCTTTGAAACCAGAAGAATGGCAGAAAGAAGAGCTGCATTAATATTAATAGAGGAAAGTCCAGATTGCATTTTACTCCTGAGATTTTCCTTGATCTGATTAACAAGCACTTAATAAATCCACCTGAGGAAAGTTATGGAGCTTCTGGGGGGTTTAAAATAGGCCTGTCATCACTAGCAGTCCACTGGTTGCAGATCCTTAGTGGCTACTACCATAAAGTAAGCAAGAAGTAACAAGCAAAGGGACTGGTATTCAAATAAATATTTCAAGTTAAAGCAGCATTAAAAATATGTTGTAAACAGGAGTTGAAATTAATCTCAAGATTCAATGTAACAGGCTAGAAGCAACATATTTGGTAGTGTAAGGATAGAACGAGTAATGTTGTCTTAATAGTAAGCACAGCCATCTCCTAGCGGCATGTGTTGACAAAAGCAGGTATACAGAGAAATGAGCCACATCACCTCACTGAAATCTCACATGCCGTGACTCATTCTTCAAGGGCTCATGCACATGTTTAACTTGATGCACTGTGGCATCAATGGGACTACACACAGTGAATCAAACTAGACATGTGCATTAAGTCTTGCAGGTTTGACACCTGATGGAAGAATCTTCTAAGAAAAGCTCATGATGTATAGGATATGGCGTTGGTGTGTCAGCACCCAGTTTTCTTCTCTTTGAAGGTGGACTCCAACTCAGTAATGCTCCAACTCGACCCCCAGAGGCACTGTCCTGTATTTTGGATGTGCACTTATATAGGACTTGCTTACAAGAATTTAACAGCGACCAGGTTCAATTATACTACTTTTTATGAATTTTGATACAGTCTGAGGCTAATCAGGGCTGAATCCTAGGAAATGAATTAAATATGATTTTTTTAAAATGGAAGTTATGGATCATTGAAGGTTTAATTATCTCTGTTCAGAAATATGGGCTTTGAAATCCTCATGAGGGAGAAATATACAGAGAAGCAACATAAAGGCTTTCTGGTAGTGGGGAGGAATGAAATGCCCCAAGGAATCTTCATTAGAAGTCATATCATGCACTGGGGGAATAGGCTGGTGAAAAGCAAAAAGATAATTAAGTGATGACAGAAGAGGATGCGATAGGAATTCATCCTGCTTGTGTCTACAGGGAAATGAGTGATAAGGGCCAATGAGGTTAAGTAGGGATGTAAAATGAAAGAAGTTATATGCATTTTGCAAGAGATGTTATAAAAAGATAAACAATCTAGTAAAAGTGTGTTTGTGCATGCATGTATTAGTGTTTGCAGAAGGAAAGAAGAAATGCTGAGCATTGGCTCATGAAAGATATTTTACCTCCTAGGAATTTTTTTTTCAGGAGAGGTGGGGTTACATCTATACTCATCAGAGAAGAAGCAAAGAGGAACAGGGAAGTAGGAAAGGAAAATACAGTAAGACAAAGTGATTTAAACAGTTATGGTATGTCTGCCTTTATCCATGAGGAGGAGGGTGGAAAGAATCCAAAGATCAGCTGATTGCTAGGAAATGATAAGACAGAAGTTGACCACTCTTCAGATAAGGACAAAAATGTCAGCAAGAACAGTGACTAGTCTTAAGTAAAACAAGGAGTCTTGTGGCACTTTTAAAGACTAACTGATTTATTATTACATCAGCTTTCATGGGAGAAAATCCCTCTTTGTCAGACACTTTGAAGATGGGAACTTTTTGAATGGGAGGAAGATAAATTCAGGGAAGTGTAAGTCATAGGGTCAGGTCAGAATGTGACAGCAAATCAAAGCAGTTGTTAAGATTCAAAAACTGTAAACAACATATAGAGAAAGGTAAGGTCAAATTACCTATTGTAATGAGAAAAACATCCATAGTCCCTATTTCGCCCTAAAGCAATGGTGTCAAATCTGCATATAAATTCCAGTGATGCACAAAAGCTCATGCGAAAAATAAATCTGTTAATCTTAAAGTGCCACACGACTCCTTGTTCCTGTTTTTTTTTGTTTTGTTTTGTTTTTGGTTTTGGTTTTTGTTTTGTTTTGTTTTTTTGCTGGACTAGACTAACACGGCTATCCCTTTGGAAATTCAATTTGTTATCCATTTGTTTGAGCACAGCTATTAACAAATCATCAGTAGAGTGATCAGGCAGATTGAAGTGTCCCCCTACTGGTTTTTTGAATGTTGTAATTTCTGATGTTAGACTTGTCCATTTACTCTTTTGTACAGAGAGGGTATGTGTACACGGTAACTGTTATTTTGAAATAACTCATTTCAAAATAAAATCCCTATTTCAAAATAAGTTAATTCGAATAAACAGTTTGTTAATTTGAATTAAGGGAAAGCCTGCTTTTGAAATGGCTGTTATTACGAAATAAGGCTGTTCAGACATGTTGCTTCGAAACAGTTGTTTCAAAACAATGGTGTTGTTTTGAAACAACATGTCCGAATGCTGTTGTTTCGAAACAACCGTTTTGAAACAACCACTATTTCGATTTCCTGCTAGGTTTAATGGTTTCAAAATAATGGTATGTCATGTGGACATGAGAAATTTTATTTTGAAACAACAGCTGTTGTTTCGAAAAAAAAACTCACGTCTGAACACAGCCAGACTGTCCCGTTTGTCCAATATATAAGGGGAGGGGAGGGGGGTTTCTGGCATATGATGACATAAATCAGATTGGTGGACCATCAGATGAATGAGCTCTCAATGGAGTAACTGGCTTGATTAGGTCCTGTGATGGTGTCTTTTGTGCAGATATGTGGACAAAGTTGGCAACATGGTTTGTTCCAGGGATATGTGCCTGCTGCAATGGTTCTGTTGTTTGATCTGTAGTTGCTGGTGAGGATCTGTAGTAAAAATGCAGCTGTATCTAGCACTGTATCAACATCCTTTAGAAACTGAAATCCACAAAGTGGATGGGGCTGTTAGTTAGCTATTTCCAAAGAGCAGTGGGGTGCAATGGACTATTCTTTTGTGCTAAAAGGCTAACAAATATAAAAAGAGGGAAAAATCATAAAGCAAAGATTTCAACACATGTTTTTCAACAGGACACAAATTATTTATATTATGATAGCACTTAGCAGTGCTAACCTGGGGCACATTGTAGGTGTCATCTGTATAATAAGGATAGAATCCTAGTCTTAGTCAATCAGTTGAGTTAGAATTTCACTCTCAAAGACCATTCTTTCCATAAATTACTTACTGTCTAAGTAGGCAAGACAGAGAAGGGGGAAGGTTATCATCATCTCCCATTGGAACTGAGGCACAGCAAAATTAACAGGTGGATCCACAGCTGATGTAAATTGTCATAGCTGACTCATGGCCAGGAGCTTCCCCTGATGTGCTTCCCTGATGTGATGTCATTGGCAGTAAGATGCCAAAATAATTTGAGGACCTGGCCCTAAGTGACTTGCTCATAGTCACAAATGAAATTCATGGCAGAGCTGGAAATTGAACCCAGGAATCTAAAGTAATCAGTTAGTAAATACAGTCCATTGGAGAACTTCCTGAAAACACCATTCTGGCCACTATGGATGTAGAAGCTCTTTACACCAACATCCCACACAAGGATGGATTACAAGCTCTTAGAAGAACCGACCCAGATGATGGCACAGCACAGCTTCTGACTGAACTTTGTGGCTTTGTACTCACCCACAACCACTTCAGATTTGAGGATCATTTATATCTCCAAATCAGTGGCACTACTATGGGCACCCACATAGCCCCACAATATGCCAACATCTTTATGGGCGACTTAGAACAACGTTTCCTCAAGTCTCATCCCAAAACACCTCTTCTTTACCTATGCTACATTGATGACATCATCATCTGGACACATGGCAGGGATACTCTTGAAGATTTTCACAGAGAGTTCAATAATTTCCACGCCACCATCAAATTGAGCCTGGAACACTCCACAAAGGAGATCCACTTTCTGGACACTACAGTACAAATCAGGGATAGACGCATCACCACCACCCTATACCGAAAACCTACTGATCAGTATACTTACCTACATCCTTCGAGCTTCCATCCTAAACACACCACACGATCCATTGTCTACAGCCAAGCCTTCAGATACAACCGCATCTGCTCTGATCCCTCAGAGACAGACATCTTGAGGATCTCTATCAAGCATTCTTGAAACTACAGTACCCGCCTGTGGAAGTAAGAAAACAAATTGACAGAGCTAGATGGGTTCCCCAAAGTCATCTACTACAGGAGAGACCCAAGAAAAAATGCAACAGAACACCACTAGTCACCACATACAATCCTCAAGTCAGACCTCTGCAAAAGATCATTAAGGGCCTACAGCCTATTCTAAAAGATGATCCCTCTCTCTCTCTCAAGCATTAGGAGACAGACCACTCCTTGCTTATAGGCAGCCCCCTAATCTTAAACAGATACTCACCAGCAACTACAGATCTAACAACAGGAATATTGAAGCAGGCACACACCCCTGCAAAAAACCACGCTGCCAAGTCTGCCCACAGATCTGCACAACAGACACCATCATAGGTCCTAATCAAGCCTGCTACTCCATCAAAGGCTCATTTATCTTCTCATCTACTAATGTGGTCTATGCCATCATATGCAAGAAATGCCCCAATACCTTATATATTGGACAAACAGGACTATCGCTCCGTAAGAGACTGAATGAGCACAGAGCTGATATCAGAAATCAAAGACCAAAGAAACCAGTTGCTGAGCACTTCCATCTTCCTAATCACTCGATGATGGATTTGTTAACAACTGTCCTTAGAGCTGTACCTGGGACATCAAGACTTCAAAGAGAAACAGCTGAACTCAAATTAACATGCAAGCTAAATTCTCTGAAAGCAGGTTTGAATTGAGACTATGGGTTCTTTTCCCATTACAAAAGGTAATTTGACTTCAGGCTTCCAGGGGTTTGAACCTAACAACTGCTCTGATTTGCTGTTACTGTATGACCTGATCCTATGTTTTACACCCCCTTGCATTTATTTAGAATCATAGAATCATAGGGTTGGAAGGGACCTCATAGGTCATCTAGTCCAACCCCCTGCCAGAGGCAGGACCACTCCCACTAAACCATCCCAGTCATGGTTTTGTCCAGCCAGGCCTTAAACACCTCCAAAGATGGAGACTCCACCACCTCCCTAGGCAGCTCATTCGAAGGCTTCACCACTCGCCTAGTAAAAAAGTTTTTTCTAATATCCAGCCTCGACCTCCCTAACTGCAACTTGAGACCATTGCTCCTCATTCTGTCCTCTGTTACCACCAAGAACAGTCAAGCTCCATCTTCCTTGGAGCACTCCTTCAAGTAGTTGAAGGTTGCTATCAAATCCCCCCTCAATCTTCTCTTCTGCAGACTAAATAAGCCTAATGCTTTCAGTCTTTCCTCATAGGGCTTGTGCTCCAGCCCTTTAATCATTTTGGTTGCCCTCCACTGAACTCTCTCTACCATGTCTCTGTCCATTTTGTAGTGGGGAGCCCAAAACTGAACACAGTATTCTAGATGTGGCCTCACCAGTGCAGAATAGAGGGGAATGATCACATCCCCTGATCTGCTGGTAATACTTCTTTTGATGCAGTCCAGTATGCCATTGGCCTTTTTGGCAGCAAGAGCACACTGCTGACTCATATCTAGCTTCCCATCCACCATGACCCCCAGGTCCTTTTCTACACTGCTGCTACTTAACTGAATGTTTCCCAGCCTGTAGCAGTGCATGGGGTTTTTCCGTCCCAAGTGCAGGATTTTTCACTTGTCCTTATTGAACCTCATAAGATTTCTATTGGCCCACTGTTCCAATTTATCTAGGTCTCCCTGAATCCTGTCCTTGCCCTCCAAAGAGTCTACTGTTCCCCCCCAGCTTGGTGTCATCCACGAACTTACAGAGAGTGCAGTCTATTCCATCATCTTAGATCATTGATGAAAATGTTGAACAGAACCGGCCCCAGGACCGACCCCTGGTGCACACCACTCGTGACTGGCTGCCAGCTAGACATGGAACCATTGATTCCTACACGCTGAAACCGTTGATCTAGCCAGTTTTTATCCACCTTATAGTCCACCTATGCAATCCATGCTTCCTTAATTTGCCAATGAGAATGCTGTGGGAAACTGTATCAAAAGCCTTGCTAAAGTCAAGGTATATCACATCAGTGGCTCTTCCTGCATCCAGAAAACCAGTCATCTGATCACAGAAGGAAACAAGATTGGTCAGGCATGATTTAGCCTTGGTAAATCCATGCTGACTGTTCCTGATCACTTTATTTTCCTCTAAGTGTTTGAGGATGGATTCTTTGAGAATCTGCTCCATAATTTTTCCAGGGATTGAGGTGAGGCTCACTGGTCTGTAATTCCCTGGATCCTCCTTTTTCCCTTTCTTGAAAATAGGCACTACATTTGCTTTTTTCCAATCCTCTGGCACCTCCCCCGTTCTCCATGAGTTTTGAAAGATAATGGCCAGTGGTGCTGCTATTTCATCAGCCAATTCCCTTAGCACTCTTGGATGCAGTTTGTCTGGCCCCATGGACTTGTGCACATCCAGCTTCTTTAAGCAGTCCCTAACCTGACCTTCCGTCACCAAGGGCCTGTCTTCTTCTCTCCCATCTGCCACTCCCATGGTAGTGGGGTGGGAGCTGACCCTGCCTGTGAAAACTGAAGCAAAAAATGCACTGAGCACTTCAGCTTTTTCCACATCCTCTGTCACAAGGATGCCTGCCCTATTCAGCAAGGGACCTACACCATCCATGATCCTCTTTCTTGTTACTAACATAGTTGTAGAACCCCTTCATGTTATCCTTTACATCCCTCGCTAGCAGCAACTCCATTTGTCCTTTGGCCTTTCTGATTTTATCCCTGCAGTCTCTAGCAATATCTTTATATGCCTCCTTGGTCATCTGACCAAACTTCCACTTCCTGTAAGCTTCCTGTTTATGTTTAAGCTCAGAGCAAAGTTCTCGGCTAAGCCACTCTAGCTGCCTCACATGTTTGTTCTTCCTCCTAATTGGAATGGCAACTTCCTGTGCCCTTAGCAGGGTTTCTTTAAAATAGAACCAACTCTCTTGGACTCCTTTCCCCTTCGGATTAGCTTCCCAAGGGATCCTGCCCATCAGTTCCCTGAGGGAGCCAAAATCTGGTTTTTTGAAGTCCAGGGTTTTTGTTTTACTTCTTTCCTTCCTTCCTTTAATCAGCATCCTGAACTCAACCATGTCATGGTCACTACTGCCTAGCTTGCCATTTACCTCTACCTCCCTGATCAATTCTTCCCTGTTTGTGAGCAGCAGGTCAAGCAGTGCAAGGCCCCTAGTTGGTTCCTCTGGCATTTGTACTAGAAAGTTGTCCCCAACACTCTCTAAAAATTTCCTGGAGTGCCCATGCACTGCTGTATTGGCTTCCCAGCAGATGTCAGGGTAATTGAAGTCCCCCATCAGCACCAGGGCCTGTGATCTAGAAGCTTCCGCTAGTTGTCCATAGAACACCTCATCCACCTCCTGCTTCTGGTCTGGTGGTCTATAGCAGACCCCCACCACAACATCCCCCTTGTTGCTTTCCCCTCTCAGTGTAACCCACAGACTTTCTATTGGGATGCTTCCACTTCCATAATGGAGCTCTGAGCAGTCATAGAGCTCTTTTACATATAGTGCTACTCCTCCCCCTCTTCTTCCCTGCCTGTCTTTCCTGAAGAGTTTATACCCATCCATGGCAGAGCTCCAGTCGTGCAGACTATCCCACCATGTCTCCGTTATTCCTATGATATCATAGTTCTTTGTCTTCGCTAGTACTACCAATTCCTCCTGCTTATTTCCCAGGCTCCTCGCATTAGTGTATAGGTACCTAAGATACCCGGTTGATTGCCGTACTTTGTCATTTTGATTTTCAATTCTATTACTTATACCTCCTTGCATTTTTTTCTTGGAGTTCTCCTCCCCGACTCTCCTCATGCATTGGGGCTTCAGTAGAGCACTTAAGACATTTATTTGACCCCCCCCCCATGTTCCAACTACCTTCTCTTTTACTTCTGGTGCTACAGTCGCAGCACCCCCCAAGTTCCATCCCTTCCCCCAGATCACCCACATTGTCATTTACCTGTGGGCTTTGGTCTCCTTCCCCTGTTGAACCTAATTTAAAGCCCTCCTCACTAGGTCAGCCAGTCTGTGCCCAAATACGCTCTTCCCCTTCCTGGACAGGTGATGGCTATCTCTGCCTATCAATCCTCCATCCTGAAACAGGACTCCATGGTCAAGGAAGCTAAATCCCTCCTGACCACACCATCTTCGCAGCCAGGCATTCACCTCTAGGATGCGTCTGTCTCTCCTCCGGCCTCTAGCCATGACTGGAAGGATCAAGGAGAACACCACCTGTGCTCCAGACTCCTTCACCCTCTCTCCCAGAGCCCTGAAGTCACCTTTGATCTGCTGAGGATCACCTCTTTCATTCCTTTCTATAAGTTCACCCATCTTCGAAGTATCTGAGGAAGTGGGATTTTCTCCCACGAAAGCTCATGCGAAAAATAAATCTGTTAGTCTCAAAGTGCCACACAACTTCTTGTTGTTTTTTTGCTGGACTAGACTAACATGGCTATCCCTTTGGAAATTAATCACAAGAACATCCTTCCAATACAGGAATACAAGGCAAGAAGAATGATCTCCAAAACCCTCCCCTAGTGCCAATATAAGATATTTAATTAAAACAAATTATAGCATGCCATAGATGGCTGCACTTATAAAGAGTGAACTGGAATTAAAATTCAGTTTTCATTGCCTCTCTTAAAGCTATTAATAGGAGCTTTTTCATAATGCTCCCATTTCTATTTTAAAAACAGACAGTTGAAGAGAAGCAATATCTTGCTTTTGTGTTCCTAAGAAATATACATGCCAGTGCAGAGTACACACCACATATGGTAAGGAACAAAATTATGTTCCATGGAGACAAGGTTCAGTATTGTATTATTTTTATTTGCTCATGCATTAACTCTCCCATAATTGAGTGTTAAACTTCTTATGACACTTTCTCCACCCCTCCCAGATTTCTAAGTTTCAAAAAGTCCTAGTTTAATGTTAATAATGGATTAACCATTTAGAGTATCCAGGCTATACTGAGAATCACAGCTGAATTAATGGCCTCTCCAGAATAGCATGTGTTAAACAATGCAGGACAAGTTGTTTTGTTAACTGTTGCTGTATTTCTAGGTGTACTGTCAGGGCTTGTTTCTTCTGCACCCATAAAAAATAGAATGGCTAGCTCATTACAAAAAATGATGTTCTCTCTTTTAGCAAGTCACACCTTCCTAAAAAGCAATGCATTTGGTCTGGTGCACACATGGAAAATAGACTGGCTAGGTCACTACAAAAAAATAATGTTCCTTTCTTTGACAAGTCACATCTCATCAACTGTTTTGAATGGGCCTCTTCCACCCTGATTGAATTGACCTTTTTAGCACTTGCCCACCTCATAACTTCTAATTCAGCCTTTTCTATCTACATGTACATGACAAATGGAAGTTTCCACTTCTTGAATCTGACAAAGTGGGTTCCAGCCAATGAAAGCTTATGTCTCCCAAAATTTTCATTGGTCTCTAAGGTGCCACAGGACTCCTCCTCATTTGCTGAAAACAGACAAACATGGCTTCCGCTCTGAAACTTGAAAAATATAGGATCTCAGTCCATCAAATAATGGTGCCAAGGAATTTTTTTTTCTGGGACTAGTTTCATAAAGAAATATGTTACTTAACTAATCACTTACAAGTTATTGTCAGTGACTGCTTCAGAAATCAAGCTAGCGATTCGTTGATTTTTTAAAAATTATTCTTTAAAGTTAACATGTTCTGAAGGGTAACACATAAAGAATGGGCTGTTTTTAGGAGCACAAGTGAGATGCAGTATTGTCCACTAGATAGAGCAATGGACTGGTGATTCAGGAGCTATGGGTTCTACCCATGGTCTGTCAGGACTCTCCTGACTTGGTGTGTGATCCAGTGTAAGTCACCTCAACATTGTTCCCTTCTGCATTTGAGCTCTTCATATAGAAAGCTATTCAGGTCAAGGTCTGTCTCTTTCTACAGGTATGCATAGGGCCAAGCACAATGGGACCGCAATCTTGGCTAAAGTCTCGAGGCACAGCTGCAGTGACAATAGCAAACAGTACTAAAACAAAACCAATGGAAGTGGCAGTTACTTAGCTTGTAGGCAAGTGGCCTGATTTCCAGAGCTGCTGAAGACCCGCAGCTCCAACTTACTTCAGTGGGAATTGTGGCTTGCTCTGCACCTCTTCTGAAAACCAGACCATAAAATACTCATCCTCTTCCCCTGAGGACAAATGAATCACACCATGAAACCACTATAAACCAGAGATTCTATCACAGTAGTTCTCACCCTGGGGTACACACATCCCTGGGGATACACAGATGTCTTCCAGAGGGTACATCAACTCGTCTATATATTTGCATAATTTTACAATAGCTTAGTCTAGTTCTAGTTTGTGCAACCTACGGTCCATGGCACAGGGATGCCTGAGAGCAGCAGCCAGGCAGGGATGTGGCAGGCCCAGTGTGGGATCTGACGGGGACCCAAAGGGGTGGCCATGGAGTCCGCGTGGGCTCCAGCAGGGTCGCAAGGAGCTACAGTGGGATCATGGGGTAGCAACAGAGGTCACAAGGGGTTTGGGACTGGGGGAGCCACCTGGGGCTCCAATTGTGGCAGAGTGCCAGGGTCTGACCTGGGGGAGAAGGAATAGGGTTGGGATTTGGGCCAGGGGACTGTCACAGGGTTCCAGGGGAGCATGGGGCCAGGATCCCACCTGGGATAGTTGAGCAGGTATGGGATCAGGGCCAGGAGCAGGCAGAAAGCCAGAAAAAGAGTCAGGGGGCCAACTTGGGACTGGGGGTTATGGCATGAGGCCAGGGGATCAGGGTCAGGGAGCAGTGCAGAGCCAAGATCGAGTAGGGGGGCCATGCAGGATGGAGGTGTGGGATTGGGGCCAAGAAAGAGGGAGGCTGTATGAGGCCAAGATCAGGGCAGGGAGTGGCCCAGGGATGGGGACCTAATGTGGAGGGAAGGCTTCAGGGAGCTGCTCTGGTGCAAGCCCAGAGGCGTTGGGAGCTGGTGTGGTTTAGGGGACAGGAAACAGTGGGTCCCACCACCCAGTGACACTGCTCTTCTGCCCTCCCCCCACCCTTGCCACCCCTTCCCACTATCCCTCTCCTGCCTTGCCAGGCTCTTATAACACCCCACCCCTGTCCTTCCTACCATTCTCTGTGCCTGTTTCCCACACTGCCTTGCCACCTCTGCCCTGCTTACTTTCCACATACTCTCCCCATCTTATCTATCCAGAATTTGCTCACTGGTTCCTCAGTTGATCAAAGATTTGCAATATGGCCCCTCACCCAAAAAGGTTGCACACCCCTGGTCTAGCTGCACTACTTGGAGATGGTTCTTTTCTCGTGATTTGATCTGCTTTTCTTTTGGATTGAAGACCAAGAAATGGAATTAATTAATTATCTAAAAGCTTGTTAGACAAGACTACCCTGCAGCAATGCACTATAAGGAAGAAAACAAGTACTTCACCTTGGTTAGCATTCTTGTATGAGGAAATTTAATCACTTTGACCGCATTTGTTTATGACAGGTTGGTTGGCTGGGAGAATACAACAAAATCAAAGTGGTCATTGTTCTTGTACAAGGAAATTTAATCACCTTGCATTCATTTGTTTGAGAAAGATTGGCTGGCCACTTTTGTACATGGCAGATCACATGTACAATGGCCAGCTGACCTTTTTGCAAACAAATGAATTCAGTGTGATTAAATTTCCTCGTATAAGAGTGGTCACCACTCTGAATTTGTTGTTTTCCCCTGGCCAGCCAACTTGTCACAAACAAATGCAGTCAAGGTGATTAAATTTCCTCGTACAAGAATGCTGACCAAGGTGAAGTACTTGTTTACTCTTTGCACTGTGTTGCTGAAAGGTCGTCTTGTCTAAAAAACTTTTTCTATAATTTTTTACTTCTTATTTTGTAAGCAAGTAATTTTTAAGTGAGATGAAACTTTGGATGTGCTAGGCGTATCAGACTCCTGAAAGGTATGTAGTAATCTGGAAAGGCTGAGAACCACTTCTCTATCAAATTACTAGCCAGATAGGATTTTGCAGTTGTCGCTGTGCTGTACAGTACAGCCCCTGGAGCTTCATACTGGCCACAGGGAAAACTGAAGTCCTCGTGCTCTGCAAGCTCATACCCCTGCCCCTTTAACTAAAAAAAGATTCTTCATTAGCAATATAGGACCTATGATGCACAGATAAGCATTTCTGTAGCCATCCAGTGAAGAGTAATGGTGCATGTCTGTACATGTTAACCAATTAATTAGCACATATTTTGAGAGGATCATAGACTTTCCTGTGCCAGGGCAGAAGATGTTGCCATCTGTTTTAAAGGCCAATAGCTAATACTTCAGAGTTAGATGACAATACCCTATAATTCACCTAACCGATATTTTATACTGAAGTGTGATGGAAATACTGGGCACATGATATCACAGTTACATTTTATATATTTCTAGTAAAGAGTTAATAAATTATCAGTAGTTGTAATAAGCATATGCAGGCATGGGTAGTGTGTGTTGTTGATGTTCATAGGCACATCCATAGGTGGTTATAAACCATGGTTATCAGCAATCTGTTGGATACTATAACAATTATAACACCTGTGTGGCAGGACAGGTTTGCTCCTAGCTATTTTCTAGGCCGGCAAAGGACTTGGACTTCCATGAGGTAAAACACCTAATATAAGTCATTATAGTGTTCTTTTCCACAAACTCTGTAGCCCCAGACGAGCAATAACTGAGAACCCTCAGCAGCTCAGGGGAGGGATGATTCTGGCTCTGCAAGTCTCTTGCCTTCTCTCTTCCCTCCTTTTGGGAGAGCTTCCTGTGCCTTTTGTACAGTCTGGACTAACACTAAAACACTAATTAGCCCTTTAACTGCTTCCAGCCTGTCCTGATCCATCAATTGGGCACAGCTCTCATCATAACATGTGCTGGAGGTTGATAAAGATAGGGTTAAAGATCTGTTCCCAGATGTAAACTGCAGCAGACATCTTGCCTCCTCTGTGCTCAGCTGAGACTAGTTATCCTGTTTCAGAAGGAAAAACATACAATGGGACTATATAAGAGGAGAGGCTGCAGAGATATGGGCTCTTGCTAGGTTCACAGAAATGCAGTAAATGGATATATGGGGTGGGAAAGGGACAATCAGCAGAGATCAGTTTCAGATCTGTGCTTACTAGTGCCTCATTGTAAACTGTCTGATTGTCCACAGGTCTAGTAGGGGTATTTGTCTCTTTTATTCTGTGCTTATGTCTTATGTCATTTTCAGGTGGGGAATAAAGTAAAATCCAGAAGAGTCAGTGAAACCACAGACTTAGTTCAGCCAATTGCTAGAAAATTAAAGAGTGGAGCTGCAAAAAACTTGTCCCTCTAGAACTGGAGGAGAAAGTACTTGGAATCTTTTCTTACAAACTGATACACATTTTTTAACTGCCAATCATTAGACTTACCAGAGGTGAAGTTATAGCTCAAACATACTGCAGGTGAGATGAGAGTGAGCTAAGTATCTAAATAAGAAGTTGCATAATAAGGGATTTTGTTGAAGCAGGAGGAAGAATAGAAAATATCAGAAAGGACCCTCAAAATAACTTATGTGCTATAGGGGATTTCTTGCACTGAAGATCAATCACACTGAGTTAATGGAAAAGAATCTTTTTGCCTGCAGCAAGGCTAGGGTCCAAGGATTCTATAGGCTGTTACACAACCAGCAGACAGGACAGCTTACCTCTCCCTCCATTTATCTTTCCTTCTGACTGCAGTGCCAATGGGCCATGCCAGGATTCAAATTCCTTAACTCACTTTTTCCGCAATTACCTGATTTAAAGACCTTCCTGGTCAACAAAGCTTAGAAGTGCATCTAAAGTTCCCCAAGAGAAGGTTCATATCTGCTATTGCAGTTCTGATTCACCCAAAGCTTGGCTGCTGAACAGCATCAGAAGTTAATATGGGGGTTGTTCCTGATGAGCTGAAAAGCATAATAGCCCATTACTCCTATCCCATCCCCCTGCTGGCCTTCAGTTCAATATGTAGTCATCTGTCAAACCTCCGCATAGCACTATTTCATTGACATTATGCTGTTATTTTTATAATAGCCCTTCACCTCTTATCCATTAAATCAATAAAGCATTTCCATACATCATTAATTCATTATCACTTTCATTTTGTACTGTTACCTCTCTCACAACCTGCTGTGGGAGAGGGAGAAAATCCATTCAGCTGAATAGAAATAAATCAGTTCAAAGTACAAAGACTCAGAATAACAAAAGGGAAGAAAGGAAAATGAAGCCCTAATGAAAGGAAGCAATTCAATGATTATTTTATTTTTATTTTATAACTGTCTGGAGTCTTTCTGCATCATACAAATAAAGAGGACGAGATACAAATGAGACCTGAAAAAAAATTTTTTTTGCATTAATCAGCAGTTACTTTTTGGTCCATGTATTTCTAGACATATCTAATGTCAGTGGTTTAAAACACACTGCATCCTTGATAAGTGGTTAACATCTCTTTCATACATATGGTATTTTTATACATGCTTTATATTTTATTCTTGAAAGCTTTTTTTTAACTCACTGATCAAGAAACTCAGCACATACATACAAAAAAAAGAATAAAGAAATAAAAGAAGAAATCTAAATGACCTAAAGCAAAACAAAAACAAAAAAAAGCAGCTAAATCATCACTGTTATCCATAATTTCTTCTATCCTTTTATTTATCAGCCTATGTTGTGAGGAAGAGGCATGAGCCAGCAGATGGAATACTGGATGGGATATGAGAGACCTGGATTCCATTTCCAAATTTGCTACTGTCCCCTTTGTGTCTCAGTTTTCCCATTCTGCAAAAGGCAGATAATAATGATGACTTTCCAAGTCAAGGGTTTTGAGATCTGTACATAGATGTATGGTTAAAGCACTGTAGAATTGCTGAGCACTTTTAGTATTACCTGTCTTAGGTTCTTGGACTGTGTCCTTCACCATACAGTCTGGGCAGTAAAAAGTCACAGACATGCTTTGTGATTGCAGGGGTGTAGCTACAGGTGGGCACGGGCCCACCAGGTTGGCCAGCAGGCCCACATACCCCAACCCACCTCAGCACCTGGCAGCAGTGCAAACCTGCTGCTGCAGCCATCGACCAGCTGGTGGCCACAGGTGGCAGTGCTGTGGTCAGATGGGTGGGTGTGGGTTCCTCTCCATTGCATGGCTCTGGAGCCACAGCCCCTACAGCCTTTACATGACAGGAGCCGGGCTGCCTCTCCCCCTCCCGATGCTCTAGTTGCTTGGCAAGTGGAGCATTGTCAGGAAGCTTCTGGGCATTTGACTGGCAGCAGGACTCTCTGGACCCAGCCTGGAGAGTCAGGGGCCCAGCCAGAAAACAGGGGCTGTTTACACACTTGGTGTGATATGTACTGTTACACTGTTTAAAACATGTATTTCCTTCTAAAAGGGAGATACTAAAGAGAATTCTTCTCTCTCTCTGCTATGCCAACCACTCTGACAACAGTGGGTCCAGGCCTTACACTGAGTTCCATGCCAACACAGACGGTTGCCTAAATAGAGCATGGTCCAAGATCAGAGGCATTGCAGGAATCTCTAGCTCTTAGGGCCATAAAATTTTGAGAGCCTGCATGCTTTCTGTCTCTTTTATTTACCCTTATATTGTTGGACCTCCAGGAATATGGATCTAGAACATTTCATCTGCACTAAATCCATTTGAAGAAGGTGATTGTGTGTGGGATCTGCCAGTCTAATGAAGCCAAAGGCGGTGTAAACATGAATGAGTTACACACATGTTCACGTTAAAGCCAGATGAGATTCAACTGTTACGTGTGTCACATATAGGCAGCTGCTGCCTATAGGAACAAAGGTGAACCCTAAGTCTTTCTCATTCTCTTGGTATGTGCCGAAGCTGTGGCAATAGTGAACAAACTTTTTTAGAGACCAGGCCCAAACCTGTATGATTTAATTATTTCCATGGGTCTGGTGCTTGACAATTTCCAGTACAGCTGTTGCTGCTTGCAGATTACTTTTGGTCACGATTGCCAGCATGTGTGCAGAGCTAGAAGGTATATGGATTAATTACTGGCCTGGCCACCTGCTTCACCCGAATGCAAGCTCCCTAAATTTGTAGCCAATTTCAGATTGGCAGGCCCTATCCTTGTGAATATGGAAATGGCATTGGGTTCTTAGAACATTGCTTTAACCAATGTAATTAATTCTGAGTACTCCACTCTATATTCTGCAAAATAGAGTGGAAGCTCAAAACTAGACTTCACTTATTAAACCCATGTACATTTCTGGAATGGAATAGAGAAGAAGTGATTAAATCCTACTCAGCTTCGTCAAACGACCCCTTCCCATGGGCCACGATGGAAGGAACATGGAGTCTTTAGGGTTGAGGTACATAGACCATGGGAGATTCCAGTACAGGAAAGTTTGCATTTTTAGGCCATTTCTGAATACAGGGAAGCCAGAAATCCACATTAATTTCTGTTACTCATGTAGTTTTCTTCCATTTTAGGTTCCCTCAAGCATGCATACTCTGTCTGGTTTGTTGTACGTTAAGGTACTGGGTGAAGCTTGAGAGAAATGAGTTAGATTCCTGGCTCTGCCACACATGTGAACATGCCTTTCCAGCAAGCCATTGAATTTCCCTGTGCTTCATTTTCTCATCTAGATAATGGGGATAGTAATCCTCTTTCTCTTGACTTCTGGTGAAATTGTAAGCTATTCGGAGCAGGGACCATCTATCACCATGCATATGTAAAGTACTAGTGCAGTGTGGCATGTATTTCAGTGGGTTCTACTGTGATAAAAATAACACAGTGATGGTCACTATAAGAAACCCTTAGATGGATATTCAATGATACTTCCATAATCTTTGCCTGAATTGCACTGCAGGGAACAGACTGGTGAAAGAAATTACAAATGCATAACTTATGGATACACAAAGCTTTTTTTTCCTTCACTATTCACCTTTGTCTCTGTCATTTCTATCTTTAGCCGCCAATGAAGAATAACAGCAAAAGTCTCTTGCTTCCATAAGGGAATGATCCAGGATGCATTTTCCAGTGCAACATTAACACAGTTCATTGTCCTGGCTGTGTTTGTTTCTCCTTCTCTATTTAACACTGTGAAATACCCTGCCGATAGTATAAGATGTGTTTTTTTAGGTGCCTTAGACCACAGTCTGTTCAGTCTTTGACAAATAGAGTATCCATTTGTATTAGCAGGATTGTGAATGCTACCAGGAAAGGTTTATGTTTGTAAAAAGGGATGGGAAATGAACTTGCTTGCTTCACTGACTATTGCATTAAAACAAACAAGGACTCCTGCACTCATTGAATTAAATGGCAAAACTCCCATTGATTTCCATGGTGTAGAATCAATTTAATGCCCATTGAAGTCAATGGGAGTCTTTGCATTGACTTTAATGAGAGTTGCATCAGACCCTAATTGTGTCTATGAATAGCAGGCTTTAAATTGAACAAAACTGTGCATGCATCACTTTAAAACTTTTTTTTATGAGTTTGAAAGAGGAGGAAGGGAGGATGACAGAGTGCCCAAAGAAAGAGAATGAGCTCCTTCTAAGAATGAACTACCACCCTGTGAAGTTCATTGGGCCATCCAGGGCAATGTATCCCCTTGGTTCCATCTGTTTCCAGGGTGATGGTGTCTTGTGTCCTACTTGGGCATTAGTTCCCTAAAACAACCAGTCTGTCAGCTACTCAACACTCTCCTCTCAGCTACACCAGCTCTGTCTGTGCCTCACAGGTTGAATATAGATGCATACCAGTCCCTAAGCCTCTTCAAAGTGGGCCAGTCACTGAGTATCCACAGAAATCCAAGTTGTTCTGTTCCCGAAAGATTATGTACCAGTTTACCAGTGTTCCCTTAGATCACCATGCCTGTATTATGCACAGCACTTGAGCTCTACTATAAAACAAAAATCAATGCATTTAAGAAAGACTAGAGATGCAAACAAAAACAAGTGCAAGAGATGGGAACAAAACAAAAGCATAATACACATTCTAGTGGCTAAACATAACTAACAAGGTGGCTTCCTGTCTAAAGAAGGTCTCTTCAGCCTTTTCATCCAAACTTGACCAAAATCCCTTTTTCATGAAGTAACTATCCTATCAGTTTAGTCCCTCACTGAAGGCAGTCAAGGTGTCTCTTTGTATCCCCGTATATACCAAACAGCTCTTTGATGTATTTCTGAAATTAGGGTTCTTGCCTCCCTCTGTTTACTGCTTCCTGTTAATTTCCTTCTGAAGTCTCTGACAGCTTTTTAATTAGCATTGGACTTAGAATGCTAATAGTCTCCGTTTGTATGACATGCAATACACAGTGGTCCACCAAGAGCTAAGGATCTCCCTCCTGTCTGGAGAAGTTTGTCTCAAAACACTCTGCTTGCAAGTGACTTGCTTTTAATGACAGACATAGAGAACTTTTTTTTTAGCCTACACATGCAACTCCTCACACACTTTCTGTTCATTCATCTTGCAGTGACTGTGATGAGCAGTGTGATGCAAGATTTCAGTAGAGCCCTTACATGACCCCTCTTGGTGAACTGTGCCTGTTGGGGAGGGATGGTTCTTGTTCATTCCTTACCATGTGTACACATTGAACTCAGAGAGTACTTTAAAGGCCTGCACTCTCTCTGGCCCAAATTTCATCTGCTCAGGTGTTAAGCCATGGGAGGCTGTGCAGCTGCAAAGGATCCTGTCTCTTTTCCCCTTCCACACATTTATGCCTGGACTGCAGTGCTAATCAGGTGCTTGTAGAAGAGTCTCCTCTTGTGTGGAAGGGAGAGAGTCTCACACAGCAGATCCCTATCAGGCCCACTGCTAGCTCTCTCAGGTAGGATGACACTACAGGCCTCATGTTTCAGCGTAAAGCCAGTCCTGCGATGTAAGAATGGATGTTTCTCACATTGTCAATCAACCTCCTCCTTTAAAGCAGGAGCTCAGCCCACCCCTACTTAAAAGTATTTGGCTTTCTGACACAGTGATAAAGTTCAGGGACTGAAGGGAACACTGGCTCTCCTTGCCTGATTTCCTATATATCACAGGCCATGAAAGAGTACCTACCAGCTGCCACGCTAGATCTCCTGTATATCACAGGCCACAAAAGATGACCCAGCCACCCACACACCAAACCCAACACATACAATTCAACTATTTATGACAGCTCTCAGGAGACTAAACTATTGTGTGCCACCATTAGAGAACAAGAGGCACCAAGGTGCAGCAGTACCTGATGGCACTTCAGTGGCAGGGGACTGTTTAAATAAAATAAAAATAAACCCAAAAGTCCTTGACTTTAGAGAGCAGGATTAATCCACAGGTGAATTATTGGTGGTCTTTTGTATGAGCAGCTGCCACTGTCAGACAGGATACCATGGTGACAAACATGAAGTAAATTTTTAGATGGATAAAGAGCAGGGTCTGATCTGCTATGGAACTTCCAAGGCCTCCAAGGGTACATCTACCCTAACTAGCTCAAGTATTTCCAAGCCCTCAAATGAGCACTGATATTGAGCTTACAATTGCTGGAGCTTGGTCTCACAGCTGCACTTATGCATCCATACTACACTGTACAGACCTTACTCGAGTCTGTCACTTGCGCTGCATCCACAGTGCAAAAAGGCCAGGATTTGAACTTGAGTCGCAGCAAGACTCAGCCCTTGCCACTCCTCTAACATGGGCCTAGGAGCCAGGTCTTGAGTACTTGGTGACCTGAATCAGAGTGATTTAAGTGTGGAGAGGTGGTGGGCCTGGGCTAAAACTTGAGTTAGAGCCCAGGCTTAATGCATAGTGTAGACATACCTGAGGAGTTCAGTATCAACAGTTCTGTGGAGGAGCCAACTCAGGACCAGATTCTCCTCTATAACACCTTTACATTGGTGCAACTCCATTGCTTTTGATGGTGTTACTTTTGATTTGCACTGCTATAAATGAGCATCCACTTGTTAGCGCATCAGGTAGGAATTATTGATAGTTCATCTTCACTTTCTAAGTAAGTAGTAAGACAGTGATGAGCGGGATTGTTCCTGGAAACTTCTGAGTCTCATTATTGGTAAATTTCAAGTTTTTGTCCAGTCTTATCTGTATCTGGCGCCTATCTGCAATGTGTGAGTTAAAAAGTTAAAATTTCCTTGCTACGTGAAATGAGTCCCTTTTTCTACGCACACAAACCCCAAGATTTTTGGAAGGGTTCTTGGACGAAAGATGGGGAGAAAGGCTATGTCCATACATTGTTTTTAAAGTGAAACAACCACCATTGGTTTGCTTTAAAAATAAATCATGTCCAGACAATGTTTCGTTGTTTCGAAATGACGAGCCCCATCATGTCGAAACAATGAACCTTAATTCAAAATGCTAAAACCTCATAGGAAATTGAAATAGTCCTTGAATCGACAATTCAGTCACATTATTTCAAAACAGCACTGTTTCGATTCAAAGGTTTGACCTTCCTCCCCCACCCCCTACCACCCCATCAGCACCCTGGCCAGGGAGAGAGGGGGTTACAGGGGGATTGCAGGGCTGTGGGGGTAGAGCTTGCAGGGTGCCCCACTGCCCCTGCCACTGGCCGGGTGGCAGGGGCAGAGCTCGCAGGGCGCCCTGAAGCTCCCATCGCTTCCCAGGTGGCAGGGACTTTGGGGCACCCTGTGGGCTCTGCCCCTGCTGCCTGGCCAACAGAGGGGGCTTTGGGGTGCCCTGAGATCTCAACCCCCGTTGCTGGCCAGCAACAAGGGTAGCGGGGCGCCCCAAGATCTCAGGCCCCGCCACCCAGCCAGAGGCAGGGGCTTCCAGGTACCCTGCGATCTCAGCTCCCACTGCTCGGGCAGCAGCAGGATAGAGGCATGCCCTGACTTCTGCAGCAGGGATGCAGAGTGCCTCCAATCCCCCCCCCCCCCGCCACCCAGCCAGCAGTGGGGAAGAGGAGTGCCCTGATCCCCTGCCTCCCACCGCCCAGACAGTGGCAAGGGGAAGAAGGGTGCCCTGATCATTTCCCCGCCAGTGGGGAAGAGGGGCAGCCCCATCTGTGCCCCCGGGGGCTTTTTTTCCCCTGCCAAGCCAGTGGCACGGGATTGGGTGGCAAAATGGCTCTGCCAGGGGACCATGTGGCCACACCTCCCAGGGTGCTGTGTCTGTAAATTGAACTAGCAAGTTCTTCCCCGGACATGCTAGTTTGATTTGTGAGGACCTGGTATATCAATTTAATTTAAATCTATTTAATGGTTGTTATATTGATTTAGCTTGAATCGCTTCAAGCTAAATCGATTTAACTTCATGCATGTGGACATAGCCAAAAAGAATGAAGTCCAATGTCTGCAGCCTGGCATCTGAAATTACCTACTCCATTTCTTTGTTTCAGCCCAGCACTTATTAGGTTATTCCTGGTGTCTGAAAAATCATTATTGGACCCAATAACTTGTGATGAGCATGTTTTAGGAAACATTGTCAATTATAACTGGGTAGGACTTTGTTATTTCAGTCTATTACCTGCACATGAGTTATTCTAAAACAAGGAGTTCAATTGATAAAAGGTAAAAAAATCAATATGTAAGATTGTTGAGATTAATTAGAAGTTTATAATGGATTTCTTTTTTCCATTGGGGTTTCCAATAGCTTCACAGACTGTCCATCTTAAACCTGAATCTAGGTTTCCTGGTGCCAAATGTGTGACTGAGCTTAAGTAAAGTTTCTGGAAATCCATATTTTTGCATTAAGATTATTAATATTTCAGAATCGCAGCTGTAAAGAAATAAATGATGAGGGCTGCAGAAACACAGAGGGCTGTCATTAACAGAAAATATAAGCCTTCAGGGTACAGTAACTTAATCCAGTGATTTAAGGGTATTTTAGTTGTCGTATTTATATTACAGTCTCACCTAAAGATCCAAACTAAGATCAGGGGCTCCATTATGCTAGATTCTGTACATAAACAAAATTTTGAGTCCCACGCAGAGTACAATACACAGAGAAGACAAAGGAATTATTGTTCACAGTTTTGCAGTTGGGAAATTGAAGTCCAAGGAGATGAAATAACATACACAAGCTTAGTGTCAGGGCCAGGAGCTGACCCTACTTTTCTCCAGAGTCCAGTCAAGTCCCTTTACAGTATCTTCCATTTGAAGATGATAATATCAGCTTCTTCCTCAAACACCTTGGTAACAAAAGCCTATCCATCTATCACCGTATCCACCTTCAAATCCCTCTTTAAACACTCCGCCGTAATATCTACAAAACATCCCTTGCTGATAATAACTCGACAACTTGCGAGTTTCTTGAATGAAGAATTTTTTGCTTTACTGTTATCACTTCTTTGTTATGCATCCTCTTTGTCCCAAACTGTTAAATCTTGTCATCACCTACATGGTAAAACTCTTTGGGCAGTCTATTTTACTGTGTGTCTATATAGTTCAGACTACAGTTAAGCTTTCAATCTTACCTGGAAGTGGAAATCATAACAACAGGGCACTTTATAAATGTTGTTTATTTTAACATTGTAATAATCCTGTGCAATAACAGGATACTAATATGTTTGGAAAGATGAAAGGTGAGATTTTAAATCTCTGCCTATGCAAGTAGTCCATTCTAATCCTAATCATTTTTGTTTCTGTGAAGTGGAATGCCCAAATTACGCATTCACTTTACTGAAATTGGGCAAGCAGTTCTGGCCAATACATGTGCAAATGAGAATTGTACAACTGTCATCTTGTGCATATGCTGTTAGCACAGTTGCCTTTGTGACTCCCTCAGGTGCAAAAGCAGTTGAAAATCCAGTCCCATGTGATTTTTGCACCAGCTTAAAGAGGATATTGGTGCAAGAGCCAGGAATGGAACTCTAAAAGGGCTTCTGAAACTGAAACTCTGACTCAGTGAGATGCTTAACTTTAAGAATATATATATAGTCCCTTTTGAAGTCTGTACACTTAGAATGGATAAAGATCAATATATTTGAGTCTTTTGACGATAAGAGCCAGAGGTTGGTGCCTTACCAACAAACCTATCCTACCTCTCCTGTACTTGTTAGCTCTGAAATAGTGTACAAAATACTCTAAAATCTTGCCATTTTGTTGCAGCTGTTGTGTTGCGGAATAGCGGGGAGTACTAAGCATCCCTAAAGGTGACCTCCTCAAGTGGCCTGAGGCTATGTCTGTATTGATGGCAGCAATTTCACTGCCATCAGTTCGCCCTTTCAGGAGTGGATTGAGGTGAGTATGAATGCGCCGCACCACTCCTGCAAGTCGACCCTGTAAGTCCTGGGAGTCAGGGAGCATAGGGGAAAGCCGACTGCAAGTGATTTGCAGTCAACTTTTCCCTGATGTGTACCAGTGGCTTAAAAAGTCGCCACCAGTTATCCAAGGAATTTTACTTTTCTTGTGTAACTGGCAACTGACTGCTGTCAAAAAGTACCCAGATGTAGACTAGGGCTGAGTATACATCTATAGTTTTTGAGAAGAGTAATTGTTCTGCTCCTCTCCTACCAGCTCCCAGTGATTGAACAAAACACCAAACACTTGGAACTGATACCTTTTTGTTTCTCCCCTTCTTTAGTTTTATGCTGAACCAATATTTGCTGAGTCTTCAGCCCATGCTTCCTGCTATACTTTCATTGCTACTGGCCTGGAGTTCCAATCATCTGCATCACCAACACTGCATCATCAAGGCATAATCTGCATCACCAGCAATATCAATTAGTCTCTGATTTAATCAAGGAATCATATCCTTTTCATCAGGTCCATCAGTCTTCTATGGTTCTTCTTGAAGCCATCCATCCCCTCATCCTTCATCTACCTCAGGACACCAAGATCTGTGTGCTGAGCTGATGGGCAGAGAGGTTGCTGGACCAGCACACCTCATGGTGTAATGAGATTGCAGGTCACATGATGTCTCCTTTACTGCTTGGGATATAAATAGTTCTTCATTTTCCCTTTGCTTTAGGAGCCTGAGACGTGCTTCTTCCTTGTGCATTGGTAACTCTCTAATTGGTGTGCTTATTTTACGTCCCCCTCTGTGCCCAGTCCACAGAGGATATGACCCTATTCTATCCCCATGCTGTAGAGACTCCTGCTTTTAAACTTGGGCAGTCTCCAGTTCAATCACTAGCACCAATCAAAAAGGCAGTCAGTCAATATCTGTCCCTACCATGGGCCTATTCAGAGGGCTGAAGATATACATATGCCTTGTGATAGCTCTCTGCAGATGGATGAATTTCTCCCTCTCTTAGGCCCCTATCCCCCCCTGCACCATGATCAGATAGGAGTCTTGCCATGGGGAGGGCCTGTTTCATGGCGGCAGAGAAAGAAAAAGTTCTCCTGTTTTTCCATGGCTGATTCTGCAACCTACAGGCTTCAGTAGGCTTCTGCAGGTGCTGTCAGTTCACATAGTGGCAGAGCCACTGACTTACCACTCAGTTGGTTCCCCAAACCCACCCCAAATCTAACTGTAGGTCTCAATAGGGAGCCCCCAAATACCTAGTGAGCCTAAGGGGGCATTGAACATGGACTTTGCATGGACAATAGCTTCCGCCTTAAGACCACAGTGCTGGGGGATTTATGCTTTGAAAGGCAGTTAGTCAGGAAAGTGCTTCAGTCAAAGTGTTGCTGAGTTCATTTCTCTCTTCATGAATTCTGTTCATTGCTTATACAAACCTAAGTGAAGTAAATGTGATCTATCAGTTCCTCCCACCCAACTTTTCCAGTGTACAGGTGGGGAAATTGAAGCACAGAGTTCACATTGTCCATTGTTCTAGGTGGCTTATAAGAGTCACTGTGTATTCTCCCACCTCAAAACACATATTAACCCCTTTTTAGGTGTAAGAATGGTAGGACTGGCTTATGCCTTCTTAATCTGTTTTGTCTCAATGGATTCTGGGAAAATCTGAACTATTTCATCACAGAATACTTCAGCAAGAGAAAATATATCTGGAGGATGTGCACAAAAGAGATATTACAAACCAGTAGTGATCTTATATAAAACATATGTTTTTAGCAGAGGTTCCCAACCTTTTTCTATATGTGGACCACTGCATCATCATCAAAAACTTTTACAGACTACCACGTAAGTAAACTGTTGTAAACATTTTTTACATAGCTTATGGCTGACAGGGGCAAAACTTATGTATCTAGGGGTATTAAAAACACAGCTGTTTCTAATACTTTATCATCCTCACTCACAAACATACTGCACTCATCACAGTACATTTACTTGCAGTAATTATCTTTCTTTTCCCCTCTCATGGACTACCTGCAGTACCATTGTGGACAACCAGTGGTCCATGGACCACAGGTTGGGACACTGCCCTAGGGCTCAACCCCAAGCTTATTGAAGTGGGAATATTTTGAATAAATGGTTTTTCATTAGAAAATGACAGTTTATCAAAACTGAAACTGTTCGTGGGAATGGGTCAGTTGCAACAACTTCCTATTTTGAAAAAAAAATATTGAAATAAAAAGTTTGAACTTGGATAAATATCCTATTTTGACATTTTAAAAATGAAAAATGCATTTTTCTTCAAAACGATTATTTGGTTCAACATTTAAGTTAATTTATGATTACCAAAAGGATATAAATATTTAAATGAATTTTTTTGAAATTAGGAAAACAAAACATTTCTTATTTGACCTAATTTAATTCTTATGGGGTTTCAGTTTGTGAAAAACTATGATTGCAACTTTTTGTCCCAATTCTGGAAAGGAAACTTTTTCAAAATCTCAATTTCTTCCATGCTGAGAGAACTGTTTCCTGCTCAGCTCTATTTATTTATTTATTTAAATGTTTTGTTATAGTATACAAATTTGGCATAAACTTCAAAAAAATTATCTTATATTTATGAAAATGTTTTCAATCCAAAGGATCTTAAGGAACTAACTCCTTTTAGAAATTACAGAGCACATGATTCTTCAGCACCTTGCACCTGTGTAGTCACACACGCAAGTGCAAATGAGTCCAAAACTTGACTATATGGTTTGCCATTGTTATATTTTATTTTGTCTTACCTTATAATTTAACGTTTATATTAGAGTAGCTTCTTGAGTCTTTAACAAGTTATGGGTCCCGTTGTGTGAAATGCTATACAAACATAGCAAATAATTGTCCTGTCCCAATTAACTTGCATTCTAAATAATATAAGATAGCAACAGTTTAGATTCACTTTACACTCACGCTTTCCTTGCTATAAATGGTTAATTAATGAAATAGGGATGAGGCTTACAGTATTGAAAATGCAAGTACCCCCAGAAAGTTCTACCCCCTTGAGATAAAACATGATAGTTATTCAACAGGGGCACCACTCACCAATTTTGGACAAGATTAGTAGTCTCCCATTGAAAGAGCACATTAGCTTTCAATCAAAAGTACCCTTAAGACCACATGTGGGGTGAGAAACTCAGCAGTACATCACCTCAGAACATCCACCAGATTTTTGCTGACTCAACCGGAGCAGAGTTCATGGCATCTAATACCTTGCTGGGGAATTAGGTCAGTGTTAACCTATCTGGATGCATGCCATTTAATAAATCATCAGCACCACTTACTGCAACGCCCTCTTCTCTCTGCCAAGTAATGTGTCATTTTAATCCTATAGCTTGTGAAATCTGCGATCAGGACCCCAAGTGACTTGTAATGCACTAGCTGAAAAAATACTTTGCTCAGCTGCTTGCATGCGCACATTTTGCAAAACATTTTGTGAAACGTTGTAGCCATATGTTTCCATTTAACATTAGTTAATTGTAGTCATACAGCAAAGATTCCCTCCTGCCATTTGACAATTTGAGAAAGTAACCACTCAATTCAGATGGGGTGAACAGAGATGACCTTTCTCTGTATTTCAGTTGATTCATTTTTCATCTTCCTAGATACAGTACTTTTACTAAAACAAGACACACACCTTTATGCATCAGCTGCAACCCACTTGGAGCTGGAAAACTGTAAATAATGATAATGATAATTCATGTGTAGAAAAACCTCATGTTCCAATGAGCTTTTTATTTTCAACCGTTTGTCTCTGATTGTGGGCAGTGCAGAAGTCTACCTCTGTGGGTATGTGCTCTAAAATCTGAATGATAGGTTTCAAAAAGAAAAACAAAAAACCAAAAAAACCTATTGCAGCCCACGGAGAAAATTTGCTTATTTATCTTTAAGTCTGGTGATCATGAAAACATTAGTAATACTTTACATTCATGTAAAAATAATTTCTTACTTTGCACGAATAGAATGTTGTAGGGTAGCTTTAGAATATGAAAGCATTAGGTATGACAAGGCAGTTGACTGTACACCTTAAGTCACTTAAAGCAATAATACTGATGCATAGATTGTGCTGCTTGGAGAAAATATTTGATGGTGAATTTACCGCCAAAAGAAGGGGAGAAATATTACTATTACTTATTGCTTTATGGTGGCACTTGGAGGTATACCAATGTGCTGTATTATAAAGGCACACATCCTAAGTTTAATGGTTTGAGTCTTATTTAGGCAGAGGTTTGGGGCATCTTTTCTTTGTTCTAAAACAGATTACAGACCAAAAATACTTTAATAAATGTACAAGCTTTTATATATACTAACAATCAGGGTTATGAATAATTTATTGATATCTAAGGAAGCAAATATTTTGTACTTGTCACACCTCGTTTGTATCCCTGTAAGTACCTGGGAACAACTAAAAGGAGCTAGTGCACTTTTTTTTTTTAAGTTGGCTGGTCTTAATTATATTCAGTAATGAGACTTGAAAAGGCTTCAGATAATTCAAAAACTGTTATGTGAATAAAATGTCGAAGTGGCTCCTTTCTCTCTAAACTATTGGGGTGCCAGTGTTGAACACATAGGCTCAGCTGGATTGAGAGTAAATGATTAATACAGATTATGCGCCTTTATACTCTAACAAAGAATATGGGATAGTCTCTGAAGAAAGTCCTCTTTTTTTGGGGGGGGGGGTCTTTCTTTGTGCCCTAGAAGGTTTTGCTGAACCCATCTACAGATAAAGAACTGGGTTTCAGAATGGAGAGGAATCTAAAGATATAAAGGCACTCGAACTGTCTTCCACAAAATCCCTTATATAGCACCTTGTCTGTGAGGTAGTTTTAGACTGTGCAATTGTGCTGAAGTCAAAATGACCTGTATCCCTTATTGTCTAGCACCATTCTATAGAACAAAGCTGCCTTTATTCCCCACTTATTCTTCAGTTTGGCTTGAAAGCTTACTTTTCCCCTGCTCCTCCTGTGAGCCCTGAGAACATACAATCTTTTCTTCTGTTCTATGAATGGCCTTTAAAAAAAATAACAGTGTATTACCAAGGGCAAAACATGTTCTCTAGTTTAAACAAATGCAAGTGGGGGAAAATAAATTCATTTCCCCTTGAAGAAATAGGGAAAACTTATTCCACCCCTTTTTATTTTTACTGTAATATTTTGTCTTATATAACAAATATATTGTCTTGTTTCTACTATTCCTGATTTGTTCAACTGCAGTCACGATCTGGCTGTCCATTCATGTTCATGTCCCATGCTTGCCTCTGTGTCTGCTTCCTCTTGGCTCCCTCTAGTGCTAGCTCCCATATTGACCACTTCATCTACCACATCTCCCCCTTCCTCCTGTCTAGTCTCATTCTTTTCCTGTGACACATGTCACTGTAATGAATGAGTGCCTCCATACCCCAGATGGAACCACAGCAAGGATTCAGAACTCCTGATCCATAGCTAAAGGTGCAGCAGAACTCCATGCTGTAGATTGTATAAAGGTAATGACCAGACATAGTTGTACAAAGAAGCACGTGCTAGCATGTCTAGATGGATGAATCAAGGGAGCAGTGGTTAAAGTATAATTTGATGGGCCCCAGAATCCTCCTAATCCCTAGGCCCCATTCCCATATTGTCCAGGCCCCTTTCATGCATGTGCAGACCCAACCCAGGAAGGCATATTTGAGCCCCACCAGTTCTTTCCTCACAAAAAAAGCACAGCCTCAAATTTACAACATCATCCCAACCTTGTCAGCTAGTGCCCACATTAGACCTCCTCTTTCCCCATGTCCTCATTAGCCCCCATCCCCATTCCTTAAGCTCCCTGCCCCCAAGACCCCATTCCAGTCCTCTTAACCCACCACCTCCCTCACCTTCACTCCACCCCCATTTAGCGCCCCCCCAACCACCTCCATATCTTCCCAGCCCTCTTCAGTCCCTTGTCCCCATTTCCCCATAACGCCATGAAGGAGTTCTGAAATTTAATTCATTACTGTCTAGGAGGTGTGTGGATAATATGGGGATGGTGCCATAATAGCATCTAGAAAGGCAGATAGGAACCAAATAACCAGAAGCCTCATGGGTTGTATTTACCAGAAGATTTTCAAGACAGTGTTGCAGACATAAGACGCATATGAATCAAACCAGAATTTTGATCTTTTTATGATTTACGCATCACTGCTTGTGCCCGAGTCACCCCAACCCCCTCCCTAAAACCCGAACCCTGCTGCTGGCTTCCCCCAATCCCCTGAGTCACCCCAACCCCTTCCCCACTCCCCCTGCCCTGCCATTGGCTTTCCCTGCTCCCCCATCACCTCAACCCCTCCCTAACCCCCCTGCCCTTCTGCTAGCACCACCCCCAGCTCCCCTGAGCCCTTCCCTAACTCCCCCGTCCCACTGCTGGCTCCCTGCTGTCCTCCAACCCCTTCCTTAAGCCCCCCGCCCTGCCGCCAGCTTCCCCAGCTGCCCCAGGCTGACCCCCCCACACACACCCTTTCTCTGGTAGCTGCCTGTCCCTGAGTCTGACCCCCCATATCCAGGGCCCTCTTACCTGGCCACTGGAGCAGCTATGCCACAGGCTGCTGCCCCTGGCCTGAGCATGCTCAGAACATGCTCAAGGTGGGAGATTTAAAAACTCCCAGGCCCACCCTGGGGCAGCTCCCTGCTGGCTGGAAAACTGTGTCTTCAGGCTGAGTAGGGGCTGCAGATCCTGTGTGGGTGAGTGACAGGGGCTGTGCCCCTGCCAACCCGCTTAGCCTATAGGGAACATTTTAAGGGGGAATGCACTGGTACACTGTGTTCCACCCCATTATTCTATTTTTAGGGGCCCCAGAACACTAGTCCCTAAAATTTGTGGGCCCTGGAATTGCGTTCCAGTGCATTCTGCCTTATTTTAACCCCTGCAAGGGAAGGTTTATGCAAACCTTCCTACCCTTATCTCTTCCTGATTTTCTTGAGCAGAAACTGTGAGCATGCAAGAGGGTGACTGCAATTATTTTTTTGTCACAGTTACATGTGTACTAAGCATAGCAAATAGGTATAGTTCCTGTACTTGTCATCCCTTGTGCCTCTGGGTGGGTTGTCAGCAGCAGAGATCCAAGCTGGGATCTATGGATCCTAAAGCATGAGTCTTGACTGCCTGAAATAACAGCACTGCCTCTGTTAACAATGGCTGTAGGAGGGTCATCATTCTCTGTATCTAGTTCAACCACCAGGGGCATCACTAGTGCCTGGCACAGGGGGCACATGCCCCAAGTCCCAGCACCAGTGACCTGAATGACTGGCACACCCCTGCCTCTCCCAGCCCTGTCCCCAGCCGGGTATCTGGGGCTGGGCCAGAAATGGTGGTGCCTACCTCTCCAGGCCAGGTACCCGGGGCCATGCTGGCCACAGCTTTGTCTGCCTCTCCCAGTCTGGGATCTGGGCTGGGGCCCTGCACCCTGGCCTATAGGGAGACGCCAGGCTCCAGCCCCTAAAACTCCTACCCAATCTGCCACCCCCACACAGACCACTGAGCACTGGCAGAGTTTGGAGGAAGCATTGAGAGCACTATTGCCCTGCCGGTGCTGGGGGAGCAGGGCCCTGGGGCCAGAAGCTGGGCTCCATGTTCCTGCTCCCCCCAATCCCTGGGCTAGCTGCTCCACCCTCAGGAGCAGACCAGCGCAGGCCAGCACCTGTTTGCTCCACTGGCATTGAGGGATGGGGCCCGAGCCTAGGCCAACTGGTGCACAGTGCAGCCTCTCTCCGGGATGGTCTTCCAGGGTCTGTGGTCTTGGGGGAAGAGGGGCCTGCACTGGGGGCTGCACGACAGATGGCCCTGCCCTCACCCTGGGGGCAAGCTGGCCAGAGTGGGGCCAGGGCAAGGGAGCCCTCTGGCCCCAGGCCCCCACCCCCTGTGACAGCCCTCCCCCGGCTGCCGTACTGGGGAGTGGGGGCCCCACAGTGGGAAGGTGGGGTCTTGAGGGAGGGCATGCTGGAGGGCAGCTCCCACCCCTCGGGCTCGTTAATATGGCCTTGTTAATATCACAGTGTACCACAGCTAAAAATATACTTGACCATTGCTCAGGCAAGTGAGAAAGCCATTGGGGAAACTGAACTGGTGGTCATGCCATAGCTGTTGTAGGGTGATCAGCAATGAATTATAGGCTCGTGATTGTAGTCTGGAAGACAGAATACGGGGCTAAGGGTTGGGGATCTTCAGTTCTGTCTGGCCTCCTGTGTGACTTTCTGGGTCTGAAGATAAAGTCATGGTACTTTGCTGCTTTTGTAAAGCATTTGTGTTTCTACAGATGAAAACCACTATATAACAGATATGCATTATGGTTATCCGGGCCTGTGACCCTAAAAATCTCCAAATCTCTCTGAGTTTGGATTCAGACAGAGTAGGAAATATTGGGGGAGACTGCCAGATTTGTCTACATTTTCTGTCTAATCCATAGTGTTTTAGTGGTGCCTGCCATGGTGATTTCTACCTTCATGTACAAAGAGAGGAAATATATTCTTAACAAGCTCTCTCTTCATTTGCATTCCTGCAATCTAATCAAACCTTTGTAAACATGAGCCCACTGAATCTAATAATCAACATCAAGAGATGCATTGGCAGGCTACAGGAAGGTGAATTAAGATGCTTTTCTTTCTTCTATGCTAATCTTTTCCTAATTATGCTTTATTAATGTTATGCAGCAGATGGTCCCGTTCTTGTTTTCCCTCATCTTGTCCATAGCTAAAATCAAATTTCAAATGAGTAAGCTCTATATTCAACTTAATCACTTAAGCCTCTGACTTCCATGATTTTCATAACCAGCCTCCATAGTCATTTCAAAATTGGATGCATTTCATTTTATTTTTCCTCTTCTTGAAGTGTTCTTATGTGATTATTCCATGTGTGACATTGACATTTTATGATGATAAATTGGACTGAATCTTCATCATCAGAAGGTTGGGTTTTATTATTATTAGAATAATGTGCTTTTTATTACACAACCAAAAGTTAAAAAAATACATTCTTTTTTTTTTTTTAAAGTCTAGCAGCGCTTATGACTAGAATTGCCATGGAATAAATTTCTGTCTCTGGTATAGAAATATGGAAGGTTTCTTTGAAATATGTAATCAAAAGGAAGTGGATTTTGAGCATGGTTGTTCTCAAAGATGAGCAGTCTTTGAAGCTCAACAGCCTGGTAATTCAGTATTTTATGCGACAAATATTGTATTAAAAGTTCTTACTTGATGGAAGAGTCTTGCAGAATTTAGGATGGTCATGCACTTAAGTCACTGGACTGAGATTAATTCATTTCATTTCATTAATTCTTCTGCTAGTAGAATGTTAGAGTGCATACTTCAGATCCTTGATATCCCAGTCTTCTGACAGTGCTACAACCTGCTTTATGTTACGACTGAGATGAGTGAGGTTGGAAGCCATAACAACCCTCCAGTATGTGTATGTGAGCCATCTCCAAGGTCTTCTCCGTCCAGCTTTTGTTGGATCAAACACATGAAGCTTGCAAGTTCCAAAGGGGTAGCATAAATTTGGCAGACTGTCATGGATTTGAGCAGATGGCTGAGTCACTTGGGAAGACATGGAGGTTAGTGTCTGATGCCTGATATCCTCATCTGTTAAGTGATGAAACCACCATATTCCTTTGGGATGGGGTCTTCATCCTACTTCACTCATAAAGGTATTAAGGTGGCTCTAAAGAATTAATTAATGTGGCAGGCTGCACCTGGAGGGAGACTTAGGCTTTATTGTCGAGAATTATTGGAGATGGAGCTTGTCTGAGCAGGAATAGGAGTGGGCTCAGATAAACCCAGGAAGTGTGAGAGCAGAAAGGGCTATAGGATGGAGATTTATTGTCACTCCAGGAGCTTAATGAGGTTAAAAGGAGAAGAACAGAAGCCCTGGGATCCTGACTGTGAAGGAAGGGGTTTATCCAGGAGGATGGTGCAGAAGAAAGCTTGCAGAGTGTAGAGGAGAAAGAAACCCAGGGACAGTGCAGGGAGGTCTGAGACAGTTGTAGAAGTTGGCTGCTGAATGTAGGGTTCCAGGGCTGAATCCTGGTGTAGTGGGTAGGCCTGGGACAGTGGCACAGTCTTGAATGGAAAGACTGCCTGGAATAGTACCTGGACAGCTGGTCCAGGTACTAGTGAGACTTTTTGTTACCCTGGGAGGGGAAAACTGTACAGTGACCTGGCCAGAGGTCTGAGTCATGAAGAGAGAACCCTCCAAGTCATGGAGCAAGAGGGGCTGTGAGCGAAGCAAGCAGCAGAAGGAAGAACTAAAACAGGTAAGAGCTGATCCCCAGATCCTGCCACCATGGAGAGTGTGACAGCAGGGGTTAAACCTGTTACTGTTTCATGTCAAAAGCATGCTGCCCTCCAGGATTCAGTCCCATTAACTTTGAACAAAGTTCAAATCTCAAGTTCTCTCAGAAAATATGCTAGGTTTATTTAGGTGCTTAATGTCCAAATTTGGTCATTTGAGCTGAAATATTTGCAGCTGCTTTAGTGACTTAGTCTCCTAAATCCCAATGAAACGTAGGTTCTTAATTCACTGTGCTTGAGATCGTCAAAAGTTTTGAGATGCTAAATTCACGCTGGAATTGATCAGAGTTAGACACCCAATGCCTATGAGCGGATCTGAGCCTTAGGCACTTCTGAAAATGTTACCCTTTGTCATAACATATTGGGTTGTAATGTCTTTGTGTGGAGCAATAAATAAAGCTATTTTTCAAAATCTCATCTCATTGAACAAAATGCATTTTTGTAATCTCCCGGTTATCCAGAAGATTGTAGTGATATTCCTTTTTAGCCTGAAAGCTCATGAAATACTGACAGGGCAATGGGTATAAGCAGAAAAGAATTATTAGAATAATAACAGAAAAGATCATGAACAAATTGGAAAGCAGATGACAGGGCTAAACCCTGAGAGAAATGTTGATAAACAGAAAGAATCATCCTAACGAGAACTCTTGTTTCTTACACTGATAGCTATAATTCATCATAGCAGCACACAGAAGCTATCACTAAAATCACGACCTGCTTGCTCAAAGCCAGTGGTTCCCAACTTTTGGGCTCGAGGGCCCTGAATATAATTTTTACAACCCTGAAGGGCCACAAGTCTATCAACTCACAAAACAGTGTGCTGATGTATACACCACTAAAGACTACAGATCACTGCATATTTAAAATAAATGTTCTGCTGCTACTGTGCTCATTTTTCCATTCATTATTTTATGCGCTCACGTTACAGTGTGTCCAAGACCAGAGCCATAACTATGGTGGGCCGACAGGGCTAAAGGAGCAGCTTTGTGGTGCTGGCTCTAAGCGCCACTAAAGGAAAGGGGCTCATTCTGATTGGAACGCGCCCCGGGCAGCAAAACACTGCATTATGGCTCTGTCCAAGACGGAGCACTAATGTAGATGAGTGACTGTCACTACCCACTGGAAGCACATGGCCTGGCAGCTAAGTCATGGTGGGGTGGACTGCTAAGTGCAGGCCAGATTGGAAGACATTGGGTATGTCTACACTTAGACTGTTAGTTCGAATTGACTCAATTCGAACTAATTATGATTAGTTCAAATTGAGTCAATTTTAACTAACATGTCCAGAGTAGGAAAACCAATTCGAACTAGCATGTCCATAGACAGGACTTGTTAGTTCGAATTGGAAGAGGGGCATCATGGGAGGTGTGGCAACATGTTGCCACCCAATTCCCTGCCAGGCTCCAGGGCCTGAAGCCCAGCACAGGGAAAAGCATCCCCTGCCCAGCTCTAGGTGCCCTGCGGCCAGAGCTGGTCAGGGGACACTTTCCCCCAGCTGCGACTCAGAAGACAGGAGCAAGGGCACCCCCACACACAGCCCAGTGCGGGCAGGGGAGAAAGGATTCCCCCAGCCCCCTGCTGTCAGCGCCTGGCTGGGGGAATCCTTTCTCCCCTACTCTGCTGTGGGGGCTGGGGGAATCCTCCTCCCCCATCCTCGCTCTGTCAACCCCTGTGGGCCTGTTAAACCCCGCTGCCAGCAGGGTTTGGTAGCCCTGTGCGGCACTGTCTCTGCTCCCTGCTGCCAACAGGGTTTGAGAGTCTCGCACTGGGCTGTTTTTGACAGCCCCACGTGGGGCTGGCACTGGTCTTCCTTCCAGGGTGCTATGCACCCTGGGAGGAGGAACAAACATATGAATTTGAACTAATTTTAGTTTGAATTCATATGTCCACACAGCATCAATTTGAACTTTAGCATTCAAATTGATGATCCCTTCCAAGTTACAGGAGGTTTTGTAACTTCGACGGAACCTCTCTTGGCTTTGACCTAAGGGAAGCCTTAGGTCGAATCACACAAGTGCTGTGTAAACAGCTCTATTTTTAAATTCGACTTAATGTTTATTAGGTCGAATTTAAGCATGTATGTAGACATACCCATTGAGTTTTAGTGCCTTGCCCCTCCTCAAGCAGGTTGGGTCACAGTTGCTCCATCTCCCATCTCCTGCAGCAAGATGGAAGGAGATCATGAGTCGGCTGCTTCCTTGCTGATCTTCAGTGCCCCCGACTAAAGCAGGGAAACTGCACATGTACTCTCGCCCTGTTCTCCACCTGATCTGTGCTCCCCCTCACTCTGGCTCCAGCAGGGACCTCAGTGCCTATCGACCCAAGCAGAGTGGTTTGCCATGCTCCCTGCTACAGCCAGAAGGAGAGGAGTGCTGATCTCCCATCTCTTTGGCTGCAGCAAGCAGCCTGCACCAGTTCTTTGGCCCCATAGCAATGCACTCTGCCTGCATCTTTAGGCAGCAGCTCCCTTCTGCAACCAGCAGAAGAAGAGCAGTGAGCCACTTTGAATGACCCCATGGGCCACTTTTGGCTCCTGGGCCACAAGTTGGGACTCACTGTTTTAAGGTTTTCTGTATACCCATAGTTGGATTGATCTTGTACTGCTGAATTCAGTGGGAGTGTTGAATGGGTACAGGATCAGACCTATTATGAAAGAGGTCTTGTGCCAAAGAGCTTGACTTGAAACAAACTCCCTTTTAAAATAGAAATTCCAGAATGCTTGCATTGGCTTGAATGATTTTGGTTTGTTAAAGTCAAAATATATATATAAGATAGAAATATATTCAAATTCATTATTCCGTATGCTATGAAAAGGCTAAATGAAATTGATTGAAGTAAAGTGAAACATTTCACTAAAATCAGAATGAAACACTTTGATGTTAACAGAAGAAGAAAGTCATATTTGGTGCATTACTATGAAAATTAGTGATTTCAGCAAAATTTTACTCTGCAACAGAAAATTGATTTGGCCAAAAAAGTTTGACTACATCTATTTTACATATAATTTTGTAACATCTACATAGTTTTGGTGCAGTGTTGCCAATACTTGTGATGTTTCGTGTTTTCTCAAAGCCACAGCTCCAGGAGTCATGTGATTACATAGCAATCTCTGCTTTCATTTAAAAACCTGTTTCTAGCCCTCATACCTGTTGAGAGAAGTTTAAAAACATGAACCCTAACAGCTCCACAACAACAATGCAAGTAACAATTACTCATGATACATATGGCTGGAAAATCATGACATTTTTAAAAAATCTTATGATTTTGAAGAGCTAGACACATGACTTTTTATTGCTTTCTGGTTTACAATACTGTTGTGAGTTAGCTTCAGTGATATGTCAGGCTATCACTGTATATAGTTTATTCCATCATTACTGGGCTCATCAGCACTGCAGAGGTTGCCAAAGAGAGGTAAATGTCATGCTGAATCTGAAAGTTTTGTTCAGGATCTGTTTTGATATAAGTGCCAAAGTCTACTACTGTAGTATATTTCAGGTAGCTCTTGTATATATTCCTGCTGGGTCATCCATCTATTGCGGCATGGCCAAACTGTGGCTCGGGAGCCACATGTGTCTCTTGAATGAAAAATTGTGGCTCCCGGAAAAACCTCAGCAAATCAATTGAGGAAAGCAGCCCAGCCTAGGAGTTCAGGAGGGAATTGGGACGGTGGGTAGAAGTGCGGCATGGTTGGGATTTTAAAAAACTCGCCACTAGCCTGCAGTCTTCTACATCAAGCAGCATCTAAGTTTATACTGTATAGGCCTAATTTTCATGGTAACCTTAAGTAATTATTAGAATCTGACATTAGTAGGGTCAATATTTGTCCTCGTTTTTGTGATAAAATTAAAGTGTGCAATGAATTTTAAATTGAGTAATTTTGGAGTAGGTAGAAGTATATAGCTATATACCTCAGTGCGGCTCTCAAAGGTTTAATAATCAACTTGTGTGGCTCTTGAGTTCAATAAGTTTGGCCACCCCTGATCAGTTGAAAGAGTTTAAGAGCAGGTTAGACAAGCACCTTCCAGGGACGGTTTAAGAGGGTACTGGGTCCTGACATGTGTGCAGGGGGCTGGACTTGATGACTTCTCATGGTCCCTTCCAATGTCTATGATTCTATAGATGGCTACATTTTTTTTAATGGAAAAATGTGAGGCCACTCTTGACTGCAACAGAATTGTATGTTTTGCTTTTGAAAATATTGCTGATGTTCTGTAGCATGTCAAAGAAAGGTCAACATTTTATATACACAGAACTTTTCCTTCCAGGAAGAAAGAAAATAACATCTTGAGAAGAAAAAATATTTAAATAGGGCCAGATCCTATTTAAGTAAGCAATTGTCATCAGCAGAGGGTCATTGAAACAACACATTTTCTACTCTGATGGATACATCAAATTGTTCATTGCATCAAAGTCCTATATCAACATAATATTAAGATAGCTGTGTGAAAGAGGGGCGTCTTTACAACACCAAAATTAGAAAATCCCAGCTGTGCCTTCATGATTACAAAAGATTGAGGTCCAGCTTCTCATCCTGTGTCAGTGTAAATCTGGAGTGACATCATTAATATCAGTTGATTACATCAGATTTTTCACTAGTATAACTGGAATCAAAATCTGGTCCTGTGTGCATTAAGACTGAAATTCAGTTCTGTGTAGAGGATTATTACAAGGCTAATTAAGTACCCCTGAAGAGGTGAGTAGGTCATATGAAAAGCCCTGTTTGAATGGACTTAAATGACACATAGGTTATCTGCATATGCTTGACTTTTAATGTTAGCAATGGAAGTATTATGGCACCACAATATAGTCACTTTACTTTTTTTTTTTTTTTTGTAATTCTCCTATCTTCCACTTCATACATTTGGCCTCTGCTGAATAGTCAAGGGAATGGAGAAGCAGCAAAGAATGGAGCTGCTCTTAGAGGAAAACATGTTCAGTTCAAAGAGATACATATTCACCTTAACACACACACAAAAGAAGATGGAGTTGACAATTCTGGAGAACACAGGCCAGGTTAAAGCCTAGTTGGATCTAGCTTGCATAGGGTGTAAAACCTGCCTAAATTCATTGATAGCAATTTTAACAAGCTGACTGCCTGGTCCCAGGTGTTACCCCCCCCCCCCGGTACATATACCACTATTTCTTACTGGGCTTTTACTTTAACCTACTTACATTTTTCAATATTGAGAGCTGACATTTATTGAATGTCCTCTTGCTTTATGTCTGCACTCAACTGCAGTCATAAAATCCCACATCATTTCATGACAGGTGTACAAATGTAGTGATCCATCCAACTACCTGACTGCACCACAAACTGCATTTGTGTGCCCTTGTCCAGTGTCTTGTGATCGGAAAGCACAGAGCACCCCTGAAGAGTCCCTAAAGACAGGACATGATGCAACAAGTGACGTAACTTCAAAAGGGGGTTGCCTGAACTGATGTTTGTATTGATGGAGTTGAAACTGGGCCTGTTATCAAAAGACCTGATTACTCACCTGCTGGGTAGAATATGTTTCCTAAGACGCCGATGCTTTCAGGAAGGGTAGTGAGTACATAGCACATCCCAGTCAGGGATCTGGGGAGATTCTCTGCCTAAACAGTGTGATAAATTCTACAAGTTAGGAACTGGAAACTGCTCCAGGTATTCATTCATGTCCACGTATTGGGAGAGGAAGTCCTGTGTGACATGACTCAGTGCATTTGACATGCGTAGTTGCAATTACAGTGACGTCTGGCTGTTTTTTCTTTCTCCTCACACCTTCCCAATGTTCATACACAGTTTTCCCTCATGCCAGTGTAGGGAAAATAAGCGGAAGAAGATTGTAAGCTGAAGACAGTGGCACCTCAACTCAGACCAGATCATGGGCCCAGAATATGAACGATTTATCACCTTTCCAATGGTTTCACTCAGACCAAGGCATACCCTTTGTGACCCACATATCTGTAAACATGCACAATTTATTGCCTTGTTAATGGTCTCACTCAGACCAGGGAATGACCTTTCCCTGAACCAGGCACCTCCCTGAACCAGACACCCACACAATTTACTGCTGTTTATGTAGGCATTGATAATCAGAAGACATACATATATCTACTTGTTTATTTGAGTGACCATCCTGTAATCCTTACAAGGCATGCCTGTTAGCAGAGCCTGTATGCTGACATGTGTGTATTTTATAGTTAGGTTTTTTTTTTTTCCCCTGTGATGCTATATAACAGTAGGAAAGTCTAATGCATGTTGGACTTCACCGACAGACCGGGAAGCTGCAGCAGGTGTCCTCGGAGATAAAGTCCCGGAGGCCGCCTGTTACCGTTTCCAGGGATCCCCAGTAGCTGAAAGGGACATAAGCATTCTAAATTTGCTCAGTCCAGATCCTGTTATAGCGCCCCCTTTGGGCTACAGCCAGACACATCATAACCCAAATGGTCTTGCACTGAGGACTGTACTTGTCCTTTATATCAGAATGAGCAGATCTGCAGCTCCCATTATTTTGGTGCTTGCACAATGTGTTTAGAAATGTAATTTTAGGCCCCCTGTTTCAAAATTTTGAACCCTGATTTTAATTGTTGTTTTTCTCAGTTGTATCTCAAAGCCTATAGAGAGCCAGAGTGAATCCAACCACATGAGGAGTGACTACAAGTTGTTAGGCCCCTGACTAACTATCAGCTGTTTCTGTGAAATGATTGTTTGTTAGCCCGGCTTCCATTGTAAGTTTGGAAATGTCCCTCCAAGAAGGATCAGGCAATACAGACAACACTGAAGAGGTTTATTTACAGTACCAGTACTGGGAACACTGAACAAAATAGTATCAGCTTCAAAGATGGAAGTAGCTTAGCAGTTGCTTATATACACAGACAGCTTGTTTACTGATTTAAACTAGTTTTTCTAACACTTTGGGAAAAACAACTCCATAGATGGGAAGAGGGTCAGGGTGGTGGGGGCGTGGTCTTTATAGGTTAGGAAATACTAGCTTCCATATAAGACAAGGGAGGGAAGGGGTTGGATAGGTGTATGTGACCTGAGGCATGCATGAAATGGAGAGTGTGCCTGCATGCTGCCTACCCAGACACGCTCTATGCTCATGAAGCCTGGCTTGCTTGCTTATCCTAACAGATTCCCTCCTGTTTAACATTATCGAACCATTAGACGATATACAGTTAAGACTCGTGGTCAGTGTTGTGCTTAGAGGTGATGGGTGAGAGGTTGTAGGTAGAGGAAGGGGTATAGGCAGGATGAGAGGTAGAAGCAAGGCTAACGATGGAGACGGCATTAGTAAGCATGCATTTAAAATAACAACACTTGCACACAGATAGGGTAAGATGAATAAGGAAACAGCAGCAGCAGCTATCTGTAGGATGGTCCACCAGATGATGAATCTGTAGGGTGGACCAGAGGCAGGATCTTCCAAGCAGCTTACAAGCTGGCTGGAGAGCTGAACCTTTACATGGCTTTTGACAATCTTTCCATGGATGGTGGCAGACATTGAAGCAGCAGCCAGAACCACTTTAGCCAGCAGTTCCTTGGCTAATTGGACTGATGTGTTGTCCGGGTATAAATTGCCATGCCACCAGGGGAGCATTACCATTCCAGCAAAGATGCAGCCAGGTAGGTGAATGTCACCCAGAGTAAAGGAGTTGGTGATCTGCAGGCACATGGAGGAGCTAGCAGGGCACTGCAGAGAGCCGTAGCTGTAATGAGTTTCTGTGGTGACAAAGCACCACTGTCTAGCAGATACTTGGATGGCAGCCTCAGCTTCAGGGAGAGGGAGAACTGTAACAGCCACAGGAGACGAGGCGCTTAAAACATGGAGGGTAGAACAGGAGCAGATGATGTAATCAGCAGTCTCTGTGTAGCACTCCGAGGTAGTCATAAGCATGCATGCCAGCACTGAGAGAAGGGGACATATAGCCTGAACCCCCTACTCTATGGACTCATAGACTCTAAGGTCAGAAGGGACCAATATGATCATCTAGTCTGACCTCCCACACACTGCAGGCCACAGAAACCTCACCCACCCATTCCTACAATGAACCTCAAACCCATAACTGAGCTATTAAAGTCCTCAAATCATGATTTAAAGACTTTAATACAGAGAATCAACCAGCAAGTGAGCCATGCCCAATGCTACAGAGGAAAGCAAAAAAAACCCAGAGCCCAAGCCAATCTGCTCTGGGGGAAAATTCCTTTCCAACCCCAAATATGGCAATCAGTTAAACCCTGAGCATGAGGGCAAGTCCACGACAGCTAGTCAAGAAGAACAGTGTTATTAGAGTCATAACCTACAGATCTAAAACGAAAAGAATGAGGGAAAATGTGGGAAGAGGTGATAAAAGGGTACACAAGAAGGAAATTAAGAGAGAGGGTGGAAGAAGTATCAGGGGGAAGGAGGGAAGCAACAATTAACTGAGTAGAGATATTTGTTAAGTGGGCAAGGGCAGAGGAAGAAAGGGTGTGAGAAGGGGGGAAACCAAGGCATATGTCAATGTTCAATGTTTTCATTAATGATCTGGATGATGGGATAGATTGCACACTTAGTAAGTTTGCAGATGATACCAAACTGGGGGGAACGGTAGACACCCTAGAGGGCAGAGACAGGATTCAGGGAGACCTAGACAAACTGGAGCAGTGGGCCAAGAGGAATCTCATGAGGTTCAACAAGGATAAGTGTAAAATCCTGCACTTGGGACGAAAAAACCCCATGTACTGCTACAGGCTGGGGAGTGATCAGCTAAATAGCAGCACTGGAGAAAAGGACCTGGGAGTCATGGTGGATGGGAAGCTGGATATGAGTCAGCAGTGTGCTCTTGCTGCCAAAAAGGCCAATGGCATACTGGGCTGCATCAGAAGAAGTGTTACCAGCAGATCGAGGGATGTGATCATTCCCCTCTATTCTGCACTAGTGAGGCCACATCTGGAATACTGTGTCCAGTTTTGGGCTCCCCACTACAAAAAGGACATGGACAAATTAGAGAGAGTCCAGAGGAGGGCAACCAAAATGATCAAAGGGCTGGAGCACAAGCCCTATGAAGAAAGACTGAAGGAACTAGGCTTATTTAGCCTGCAGAAGAGAAGACTGAGGGGGGATTTGATAGCAACCTTCAACTACTTGAAGGGTTGCTCCAAGGAGGAGGGAGCTCGACTGTTCTCGGTAGTAACAGAGGGCAGAACGAGAAGCAATGGCTTCAAGTTACAGCTGGGGCGGTCCAGGCTGGATATTAGGAAAAACTTCCTTACTAGGCGAGTGGTGAAGCATTGGAATAAGTTGCCTAGGGAGGTGGTGGAATCTCCATCTCTGGAGGTGTGCAAGTCCCAGCTGGACAAAACACTGACTGGGATGATCTAATGGGAGTGGTCCTGCTTTTTTTGGCAGGGGGTTGGACTAGATGACCTCGTGGGGTCCCTTCCAACCCTATGATTCTATGATTCTATGTCCAATATATCTTCTTTTAGCATATTAAATAGGTCATGAACTAACATCACAAGTACACCCTTTAGATTGAGATCCTGTTATTCTAACTGTGGCATTAGAGAAGTTTTTTATTACTGCATAGGAACCAGTAACAGTTGCATCAGCAGCAGTGAGGGCATGTGATAAGCCTGAATTGGTATGTTTTAAGGGCTGGGTGGTCTGGATTTTGACCCAAGCATTATATGACCTATCCATTTCAGCACTGAGTGAATTTATTAGTGAGTTTGCACTTTCAAACAGCCCTCCAGCATCACCTAGTGTGCTTCGCTTTTGCCTCTCTATGGCATAGGCACAGCCAACATATTGGTGCATTAATAGTTCTAATTGCTTTTATAGCCATTGCAGAGAGCTAGGGTGATCAAAGCATACGTTCTGTAAGGGTACAGTAAAATTAGACAAGTCGTATTTAAGTTTAACAGACACCGTAATTACATCATGCAATAGTGTCTTATTGCTTCCTAGATGGATAATGCCATTGGGAGGGATGGGGTGGAGTGTAGGGCCAACACTAGGAGGGGTATAACCATACGTAGTTACATTATAACGTTTTACATTTGAACAACTTGGACATTTGACTGGGTCTAAACAATACTCTTGACAATATTGTCCCTCCATTCTAGGCTCCCACAACAAAGGTGGGAGCTCTGTCCATCCTGTCTTGAGGCTTACTTCTAGCCCAATAACAAGCTGGATACCATTTGCATAAGGGTACCCACAGATACAAGTAAAATTCCCTAAACCAGTGGAGCAACTATAAATATTTTGAACATCGGCGGTGCCATCAGACGCGATGGAAAAGGTTAGGTTGGTCTTTTCAAGAGGAACAGCCCCAAAATGGTATCTTCTGGCTTTTTTTTCTGAAGAAGGGAGCACATTCAGTCGGGCCTGGCGGGTACCCTAGAGTGTGGACAGGTGGGCAGTCTTGAGGGTTAAAGCTCTAGGCGCAGTCGTATCCAGTGTATCTGCATTCAGGGGAGGGCAGTAAGGGTGTAACAACATTTGCGCCATGGCTGGTAGAATGGATAGGTTCAGAGACCACAACAGGGCCTTCCCCAGAAGGTGGATAGGTAAGCCATACATTTGTTTTTTTTTATCCATTCACCAATGCCTCCTGTGAGAAGTTGCATGTATTGACCAACTTTAAGGCAGGTGTCTAGTGTGATAGTTACCATAGGTGGGTCCCAGGGGAATGAGCCAGGGGATATCACAAGAAGGGCCAGCAAGGGGAGCCACATCTGTTTATGTAGCTCCCGGTACAGTTGCTGGTTGCGGGGCTGCAGCAATTGCAATTTGACAATCCGAAGTGAGGGCTTTGGAGTCCTGTGAGACTGTGGAGCCCAGATATTCGACTGAGGGCAAGGCTACCTGAGCCTTTCAAGGGCTAGCCTTTAAGGCTGCATCTTTAAGGGCCTGTAGCAGCATTTGGAGTGCCTGTAAGTGGTCAAAGGCCATAGAGGAGGCAAGTAACAAATCATCAACATATTGTAAACAAAAAGAGTTGGCAAAGGCCCAGTCTATTGATGAGAGGGCTTTAGCCATGACTCAATGAAAGAGAGTGGGTGCATTATGGAATCCTTGGGGCATTCGGCCCCAGGAAACCTGGGTGAGGCCAAAAGTAAATGCAACCCAAGGTTGTAAGTCGGGATTCACAGGAAGACTCCAGAAACCATTAGCAATATCTACCACAGTAAAAATACAGTAAGAGGAATCAAGGCCTGAAAGGGCCACTGATGGGTGAGCAAAAATGGGGGGCAGAAGCCATTGACTTCTCTGTTGGGAAACTTGTAGTAGTCAAATTTTTGCATCAGATTTAGCATGCTGTTAACTGGTAAAGAGGACCACACTTATCTGGAACCCCCAAAATCACCACCATCAGGTGCATGGCCAAATTTAATATTTTCATGCCAGTAGGGAGCAATCTCAACAATGATTTTTATCACTCATGTTTTATATCCTTGGTCAATTTTTGCAACTACCCACTTTGGCATCATGAGGCATAACCACAACTCTGCAGCCCTCCTGTTTGGCGGTGCAACTTGTTTTGCAATTAGATGAACAAGCAGCATCTATAAAACAATGAAATTCATTTTAAATGGTCCAGGTGTCACAGCAGAATAAAAAGGATGCATCACTTTTAAACTGCTTATGTTGAAGTTCAGGCACTTGAAATTCAAAATTGCATTTCCTAATCACTACAAAACTACAAATAGTAAATGTTTTTGTAAGGATTATATGCATGTAGTTATCAGGAACACAAAACAGACCATGATTCTTTTCTTCAACTCTTTGCTATAGGTGCTTTAAGATCTTTCAGCGTTTACAGGATTGTTAATTTGAAACACAAAATTGAACAACCTTTCCCCTCTCTTTGCAGAAGATATCATTAAAACATTTAAGTTAACCCAATTAAACTTTTACTCAGGCCTTTTATTTTCCTCTGGGAGGAGACTGTTGAGCTTTTAACTGTGCTTTGAGCACCCCACCCACATGGAGGTTAGCATACTCATCACATCAGCCCTCACTGGTTTGCTTATGGCTTGCTGAAGTTTCCAAGGCTCTCAGGGTGGCATCACAGGAGGCATTTTCTATAGCAGGGGTGGCCAAACTTATGGAACTCAGGAGCCACACAAGTTGATTATTAAATCTTTGAGAGCCACACTGAGACATATAGCCACATACTTTTACCTACTCCAGAATTACTAAGTTTAAAATTCATTGCACACTTTAATTTTATCATAAAAAGAGGACAAATATTGATCCTAATAATGCCAGATTCTAATAATTACTTAAGGCTACCAAGAAAATTAGGCCTATACAGTAAAAACTTAGCTGCTGCTCGATATAGAAGACTGCTGGCTAGTGGTGAGTTATTTAAAATCCCAACCATGCCACACTTCTCCTCACCATCCCTGACCATGCCATGCTTCTCCCCACTGTCCCGACCCCCTCCTGAACTCCTAGGCTGGGGCTGCTTTCCTCAATTGATTTGCTGAGGTTCTTCTGGGAGCCACAGTTTTTCGTTCAAAAGCCGCATGTGGCTCCTGAGCTGCAGTTTGGCCACGTCTGTTCTATAAGAAACAGTTAGCAAAGTTAAACAGCACTTTTACTTCCATTTTTTTTCTGTAAACACAATACAATACACAATAATGTTAGTAACAAGACAAACAACACAAAACACAGTTTCTGTTGCAACAGCAGATCCATGGATTTTTTCTTTAGGTGTTTTGCTGGCACCAGTTTCTCTTGAAGTTCTGAAAGGCAAAAAGCATTTTTCTACCCCTAAGGGGTGGCAGGTTCTTGCTTAGATTACCACTTTCTTTTATAAATTTTTATTTAGATTTTTAAAACTTTACAGATTTAAACATATTTGCACATATATTTTCTTTCCTTTGCATTGATTTAATTTTTTTTACACCTTTACACAAATAATATTCCCTTCAGACTCAAATTTCACAGCAGCCCAAGCACCATTCCAATGGTTGTCTGCAGAGATTTTAGCCCAGGTTATATCAGGGCATTTAGCTTTAGTAAGGAGATGGAGATCTCTGGGATGCAAGGTGTGGGTGGTTACCATCTGGGTAATTTTTTCCAAAATACAAGATTTGGGTCATTGGGCTTTAAATCAGGAATGTCTTTTTAACAGCCCCCATATTTCCTTAGTGCTGAGGGGAATGTATTTGAATATATCCTGAGATGTTCTATTAGCTCCTTGCCCACTCCATCGTGTAGTAACTTGGAGGGGCACCAAGGGAGCACTGGCATAAAACTTTGGATTGTAAGGGGGGCGGTCACTCACTTTGGTTTCTTTTAGTTTTTGTCAGCTTCCAATCTTGAATTTGTTTAACCAAATGTTTCCAATTGATTTCCTTTTGATTACAATCATTATTATCTGAGCCAGAATTGGTAGAATCGTCCTGCTGCTGAATGGTCGCAGTGATGTGATGTGCAGAGGAGTTATATTCTTTTATTTTGAGTTTTAAGGCATTGCTCTCTGATTGGAGCTCACTTATTTTATGGTTTAGATCCGTTCTTTGGTTTATCTCCAATGTTAAAACCTTTTGGAATTTTCTAATTCCTGGATCCTTTTCTCATATTCACAATACAATATTACAATCCCTTTTTCCAACTTTGATCCTTTTCTCTTATTCACAATACAATATTACAATTCCTTTTTCCAAATTTCCTTTTGTCTGACCAGACCACCACAACAAACTGTCCTTCACTCTTCTACTTTCACTCCATCCTTCCTTTAGCATGGCTTTTTGGACCTTCCTATGCTTTTCCTTTATAAACTCAATAATTTTCCCTCCAGTAGAGGGCATTATTGAGCCATTCCCAGTAGTGCACCCTCCCACTGAGGACACTACTGGGGTACCCTGGGATACACAATACGACATTGTCACCCAGCTTCCCTGCAGCATACCCTCACTGCGTTCAGGGAAGGCCAAGCACACTCTCTCTGTGCTTGCCAAAGATTCAGTCTCTGCTTCCTGTGAGTCCTGGCCAGGGACTTCCACCGGTTAAGCACACCCTCTCTGTGCTTACCAAAATACACACACTGCTAGCAGAAACCCTTCAGTCCTCCTGTCTATAAGCCTTATGTGAGATTTGTTTTAAGAAGGTGGGGTACCAAGGGGGGTATCCCAGGGAGTCCCAGAGCAATGTGTGCACTAGAGGTGGTAAATATAAAAGGTACTTACCTCTATCCTTGATTGTGAGGATTCTCTGGGTTCTGATGGTACCCTGCTTGCTGCGCCAAATTGTAAGTTTGGAAAGGTTCCTCCAAGAAGGGTCAGGCAATACAGACAACACTGATGAAGTTTATTTACAGTACCAGTACTGGGAACACTGAACAAAACAGTATCAGCTTCAAAGATGGAAGTAGCATGGCAGTTGCTTATATACACAGGCAGCTTGTTTGCTGGTTTAAACTAGTTTTTCTAATACTTTGGGAAAAACAACTCCATATATGGGAAGAGGGTCAGGGTGGTGGTGAGGGGTGGTCTTTACAGGTTAGGAAATACTAGCTTCCATATAAGGCAAGGGGGGAGGGGGTTGAATAGGTGTATGTGACCTGAGGCATGCATGGAATAGAGAGTGTGCATGCATGCTGCCTACCCAGACACCCTCTGTGCTCTCGAGGCCTGGCTTGCTTGCTTATCCTAAGACCATGTATTCATGTCACAAAACAATGTCATTGCAATTCTGTTGATAGGCTCAGGACAAATATTCAGCAGGCTGTTAAGAGTGAGCTGGAAGGATGGTCTAGTAGTGGATAGGGCAGTAGCCTGGCATGTGGGAAAGCTGTGTACTGTGTTCTTCTTTGCTCTGCTAGACACAGCAACCCTCCAAGAGCATGTCTTACAGCCTGGGTCAACTGATTCAGGCCCATGCAATGGGCCTAAAAAGAGCAGTATAGACATTCCCACTTGGGCTCTGAAACCCAGGCATGGGGCTTCAAACCCCTAATGGGCACCTTTGCACTGCCATTTTTAGCCTCTAGCACAAGTCCAAAGACCCTGAGTATGTTGATCTGAGCTCTCACAGCTGCTGCTATGGGGTTTTTTTGGTTTGGGTTTTTTGCAGTGCAGATGTACTCTAATATTTCTGTGTCTTAGGTTCCCACCTGAAACACAGGATTAATAGCACAGGCCTGCCTCATAAAGGTGCTGTGAGAAATAAATACATTAAAGATTGTGAAAGGCTAAGAGGGTAATGGAACCCATGCAAGAACCTTTGATACCTAGACCCTCATCTCATTTCACGTTGATCTTTGGTGGTTTAGATCAGTGGTCCTCAACTTTTTGCATGTTGCGACCCTCCAGAACACACCAGCCCTCCCCACCTCCAGGCTGAATCCAGCTCTCTCTGCACCTCTCCATGACACACTTACCACTATGTGGTGACACAGTATTATGTCCCAAGACAGTGGTTGAGAACCACTGGTTTAGATTTCAAAATATGCAAAATCTTGTGTGATTTAGCTGCGTCATCACTTTCCATTTACTTTAGGGTTTACTTTAGGGAACTCCAGGAGAAAGATTTTAAAGAAAGAGTTTCCATGAGCGCTTTCAGGTATTTTTAACTAGGTTTGAAAATTAGAGTTGTTAGGGGGAGCTAGTAAAGCGGTTTGTGTTTTTTGTTTTGTTTTTATTGCTTTTCCCACATCCAAAATATGAAAAATGCTGATGGCATTCCGGGTGGGAAATGACCAGATCTTTAGTTGTTTGAAAAATTGGGCTGGGGTGAATTTCATAGAACTGCACTTGAACATTTTTCTCAAAATATTTTCCCCAAACCTTGAAATATCCTAGTCTGAGATTTTGAACAACTCTACCAAAAAGAGAATGAATCCTCAACGGAGGTTAAGTGTCTGAGCTTGCTGTCTTCATGCTTTAAGCACATGACCTCTACCACTGAAGCTAAAGGAAAAGCCCTGTTTCTGAGAGCCAGGAGTCAGCTCTTTATCCACCCAGAATTCAACATGCAGACGTTACAGAAACGTGGGAACAATTGGTTTACTGTGGTGTACTCAGTCATATGAAACCAAGTTGTGCAGGAGGTGAAGGTTTGGTCTGTTCGCTGTTATAGCTGAAGAGGTTCACCCATCTTCAGCATAGCCTCAGAGAGAAAGTGAGAATAAGGGTCTTTGACAAAAACAGGGGCTGTGAATGAAAAGCCCTTGAAGAAAACAACTGGAAACAGCTTTCCAGGTGTCAGAGAGAAGGAAGAGGGAGGGTTTTACCCACATATTTAATTAACAAGCTCCTCAAAGAAACACTAGAAAATAGGTTAGCCCTTTGCCCCCCACCACCTTTTTTGTCAGATCAAATGAACAGCAGCAGAAGAAGATTAAGCTGTTGTTTCTCTAAAAGTGTGTCAGCAGCAATGGTTAGGAGTGCTCCGGAAACATCTGTTCATTCTGATGCCACTTGAAAAGTAATCAGTGATGTAGCAAAGGTGGGAGTGTGAAAAGTATTGATTTAATTTAACTGCAATTTATTTATTTTCACTTATTTCAGAAGGTACCTTTTTTCCTGGAAAGTAAGTCAGATGGTTTTGCTTTTGGTTTCCATTGTCCTGATCAAATAATAATAATACCATGTTGGCATTATGAGCATAGGGTTTGCCAGACTAGATCAGGTCATCTAGTCCAATATCGTGTCTCCCATAGTGGTAGGCAACAGTAGCTCAAGAGGAAAAGCAAGTATGATAGACAAATATAATCTGCCTGGAAAATCTCATCCTAGCCATTGATGTCAGAGCATGGCTTAGGCCCTGGAACATGAAATGTCTCTCCCTTAAGGCCCTGTTGAGCTGGATGAGGTGATCTAAATGGTGACCCAAAGTCCAGGTTCAGTGTTCAGAGTCTTAAAGCAAGGTCTTGTTTTCCCTGTTAGAGATGGGTGAGGCTGAATCTGACCATCTTTAGTTCTTATTTCTCTCTGCCTTCAGCCAGAAGTTCTTTCCAGCTATTTCTTTCTCAGTGTATCAAAATGATACTTAGGGCATGATCCAAAGTTTGTTAAAGTCATTTGAGGTCTTTCTATTGACCTCTTTGTATCAGTGAGGATGGGTTAACCAGTTATGATAATGTATGAACTAGCTTGTTGAGCAATGTGGCATGGGAAGCAGGTGGGGGGAGGAAAGGTGGAACATGGTGGAAAATCAGAAAAGCCTTAAGATACATGAAAGATTTCTTAACCCACACATATTTAAGAAATTCATACCCAAGATAAAATAAGCTTGGTCATTTGTTTTTATTGGCATCCATCTGGATTGGTTGAAGAAGGTATACTAATAATAAATAGTGACTTTGAATAAAAACCAAAGACCAAACTGTAACCATGAATTCCAGCAGCCTGTGACAAAACCAAGGAAAATTTGAATATGGGTCTGGATCTCTGGAATTCACTGCTGAGTCCACACTAAATCATTGGCTCATTCAGAAGCATAGATCCAGATTTTACGTAAATTGAGAACTAAATTTCATCAATAAGCTGTCAAACCATAAGAGCTTTATAATTCTGTCCATCCTCTGGACCTGTAGCTGTGCCACAGAAAAACTTAAGTGTAGACCTCTGACTTCCATATGAGGCTAAATCCAGTAGGAGTTGGATTGGACACTTACGTATTTATCTCATTAGCCATATGAAATGAGATAAACCTCTGCTAGAGTCCCATCCTGAAAATAAATCTGGGTCGGGGCTGTGTCTTGAACCTGCCCATCATACCACAGTGGTAAGTACTAGATTCTGTTTTATTATTTGTTTACTTTTTTCTTCTCTCCTGCATTCATGTATATTTATGTGTCACTCCAAAATAGCCAAGAGCACTTTAATCAGAGGACTATCTTCAACCTAATCAGGGATAATACTAATCAGGAAGTGCAATGTGTGTTCCAGCTCCTATTTCAAAGGATGCTCTGATGCTCAGAGTCTCTAACTCCAAAATAGAATCTGTTTTTGTCTCTTCTGATTTTCCCCAGCAGGAGGCAGAAAGAGAAAAATGAATACCATTTATTGTTTACATCTGAAGTTTTAAAGCCATGTAGTGCAAGCAATGAATGCCAGCTAGGACCTAGAAACAGTCATTGTCTTGAGGTAATTATTAGCAACTTGCTGTTTGCATAAATTAGATCCATTGTTTCTTGCATTTCTGACTCCAGGGAACTAGCTTTTCAAAATGATCTTGAAATCCAATCTTTTTTGTCACATTATGCCTGAGTGTGTCCACATATTTTAGCTCTCAGGGGAATGATCAAATCTCGGCATACATGTGCTGCTTCCCTATTTTAAAGCCGTTGACTTTGCAAGCTTCAAAACCCAACATTTTCCTACCACAATTGCATTTAAAAGAGTGGAGGAGGGAGAAGAATATCTGGGTATAAATAAAAGATCTTGAGATTTTCAGATTTTAGACCTGCCAGATAACAGAATACATTTGTTTAACACAGCACCCTTTCTTCAATTTGCAGAGACGTGCCCCCCCTCCACCTTCGATAGAGTTTTGGGGAAAATCCTTGTCTTTGATTCCTGAAGTCTTCCCAGATGTACATCACAAAAGTCTACATTTTCTGCCCCATTTTTCACCCACGACATCATGGCCTCAGAATCCACAGTGCTACTGGATTATATTTTTAATGTAGGTTTTCTACTGAGGTTTATTAAAAAAATAATAATCATTTTGGAAATATGCAATTTTTGAAAAAATCTTCATTTAGGGTATAATTCTGATTGAACTGAAGTCAGTGGGAGCAGTATTAAACCATAGATTTGTATACATATCTGCTTTATTGTTTTCTTTTTTCCTTATCCCTTGGAAAGTAATAGACCATGGGCTAGATCCTCAGCATTAACTTCAGTGCTGTTATGCCAATGTACACTAGCTAGATACACTGGAGGTATGTGCATGAGTGTGTGCATTTAATTATAAGGTATAGAAGCTGTCAGATCACATCAATTTATTTGTCAGCCCTATTTCCAGAAATTTGCAGTCCCTGATATTTCAGAAGGAGGTGAAAATCCCTCAACAATGCACCTTTCCAGTATCTAACCTAGCAAAACTAGTACCTGGACTTCAGCAATCACCATAAACGCTGCAATTCAATTGGTGTTAAAGTAGCAGTATGGATGGACTCACGTGGTTTTAACACCAGGTCCCAAAATACTGCCCCATGTCTACATACAATAGCATTTGTTACCATCACTGAAATATAGATACAATTTTGTTTGTGGAGACAAGTTTTTCTTACCACTGCAGCGATTTTCCCAAGCTCTGCAGAATGAGATTTGAATCCCTTTTCTTAGCAGTAAGAACCTTTTAGATAATTATATAAATGCTATATGACCACAGAGAGATGGCATCTAGAACAGCAAATGTTACTAGTCAGGAAATTAACTAGATCTTTGTTATTTTTTCACTGATACGATCAGGTGAATCAATTCAGCATTGTTGTAGTAATGTTTGGAGACATCACAGTCTTGAGGAGTCAGTGGTTCACCTACTCACCATAAAAGCACACTTCTTGGTTATATTCATTAGCACAAAATAATTGCCTTCGTTTTTCCCCTGAAGAGAAAATTTGGATTTGCTGACCAAAAAGCAACAACAACAACAAAAGTCTGATCTTTTTCAAAGGGTTACTTGCAGAAAGCAAGTAAAATTAGACTATGCAAAATACAATAAAAATAAAATAAAAATCAATTGCTTTAAATACCCAAAGAATAATTTTTAAGTAATTTTTGAAGCAGGAGCTGGTTAGGATCAGAGAAGTGGTTGTAATCAAAGTAACTGGAAGAAAACAGGATTCTTTCAGAAAATGAAGTACCTCATTAAAAACTAATCTTTGTTCTCTGGATTCAAATAACGTATTGACTAAAATAGTTTATCAGATCTTTCTTGCTTCCATTCATTTGGAAGAAAAAAAACATATTGGGTCAGAATGAAATAGGTGTTAAGACACTTAACCCCCTTAAGCATTTTCTGTAAAATCACTAGGCTCACATCTGCATCTTTAGATGTCTAAACAACTTTGTAAGTCTGACCCTTGTCACAAATCCATGGCTACCTAGGACTTCAAAGTTGTTCCTGTGTTATGCACTGAAGCCTCTTAGTCCTTTACCAGAGTATAACTCAGATCATCCTGAACTAATGGCACCCCTGCCTCATGCTGAAAGGTCAATCTCCATTAACTGCTGTTAATATACGGTTTGTGACCCACACCTGATTAGACCAGATTCTGACCAATAGAGGGTAGTGTGACATCTGTAGTAATCACTGAATTGCAAAATTGTTTTGAGTTGTTATTTAGGAACTTTATAAAATATGAGAAAAATAGACTGTGGTCTATACTGCACATTTAAAAAAAATCGGTCTTCTGCTTTGATATCTTAGGCAGTGAATTCTTTTTAAGAAAGCATAAGGACTTCATGCCAACCCAATACATGTCTTAGGTAGAGATGGACTTGCAACCTTGGTGCTAAACATACCTTGAACTATGTGATGTGCAAAATATAAATTGGTCTTGTGTATTAAGCTCATCATTAGTCTTATTGATATTAGTATTATTTATCATTTCATATTATTATTTGTCACCAAGTGGCCCAGTTATGGACCAGAACCCCACTGTGCTGGGAGCTGTATAAGCACAGAATAAAAATACAGCTCCTACCCCCAATAATTTACCATTTAAATATAAATCAAGAGGTGACAAGTAAAGAGAGGGCTATAGGGGAATACAAGAAATAATTAGAAAGCATTGGTCGGCCTATAGGGAGTGATTTCAGAGCACTGGTTGCCTAACCATTGTCAGGTTTTTATGGAGGCATGATGGCAAAGAGTCTCATTAAGCCAAACAAACAAGGAGCCCTATGGCACTTTTAAAGACTAACACATTCCTTCATTCATTCATTTGATAAATAAATAAATGTGTTAGGTTTTTAAAGTGCCACAGGACTCCTTGTTTGAATTGAAGAACGAGACTAATATGGCTTGGAACTTGTTAAGTAAAATGTCATGTTGTTTTGCTGACTCCAGATCAACATCAGTGCATTCTCCAAGTTAAGCACACACTTAAATGCTCTCTTGAACAAGGGATAATCCTAAATATCAGTCTTGGTCCTGAACCACCTTTTAGATCTTATCTCTCCTCCAGGACTAGACTGAGGCACATTGGCAGGAGCCAAAAGAATGTGTGATAAAGATTGCACTGCTTTCACTCATATTAGAAATGTTCCATGGAAAAATGGAGGAGGACTTCAGGTTTCAATGCTTATAGATGATATACCTTTTGCTAGCAATACAAATAACTATGATAACACTGATTGTATTTCTTACTCCCCTTCAACACCCAGATTATTGTAGATCCTAGTACAATGAGAGGCAAAAATCCGTTGAGGACAAATTCCTCCTGTTTCCTTACAGATCCTGAAAAAAGAAATACAATGCATTCCACTATTTACCTGCATTCATAAGTCGAATTTAGAATAATCTCCTGTTTCCTCCAAGTCAAAAGTTTGGTTGATAAAAGTAACAGCATTGATCTAAGTAGATTTCTGTAAGGCGTGTGACTTGTGTTAGAAATAAATAAATAACTTCATCAGGTTAAAGCAAGACACTTGTTTATTCTTCTGCAATTGCTGGAGAGCCAATTAATCAATAGGTACATCAAAGTGGTCTCCTAATGCTGAGATGAACTCTGATCACAGGCCAAATTCCAGCAGTATTTATAGTATAGTATAGACACTTAACATGTGATACATCTGTTCATTAATTGGCTACCTTAACTGGCTATATTTGGCTACAAAAAGATTTATAGAACAGCTGGGTCAAGGTAACAGCAAAATCAGCTTGTTTCCCAAAACATTCTTTCTTTCAAATCTACGTTTTTACAGATTTATGACCTTCAGTTATCAGCTTCAACAACAGTCAATTTAGTTTCCCAGACATCTGCTTTCTCTTCCCATCATTCCTTTCAGCACCTAAAAACTTTCTTTACCTATATTCTCTTGACCAAAGCTTAAGGCCTATCAGGCCTAAAGCTGCTTTCACAAAAGTTTTACTTACATACATAAAGTTTTCCTCCACACTTGGTACCACAAAACATTTTGACTGAAAATCTAAAATATGAAATTAACATGGCGTGCCTTAAATGAATTAGAAACTGAGTAACTGATAGGCATCAAAATGTAATTGTGAGAGGAGAAGCAGCACTGTTTCCAGTGGGGTCCTTCAGGGATTGGTTCTTGGGCCCATGCTGTTTAACATCGTATCAATGACTTGCAGGAAAACATACACGTATCACAGATATACTTTGCAGATGACACAAAACTTGGGGATTCCAACTGTCTGGAGTGGCTCAAGAGCATGAATACCAACTTCAGCAGACTCTTACGAGACAGGACACTCCAAATCAGTTGTTAATTCTATACTTAGATTCCACCAACCAAGTACCAAGTGTGAATTCCTCTGGCACTGTAATAGTGTTAAGATGGAGTCACCAACAGGTTCCTTCGGCACTTCAATCTCTCTCGTCTCATAGGTAAGCTTGCCTTTGCAATAGTGGTTGCTTCATGCCAAAAATCACAATAATATTCAAATTACTTCCATTCCCAAAGGACCACTGCACTTTGGAGTCTACACCAAAGACAATGATTATAGCCAATCCTATAATAAATGAACTGAAGCTTTATTAACAAAGAAGAGGAAATGCAGGTTACTTACAAGGTGAAAGCAGGTAAACATATTCACACAAATGAGTTCCAGTGTTAGGTTCCAAAGGATGGTAGTAGTTTCTATACAATAAGGAAACATTATATGTTCTTCAGGGATAACCCAAGCCAAACACTCAGGATCTTTTGCTTACTCCTAGAAATCCTTATGCCTCAGAGTTCAAATAGCATTAAGATACAGTTCCTTCTTGCCAGGGATTTTTATTTCCATCTGGCAGAATTCAAGCTGATGGAACAAGTCCACCTACTTGTCTCCTCTTCAGAGGTGAGAGCGAACTACTCAGTAAAGAATTTGTCTTTAGATGTTCTACAATAGCTCATTTAGTTTCAATGAGTCTTCTTGTAGGCGGAACTTAACATCTTCTGAAGGAAGCAACCTTTTACATTAACTGAGGCTTCTTTCTTTGGGAGTTACAAAGGGTTAGAATGCAAACATTCAATACAACTCTATAAAATAGGGTGCAGTGTGACAGAGTGTGATTGATACATGCAGTGTTCTACAAGCAGGTCATAAAGTCTGTCATTAAACACATTCTTCTAAATGTAAGGCCTGTTTTAACAATACGAACACAGATGAGCCACACTGGTTTCCAGCTGTACATTTGTCAGAGTTCAGTTGTAGCCCAGGGGCCTTGCCATGATCTGGCACCAGATCTGCCAGGATCACAACAGGGAGTGGTAAATAATTAAGAAGGCCTGTCACTGATCCAGAGAAATCTAAATTGCTTGGTAACTGAGAGCATGCAAACAACATGCATTTTAATATGGTTAAATGTAAATGTACTGATCTAGGGACAAAAAAATGTAGGCCATAAATTACAGGATGGGGGACTCTGCCCTGCAAAATAGCGAGTCTGGAAAAAGATTTGCAAGGACATGGTTCATAATGAGCTAAACATGAGCTCTGAGTGTGACACTGTAGCCAAAACAGCTAATGCAATCCTCAGATTCATGAAAGTAGTGATCTTGAGTTGGAGTAGAGAAATTATTTTAGTCTGTATTTGGCATTAGTGCAGCCACTCCTGTAATAGTCTTGTCCAGTTCTGATGCCCACAATTCTAGAAGGATGTTGATAAAAAAAGGATTAGAAAACATGCCTTGGTGATAAACTCAAGGTGCTCTATCTATTTAGCTTAACAAAGAGTAGGCTAAGGTTGATTGCAGTGTATAAATATCTACAGGGGGAATGAATAGAAAGATATAACAAAATCCAATGGCTAGACGTTGAAACTAGACAAATTAAGATTGGAAGTAATGTGTACATTTTTAACTGTAACAGTAAGAAATCAGTGGATCCGTTTACCAAGGGTCATGTTAGAGTCTGTATCACTGACAATTTTTAAATCAAAATTTAATGTTTTTCTAAATAATATACTTAGGAACTATTTTGGGGGAAGTTCTGCAGCCAGTGCTAGATGGGAGGTCAGACTAGATGGTCACAGTTGCTCCTTCTGGCCTTAGAATTTATTTATGAAAGTGCTATTTGGTAGGTTATCTGAGTTCATTAGCTTCATTGAAAAACATTTGTTGTTGTCCCCGCCAACCCTTCACCTTCCCCTAAGCAGTAACATGCGTATTCTTCTAATCTCTGGAGTCTTAAAACTAATTTGATGAGCACCACACTTTGCACACTGCGGATCGGTTCTCTGGGAAGAGGACCAATGCCATGGCTGCTGATGCTGCTACATCTTAAGAGGCAGATGTTGCCACTTGTCTGGGAATCTGTTCCTATTTTAACATTTACAAACTCAAGTTTGAAGCCTGAGCTTGACACTGCTGCAGCAACCCCCAGTGGGAGCCACAGCGCCTGAGTTGTTTTGCCAACTACAGAAGCAGTGACATTTTTTATACTGAGAAAAATGGAAGTGAGCAGCGCTCCCTGCATCCCTGTTTTAGAAAGTATTTGGTGCAGGCATTATTGTCCATCTAATCTATTAACTTTAAAAGTTAGGATATCACTAATACCACCATGACTACAAATTTAAGTAAAGACAACTGTATCTCCTATTACCTTGTCTTCTCTCCCATCAGCTCTTTGTCTGGTTACCTACTGGTGGCATACTGTCTATATCAGTGATTCTCAACCTTTTCCAGGTTGGAGACCTCTTTTTAACCAAAAAATACTTTATACCCCCTGCTGCTGATTATTTGATGAAGAGATGCTGCTGCGCAGCAGTAGTGCCATCACAGGCAGAATCTGGCATGCCACTCTGGTAGCACCACTGGGATGGCTGGTGAGTGGCATTACCACTGCCATGGTCCACACTGCCAGGCAGCTGAGCCACCGTGGCTATGGCCCTATTCCTCTGCTGGGGAGCTGCCATGGCCCCGTCCCCCTGCCCCTGCCTGGGAGTGAGGGCTACCACGGCCATGGGCATCTGCCCCTGACCCCCACTCCCAGCCTTCCCTGCTCACTGCCCATTCTCTAACCCACCTCACTGGTTCTCCATCCCAGACCCCCCCCCAGGGCCCCTCTTTCCCCCCATTTCCCGGCCTCTGGAGCTGCTACCACCTGGCCACCCCACAGGCTACTCTCCCTGAGTATGCACCTGAGCATGCTCAGGGCAAGAGTTTTAAAAACTACCAGCCTGGGGAAGCTTTCTGCTGTCCGGAAGACTTGGTCTCTGTGGCAACCCAAGACACTGACAATGTCTGGCCTCAGCTCCTAGCCTGTCTGTGGACCCCCTGCTGTAACTCTGTGCCCCCCCAGGGTCCATGGAGCACAGGTTGGGAACCACTGTCTTAGATCATTATTTCAGTAGCATTTAGAGGCCTCGGTCAAGATCAGGACGCTGTTGTTCTGGGCACTGAGTAAAAAGTGCCAGACATTCCCTGCCCCAAAGGACTCTACAGTCTAAAAAGACAACACAAATGGTGAAAGGGGAAACAGGCATAGAGAGATGAAGTGGCTTTGCCAGTAAGTCAATAGGCACAAAATCCAAATCATCTTAGTCGAGAGCTTGCTCATGTCCATTCATATTGTAGGTTGTTTGCATACACTCGTGCATGGTCACCAGAAACTTCTTCCGAAAGCAACAGCCATAGGGCTGGCTCTGGCAGCCCCTGGCATGCCATGATATCTCAGGTGCCACAGAAGCTGAGCCCACTCAGTTCCTTCTTTCTGCTTCTGACAGTTACTGGAAACTTCACCGCAGTTTGGCCATTCCGTATCATTGTTGATAGTTCCTTTGTTAGTCATAGTAGTAGTTTAAGTACTTGTTAAGTATATCTTAGGTTCTACTAAGTAGTTGTTAGTGTTATTTGTAGCTATAGGACATAATGATGAAATCTCAAGGGTTTAAGCCCTGCTCTTCATGCGGAAAAGCATTTCTACTTAGTAACCCCCCATGAGAACTGTTTAAAATACCTGGGGGAATCTCACCATAAAGAAAAATGTAAGATTTGCAAAGGCTTTAAGCCTCACATACAAAAAGAAAGAGAGATTTGTTTAAAAGCCCTTCTTATAAAGGCTGCCTTGGCTCTAATGCTGGGTTCGATATCAGCACCAGCACTGAACTCTTTGTCAGTGCATAGCACACAATCTGCACAGACTCCAACATCCAACCCTTTACCCAGGGGTTAAAGTATAATTTTGTGGGTCCCGGAACTGTCCTAAATTACCAGGCCTCCCTTACGCAAGCCCAGGCCGCCTTCCTGCTGGTCTGGGCCACCTTCAGCCACCCCACTTACTGCCCCCCAAATGCCTGGCCCCCAATCCTACTACTACCCCCACCACAGCTACTGCTCCCCCATCCCAGCTACTGCCCCCAGTCCCTGTCTTACTGCTGGTCCCCAACCCTTCCTGTAAGCCCCCCACCATGCCACACTGTCTTTCCCTAGTGCCTCAAGCTGACCCCTCTCCCCCACACCCTTTCCCCACCAGGCCACCTTGCCTGTCCTGAAGCTCCCCTCCGCCCCCAGGGCCCCCTCACTTGGCTGCCATGACAGCCAGCTGCCGCATCCACTGCCTGGCCAGAAGACAGTCTTCCAGCCAGTAAGGAACTGCCCTGCCCCAAGCTGAGGCTCCAGCTCGGAGCCTGCTCTCACTGAGCATGCTCAGAGGCTCTGAGCATGCTCAGTGAGAGCAGCCTCAGGGCAGAGGATTTAAAATCTCCCAGCCTGAGGCAGCTCCCTGCCCTGCTGGAAAGGCATTCCAGTGTCTGCTATTTTTAGAGACTCAGCGTTCATCAGGCCCCTAAAAATAGAAAATAGAGCCGGAAAGTTGCGTTTCAGGGCCCATTATTTTAAATGATGGGCCAGGGTACACAGTGTTCCAGCACCATTTTCTGTTTTTAGGGGCCCTGGAACACTGAGCCCCTAAAAAAAGTGGGCCCCAGAATGCCTTTTGGGCACGTTTCTGTTTACTTTAACCCCTGCCTTTACCTACAGTGGTGCACAGCCCTAGATATTGTGATGCCTTGCCAGGAAAATCAAAAAAGCACCTTCATGGACATGGTAGCTCCCCCACAGCGGATGTTCAGGGGTCAAGCTCCATGTCCGAAGACCTGGCAATTATTCCATGTGTAACACAGCCACTCACCGTCCTGAGGGAAAGGTCTGGCCAAGCAGGGTCTTTCACCCCTTGTGGGGCGGGATTGCCAAGTCTCTAGCCCTTGGCAGGGCAATTCACAAAGCCTCCAGCCCGTCCTAGGGCAGGGTCACCAAGTCTCTGGCCCGTTGGCAGGGCAAAGTCACAGAAAGCCTCTGGCCCTATGTAGGACAGAGCTGCTAAGTCTCTAGCCCCTTGGCAGGGCAAAGTTCCGAACAAAGTCTTTAGGATAGGGAATGGCAGTGCCAACCCTAGGGTTCACAGTTGTTGAGGGTGCTCAGGGTAGGGAAAGGAATCCGTGGAGGCGTAGGGTCACACAGTGCCACTGTGTCCCAGCCCAGGTCCCAGGCTTCGGCGTCTATGCAGGGGTCAGCAGGGTCCTGACCACAACACGCTGGCCCTGCAGCATGGCCCATAGCAGAGGATGGAGACCCAAACCCCCTTGGGTTACTTTTGGGCCCATGTCCTGATAGTCCCTCGTCCGCTGGCTCCTCAGGTTAGTCGCCCAGGGCTAGGTTGTAGACCCCCTCCATCTCATTGGGTGGTGGCAGGTCTGGGAGTTCATCAGCAGGGGACAACTCCTCTAGGTCACATCCCTTGGGGATCATAGGGTCCTCAGCAGCCAGGGATAGTTCCTCCAAGTCACAAGAGGTGGGTCGAGGCTCGAGGTCCCTGGTGGGAGATGACTCGAGACCACTCGCAGACCCCCCTACTAGCGGCTCTTCCTGCAGGCCTGGGGCGGCCGCGGGCAGTCCCCACCAGATGGCAGGGCTGGGGTCCATAGGCCAGAGCCCAGCTTCCCCGCGGGGCGGCTGAGGTTCAGGAGGGAGCAGAGATGCATCCTTCCCCTTTGGTGGCTTGGCCTGATCTGACCTGGTTGCCTCCCTTCTTATACATCCTGTCCTGCCCCTATGCTTCCAGCCTGATTGACAGGCTGCCCCCTGGCAGTCAGGCAGATCTTTCCGGGCTATTTCCGAGGACGGCCTTGCCTTCCTGTTACACATGCCTATTGGCACCGTTGACATGGGAAGCTTTTCTGGCTGCAAGGTCACTTATGACCATGCTTTCACTGCCATCCAGCATCGCCAAATCCCCAGTGCACAGGGGCAAAACCAATGTTGGGACCACCTTGCTGGCTCCCTAATTCCCAACGAGCATCAAGGCCAAGTTCAACATCCCGCTCTGTAGAGCCTAGCTCCAAGTGGCACTGAGCCAATTACAAGCAATGGACCCTGTCTGATGCCATAGTACTGCAACATTGCTGAGATCATTCCTCTGGCACATAGGCTCTTCCACTCACCAGTGCCAAGAGCAGGGGCATTAGTCATCAAAGATCAGGCTCCAAGAATCCCACTCCAGAACAGTCCGAGCATTGCCCGGCACTGCCAGAGCTGATAAGGGTGCCTCTCCAAAGAGTCAGTACAGCCAGGTGCCCCAATAGAGTTTTGGCTCCCCAGAAAAGAGCTAGAAAATCTTCAGTGCTGCAGCACCATTCATTCCTCCAGTGCAGACTGGCAGTCTCACCACCAATCCCAGAACAAACAATGGTGGCAGATCTTCTTGTCCTCTTCCTCTAGAAACAGTTCTTTCTCAGATGTGAACTCTCAGAGACATTGGTGTAGATCTCATTATACAGATGATTCTCAGGGTACCCACCTTCAGGTAACAGAACAAAACCGAAAGTCTACAAGGGGCCATGGTGTGAGCTTGTCACAGATGCAAGCCTGGCCCCAGGCCAATGGTCCCGGCAGTGGCCTTATTGGGGCCAATGGCCTTTTAGCATGGGTATTGCTCCACAACCCGCCCAATCAACCAGAGCACAGTCAGCTCCTCCAGCTCTGGTGGAAGGATATTTCTTGGACTCAGAGGATTCCAATCCACAGAGAGGCACATCTAGGGGACCCCTTTGCAACTTAAGTGAACCTCAGAGACCTTTACTACCTGGTTAATCCTCTTTCTTGTCTCCCAACAAGGCAAGCAGGCAGGAAATCTTGGTCCCCCAGGTGACTTTAAAGCTTACCAAGATCTTTTAAAAAGAGTAGCCTGAAATTTAGGCATGGAAACCCAAGAACTCAAAGAAACACTGGATAGCCTCTTCAAAGTCTTATCTACAGTGGCACCTTCCAGACTTGTGCTCCCTGTTCATCATGGGGTGCTTAAAATTGTACCACCTCTGTGGCAAATGCCATCATCCATTCCACCAATTGCCGAGTCTGCTGAAAAAAAGGTACTATGTCTCAGCAAAGGACTTTGAATACCTTTTTAACCACTCTGTACTGGGTACCTTAGTTGTAGAAGCAGCTAACCAAAGAGACAGACAAGGACACTCAGGGTCCACTCCAAAAAACAACAGCCACAAGAAGCTAGATCTCTTTGGAAGGAAAGTTTTATTTGACTGCCAGCTTACATTTCCACATTGCAAACCTTGAAGCCCTATTGGGTAGATATAATTATAATGTGTGGAACTCCATCATTTCGGTGAACTACTACTGCAGGACCAAGTAAGCAACTTCCTGATCATCTTGCAGAAAGGGTTAGCGGTGGCTGGGGCAGCCTTACAAACAGCATATAACGCAGCAGATGCCTCAGGAAGGTCAATAGCCTCAGTGATAGCCATGCACCATTCTCATGGTTATAAGCCTCAGGGCTGTCACAAGATGTCCAACAGGCAATCCAGGATTTATTGTTTGAAGGTCCAGCTCTTTTTCTGCAAAGACCGATGAGAAGTTACATGTCCTAAAGGACTTCAGAACTACTCTTAAGTCACTGTGACTATATAATCCTCCCCAGAACTGCTGTCCTTTCTGGCCACCTCCATTGGCTCTGCAACTTCAATACAGACCCAGGCCACACAGATAACATACTTACAGAGAAAGAGACAGACCAAGAACATCCAGTAGACATCACCCTTCCATGGGCATGGGTTCTACTTCATGTCATCAAAGCTAATAATGACATCCAAATAACAGATGATCCTTTTGAGGCTACAGTCAAGGATGACACACCAATCTCTACCTGGAATCCATCACCTTTCTTCAACCACTTAGTCCATTTTTTTCCCCCAGAGTGGACTCATTTAACCATGGACTGTTGGTCTTAAATACCATCCTTTGGGGTTACTCCATCCAATTCTCTTCACTACCCCCACCCTCACCTCCTTCCCTGTCCCTAGTCAGGGACTTCTTTCATGAACAAACCCTGTTCATGGAGGTCCAGTCCCTCCTGTCATTAGGAGCAGTGGTTCCAGTTCCACCTCAAGAGGAAGGAAGGGGTTTTTATTCTTGTTAGTTCCTAGTCCCACAACCCAGTGGAGATCTCAGACCTATTCTGGACATCCACACTATCAACAAATACATTGTCAAAAGAAGGTTCAGAATGGTGTCACTGGCCTACATTATTCCCTCCTTGGATCCAGGGAATTGGTTTTCCACCCTTGACTCAAAGGACGCCTATTTCCATAGCTCTATCCTTCCGATCCACAGGCAATTCCTATGTTTTGTGGTGTTAAACAATCACTACCAATTCACTGCCCTTCCTTTTGACCTGTCCTGAGCCCTGCAGGTTTTGACAGAATGCATCGTCATAGCAGCGGCCCACCTGTGACGCAAGGGTATCCATATTTTTCCAAATTTGGATGACTGGCTAGTCAGGGGCAGATCCAGAGAACAGGTCAGATCCAGCATTGCCACAGTTCTGCACACCCGCAGAAAGCTAGGATTGCTCCTAAACCTGCAAAAATCCAAACTGGCCCCAGTCCAACGAATAGGCTCATAGGAGCAACTCTAGACTCTGGACGGGCCCTCTGTCTTGTTTTACAGCCCTAACACGAATTTTACATGAGTTCTGGCAAAGCCAAACCACTACAGTCAGGCAATGCCTGAAACTACTGGAACACATGGCAGCAGGTACCTATGTGGTGGAGTTAGCCACCTGAACTTGAGACCACTGCAAATATGGCTAGCATCAATGTATTTCCCAGCCATACATGTCCTGACCAAGATTGTCACTGTTCTCCACTCAAATTCTAACACAAATAGATTGGTGGAGGGACCCAGTGGTAGTTCTATAAGGGGGTGCCTTTTCTGGACGAAACCACTTTGATGGCACTCATTACAGATGCCTCAGACCTGGGCTGGGGGGCACACCTCAGCACAGGGGAAAGAATCCAGGCCATGTGGACTTAGAGAGACAGAGTCCTACACATCAGTGTCAGAGAATGTCGGGCCACCTGCCTAGCCTGCAAAGTATTTCTTCTGAATATCGCAGGGAAAGTAGCACATATGCTGACAAACACCACAGCCATGTACTACATAAAAAAGTAAGGGGGCACATGTTGTTCTGCTCTATGCAGAGTGACCATCTGCCTTTGGGACCTAGCCATAGTCCACGAATTTTACAGAAAGGCCTCTCACCTACCAGGAGTCCAAAATACAGAAGCAGATTACCTGAGCAGAGTATTCTTGCATTGCCATGACTGGTTGCTACACCCAGACATCACCTTTGAGATCTTCCAAGAGTGTTGTTATCCCCAGAACTATCTTTTTGCCTCCTGTTGGAATAGGAAGTGCAGCCAGTTCTGTTCGTTCTGAGGAAGGGAGCCAGGCTCCTGTCTGACGCTTTTGTCCTTTCCTGGACGGGCCCTCTGTTGTACATCTTCCCACCAGTTCCCCTGATCTCCAAGGTAGTCCTAAAAATCAAAAAGGACAAGGTTAAGATAATATTGATTCCTCCAGGGTGGCCTCATCAGTCTTGTTACCCCACCCTCATGAACCTTTCCATTGCCCCTCCTTGGGAACTCCCCAATCACTCAGACCTCCTGTCCCAAGACTTTGTCAAACTCCTCCATCCAAACCTGAGGTCTCTACATCTAACAGCGTGGGGACTCCAAAGTTAAACCGTGAGGAACAGGCATGCTCCCACCACATTCAAAATATCCTACTTTGTAGCAGAAAACCCTCCACTCGGGTTTCATACTCTGCAAAGCAGAAGCATTTCTCAGTCTAGAGCTGAGACTATCATATATCAACCTCAGAGTCCCCCACCCAAGCAGTGCTTGAATACTTACTACATCTAAAACAACAAGGACTGGCTTTAGCATCATTAAAAGTGATTTCAGCTTTCCACCATCCCCTACAGGGTGTCAAACTCATTTGATATGAGGGGCCACACTGGAGAGCAGTACCCTTGATGGGGGTTGAAGTGTGTCCAGTAAAATTTGAATCTGTACATATCAGCTAATGATTTGTAATCATGATAACATAGACTACACTAATTACAGTAAAACTGATCGTGTGACAGGTATCACATAACAACAACACAGGCTACAAACTTTTCAGAAGGAATATTGTAATCAAATACAAATCTATATTTAATATAAACTTAGAAAACTGTTTTAGTCACATTAATTCTGTGTATTGCTGCTCCCTGACACTTGGCATCTCTTTGTCTTAACCAGTGAGTTAAGGCCTGCTGCTGGAAAGCTGGCTAATTTTGATGCTATGACAATTAGATTATGTTTTTTATCATGTTATCAGCAGAGACTGATAGCATGATAAAAAAAATTAAACACCAGTTTACAAACTCAGTTTGGCTCTGTAAAAGTGGAAACTTACATTTCATACTTAAACACAATGCTCAAATAATACCTATCCACCCTACAGCAATCTTCAAATAAGTGGTACTTTCAAAATTGTACAGAACAAATTTTTGCTTCTTAATTAAACCATGTTTTGTGAAAGTTTGAAAAGGCTCTCATTTTTCTTTCCAGAAAATGTCAGTGTAGTAAAGACAGGGAGGCATAGCAGGGCAGGGGTGGCCATGTGAGGTGGCAAGGGGTGCAGAGCAGTGGTGGCAGGGGAGAGGAGAGGTAGGGTGGAGTGCAGTAGGGTGGTGGGACCCTGCTACTTCCTTTCCCCTGTACCTCATTGGCTCCTAGGCCCCTTCCCCAGCTGTGTGCCCAGAAGGCTTCCCTTTCCTTTCCATAGCCCTGTGCTAAAGGGCTATTCTTCCCCTTCCACAGCCCACACAACAATGCAGGGGCTCCCTGGCCCTGCATGGCACAGTGCAGGCTCCACTTTCTCTGGCCCAAACTTTCAGGTGTCCCTTCCCCAGCCCTGTGCTACAAGGGCTTTTATTTTCTTTCACCATCCCTAGCCCAGAATGCCACCCTGGGGGCCTCCTGCCCCCCCCCCCCACTGTCTTCTCTGCCACACACAGCAAACAACAAACTCTGCTTCCTCTACCCAAACTGCTCCCCTTCCCCTTCCCCAGCCCGCCGCTGGTCAGGTCCCCAACCCTTTCTTACCTAGCTCAAAGAGACTGAAAAGATCTGTGTGCTGGCTAGACCTATTCCTGCCCTGGGCCACGGGCATACAGGCTAAGAAGGCATTGGCCACCCCCACATATGCCTGGGCCGATCAGCTGTGGGGAGGGCAGAGCAAGCCTGCCCAGAGATCAGGTTCCCCCACTCCTGCTATGCCCAGCAGTGCAGGCAGTGGTTAAAGTATAATTTGGAAGGCCCCAGAACTCTCCTAATCACCAAGCCCCCTTCCTCTATTGTCCAGGCCCCCTTCGTGCATGTGCAGGTCCCAGCCCAGGTAGGCATTTTTGAGCACCACCAGCTCTTTACTTATACATGAAGCACAGCCTCCAATCCACAACATCACCCCAGCCTTGTCCACTAGTGTCCACATCAGACCCCTCTTTCCCCATGTCCTTCCCAGACCCCAGCTCCATTCCCTAAACTCCCTGCACCCAAGTCCCCACTTCAGCCCTCCTAACTTCTTTGCCCCAACTTCCCTGTCTTCAATTAACCTACTTCAGCCCCCCCACCCCCTCCACACCTCCCCAGCCCCTGCCATCCCTAGCCCCCACTCCAGCCCCCCCACCTCCTCTATCCCTCCCTAGCCCCCCACCCACTCCCTGCTCCAGCCCTTCATAGACCCCTCCACCGCTATGCAGCCCCTACCAGCCCCTACCCAGTCTCCTTGTCCTCAGAAACTCGTATGGCACTTTTAAAGACTAACAAATTTATTTATTGCATGAGCTTTTGTGGGAGAAAATCCCACTTTGT
>ML681972.1:48083366-48139862 GCA_007922195.1 Podocnemis expansa | reverse complement strand
CTGTGGACCTGCTATTTCTCTCCCTTATTTCGAGGACAAAGTTTTTGTCCTTCGAAATAAGGTGTTTCATGTTATTTCGAAGCAGCTTGTTTCGAAACGTCTTGTTTCGAAACAAGCCTGCGCTGTGTGAACATAGCCTATGAGGCAGAGTGAGTAGGGTGGTGAGGGAGGATGTATGGAGCAGGGTGATAGGGGTCTATGGGGTAATGGAGGGTTAGTGGGATCCATGGGGTGGGGGGCTTTATGGGGTGGGGAGGGGAGCAGGGAGCTGGTGGGATCCATGGACCAGGGAATCTGGTGGGATACATGTGGCAGTGGGAGGTAGGGGACCTATGGGGCTGGGTGGGGGGTGCCCCCCCCAGCCCTGCTCTTACCCTGCAGCTCTTACCATGTGGTGCAGGGCCAGTCTGCTGCAGAGGAGCCACATGGCCGAGCTGCTTCTGCCCCCTCGGCTGCGGACAGCTGGCCTGGGGCAGAGCAGGCCATCCCAGAGGCTGGGCTCTGCTCTCTTACCCCTCCCCTGGACCAGCTGTTCTGCCCTAAAGGTGGGGAGGACTGGGCCAGAGGTAGGACAGAAGAGCAGAGCCCAGCCCCCAGACCAGCCTGGGGAGGGGTGGGAGTGTGGGGCCAGCCTCTGGGCCGGGCGTGGCAGCCAGGGGGGTGCCCCCATAGGCCGATTGCCCCAGGCCCACCCAGGGGGAATGCACTGGAATGCAGTTTTCCGCCCCAGTTTTCTATTTTTAGGGGTCCCAGCATGCTGGCCCCTAAAAATTTTGGGCCCCAGAACAGAGTTCTGGGGCTTTCCCTTTACTTTAACCCCTAAGCGCAGGCTCCATACTGCTTCACAGGCAGAGAGACAGCACAAAGCGGCAGACGCTAGGGTCACTTGCCTGCTTGCATTCCCCTGGTTCGCCCATGCTGCATAGCTCTCCCGGCAGGGAAACAAGGTCCTACCTGGGGCAATAGACCAGTGAGGGGGCGGGGTGGACTAGCCCAGAGTCTGGGCTTCCCACTCGCACCTCGCACAGCAATGCAAACCCCATACACCTTCATTGCTCAAATGGGGGAGCTGGCCCAGGTAGGAGGAGGAGCCCAGAGGCTAGGTTTGCTGCTCTCACACCCAATATCCTTGTGTTTTTAGCAGGGATTGAGCGACTGTATCGCCAGATCTGTAACCCCTTAGCTCCATCGGACCTCAATTTAATGCCTCCTATACTCACAGGACCACCCTTCGAGCCCTTGACTACCTGTCCACTTTTAATGCTCTCACTAAAGGTAGCCTCCTTAGTAGCCATAACATCAGCTAGACGGTCTCAGAACTCAGGGCATTGACTTTGGAACCATCTACACTATATTTTTTTTAAGGATAAAGTTCAACTTAAACCACGTCCAGCTTTTTTGCCTAAGGTGGTCTGAGTTTCACTGCCATCAGAACATTTTTTCTGCCAGTCTTTTGCCTGAAGCCTCATCTCTCAGATGAGGACCACTGATGACGCACATTAGATGTGAAACGGGCCTTAGCCTTCTATATCGATAGAACTAAGCCTTTTTGCAAATCTATTCAAATTTTTTTTGCAGTAGCCAAGCGGATGAAAGGCCTTCTGGTCGCTACGCAACATATTTCATCATGGATTTCAGACTGCATTAAGCTGTGCTATGACTGTGGCTGGCACCTCTGCTGAATATGCAGAAGGTCCTGGGTTCAAGCTCCAGGGGGCTGGACTTGAGGATCTCATGAGGTCCCTTCCAACCCTATGATTTGATTGATTGATGACAAAGTTGGGGGGGTCCCCTTACTGGGCCCAGTAACAGCACACTCAACTAAGGCTCAAGCCTCCTCCACTGCCTTTCTAGCTCACCTTCTGATCACAGCCATTTGTAAGGCCGCAATGTGGTCCTTCATGGATACATTCACATCCCATTACGCTATTGTCGGCAAGTGAGAAATGATGTGGTTTTTTGAAAGGACAGTGCTGCAATCCACCAGACATTAACTCCGCCCACCATCCAAGGTAAAGCTTGTGAATCACTTACAGTATAAATGGATATGAGCAAGCTCTCCATGAAGAAATGACAGTTGCTTACCTGTAACTGTCATTCTTCGAGATGAGTTGCTCATGTCCATTCAAAATCCACCCTCCCGTTTCCCCTCTTTCAGAGTTAGAGGAAAGAAGGGACTGAGCAGGCTCAGCTCTGGCAGCACCTGATATACCACATCATGTGCGTGCCACTGAAGGGGGCACCAAGCCAGCCCTGCAGCTGCTGCTTTGGGAAAAAGTTTCCAATGACTGTGCATGAGTCCATGCACACAATTTACAGTATGAATGGACATGAGCAACTCATCTCAAAGAATGACAGTTACAGGTAAACAACCATTTTTTCCATGTTCTAGACAAGTACCCAATCCAATGGACCATGCTGGCTGTTAATAGGGTGAGCTCTATTGGGCAGGGATTGTCTCTTACTAAGTATGTGTACAGCACATAACAAAATAGGTCACTGATCCAAGTTGAAGTCTTTAGGTGAACCAGAGGCAGCCAGGTTTCCACAAAGCTTCAGTTCCAGCTTTGGCCTCTTTGTTTACCAGGGACTGACTACACACTACCTGGAGCACTATATATCATCTCTGCACCACCAGTGACAATAACATGTCTTGACTAAATATATCATTATATCATTGATTTCAGTGGGCTTTGCACTGGACTCTACCTTCTTATGGTGTGTTATTCTCCTCACTGATTCTTGCTTGTGTATATATAATGCAGGCCTTCCAAATTAGTTCAACAAAGTTTTACATGGCTTAATTTCCTTTTATTACTTTTTAGCCAATTTTCAACAGTTTCACAAGATGAAACAATGAGGCAAAGCTCCTAATAAGCCCACATTCATCAATGCCTTATTTTTCTGCCTTTCATCTCTAACTACTATCCAATCACTTGGACAACTGATGTTTCTGAGCTTGCAATTAGACTCATGCTTTCTGCTGATGATGAAGAGAAATTAATTAGATCAATGCTTATAGACATGGAACAAACTCAGGAATATTTTTGGCAATATTCCGCCCTTTTTATGAGCCTGCTGTCCATTAACTCAATACACATGGCATGGGTTTAAAGATTTTGTCCTTATGGTAAACAGTGAATTGAGATTTATACTCTGCTTCTGTTTTATTATTGTTAATTGAAGGCTTTTTACTTTCAGATGCAAATCAAGAAACGAAGAATGGCAGATCAGAGAGAAAAGGTATAACAATATACAAACAACAAGGAGGGTTTGTGGGACTGAACCTTTGATTTCTGACAATCAGCCCTTTAAATAGAGGTCTGCATCTGCTATTGACAAAACAACATTGAGCCATCAAAGGTATAGACAATTTTGTTTTTATTTGGTGAGGTTAGAGATCATAGAATCATAGGGTTGGAAGGGAGCTCATGAGGTCATCTAGTCCAACCCCCTGCTAAAAGCAGGACCACTCCCACTAAATCATCCCAGCCAGGGTTTTTTCCAACCAGGCCTTAAATGTTTCCAAAGATGGAGATTCCACCACCTCCCTAGGTAACCCATTCCAATGCTTCACCAACCTCCTAGTGAGAAAGGTTTTCCTAATATCCAACCTCAACTGCCCCAGCTGCAGCTTGAAACCATTGCTCCTTGTTCTGTCCTGCGTTACTGCTGAGAACATCCTAGCTCCCTCCTCTCTGGAGCACCTCTCAGCTGAAGGTCGCTGTCAAATCCCCTCTCAGTTTTCTCTTCTACAGACTAAATAAGTGTAGTTCCTTCTGTCTCTCCTCGAAAGTCATGTGCTCCAGCCCCCTAATCATTTTTGTTGCCATCTGCTGGACTCTTTCTAATTTGTCCACGTCCTTTCTGTAGTGTGGAGCCCAAAACTGGACACAGTATTCCAGATGCGCCCTCACCAGCGCCGAATACAGGGGAATAATCACATTCCTTGATCTTCTGGTAACACTCCTACTGATGCAGCCCAATGTGCCATTGGCCTTTTTAGCAACCAGAGCACATCATTGACTCATATCTAGCTTCCCATCCACCATAACCCCTCCATCATTTTCTACAGTGCTGCTATTAGCCAAACGGTCCTCAGCCTGTAGTAATACATGGGGTTTTTCTCTCCAAAGTGCAGGACTTTGCACTTGTCATTGTTGTACCTCATGAGATTTCATTTGGCCCAATGTTCCAATTTGTCTAGATCTCCCTGAATCCTACCCATGCCCTCCAGTGTGTTCACCATTTCCCCCATCTTGGTATCATCTGTGAACTGACTGAGCATGCGATCTATCCCATCATCCAGATCATTAATGAAAATGTTGAACAGAACTGGCCCCAGGACCAACCCCTAGGCCACTCCACTACTTACTGGTTGCCAAGTAGATATTGAGCTGTTGATCCCTATCTGCTAAGCCCAGTGATGTAGCCAGCTTTCTATCCACCTTACAGTCCATTCATCCAAACCATACTTCCTTAACTTGCTGACAAGAATGCTGTGGGAAACCATATCAAAAGCCTTGCTAAAGTCGAGATATATCACGTTGACAGCTATTCCCACATCCACATATCCTGTCATCTTATCATAGAAGGTGATCAGGTTGGTCAGGCACAATTTACCCTTGGTGAATGCATGCTGACTGTTCCTGAGCGCTCTTGTTTTCCTCCAAGTGGCTTAGACTGGATTCTTTGAGGACCTGCTCCATGATTTTTCCAAGGACTGAGGTGAGGCTCATTGGTCCGTAGTTCTGCAGGTCCTCCTTTTTCCTTTTTTTGATCGTAGGCAGTATATTTGCCTTTTTCATCCGGGAACTTCCTGTTAGCCACAAGTTTTCAAAGATAATGGGTAGTGGCCATAAAAAATAATGCAGTAGCTATTGAATGCCACTTGGAGTAGTTTTGTACCACAACTAAGTTGCTCAGCTTTTAATGCAGAAGATAAAGAAGCTTATGTTCTAAACTTGGTGTTCCGCTTATTTATTATTGCAATTCCAAATTTTTAAAGGGACTAAAGCCATCCCCCCTACGCACTTGTGAGACAAATGGAAATGTTTACTATTTATATAACTCCAAACCCCTTCTACTCAGTGGAGAGGAGACTAGGCTGTTGTGCTAGGCACTGTACATGCCCATCGTGAGACAGTCCCTGCAAGTAGAGGAACTGGGTTGTACACTAATGAAGGAAGAGATTGGCAACTCACCCATTTATTGGTTTACCCCCCCCCATTTATTGGTTTACATACCTTACCTTCTTAAAATGCTCACATACAGGTTAACCTTTTTACTGTGCATCTCATTTCCACATCTCAAAGGTCTCTCATTATTACATCTTATAGATGCTAAAGCGGTTTAATGCAATGTGCTTGTCTACCTCTTAAAGAACTAGGCTTATTTAGCCTACAGAGGAGAAGACTGAGGGGGGATTTGATAGCAACCTTCAACTACCTGAAGGGATGCTCCAAGGAGGATGGAGCTCAGCTGTTCTCAGTAGTAAGAGGATAGAACAAGGAGCAATGGTTTCAAGTTGCAGCTGGGGAGGTCGAGGCTGGATATTAGGAAAACCTTCTTACTAGGAGGGTGGTAAAGCATTGGAATGGGCTACCTAGGGAGGTGGTGGAATCTCCATCTTTGGAGATGTTTAAGGCCCGGCTGGATAAAACTCTAGCAGGAATAATTTAGTGGGAGTGGTCCTGCTCTTTTTGGCAGGGGTTTGGACTAGATGACCTCATGAGGTCCCTTCCAACCCTATGATTCTATGATATTTTTTCTAGTCAAAAAAAGCGGAACTGTTGATCCTTTTACAATCTGTTTCCTTAAAAAGAAAGAGATAACAGACTGGTTATTTTTCTTACATTGCCTTTAGTCAACTGTGGTTGAGTGAAAGTCTCCAAATAGTGCAATTAGATGGTCATGTGTAGTCTCAGTTTACTCCTTATAATATGTATGATATCTAACACATTTAAAATATCTGCTCAATTTTATATTTGACCAGGTAGAGTTGCTGATAGAATAAAACAATATGATTTTCTTTCCCTTGGCTAATACTGTGGGTCCAAGAATTACTTATGTCACACTAAGGAAAAACAAGTCAAGTAGAGGGGAATTAAATTATTGAGAGTAAGCACTGGACTGTGCATCAAGAGAGCTGGGCTTAGTTCTCAGCTTTGTCAAAACCCTCCTTGTGTAACCAATGAGTCACTGAAGGTGCATAGGTGTCTGCCCACATATTAGCCAAAACCAGGACAAAGAGTCCACACTGCAAAGACTGATTGACGGCTATCTTGGCACTACAGCTACATGTGTTTTGCAGTTGGATTTCTGGGTGCACATCCTGGGGTCTTTAGCACCCTGGCCTCCTGCAGCTGTTTTTGAAATTGGTAGTTGGCATCTTGTGGGAAAACTCATCTGTCCTTCCCACATCACAGTATGGAAGTGGTTTCAGTATGCCGCCTTTTGGTGAAGGCCTTTTGCAGCCCTGCCACTGAGAGGCAAAGCATCTGTGACTGTTTCTCAATGACATGCCCGTGTAACAGTGACATTTCTTTCAGTTCTCCCATTCCTTGCCTTGTCTACTTGGAACATGAGCTCTTTGGGGATAGAAACTATCTCTCACTATGTAGATGTGCAACACCTATTACAATAGCCCCCTCAAGCTTGGCTCATCTTAACTATAAATATTAATATATAATATAAGCATAATTACATTTGTCCCTTGCATAGGGGCATTGTGAGCCATTAATATGTGTTTAACATGCTTTTGTCAGATGAAAGGTTATATAAATGCTAACTAAAGTTATCAAGAGATAGCAAGTTACCTTGTTGTTTTTTCCTTAAGATTTTTAATAGTTTTCCCATTATTATTAAATTTCTCTTCTGTTATTTTGTCCAGTGATTCACATGGTTTTACCTACAAAAAGCTTGTTTATAAGGATGCAAATTGAAAAATGTCATCCTATCTCACTCTCAAACATGCTAGTTGTTGCCAATTTTCAAGATATTAGCACAATTCTTGTGCTATTCTGTATTTTTGCAAAGCCCCAGCTCCTAGAGTCATGGTTCCATTAAAAACAGTTGTTAGTTGGTTGTACAGAAAACCTTAAAAATGAACTCTAAACAATAATGCAGAGCTTGTAACTGCACTTTTCTTTAATAGATCTCAAAATGTTTTACAAAGGGCTGCAGTATCATCAGCCTCATTTTACATATGGGGAAATGGAGGCAAACGACTCCTTCTTGGCCACCCCATGAGCAGGTGACAGAGCAAGGCACAGAATGCAGGTTTTGAAGGCTATGGGTTGGCAATGATGAAACCAATGTATGTGACTTGTAATGAGAGGGAAGCTGCAGTCCTACATGTCATGTCTTTTGGGGTTCACATTCTGCATTCCTTCTCACACAAAAGAAAACTGTGAAATCTCAAGTGAAGGAGAGGGAGGACAGTGTTTGGAATAGCAACCGAGCACCTTCTGCTTTGGCATCACAGCACAGCAAACAGCAGCCAAATGTGCTAGTGTGCCATTTAAGGATCCAGTTGAACATATGGGCAGTATAATCAACACAAACTCAGTCTGTAACTATAACAGTTATGTAATATTGGCAAGCTGAGTCTGAGATGAGACCCTTTAATTGTAATAGGAACTGACAAGCTAGATTGGCCATCTTCAGCAAAATTGTCCAAGGGGCATAGTTTGCCTGAAAGCCAGTGTTTATTCAGAATGGGCCTTTGTTCCTCTAGACAGATCACGGCAACTGAATAATTGTTTTATTTAAGACACACTTCCACTGTCCTTGTTCAGACTAAACTCTAATTGACTTTGATAAGAGTTTTCTGCCTGTTAGAAAAGAGGTGGTTGCAACCAATTTTTGTTCACTGAAGTGGAGATTTCTGAACTGATTTAGGGAGCTGTGTGTCTAAATTGATTACTCCGCTTTGTAAGTCCCACAAAGCTAGTTGCCTGTAGGGTTTATTTGTAGTCCACTCTGAAAAATGTCAACTCTAAATCTCCTTGAAATTGATCTGGAAAGTTTTTCAAACTTTTATTTTCCTCTCTCTTTGTAATTTTAATCACCAAAAACAAAAAAAATGCATCGACAGTGGGATCACTGGAAGCTGGTATAGTAGGCTAAGCCTCCATGGGCCCATCCACCACCAGGTGCCTGAGCTGTGATGGCCCCGCTTCTTCCTTCTTCCATTCCACCCACTTCCTTGCTGATGGTTGTGTGTGAGCTGCAAACAGGTCTCAGAGCAACTCTCAACAGAATGGGGTCAGGACTGCTCGGAGTGCTGGCCAGTCAGGAGAGGGCATGGAAATGGTAGGGATTGGGCAGGGGTTAGCCTCCCCAAAGGGGGTGTGCACAAGCCACCCATGATTGGCACCTAACCCCAAATGTGATTGAGGCACCTAAATACCTTTGGTGAATTCCAGTAGGAGTCATCCTGCATTCCTTCCAGCATTAAAATTTCCCATTCAATCTTGTCTGCAAGTAATGCAGGATTCCTTTGATAATTAGCAGTGATATTAAAATTACCACAATCATGGGTTATTAGAGGGGACTGAACCCCTGATCTTCACAACCAAGCATTATTCATGGTGCTAAAAAGAAACTGAGTCAGCAAGTGGCACTAGTAGGATCCTATCCTCTATGTAGCAGCACCAAGAGCAGGCAACAGGGCTGTTAACAGGGGACTTTGAAAGGGAGTTAGGACTGTAGAGGAGTTCTGTGGAGTTGAGAGTGCTGTGTGTGTTTGCTTTTCTGTTTTGTGTTTGTTTTCTGGTTTGGCTTTTTTTTCTTTCTTTTTTTTTTTTTCTTTTTCCTCAGTTTGCAGGGGCTCAGTGGCAGTTGGGATCAGGTGACCCCAATTAAGGGTGGAGCCTTCCTATTGGGGGAGCTATAAAAGCAGCCACTCAAGCAAGCTGCAGCAGGCACCAGTGCTATTAACAGGGGAGTTTGGAGGGAGAAAGGCAGATTTATGGCAGAGATTGAGGTAGTAGCAGAAATCACTCCAACAAGGGAAGAGATAATGAAGATGAGAGGATGTGGAAGCTGTGGGATGTACATCATCTTAGAGGGTATAACCCCAAAGAATTTTGTTTGTATGAACTGCTGCCCCATAGAGCTGTTGGAGGAGAAAATCTGAGGGTTGGAGATGCAGGTGGCAACTATGGTTGAGTTTAGAAGGGGGTTTGAAGAATTGATAGAGCAGAGGACTGGAGAGGCTGGAGACAAAAACTCAGACCTGCAGATGGAAACAGGAGCAACCACTTCAGAGGGAAGACTGCTAGGTGAGGAAAGTGAGCAGTGGAAACATGTGACTGTGAGAAGGCGGCCGAGAAAAAGACCAGCTAGTGAAGGTGAAATAGAACTCAGCACAAGGTTTGCTGAATTAGCAAATGAAGGAGACTAGCAGGGAAACACGGAAGGTGGGAGTGTAAGGAAGAAGAAGAGAGCAGCTAGTCACTTTCAAAGGGGAGTTGAGCCTCTGGAGATAAATAAGAGCCCAGGGAGCATTCAGGAGCGGATGCAGAGGACTGCAAACAGTAACTGTAGACATCAAGACTCCAGGACCAAGAGGACTGGGGATAGACTGGAGAAGCACACTGTTTCCAGGAAAAGGCAAGTGTATGTGATTGGGGATTCTCTGCTGAGGAGGACAGACAGGCCTATAACTTGAAGTGACCCTGAGAACAGGAGGGTGTGTTGCTTGCCTGGAGCTAAGATACATGATGTGGATCTGAGGCTGAAGAGGATCCTGATGGGAGCAGGAAAGAATCCTCTGATTATCGTTCATGTGGCTATGAATGATATAGCTATATTCTCATTGGAACATATCAAAGGAGACTACGCCAGGCTGGGGAGGACTTTCAAGGAGCTAGAGGCTCAGGTGATTTTCAGTGGGCTTCTGCCTGTCCCTAGAGGAGGACAACACAGGTGTGAGAAGATTCTGGCGATTAACAGATGGCTCAGGCAGTGGTGTTACAAGGAGGGCTTTGGGATGTACGGGCACTGGGAGGTGTTCATGGACAGAAGATTATTTGCTAGGGATGGACTTTGCCTGAATAGGGAGGGTAACAGACTTCTGGGAGGGAGGCTAGCTCAACTGATTAAGAGAGCTTTAAACTAAGGAGTGTGGGGAGATGATCAGGAGATGCTTGGACAATCTCTGTGTTTGATACTAGTGTTGAGAGGCAGGAACCTGAAGTCAGAAAAAACAGTATAGATGCTAGAAAGGAGGGAAGCACAAATGCTGGTCTGGTGAGAGATGTTGACAGTAGTAATAAAAGGCCATGTCAGGTTCAGAATGTGAGCAAAGCCGAACAGCAAAAGCTAAAATGTTTATATACCAATGCGAGAAGCCTAGGTAATAAAATGGAGGAAATGGAACTACTAGTAGAGGAATTGAAACCAGATATTATAGGGATAACAGAAACATGGTGGAATAGTAGCCATGACTGGTGTATGGGCATTAAAGGCTTTGTGCTCTTTAGGAGAGACAGATATAATGGCAAAGGTGGTGGTATGTCATTGTATATCAATGATGCAATAGATTGCAAAGAAATTGAGTGATGAAATTAGCAGGACAGAGTCTATCTCAGCCAAAATCACATTGGAGAAGAAAGCTACTAGAGTTGCTCCTGGATTAGTGCTTAGGGTGTGTTACAGACCGCTGGGATCTGATTTGGACATGGATAGAGAACTCTTTAAGGCCTTTAAGGAAGTAACCACTACTGGGAACTGTGTGATTATGGGAGATTTTAACTTCCCAGATATAGACTGGAGGATTTGTGCTAGCAGCAATAAAAGGGTCCAGATTTTCTTGGAGGTGATAGCAGATGAATTTCTCCATCAAGTGGTTTCCAAACCAACGAGAGGAGATGCAATCTTAGATTTGGTATTAGTCAGTAGTGAGGACCTTATAGAGGAATTAGTTGTTGGAGACAGCCTAGGTTCTAGTGATCATGAGCTAATCCAATTTAAACTGAATGGAAGGGTAAATGAAAATAAATCTGTGACTAGAGTTTTGACTTCAAAAGGGCTAATTTAAAAAAATTAAGGAAATTAAGCTAGGGAAGTGGACTGGACAAAGAATTCATGGATATGAACATTGAGGATGCTTGGAACTGCTTCAAGACAAAGCTGCAGGAACTATCTGAAGCCTGCATTCCAAAGAAAAGGAAAAAAATTCAGGCATAGGTTCTAAACCAAGCTGGCTGAATGTACATCTTAAACAGGGGATTAGGAGGCAACACAAGGCCTACAAGGAGTGGAAGTTGGGAGGGATAGGAAAGGAGGACTAACTTTTAAAAGTCAGAGCATGTAGGGATCAAGTGAGGAAGACCAAAAGCCAAGCAGAGTTGGACCTTGCAAAGGGAATCAAAACTGGTAGTGTAAGGTTCTTCAGCCATACAAATAGAAAGAAAACACAGAAGGAAGAGATTGGATCACCATACACTGAAGATGGGGTAGAGATCAAGGATAATCTAGGCATAGCTGAATATCTAAGTACTTTGCCTCTGTCTTTAATGAGGGTGATAGTGAGATTGGGGACAGAGGTAGGGCAGCTAATGGGAATGTAGAAGTGGAAATTACCATATCTGAGGTGGAAGCCAAGCTTCAGCAGCTTAATGGAACTAAATCAGGGGATCCAGATAATCTTCATCCAAGAATATTGAAGGAACTTGCACATGAAATTGCCAGCCCTTTAGCAAGAATTTTTAAAGTATCGGTGAACACAGGGGTTGTGCCTTATGACTGAAGAATTGCTAATGTAGTCCCTATTTTCAAGAAAGGGAGTAAAAGTGATCCAGGTAACTACAGGCCTATCAGTTTGACTTCAGCAGTATGTAAGGTCTTGAAGAAAATTTTGAAGGAGAAAGTACTTAAGGATATTGAGGAAAATGGTAAGTGTGATAAAATACAACATGGCTTTCCAGAATGTAGATCATGCCTAACCAACCTGATCTCCTTTTTTGAGAAGATGACTGACATTTTTCTGGATAAAGGGAATGCGGTGGACCTAATTTACTTAAATTTCAGCAAGGCATTTTATACAGTTCCACACAGGGAATTATTGGTTAAGTTGGGGGAGATGGGGATTAATAAGAAAATAAAAAGGTGAATAAAGAACTGGTTACAGGGGAGACTACAGAGGGTCATAGTGAAAGGTGAACTGTCTAGCTGGAAGGAGGTTGCTAGTGGAGTTGCCCAAGGATCAGTCCTGAGACCCACCTTATTCAACCTTTTCATTACTGACCTTGCCACAAAAAGCAGGAATGTCCTAGTTAAGTTTGCAGACGACACGAAGCTGGGAGGTATTGCCAATACGGAGGAGGATTGGGATAGCATGCAGAATGATTTGGATGACCTTGTAAAGTGGAGCATTAGAAACAGGATGAAATTCAACAATGGGAAGTGCAAGGTCATGCACTTAGGGACAAATAACAGGAATTTTTCTTAAGTTGGGAATGCTTCAGCTGGAAGTGATGGGGGAGGAGAAGGACCTGGGCATACTGGTTGATCACAGAATGACAATGAGTAGCCAATGTGATGTGGCAGTGAAAAAAGCTAATGCGGTATTTCCAGTAGAGAAAGGGAGGTGTTAGTGCCATTATACAAGGCACTGGTGTGACCTCACTTGGAGTATTGAGTACAGTTCTGGTTACCCATGTTTAAGAAAGATGAAGTCAAACTGGAACAGGTGCAAAGAAGGGCTACAAGCATGATTTGTGGAATGGAAAATCTTTCCTATGAGAGACAACTTAAAGAGCTTGGTTTGTTTAGTCTGAGCAAAAGAAGGCTGAGAGGAGATATGATTGCTCTTTATAAATACATCAGAGGGATCAATACAAGGGACAGAGGACACAAGAACAAATGGATACAAACTGTCCTTCAGAAAATTTAGGCTTGAAATTAGATGCAGGTTCCTAACCATCAGAGGAGTAAAGTTCTGGAATAGTCTACCAAGGGAAGTGGTGGGGGCAAAAACCTTAGGTGCCTTCAAAACAGAGTTTGATAAGTTTATGGAGGGAATGATATGATGGACAGTGTAGCTTGGCCATTGTCTGTCTTTTACTACTGGTGATGGGTATGATAGTGACCTGGGAAGGAGCATTGGATCGATTGGGCTCTGAGTTACTACAGAGAAGTTCTTCTTGACTTGCTGTTGTGGACTTGCCCTCATGCTCAGGGTTTAAGTGATCGCCATATTTGGGGTCGGGAAGGAATTTTCCCCCAGGGCAGATTGGCTTGGGCGCTGGTTGTTTTTTTTTTTTTGTTTTTTTCCCTTCCTCTGTAACATTGGGCATGGCTCACTTGATGGTTGATTCTCTGTATTAAAGTCATGATCTGAGGACTTTAATAGCTCAGTTATGGGTTTGAGGTTCATTGTAGGAATGGGTGGGTGAGGTTTTTGTGGTGTGCAGGAGGTCAGACTAGATGATCACATTGGTTCCTTCTGACCTTAGAGTCTGAGTCTATGTAAATTAACTGCTAGAGGGAAATACAGTACATGTGACCAGTATTTGATACTATTACAAAGTTATTAACATTGCTTTTTAGGGCATTGTAACTAGAGCTGTGTGAAATACACACAACATAAACTTATGAACCATTACATTTTTGCCATAACTTAAAAACTCGAATTGGGTTTGTCAAAAGATTCATGAGCCTTGCATGCAATTCTGCACTCAGTTTGGCTACTTCGAATGATTTCTGCTTTTGTATTGAAATCTAACTCCTGTGTGAGTACAAAGTGTGCTTGAAAAGTTTACATTGGAGGTTTGCACCAATTCATTTTGAATGTGTGTGCATCTTTTATGCGATGTTTGAAGAAATGGCAATATTTAAAAAAAATCAGAATCATGTAAAACATATTCCAACTTCAAATGGCAAAAGCTGCCTTTCAAAAAAAAAAAAAACAACAAAAACAAGAGTCCTATGGCTCCTTAAAGACTAACAGATTTCTTCTGTCATAAACTTTTGTGGGCTCCAACCCACTTTGTCAGCTGCATGAAGTGGAAACTACAGTTGGGAGGTGTGTATATATACATATGCCAGGATGGAGGAGGGCAAGTGTTAGCCAAGTCAATTCAGAGGGCAGAGGGGGCCTATTCACACCAATTGATTAAAGGGAAAGAATGTGTGAACAGGAACAATCACTTTCTGTAACCCAGTAACCATTCCAAGTCCCTATTCAGACCCAGTCTGATTGCGTCAAGTTTGCAAATCAACACCAGCTTTACAGTTTCATGCTGAAGTCAGTGTTTTGTGGAGGGTTTTTTTGTTTTTTTTTTATTGAAGCATGGCAACTTTCAAGGGAGATTGAAGTGTTCTCCTAGTGGTTTATGGATGCTGGCATTTTTGATGTTTCAGTTGTGTTCATTTATCCTTTTGCATAGGGACATTCCGGTTTGGCCAATGTACATGGCAGCAGGACATTTTTGGCACATGATGTCATATACCACATTAGTGGAAGTGCAGGTGAATGAGCCCCCTCTCCAAAAAAAAAAAAAAAAAAAAAAAAAAAGGAAGGCTAGAATTCTCAGAAATGTGCTTTGGAATTGGCCCTTGAAGTAGGACCCAGGGTCAGAGGGAATTGTGTTTGGGTGTAATTAATAATAAGAATAATTTCTGGACATTTTTGCCTACTTTGAGATTCTGCTGAAAGCTAGCAAAACTCACCACTTAAATTGTTTTATGTTTCACTGCAAATATTTCATATAGCTCTGTCAGAGAAATAAAATGTTTACTGTCTTCTAGGCATGTCCTGGTGGCTTATTTGAAATGAGCTTGTGCACCGAGAGGGAAAGAATGGCATTTCAGAAAAGACATTGGACTTGGATTCAGTATAGTTGACACAGATTTCCTGTATGACCTTAATTGCAACTGTAATTAGCCATGTAAATACCTTTTGAGGATTTGGGCCTTACTATTGCTCAGTTCACTAATTGTAAAGTTGGAATAAATATCCTTCCTTTTTTCCTCTGTCTCCACATGTCTTGTCTCTTTAGATTGTAAACTTGTCAAGACAACAGCTGTCTCTTGCCCAGTGTGTTATGCATAGGTAGCACAATGGAACCTTGTTTTCTGTCGATGCTATGGTAATATAAGTAACAGTGGTCCTGTTACACTTCCACGTGAATGGATGTTCACAAGACAAAAGTGCTCTCCTATTAGTTAACTCTAATTGGCCATCCCAGCGTCAAGGCCAATGTTTTACAGCAGTGGTTCCCAACCTGTGGTCCATGGACCACTGGTGGTCTGTGAAACCACTGCAGGTGTTCTATGGGGGGGAAAATGCCAGATGGGTTTAATTTTAAGTGGAATTGGGCTTGTCAGGGGCTGCTGGCTGCAACAATAGCATCCTGTCTGTTATCCATCTAATTTCAGCAGGCTGCTGACTCATCCAGCACTCTAAGAGCTGGGGGCAGAGCATTTTAATCTCCCACATTGCATGTGGAGCTCAGGGTGGGGGAGTATGTTTCTCTGGCAGCTGTGGGTTGGCCCCTTTGTTAAGAAGATGAGTGTGGGGTCATGGGGCAAGAAGAGGAGGGGCCAGAGCCAAAGCAGTGGGACAGTGGGGCTGCAGCAGCAGGGTGAGAGTGGAGGGGTCACAGGTACAGGGCAGTGGTGCCGGAGCAGGGCTGCAATGAGAGCTGAGGCCAGAGTCAGGGCTGTGGCCACAGCTGGGGCTGGGGTAAGAGTGGGTGCTGGAGGTGAGAGGAACAGACTCGGGCTGGAGGCTGCTGGAGAGAAAGTCAGAGGTTGCTCGCGGGGAGAGAAGAGACTTGGGGCTGTGCCGGAAGAAAAGGGAGTGAAAGGAAAGACTCAAAGGAAAGAAGAGACTTGGAGCTGTGCAGCAGAGGGTGCAAGGGGCTTGCTTATGTGGTGGTCCACAAAAGTTTTCACAGGCCATGTAGTGGTCCACATAATGGAAAAGGTTGGGAACCACTGTTTTACAGGGCATGGATACCAGCTTTTTTTATTACAAGTGGTGCCCTCCATTAGTCGGTCCATCAGTGATGTTTAAGTGAGGTTTGCACTTTTGTTGCACATATTTCAGATTATTTCTGGTCCATAAAGGAATACACTCTCCAGAAATTTTAATTTACATTTAAAAAAAAAAAGCACACACCAAGCCCACAACACTTCTTCACAGAACCTTGAGCCATGGACTGACAGTTCTAAAATAATTGTTGGTTACTCTCATGCTAGAGTTTAATAGCACTTTAAACCTGTCCACTCTGATGCTGAAATATTAACACTTCGATCGTGCCCTTTTGCTCTTTCAGTTCTTCATCAAGTCTAGTGCAAAGAGGATTCTGTCTTAATGAACCAGGCTACCAAGTGTTTCAACAATATCAAAATGCACACAGGTTTGTAAAAGATCCACACCTTAGTCCTCTAGTTCTGAGTTCTAACCTCTCCTTTTCCTATTTCATCACACTTTTATGGATAAATAAGGCAATTAAGGAAATTGTGTTTATATGGATAATAATTACTGCATTTATTACCAAACAAATTATTACTTTTCTTTGGACTTACAAAGAGAACTGAACTCAAACCCTCATTTACAAAAATAGTTTCCTAGGAGATTTCCTTCTGTTACAAAATATTTACTTGTAATCAGAAGACATTTTCTTTCTAGTATTTTCTCTACAGCCTAATAGGGAAAGATGTATGTTTTTAATTAGCATGCAGAAAGATGCTTTGCTTCTTTTTTTTTTTTTTAATACCCTCACCATCAGTGGCGGATCATGCCATTTGGCAGTGTCCTGTATGGGACCTGTTTTAATCCAGCTGCTGTTATAGTAATTGCCCTGTGGGTTGCCTGTCCCACTTCAGGGCTCTGCATTACTCCTGCATAGGTCTCTATCAATTAACATGCTGTCTTGTGGGCATCAGTGAAGTTATTCCTGTGCTTGAAGTTGTGCAAGTGTTTCCCAGAGCAGAGCCTGAAGTAAGTTGGGGGTTTTTGCACTTGGACTGAATTTCCAATGGTTGCAGAGCTCCCTTCATGGTGCAGTCTTTTGGAACCACTTCTTCAAATGATGCCTTCTGCCTCTTCTGTGGAACCTAATCATATTCAGATGATGTGCTGAGTTATACCTGTGGAAGCCAATCATTTTCAGATTTCACCTTCATTGACATCTGTAGAACCCACTATGTGTCTAAGGGATGTAATCTGAGGACAGTGTTTTCTTTCAACAGAAGGTTATGCAATTGGTTCTTTGGCAACAGTCCTCGTGATAGCAGATGAGCCAGGAAAAAAGAATCCGTGTCATTTTTCACAGCTGCAGTGGCTCTGCCAGAGTCAGATGGGAACACTGCAGTTTCACCAGCTTGTGACATTGCTACTCATTTCTACTGACAACTCAGGCACTTGCCATTTGCTGTACAGATCTAGATTTTGTTTTAAATGACTACATTTCAGATTTCAAATGTACATAAAACATATTGCTAAAACAAACCCCAATCCTTACATTTCCACTCAAGTCAGCAGACAGGACTGTAAATACAAAACACAGACCAGATCTGCTGAGGAACAAGGGACCATCTTTAACATGCAATAGGACCACCATTTAAAGCTTCAGAGTCTTTTTATTGACTTTTAATATTTATTTTCATTGCAGTGCATATGATTTAACCAAGTAAATCAGAGACATAGAAATTGCTATGTTCAGTTACACAAGCGGTCCTAGTGTCATACCTTGCATCTGATAGTGGCCAATATAAAACCCTTCAGTGTGAAAAGCAAGAACAACCAAAGCAGGTAATTAAAACCAAAACCAAACCTGTCTACAGAGAAATTTTTCACCTACGTCCTCTAGTAGCATAGCTGGTAGAGGTTAAGTCACAATACATAGAGCTTGTTTTGAAATTTTCTAGAGGTTAGGTGCATAAAATCTAGGCAGTTTGGTTCATTTTATGACTGAAATTCTGATCCCATTCAGGGAAACTCTGTCAGTGGGGCAAAGATGTTGGCTTAAATATGAAATATGGTGATTTATTTGTATGGAGGTAGCATCTAAGACCCCCCAGTCACGGACCAAGAGTTGTACTAGCTGCTGTGCAAACCCAGACCAAAAGCCAGCCCCTGCTGCCCCCAAATCTTCCTGTTGCCTCGGATCAAGCTGTCAGAATATTGCTTGATTCTGAAGCCATTTTTAGTTTAGAAAAATAAACGAGGAGTCCTGTGGCACTTAAAGGCTATTTTATTTATTGCATGAACTTTTGTGGGGGAAAACTCCCACTTTGTGGAACTTACCCCCATCTTACCCATTATTTTGGAGAAACTCTGGTAAACATGAGCCTTTCTTAACCAGCTAACAACACACCAGTTTGAGCAGAATGTGAGATTAGCTGGATCAGAGTTTTATAGATCAGTCCTTCTACACTGTTTTTTAATATTATGATTCAGAGCACCAAATCCTTATCAACGAAGTTTTTATGCTTATAGCTAGCCCAGCCAGATCATGCAGTGTTATAAATCACAGCTGATGAGTCAAGCACTCCTCTTTGCAGGGTACAGTATGTGGTTGGTCCCATTAAGAATAATAGTGTGAATAACCATAAGCCATTAATTTTGATGAGATCAGGCCAGTATCACCTTAAAAGAGATGTGCTAGTGCCATGAGAGAGAAGCAGTTGTTTCCACTGTTCACTCTCTTTAAGGGTAAAAACAGGAAAGCAGCTGTCATTCACCTGCAAGACAGGCACCCCAGAGCCCATAAGAGAGTTCACCTTGCCAGTATCCATGGGAGAAAAGTGATGAGAAATTATTATATTAGTGCAGTAAGGCTATAAAGAGGCACAAAATGCATATGAGACCCAGTAGTCTCAGAAAGGTCTGGTTTAAGGTGAGCGATTTTATTTCCTGAAAATGCAGTTATACTGTATGGAACAAATAGCCTGGTTTTCTGGGTTGCACTCAATCAGAGGGAAATCCAGCAAGATGCCCTAATCACCTTTTAGGAAAGTTGTCAGTAGCATTGTTCCACTGTCCTTAGGAGCATGTCTTAGAAAAAGGAGACTTTGTTTTCCCTTTCTCATTAGCATCCAATTAAGTTAGCTTTTCTTTGCACTACACACAGCATTAACCAACATCCAGTACTTAGCAGTGTGTTTGTTTGGACCTGTGTGAGTGTTTCCGGACCTGTCAAGAAAGGAGAATCCTTGTTGTTCTTTTTCCAATATCAGGGGGTGGGGGAGAAGGGCAGAGAAATTACAGCAGCTGCCTTTCCTTTTTTAATTTTTATTTTATTTTAACTGGCCACAATTTAAAGTCACCATTCAGAGTCCCATATGTGGATAGTGTTCGTCGTGGGGCAGTCTCTGCTGCTGTCATTAAAGACAGGGCTTTCTCAGCTAAAAAGAAGCATATCCTCTCATTATTTTAAACAGTCAGGAGTGTCATGCACTCCGTGGATACATCGTTTCATGTCAAGCAAACACTGTTGCACTGGCTCTCAGAAAAATGATGGTCAATTATGAGACTTTTCAATTCCATTTTTTGATCATTGCTAGTGGTTTACTGGGGATCTGCTGTGGGAAGAGAAGAGAATATGTATGGTACAGAAACTAAGACAACTAGGCATTGATTGGGACTTCTAGGCCCTACCCTGATACACAGAGTATTGGCCTGCAGATGATTTCTAACGCTGTGCCCATAGTCAATTGCTGGTGCAAATAATGACAGCCACAGTAATTGGGGAATGAACCTAAACCCCAGGTGGAATCAGGGGTTAAAGTAAGGGGAAATGTCTCAGAACACTGTTCTGGGGCCCCCTATTTTTAGGGAGCCAGCATTCCAGGCCCCCTAAAAATAGGGGAATGCCCCACAATACTGCATTCCAGGGTCCCCTAAAAACAGAGGGGGGTGCTGCCAGCCACACACGCCCAGCAGCTGCAGTCCCTAGCTGGGGAGAAGACAGAGTCTTCCAGCCAGATGAGAGCTTCTCCAAGCTGGGAGCTTTAAAAATGCCTGCTCACAGTAAGCTCTCACCAAGCATATGCAGAGCCTCTGCACATGATCAGTGAGATCTTTCTCTGGCCAGAGGAGCAGCCGGGGGCAAGGCCATGCTGCTCCGGTGGCCAGGTAAGAGGGTGGGGGGGGGCAATTTGGGAGAGGGCAGGATGGGGCCAGCTGGAGGGTGTAAGGGGTGCAGGATCGGTATCAGGTCAGCTGGGGGGGTGATGGGAGAGCAGGCGGGCAGAAATTGGGCTGATTGGGAGTATGGGGGGGTGGGATTGGGCTGGCTGGGGAGCAACGGGAGAGCAGAGGGGCAGGATCGGGCTGGTGGGGGGGCCTGTGCTGGCATGAGGGGAGCCCACCAATTTAGGAGGGTCTGTCCCCCTCCCCAAATTATACTTTAACTCCTGGGTGGAATGTAGGGAGCAAAGGGCTATCAGTCATCCTGGGTTTTACACAAACTTTGACCTTGCCAGCAACCTCTGTAGTTCCATGATTTCTGGAGAGTTGAATAGATAGAGCTTTACTGTCCTGAGAATAATTTTGAAAATTAAAAACATTTCTCCTGGCCCAAATCAGAAGAAAAAAAGTCAAAGTCTCTACCCCTTTCAGGCATCAACAACCAGAAAATATTTTTAGTTTGAATGAGTCAAAACATTTGGTCTTCTTTGCACCACTGGCCTTTGTCCCCTTTTCCTGGCTCTTGAAGATGATGTGGTTTGGGTCCGGGAATCCTTGCAGGGAGAGAAGCCAGGAGAGGAGTGAACAAAGAGGAAGATTGTTACCTAGTCCAGCTCCACACAAATTAGGCAGAAAAGGGGTTTAAATCTCCTTTCTGCTGAATCCTGTCTCTGCTGGAGAGCTCCACTTTCAAGGGGGTACCTAGGACTGGGATCTATTATATGCAAATTGCTTGCAGGATTCAGAGAGCTGCTGAATCCCAGAACCTCCACATGTGAGGACCTGGCTTATTGCTGATCCCTTGAGAAATGCAGTCATTGGGAAGAAGGTTCCCACACTGTATGTCCCAGCTTGTCAGCCAAAGCAGTGGAGTGATGGGTGGGGGGACTTCCTGAGTACAACTGGATGAACATTTTTGTGAGACACATTTTTAGGTGAAAGGTAGATTCAGTGAGACTGAAACTTTTTGCAAATTGAATGGTTTAAGTTGGGGGGGGGGACAACCCAACAAAATTGAAATGTGTCAACATTTTTTAATTTGGATGCTTTGATTTTTTTTTTTTGTTCAAAATGACACTGCATTTCAAAATTTCCTTGAAGATTATTTAAAACAAACAGTAAAACTCCACATCCACAAGTGCATATACTATAACATACGTGAAAGACCAATGGGAATGAAATATAATTCTCTGCTGAATCAGCTGTAATGGAGGTCGGTAGTAGAGGTTAAAAAGGGTTTGCAAGGCACTTTCCTTTCCCTTGCTTTCAGCAGTATGTACAAATCTTTGTTCTGGGCCTAGTGCAGGCAACTAAACAGGGAGGATCTTTTGGGCCAGGAAATCATAAAAAGCTACAGTTTGGCAGCTGAGTCTATAGACCTCTCTATATTAACAGCACTCTAGTGTCTCTAGTGTGTGTTTCCCACACATAAGTCCTTCAAGAGCTACTTAAGTTGCAGGTAACCCTATGGAGTTGTATTGTTGCGGGAGTGCTTGAAATTTCAGAAACTGATATGCTGAGATCAACCAAGAGACTCAAATTATCACAGCATCAGTGTGAGGAGGGATGGGATTTAAATTTTCTAGCCAAACTGGCTCAAGTTTGTCTGCTAGCCAATATAGTAGGGGACATTTGTTAATCAAAATGGTACCAGGCTGACCCAGGACTTCTGTCAACAAGCAAGGATGGCTCAGCTCCCATTTGACCAGCAGCCCCAGTGGGCTCAGTTATTTCCTGGAGCCACAGGACTGCCTGGCTAAGGATAGAGACTATAGGATAATGCTGCAAGTTAGGGAAATGGAAGCTTCCACCTATAAATGGGAGTTGCAATTTACACAAAGCCAATTTCCATACGCCCCCTCAAGAAATATTCTTTAAGTAATACTTTTTTTTCCTAAAATCAAACGGAGGAATAGTAACTGGACAATATCTCAAGACATACAGCATTCACATATTTAAGGTCTATCTGAGGATATGATCATTTTGACTGGAAGTAGACAGGACAATTAATATGATAAAGTATGGACTTCTTAAAAATTACTTTCTGGAACTGTATTTTAGGCTATATCCTATTATCTTTAAAGCCCTCCTGTTCATGGAGAGCATGGTTCTGTAGTGCACTGCTTATAGCCAAATGACTTGTATTACCTAGGTAGAAGAGAGGCTACTTTCAGTGGTAGAAGCTTGGCACAGTATTTTGACTGTCATGACAACTAAAGAGCAAGTAACTTTTCAGAAAAGATGGATCTCAGGCAAAACTGAAAAGATTTGGTCTGACTTCTTTGAAATTCCTAGCTTATTGAAACCAAGGCATTATTCTCTGTTCCCCTTGTTGCCCTGATCTTTCTTTTTCATTTTGTCCTATTACTTAGTTAGTTCTTTTTTACTTTTCTGTGTATTATCCCCTTATTATTTGACAAACTATAAATAAAAACATTTAAAATAAAATGGCAAAACAATGTCTCATTTGACTCAAATAATTTTTAAAAAGCTTTTTGATTGGCCAAACATTTTGAAAAATTACATTTTTGGATTGACTTGAAACACCACTCAGTCCATTTTTTCATAATTGCTCACATCTATGTCTGTCTGTCTGTTTTCCCTGAAGGAAGCAAAGGACCGGAATTTAGTGTAGTGGCTAAGACCTCTGCCTAACATGCAGATGGTCCTGGGTTCAATTCCCAGGGGGTTGGACTTGATGATCTCGTGAGGTCCCTTCCAGCCCTATGATTTGATTTGCCACATAACTTAGTTAGCAGTCATCTGTATTTCACTATCCCTGTATTGGAAAGAAAAGCAGACTTCCTATTAAGTGCAACTTGCTGGTTGAATGGACACCTCAGGTTTCTTCCTCATTCCTTTGCCTCCTCTGCATTTCCCAACAGCAGAGCCATTGCCATGTCATCAGCACTCTCAGTGAATCACAGAAAAGCACCCCAGAAGGAGTCTTTTATGTAGAAATGGGCAGGAGCTGGCTAAGATCAGATGTGGCTTTCAGACCTTCAAGACTCATGATGATTACAGAGGACATATGAATTTTCCACTGTTAAACTCACTGCAAGACAGAGGAGAGCTCATTAATGGGGTGGGTGTTTTTTTTCTCACTGTGCAAGAGGAAAGAGATAAATGTCCAAATATTTGTGGCACGATTCATTCTTTGTGCAGACTAGTCATTTCTCCCTGGATGGAGCTTCTCATATTTTTCTGAGCCATCTGTCCAGTGTGGGGGAGTCGAGTTCTTCCATTCAGCAGATCAGTGCAGATAGTAATAGCACTTTGAAAAACATTTGTTACTGAATGGTTTTTGTCCAGGGTAAGGATTGTTTTTCACTGTTTCAGAGCACTAGCCTTGCCCACCACAAATCAGGGGACTGAGCAAAGAAAAAAAAATCTGGTTGCATTGTAAATAATAAGTGTACCAAAATTACAGTATAGTCACAGTGCAATCATTGTGTAATCACTCTGCAGTTTTGTTTTTCAGTATATAATTACCGCTAATTCCTTTAACTGGACTGTTCACTACATGACTGTTTTACTAGTTTTATGCCTTAAATGTGTATATTAACTATATTGAATGTCTTAGTCATGCAGTGAACTTCCTGCTTATACAATTGCGTTAATTACAGATATCAAACAACTTAAACAGTGTAGTTCCACTGTTTCTACCCAATTAGTACATGGTTTTTTGAGGTCGGGTTGTTGCTGAGCTAAGGTTAGGCTGAACAACATTTTATACTTCAAGGGAGAAGGCCCCACACATGCCGAAAAGCTCAATCCTTTCCTGCGCTCTGCTTTTTATGTTTGCCTTCTTGGTTCATCTCTTCTGTCTTCACTTTCTCCCTGAGTTGTGTTGCTTATTGGTTGAGATATCACTCATTAACAGCTTCCCCATTGAGACGCTTGGAAATGTTCTTCCCTATGTAACTTTCCCTTTGAACTAAATGTTCAACATTGTTTTGAACACACTTCTGGGATATGTATAACGGCTATATCTGTGTCACCTAGTAGTGAATATAGGTCACCTTGTGCTTCCCTAGTCCAAGATTAACATTTAGAAAGTTCAAGTAAGCTATATTTTGAGCTGGTCATTGCCTTGAGGGGACAATTTCCTGGGCCTCACGACTATGTGTTGAAAGCTTATGAAAGATGTAAGTTCTGCTACTGCATGTCATCCTGAACCAGAAGAATCTGTAGCTGTGATCTTCACACCAGTCCCCAAAGATTCACTGCTCATCTTGAAGGAACTCAAAGAATTGAATGACTTGACAACCACTTTTAAAGGCAGACTTTGGTGAGGAGGTAAATGAGGGCAGACGACTCCTAAGCACAGTCAGACACCATATAAAAGGATCATGTTCCAGTCTCAAATTCCATCCACAGCATGGCTCCACCATGCTCAACTTTCACTGGTTGCATGGGATATACAACCTCCAATTTGTGGCTATCCCATAGAGCCTATCTCAATGCAATTTCATAATCAGTGTGGGTGCTGAAGTCTGCCTAACTTATATCAGGTCAAGAACAGGAACCCCCCATCCTTGCTTTAGCAGTAAGACTCGTGTAAATCAACACATACTTCAGATAATACATTTCTCCATGAGAAGGGCACCTGCTAAACTGGTTCTTTCTATGCAACATGAAAGTGCCTTATAAGGTAGTTCTTTGTACGTGATATAAAAGGCACAGAAACACATGAAAAATAAAGATCCATTGCTTCGTAATTTTACAGCAATATACACATTTTCTTTTAAATTATGCTTTTAAGATAGCACCTGCCTTGCTAACAGTGAAGGGAAATAGTCATTATTCATAAATACATAGATTCAAAGGCCAGAAGTGATCATCGTGATCATCTTGTCTGACCTCTTACATAAGATAGGTCAGTGGTTTTCAAACTTAGGGATGGGATCCAGTCTTGGGTTGTGGCACCCCCCCTGCTGGCACTTCCAGAAGACTGGAATGCATTGCTTAAATATGTAATTGTTGGGTCATGGGTATAAATGATTTTTTTTCCAACTAGGTCATGAGAAAAAAGTTTGAAAACTACTGACGTAGGCCATAGATCGACCCTGAATTCCTATTTCAGCTGGAGCATAGTAAACAATCCAATCTTGATTCAAAAGTTGCCAGTGATAGAGAATCTGCCATGACCCTGAGTAAATTAGTTAATTCCCTCATTGTTAAAAATATTTACCTTACCTGTAGTCTGAATTTTTCAAGCTCTAAGGAGCTTAGATCTAGATTCTAGGTAAGCTCTTAGCTCCCCTTGATTATATTGGGAGTTAGGCACCCCGGAGGATCTGGGCCTTGCTATCCAACAGTAAAGGTGCTGAAAGTGATTAAGGGGAAATGGAAGTGGGTGCAACACCAATAATTTATCATCAAGATTGGATCTGCATAACTGATGGTGGATTGCTCATGCCCTTGTGAAGTATTGAACTATGCTTATCCAGACCTGAATTTTTCCTTGTGACAACACTCCTGCACGTCAAAACAATAATCCTTGATGAGACTAAAACACTGTTGGGTGAAAATGGTGAAACCAGACTTAGAGTCATCAGCCATCTGACTGATGTGCATGCTCACTCAGGTTGGGAAGTGAGAAGACATCAAGATAATCAGCACACACGTCAGGATTTTTCTGGGCCGTTCAGGGTGAATTTACATTGTTCTTCGAGCGCTGCTTGGATGCATTCACTAATAGGTGTCTCCATGCCGGAGTGCCTAATTAGTCGGAAAAAACTTGTCCTAGCCTGTCAGAAGAGGGGGGGTGGCCACTGCCCCTCACACCACCCATGGCTATATATATGGCTGCCTCCCCGCCCCCTTCCTGTTTTATTTCTTCTGCCTTGTGCTTCGGATCTGGAATGTCTGCTCCTTGCTAATCGCAAGCAGCCTGTCTCTTCGCTGGATTCACTGTCCAGCAGGGCACATCTCCTTTGTGGATTTAATTCCACCGTGAGAGCCCAACACCGGACCAGAACATCACATCGACGATGCCAGGGTTTAAACCCTGTGCCGAATGCAGCAAAGCCTTCCCCTGGGACGGCCCCCATGGGAAGTGCCTCAGGTGCTTGGGCAAAGACCAGAAGGTCTCAGCATGTTCCATTTGTCTCTCCTTTAAACCTCGAACGATTAAGGAGAGGGAATAGCGACGCCGTGCCCTAGCCTTGGAGGAGGCTTGGCACCCTTCATCAGAGGCCTTGGGTGAGAGCCCGGCACCGAGCCCCAGCTCAGCGCTGGAGCCTATGTGGCACCGTGCCACTGGTGGCCGCCGCCACCGCCACACCACCTTGGTGCCAACTCCAGTACCGCAGCGCCTACCTAGCACCTCAGTACCAATCGAGGTTGCCCTCAGCCAGCCCGGCACCTTTGGCAGCGGGCTCACCTTGGCACCGTGCCATATCATCTCCAGTGCCGACGGCATGGTACAGCCTGGCCTCACCGGTGCCAACATCACCTCAGCACCAGCTGACTCCCACCCTAGGCACCGCAAAGTCCGGTATCGAGTGAACGGGAACACCAAAGCAGTCCTTCCTCTCCTAGCAAGGACTTGCCCGTGACTTGTGTGGAGTCGCTTCTTGTCCTGTCCACCCCGGAAGTGGTGGAAGCAGCACAAGCCCTGCTGCTCCTTCCTATCCCATCTACCCCACTCCTGACCAGAAGTGGCAAACCAGCCTTCATTTTGAAGGCCTGGGTTCACAAGGGATGCTCACCTTTACCGTCCAGCCCCCCACCTTCCCCACTCCACCTATGGCACCAGGCCAGGAATCCTGATCCCCGTCCCCTGCCTCCAGCCCAGAAGAGGGACCTTCTAGGGGCTCCAAATGGCCCCATCACCGCACATTGGCTCCGTCACCTTCCGATTTCGACCACAAGAGTGGTCTCCTGAGGGCACTTCCCCCCTTCCGCGGCAGACCCCCAGTGCCACGCTGTCCCTGGCACCAGAATCCTTCATGGGCAACCTCCCGGTGCGCTTTGATCTGCTGCGCTGGGCCACGGCCCACTTAGATATGGAGGTGGAGCCCCTGAACCTCCCTCACAATACCTTGTTTGGACCGGCATTTGCCTCTATGGCACCTTTAGCAATCCCGCCCCACCCGAGCGTGTGGGACCTTGCACGCTCTCGGTGGCAAAGTCCAAGCTCCATCCCCCCAGTTTCAGATACGGCGAGCATGAAATATTGGGTATCCAAATCAGACTACCCCTCGCTTGCTGGCCACCTGGCCCGCCCCCCCCAGGGACATGATCCAGATGGCAATGGGGGCCGGAGGACCCCCCAGGGACCTCCTCCCTGGCACCAGGGAGACCAGGGAACTGGATTTGTTAGGCCGCAAGGTATACCCCTCGTCGGCTTTTCAACTGTGGGTGGCAAACAACCAGGCTATAACCAGCAGGTACCTGCTGGATGTCTCGGAGTCCCTTGGGAAATTTAGGAATATGGTCCCACCCAAGGCCAGGGATGCGTATGATGCTTTCTTGGAGGAACGCAACATAATATCTCAAGACCTCCTTCTCTCAGCCCATGATGCAGTGGACACTGCAGCTCACACCATGGCCTTGGCGGTTACCCTCCATAGGGTAGCATGGCTCAGGGAGGCTAGAGCGCCCCCCTAACACTCAGCAGGCAGTCCTTGACCTGCCTTTTGAGGGGAACGTCTTGTTTCTGCTGGAAACCCTGTCCATGGTGGGTACAGCCCAGGATCCTCGGGGAGAAGCTAAGTATTTTGGCGTCTTCCCTCCCGGACCCACCCCCCCAACTTAGCTTCCCAATTCCCTGGGCGGGACAACCTCCCCATTTTTTCGCCCTTTCACCTCACTCTCAGCAGAAAGAGGGCCTTTGGTCACCCCTCCCCAGGGAGGGGCGACTCTGACCAATACCCTCTTTGCCCTTGGGGTGCAGGGGGCCCCCCCCCCGGTGTCATTGTTGCCCTTTTTCCCCATAGGGAAAATAGGCCTGCGGGGAACTGCCCGATCCCTCTCCGTTGTCTCCCTCCCTTGATTGCAGGACCAAAGATTCTATCAGGACACTGGGGCTGACAATGTATGACACCCACCTATGGTGCTGGTATACCAATACCGTAGTCACCATCAGCCCCCTCCCACCCACCCCCAACACACACACACTTCTTAAGCAGCGACATTCCTGAGGACGAAAACCACCCCTCTCCTACTCCTAACAGCTCTCCTTCCCAGATACTCCCCATCGCGCTCCCTCCCTAACCCCTCATCAAGGGATGGAAACACATCTTGTTGTAGCCCAGCTACGGCAGGGCTCTGAGATTGGTACATCTGAAGCCTACTCGCAACAGGACTGTGCCTGTGGCCATGAAGAGTGTCCCAGGTAGGCCCCCTTGCTCCGGGTTAGGGGAAGGGAAGGGGATGTCCTGGGTCACACCACCATCTTCTGTGCTGTGACTCAACCCCCCCCCCCTTTTTTCAATGAGACCTTCCTCTGCGCATTAAGGGAACACATCCGTGTAGTTTCAGCTACCTGGATAAGTACCTCATTGAGAAGGGACCTCTACAGGGGGTTTTACCCTTGATCGGACCACAGGTACGGCCTACCCCACTTCCCACCCCCGTATGGTTCCTCGTCTCTGCCCTATGGTCATCGAGTGGGAACCAGGGGCTTGCCTCGGAAACCCTCTCCTTGGTCTACCATCTCTGAGGTAGTCCACGCTTCCCCGACCTCACCAAAGTATGGCTGGGGTCACCCTTTTTAAAACCCTGAAGGGGAAATACCTCACCATGTATCATAGGTTGGGAAACTACATAAGGTCTATCCCTTACAGGGCCCTCCCATGTGGCTCCCGCCTCGGTACCCACTGCCACCTGGACAGTTGTCTACAGCAGATAGAAAGTCCCCTGCTCCAGGGCACTTACATCATCCCGTGACCTATGGTCTTACTGCCTAGCACGGGCCCCTTCCCCTTTCTGCCCTACCCCCTGTGGGACCATCCCATTACGCCGCACATAGCTCCTTGATGCTACAGCATTTCTCCCCATATGCTTTGGTGATGCCTGGCAGTTCTGCAGTTCTCCTCTTTCCCTTCTTGAGGACCCGCCTACTCCCACTGCCGTTATGATGACGCAACACACAGAATCTAGTCTATACAACATGTAACAGTTTGGGGCTATAACCCTTTATTCGCCCTTTGGCTCTCTCCGGGGAGAAAACTTCATTGGGTTCTCTGATCCTGAGGTGATCGTCAGACGTGGCAGCTGCCACCTTGTTACGAGCCAGTCTCTAGCTCAAGAAGGACCCTCCCTTGGCAGCGGAGTTCTTCACTATCCATGTATTAAAGAGTTTTTCCACCCAGGCAGCCCTGACATGGCTAAGTGGTAGCGTTCTCCCTCAGGAATGCACCTTAGGTACTGAGTCCGCAGTCCTTCTCGACCATCCTTCAATTTCACGGTCTCTGAGGAGCTGTCTGTACGGTAATAGGGTTCTCTGCCATCCTTTTTCCTTCCCCTCATGCTTAGTGAGAGCCTTGAGAGGCAAAACCCCGTAAGCTTAGACCAACGGGGCCCCTACCTTACATCCTTGCTCCCCGCGACCCTTAGTAGGCCGTTTTTTGCCAACATTGTCTTAGGCCACCATGCAATCAGTACTTTTCCGGGGCCTCTCTCCTGTGAGAGCCTGGTTGTGGTACCAGCTTAGCTGCAATCTGTGCTCCTTTGCTGCCAGGTCATGAATTAGCATGCCATTGGCCTGTCCTGCTTGGCTCGACTCTATGCATCGCGGCTACTGTCCCATGGTCTTCTCAGTTGCTCTCGAGCCCACCTCACAACCTTGTATCCTTCCCTCTCCTTAGCCAGATGGTTTGCTTGACCGCATCCTAGATAAGGGGCATGGCCATCCCCTTACTTCTCCTTGCGTACTCAGTAGTTGCCAAATCAGTCCATGACTACATGGCTCCTGCAAATCCTTCGGATGCTCTATGCCTGCCGTTTCTTTGTTCTCACACGAAACATGGCCATATGGCTAGTCTCATCGACCAGTTTTCAGTGTTCTCCTTCGAGGCCACGTGACACGGCCTAGGCCAGACATTGTAGTCTATCGATTACATTCCATGTGTCTCCTCCTGCGCGGGGCACCCGCACAACCTACCTTCTTAGGTTGCACCCCTTTTCTCCAGCTCCTGTGACTTCACCGACCTGCATATGCGCTTTGCCTCAGTGGGTTCGGGTTTGCCCTGTTCTGGTTGACCCTCAGCCCTTGCTTCTTACGGGCCGCCAAAGCCTATTCGCCTCTTGTCTTCAGCGAACGTCTTGCTGCAGGGCCTCTACCTTCCAGGGCTTGTTGCTGTGCTGTAGGTGGAAGTACCAACTCCACCCGCCGTCCTTTTCCGTGTGGCTAGTAGTCACCTATTACTGAATGCATCCGAGCAGCACTCGAACAAGAACAGTGGGTTACTCTTCAGTAACCATCCTTCTTTGAGATGGGCTGCTCAGATCCATTCAGGTCCCTCCCTTCCATCCCTGCTTCTGGAGTTGGCGACTCTAAGCAACTGGGGGGGGGGGGGAGGCGGCCATATATATAGCCATGTGTGGCATGAGGGACAGTGGCCACCTCCCCTCTTCTGACAGGCTAGGACAAGCTTTTCTGACCAATCCGGTGCTCCGGCACCAAGACACCTATTACTGAATGGATCCAAGCAGCCCATCTCGAAGAAGGATGGTTAGTGAAGAGTAACCCACTGTTAGCTTCCTCCTGACGAGACAGAGGTATAAAAACATAATACAGTGACTCCTGTTCAAGCCCCCATTATATAAAATATTTGTTCAGGAGAGTTACAAAGGTTTCCTCAATTGAGAAATAATGCCAGCAGCTTTTGGCTTTATTTCCCTTGGGACAATCACTTAATATTGTGTGGAAGGGAAGGAGAGTGGTCTAATGATAAGAGAAGGGGTTTAGGATGCCTCGATTTTACTCCCAGTTCTGTCACTAATGCTTAGTATGGCCTTTGCAAAGTCTTTAATTTTCTCTATGCATCAGCTCTGTCTCCCTGTGCAATGGAGATATCATTTTTCTTACTCCACAAGGTTGTTGTGAAGCTAGAAGGTCTGTGAAGGCTTGATTTCAATGGGTTTGGAATCAACACTAATTGACTGGGTTTTGTAAAATGCTTTCAAGCAATATAGTACCTGCATTCTGTGTGTTTAGCATAGCTTTATATGACAGTGGTGGTAGTATTTCACCAGTATTTCCCTCTTAATTATAAGACATAACATTTATATGCTCCTTTTATGTTCAAAGCATTTTCCAAGCCATTTGCACAGCAGCCATGTGAGATAGCAACTATAATTACAGTTCTTTCTTTTAGATGGGCAAACTGAGGGACATAGATGGCTTAACTTTTCCAAGGACACTGAGGCAACTAATATAGAAATTGTTTGACTGGATAAGACCCCTGATCCATCCAGTGCACTTTTTCTGAGAGCAGACAGTACCTAATGTGTCAGAGCCAAGTGAAAAAACCCCACAGTAGGTAGTTACAGGGAAGTCTGGCCACACAGAATGTTTTTCCTGACCTCCTGTTTATTATTGGTTGGCTTATTCCCTGAAGCATGACCATTTATATCTCTTCAAAAGCTCTTGGTATTTTTCAACCCTTGTTATGATAATTCTGAATGTTTGAACTAGGACTCGATTTTAAGACTGAATCTTGTTGTCATAGTCAAACTACTAGACCGTGCCTTTCCTTTCTTTTAACATGCACAAATTGCATTTAAACTCCAAACTTGCCAAAGAAATCTGTCACCCATGATTTTGGACTTGATCTCATGTGGCCTCCATCTTCAATATGACATTTTGATATACAGCAGTGGGGGCAATATATGGCAATGAGTGTTAAGAAGGAAGAAAGCTTGTGAATAATTAACAGAACAAATTTTTAGCTTGACGGGTTATATTTGCATATCTATGATAGTGAGATACATTGTCATCATGACCCCATCCCTTTTCACAACCAGCACTCACAAACACTAGCTTCTAGATTCCCAAGATTAAACATGTTTCTTACTGCTTTAAGCAATTTCTTTTTACAGAAAACACAGTGGAGTGACAGCTTGATTTTTTTTTTATCCATGTGTGTGCCTCTCAAAGTATACCATTTACTTCAGCACATAAAATCAGGTTCATGGTTTAGGAAACCAGGCAAATAAGGACTTACGCATATGGGACAAACAGGACAGTCACTGTGCAAAAGAATAAATGGGCACAAATCTGCCATCAGACATCACAACATTCTAAAACCAGTGGGTGAGTATTTCAATCTTCCTGATCACTCCATTGATGATTTACTAATTGCGGTGCTCAGACAGATGAATACCAGATCATGGCTTCAAAGAGACACTGCAGAGCTCAAATTTATTAGCAAATTTAACTGCATTGCTTCAGGGGTTAATTAGGACTTTGGATTTTTTTCTCATTACAGCAGGTGATTTGACCTTCTCTTCCTCTATATGCTGCTCCCTAGTGTTTGAAGCTTAACAACTGCTTTGATTTGCTGGTACAGTGTGATCTGATCCTATGACTTACACTTCTCTGCATTTATTTTCTCCCATTCTGTAAGTTACCCCATTTTCAAAGTGCCTGTCGAAGTGGGATATTTCTCCCATGACAGCTCATGCGATAAATAAATTTGTTAGTCTTAAAGTGCCACAGAACTCCTAGTTTGTGTTAAGGAAGAATTTTGGTCATCTTGTGTTAGGGAAGTATTAATGTGTCAGCTTCAAGCCAAGGTCCTGTCTTCTTGAGTCAGCTTAGCTGAGTGAGGACAAGTCAGTATGTTGATGGGAAAAAATTTTAGTGAGAATTAAGGTGGTGCAGGAAGTGATGGGGTGACACTCTTCAGTCTGTAAGCTAGCAATCAGCCTGCACCCCAGTGCTAGAGGGCACTGTGCGATGTATCCTCACAGATGCGATGTAAAATTAAGGTTGTGTCTACTTGTGGGCATTAAAGATCTATGACTCAATTTTCCTGAGTAGGGGGCTGCTTTCAAACTTGCAAGAGGTCTGCAGACATCTGGCTCGGTGCATGGGCCCCAATTCACCAAAGCATTCAAGAATATCCTTAAATCCATACCAGTTCAGTAAGGCACTTAAGTCAAGATCCTCAAAGATGTTGTAAAACTAAGTGACTTAGGCCTCATCTGCACTGATGGTGGCAAAGTCACCTCCATGGGATTGATCTTCTGGATCAACTTAGGGGTCAGTTAAGACACACTGAGTGGATCCAGCAATTGACTTAGTAAAACCAGCTCCCAGCTGTCGCAGCACAAGGAAGATGTTGCACTGAAGAGAAGTTAGGAAATCAATGGGAGATACGCAAGCTACTCTGAATAACTTGTATAACTCCTGCTTACTACTTACCACTGAATTTTCCTGACAGTGTAGATTGGGTCTGTGATGCTGTCTGGGTCTAGGAGACTGTTTATGGTTATCTTTTATATTAATATTTCATATTTACAATAATCCATATGTCATATACCATGTTTGGTATCTATAGAAAAGTTGTAATCTGCTAGGAATGATTATATGGTTTATATGTAGGTATTATATCTGTAAAAGATATTAGGAATGTATTTGTTTTATTTGTACTCCAAATTATTTGATCCCAACGGGGTGTCTGCAAAACTATTGTCATCCTAATGGCGCATTGATTAAGGGGGCTCCCACCTGCAGTGGGCTTAGAAAGAAGCCTGTTCAGGCAGTCACCCAGACTGACCATGTGACTCAATTTAATTTTGATTTGGCAAGGACTCTGAGAGCGTGGGAAAGCAAAAGGTGATAAAGGGAATAGCCCTATCTGCATTTTGTCTTTAGTCTTCAGTCTGTCTGCAACCAACACCATCCTCTGGAACTATTCTCTTGAGACTGAACAAAGGAGTGAGACCCACCCAGGTGCTAGGTGCATACCAGAGGAACTGGACTAACCTGCAAACTATGTATTCTTCAAGGACTTGCTTTCTATGGACTCTAAATCATTTGTATGTATGTGATTCGCTTTGACCCTTTAACATGTCTCATATTTTGTTTTCTTTTTCTATTAAACCTTTAGTTATAGCTAATAAAGGACTGTCTGGCAGCATGGTATTTTGGGTAAGATCCAAGCCTATATTGGTCTGGGTGATGTGGCTGGCCCTTTGGGGTCAGGAGAACCTATTTCTCTAAGAGATGCCATGGCTAGGGGGGACCATAGGAGCTGATGTGCATAAAGGGGACTGTTTCTATTGTGTTATGCTTGGTGATGACCAGAGTCGGGAATCAGAAGCATGTTTTGTTACTGACTGGGAGACTGGTTTAAGTACCACCTGTCAGTGGTTTGGGGGTTTGGCCCCTGGTTTTTGCAGGTTGCCCTGATTTTGGTACATTCAGAAGGTTGTCCCAGGAGGCCTGGGTCACGGGGCCTTAGAGATTTATTACACCACTGTCCATACCTGCTCCAGCACACACAGTCAGGCAGGACTGAACTCCTACTGAAGCCCCCAGATCAGCTGCAACAACATAGTAACATGCAAGACAACAGTTTAACCCTATCTACAGATATGGCACTTGTTTGTTGGTGGACTTGCTCTCTGCACTGATCTGTGCCATATTTGGACACTTAATTTCTATTGAAAACAATGAACGATAGAAATTTTAAAATATTTTTGTTAACAGGGTCTGGAGCCCTTACTTACCTTAGAACCTGGCTGAATAAGTTTAGATTTCTGAGTTGGGCCCATGGTACTGGTTTCTCCAGCTCATTTCTAGCTGCTAAATTATGTGGAAAAGAGCTAAGAATACATTCTATCCTGATCTTTCCTTCCCAGGTAAACAGTTCCCACATTTGCAACAGGGATATTATGTGATGACAAAAATGAGAAAGTAGACATACAAGACAGCTTTTCTGCCAATATACTCTCCATGTTATGAAAAAGCAAGAAGTACACCAGTGTTGCTTTGTGACATGAGCACTTAATAGTGCTGAGATGGTATGATCACAACAAGCACTGCCAATCAAACTGGTGATTTGCTCTCTCTGGGAGACACTGCCTCTCATTTTATTTCTAATCAACACAGATGACGGCAGGAAAAGTAATTAAACATCTCAAAGATGTCAGAGACTCTCTACTTACTGTGACAGGCACAAAAGAAAATCCTGAATGAGAGAGAGATTGCTGTTAGAAGACAATAAGCAAATATGACTGCAATAGGATGTGACTTGCAGTGTATCATTACCTTTAGTTATTACAAAGTTAGGAGCAAAGCCTAGAATGGATTTCCCAGTATCTAGCTGCATTCACATCTCCTTATATTTCCTTTTCACTGTAACTGCTAGAATGTTCTTGCTTTTTATGGTGATTCACAGCAGCTAAAACCCCCTGACTCTGTTGACATCACTGTGAGTTTTGCTATTGATTTCCATGGGACCAGGATTTCATCCACTTTTTCCCCTTCTATTACCTGAATCAGTGTCGAACAAGTACAGAAAATAAGTGTATGCTGGAATAATTAACCCATCTGCATCTGAGTGTATGTTTTGTGTAGGTTCTTAGCCATATCCTGCTAAAAACTAGGTAAGAAAAGAATATGCTGTTCATCACTGCTTGTGAAACATGGGAAAGGCTCTGTTAAAAAACATTTAATAGTTTATCATAGAATCATAGAATCCTAGGGTTGGAAGGGACCTCATAGGTCATCTAGTCCAACCCCCTGCCAGAGGCAGGACCACTCCCACTAAACTGTCCCAGTCATGGTTTTGTCCAGCCGGGCCTTAAACACCTCCAAAGATGGAGACTCCACCACCTCCCTTGGCAGCTCATTCCAAGGCTTCACCACTCTCCTGGTAAAAAAGTTTTTTCTAATATTTAGCCTCAACCTCCCTAACTTTAACTTGAGACCATTGCTCCTCGTTCTGTCCTCTGTTATTACCAAGGACAGTCAAGCTCCATCTTCCTTAGAGCATCCCTTCAAGTAGTTGAAGGTTGCTATCAAATCCCCCCTCAATCTTCTCTTCTGCAGACTAAATAAGCCTAATGCTTTCAGACTTTCCTCATAGGGCTTGTGCTCCAGCCCTTTAATCAGTTTGGTTGCCCTCCGCTGAACTCTCTCTAGCATGTCCCTGTCCTTTTTCTAGTGGGGAGCCCAAAACTGAACACAGTATTCTAGATGTGGCCTTACCAGTGCAGAATAGAGGGGAATGATCACATCCCTTGATCTGCTGGTAATACTTCTTTTGTTGCAGCCCAGTATGCCATTGGCCTTTTTGGCAGCAAGAGCACACTGCTGACTCATATCTAGCTTCCCATCCACCATGACCCCCAGGTCCTTTTCTACACTGCTGCTACTTAGCTGAATGTTTCCCAGCCTGTAGCGGTGCATGGGGTTTTTTCTTCCCACATGCAGGATTTTACACTTGTCATTGAAGCTCATAAGATTTCTATTGGCCCACTGTTCCAATTTATCTAGGTCTCCCTGAATGCTGTCCTTGCCCTCCAACATGTCTACTGGTCCCCCCAGCTTGGTGTCATCCGCAAACTTACGGAGAATGCAGTCTATTCCATCATCCAGATCATTGATGAAAATCACAATCAGCAAAGAAGCTCTGCCTCAGTTCCCTAGTAAGCCAGTCCTGTGAATTGCCAGATATGTGCCTCACCAAATGACTTCAAACTCAGTATGGTCTAGGCATGCTCAGCAGTTTCAAGGCTCACAATAAGAGAAGCAGGGTAGTGTGATGATTAAGGCTTACTAGTGGGAGGCAAGTGTCTTGTGATTTTTTTGCCCCCCGCCCCCACTCTGCCACATACTCTCTGACCTTGGGTGAATCACTTAGCCTTTCTGTGCCCCGACCTTGACATATATATGAAGATACCAACCTTGTGACACAGAGGAATACTGTCAACATCACACTCACTGATGTTTTGTGAGGCCTTCAGATTGGTGATGATGGGGAGCCATATGAGATAGGAACTAATACCAGTCCTCCCAGCAGTTATTTTGATTAAAGAAAATATGGCCTAAACTAACAAGATGAATGTTTATTTTGTCCCATACATGAAAGTACCTTTTCCTTTTGACGCCAGTAAAATAATTCCGGCATCCTCTGTAACGTTAGAAACTTTCTGGTTACTTAGTTAGATTTATGTACTGTTGCTGTCCCCTGTTGTCAGATTGCATTTTCCTCTTTGACTCTCGTGGTATGCCAATGCCATCTAGTGGGGAACTTTAGGAAAGTAATTATGTTTAAAAGAAGCAATGCATCCTGTGGCACTTTGAATGACTAAAAAAAATGTATCAAAGAAGACTTTATTAAATTGGGGAGTGGGGGTGGGGAATTGGTCATTTTAAACTTCTGTTTTCTGAAATAAAAATATGTGTGTTGTTATGAATTATAAGCACTGCAGTCATAGAGACCTAAGGGCACGGTGTGAATTAGAGGTGCATCTGAAAAAAATTCTCAGAGCCGAATGTCTTACGGATAACTGTCATTGGTGTCCCACAGTGGATAGGCAAGAAGCTGTGTTACAATTTTTTGCTCATGGAAAATGGTGGTTTTGCTTAAATGTTTTGATTTTTCAACCAAAAAAATTAAAACTAGAAAAAATTGTTTTAACAGACTTTTTGTTTGTCTGTTTTTAGTCTTTGCTTTTTCAATTAGTGGGTGTGTGGTTGTTTTTCAGTTTTCTCTCCTCTTGTTTTAGTGGAAAATAGACAGCAAATGAGAGGGGAAAAGGAGTGAAAAACAAAACTAGAAATCAAAAGACAAAAAATCCCAACTTTGTTTAATTATTTTTTACTTTTCAAAAATGTTTAAATATATTTTAGAAAAATATTTTTTGTAAGCTGCCGCAGTTGGATCACCAAGCTATAATTCTGCACATCAAGAAAATAAAATTAGCCTTTTCCGATGCCTTGACAGAATTTTATTCAATTAGTTATAAGCAGTGGTTTTTCTACAGTGCTAGAAACCCAGGATCACAAAATCGACTATTATCCCTTCGTGGTGGAAAGAAATTACAATGATAAGTGACAGTCTGAGACTATGCTCTCATCAAGGTACAATTCACCCTTGTGCACAAAGACAGCGCAAAAGCCTATGCATCACTTAAGTCCTATTTAGAGGCATTAAATGGGACTTCAGTGGTATATAGCTCTTCTGCTGACCCTTTGCACAGGGGTAAATTGCACCCTTAAGTGAATACAATAAACTTCTGCTAGCAAATCCACCTTAGTTAATGGTGCTACTTCTAGAGTGAGGTGCTCCTTAACTTGAATCAGTGTCAGACTCTGGCTGGTAAGTATTTGCTCTCTGTTTTAATAACTAGACTATATATTCTGTCCTGCAGCATTTCTGTGTAATTTGTAAACACACAACAGTATTTTACTATATATGCTCAAGGCCACACTTTGAAGGACTCAGCCCACACAATTGGAGATAGATTTTTAAAACATGGTTTCAGCACCAAGAAGCTCTCAATGGGATAGTTATCTCCAGATTTTGTCAAGAGCTCATTGCCCAGTGTGCTGAGGTTTGCCTCCCCACCTCAAAATCTGGCCCTTTCTGTCAGTGCTGAAAAAGGCGCTGATAGTGATTGGAAACGCAGCTTGTTGTCTGGCAGTCCACACATTCTGGCTACAAATGGTCTCTTCATGTTGCTCCATCAGTGAAGTGTGTCTGCTTTCTGGGTATGTAGGCATTTGCGAAACACACACCGAACTTGAGTCCCAATGTTGTAAATCGGGTGTACTTTAACTCCATGGATTTCCATGGATTTACCTTGGTGCAACTGAGATCAGAATCTGCCTCTTGCTATTGAAAGAATTAGATATGACACTTCTGTCAGCCAACCACCGCTTTGCTTTCCACATTCACGTTGCGTACAACTGACCAGATGCCCTGCTGGCATGACTCTACTGATTTCAGAAGAATTTGATCTGACATCTGGCATCAGTCTTTTAGTGTATCCATTTAAATAGAGCAGAAAATAAATCCGTACTTTTTGTAAGCATGTCCCATTAACATTCAGATACTTACTGTATGTTGGCTACTAATAGAGACATAGTTGGAAGCTTCTGAACTGAATGTCAGGTGTGAAAATTTGCGACTTCTAGAGCTGGCAACAGAGATGGTGAGTTCCAGTTTTCCAATGACTAATGAGATCTGAGTTCTTACAGCCGAGTCTGCAAAATCAAAAGGAATGCTTTCATGATTAAAGATAGGCATATGCTTAAAGTGCCTTGCTGAATCATCGCCTGTTGGAATTTGCCCTGTTGTGGAATGGTATAAATGCTTGTAAGGGCAGTTAAATTTCCCCAAATGTTGGTCAGTGTCAGAAAACTGAAAGGGATAATTTCAGTCCTTGCCTGTTCCCTGTGGAGCTTCACTGCAGGGTAATTTCTTCTAATAGTTCCAGGCCTTTATTCTTCTTCTGTTAGGTCCCAATCCCACTGCCACTGAGTCAAGGAAAAATGTCCCAGTGTCCTTGCTTGGGAGTCCCATCCATCTGAGCTTCTGAAGTCATTATGGTTAGAAATGAGGCCAAACTGAAAGCCCAGCTCCAAATACTGCCAACCTTTTAGGGTCTTCAGCCTCTAAGCCACAGTTTGGCTTCTGCTGTTTAAGTCTGTCTCTTACACCATTTTGGAGAAGTGCTCTGGACTGTGTAATAGAGGATATCAGACTAGGTGATCACAGTGGTCCCTTCAGGCCTTAGACCCTATGAATTCATAATAAACTGTTTTGTGTAGCAGAGAATTGTATATTCCACGTGGACGATAGTTAGAGCCCTGTGCAGATACAAATGTGTGGATCTGCTTCTGAGCTGCATCTGCAAGAAATGATCCATGGATAATTGCATCACATCCATGGATTTAGATATCCATAGATTTTTAGGGCTCTAGAGCTCTGTGCAGGTACAAATACATGAATCCACATCCAATTTGTTTCTGCAAAAATTGGTTGGTAGATAGCCATATTGCATCTATGGATGGGAATATCCACAGATATATAATGCAGATATCTTTGGCTTTGTAGGGCTCTAAAGATAATCAACAGAAAAGGGGACAAACTCTGAGAGCTTTATTTTTGTAACATATTAGTGTTGATAAATTGATGATATAACAGAAACATTGAATCGAAATAGTATAGGATATATTATTAGCAGCGTAAGTATGCATCACAGATAGATTTGTGTCCAATTTATGCTGGTAGTGCATTTGACCTGGTATTTCCTCAAGGTTTTTGTTTACCATTTACTCTTCAGTTAAAGACCGCTCTCATCACCCACTCAGTATTGCTTTCTCTCAAACAAATCAAAATAGACATTATTTACTCATTCTTAGAGACATATCTTTTGATAGACTCATTACACAGTTATAATATTCTCTCTTGGCAATTAATTTGTGAAGTTTTCTTATCGATGTTAGTTATCAGCTTTGTTCACTCTGAGATCCTGCAGCTAAATTAGCTATTTTACTTTCTTTAACGGAAATGTTGCAGCACTGGTGGTGGCTCAGCAGCCAGCCAAGCTTGGAGTCAAATGGTCTGCACAGCTTGGCCACAACTGTCTGATTGCTGCTGATAGCCTGCTGGATCATAAGTTATGTGGCATGTTCCCAGCTTCAGTGTGGACATATCCTTAGAGTCTTGGAATTCAGTCACCTGCAATTAATGATCCCTGTGTAAAGTGGTTACTGTAAATGTTTGGAGACCCAAACTGATTCTAATCTATATATTCAGTGCCTGCCTGGCACAAGGATCATCAGTTACCAATCCCTTTGTATTCCTGGTCATTTATTTTCAGATGGTTTTATTAGTGACTTAAGTCGTCTGTACGTAGGTCTCACACCTACTTCCTTGAAATCAAGTATTCAGTTTCAAAACCTAACACATTCTGTGTCATTTTTTCTCCACCGTCATATGTTAACAAACATATGGCCTGTTGCAGTTAGTCCCGTGGTCTCTGTCATCATTTGCAGCTGTATCTTTGCAGCATGGCACTAAGTCACCTGAGCTATGCTGGTTTACATGTAGATGATATTTAGAGTTTTGATTTGGTTTTGATAGTTGGTTCCTTGCTTATCTGAAGCTTTGAATTATCCCACCTGGAGTCAGCAAACTTGGGTAGAACAACTAGTGGAAACAAGCCTTCTCATGAAACATCTGGTGCGTCAAATCAGTCCATGTATACCATTACTAACAGTCCCTCTTGCATCTATATCTTTACTTAAAGATTTTGCCCACCAGTACCACTCTGGGTACCTTCCATGTTAATTAGATTGGCACAGCAAGGTCTGTAATGGACTTCCTGAAGTTTTTACTTCTCTCTGCCTTGATTATAGACAGTTCCTTTGAGGTAAAACAAGCGAGGAGTCCTGTGGCACTTTTAAAGACTATCAAATTTATTTATCTTGGGAGAAAAATCCCACTTCATCAGATGCTTAGAAATGGGGAACTTAGGTGTTTCTGCTCTCAACAGGAATCTAGAAATGCAGAGACAGCTAAACAAATAGACATCCAATAGATCCTATGAATTGAATATTTTCATGCCTTCAGAAAAGTTTGGTTCAGGGAAGGTGACACTACCAAAAGACAAAGGTTTTGTCTGTGTTTGAAAGAAATAAACACTTTCCATGCTGGCTTTCCCAACATCTGTTAGTGTTTTTTGTGTATTCATACACACCATCAGCAGCCATAGGGTTTTAAAGACAAATAATCTTCTGCAACTACATCTGTCAACTGGTAGTAATTAAAATGGCCATGTGTCAGTGGGCTTTGGATCAAACTTTGAAAGCCAGTGGAAAGCAGCCCATTGGTTTCAATGGCCTTGGGGTTAGGCCCTAACATAATATAGGAGAAAAAATATTATAACTAAATATATGATGAATGAGTTTATTACATGTCCGTCGGACTCAGTGAAAGTCCTTCCATTGACTTCAGTGGGTATGGATCAGACACTAAAAGAATAGCATTAAGTAGCCTCCCGTTATCTTATTTTTCTCTTCCTTCCAAATTTGCAGTACTGTCTTGAAATCTTTACATATTCCGGCAAAGTAATTCCTTCCAGGCTACAGAGCAAATCAGTTGCGCTGCTGGGGAAAGAAACTAAGGCCAAATTCCAAATGGTATTCAGTATCTCTAGCTCCCACTGACATCACTGAGGACTTTGTCTTTGCAACTGGCCTTAATATGTGGTCCCAGAACACCTGACCACAGTTGATTGGCCCAGCCACTAGGTCACAGGCTGCATTGCCAAACCATCAATTGGCTGTATTCTGTCATTTTAATATAGTGTTTGGCTGGAAATCCTGCCTGTTTGTGCCTGATCTCAGACGTGAAGGCCAGGGGATGACTCTACAGCACATAGTCTGAATTCCTGAATATCACTGACAATTAAACCCCAGACAATTATCCCTGCACCACCTTGGAAATGTAAGCAATGATGTTAATGTCAGATTTAAACCAGAATATGGGTCTTGGTTTTCATCCAAAAAGGTTGGAAGACCCAGGATGAAATCCTGGCCCTGTGGAGTCAGTGCAAAACTCCCATTGACAGGCATGGGGCCAGGATTCCAGTTCCAGATTGGTGGATTTGAAAACACATGGCTAAGCAAATATCTTCCTGTTGCTGTGCCTGCTAATTGCTTAATTAATTTTGAAAATCCTAACAGTAGCTTCTTAGACAGGCATAAGGTATATTTTTGTACATGGAATATCACAATTGGAGGGAAAATGAAAAAGCTTTGCATCCTTTTTAGCTTTAAGGTGCCTGAAATGCAATGGAAGTTTCCCACTCCACTCAGTATTCTGGTCAAGGCTCCTGCTGATCTAGGGAAAAAGACTTCACTCCCCAGCTAAATTTCCTTTTGACAAACTTCATTAGTTGTAAGACGCAACACTGGGACCCTACATATAGTGTTTGCCTGTGAAAAGTGTTGAGTATTTGAAATTTGTTTTAGATGAAGAAAAACAATAGTAACTGATATTATGTCTAAAGGCAAAGGGATTTGAGCCATTGGTGACCTGGCTTGCAATTTATCTGAGATGAGAGTTCTATTAAATACCACCTGTAAATTTTGCAAATTCTCATGTGATTAGTCGAGTAGTCTCACAACATGGATCCCAAGAATGGGGTCTAACACCCCCACCCCCACCGTATTTCCTGGATCCCCTAGTGCACACCTCAGTGTAGGAATGATTCAGTCCTTCTTGCTTCTGAAACATAAGTTACGTTGACATTTCTTGTCAGGCTTTCTTGGGAAACCTCAGAAAACTGATTTGTCATAGGTGCTTATTGGCCAGGACTCCAACTGAAGTTAAATGGCCCCAATTTCAGTGGTTTCATACCACTGTAATGGAGTAGAGAATCAATCTCGGTGATTTCAATCGGCATTGCAGGAGATTGACCCTTGTGAAACATAAGGTTGCTAATTCTAGTTGTTTTACATAAACAGTCACTATTCTGCGACACACTGCAGCTCTTGTGTTGGTACATCAATGCAAACAAGGTATGCAAATGTAGTATAGTTTAAATTAACCAAAACTAAAGAAACGTACAAGTTCATGTTCTAATCCCAAGGTGGAGTCAGGTGTCTCTTCTGTGTGAGGATACATAGTAATGCATTAAGCTGTGCAGTTTAACCAGGAGTCCAAAGTATGCCCATACATATGTGGAACAACAGCAATAAGTGATAAGAAGGATCATTATTCTTGTACCCACATTTGGAACCAGTGACATTTCCTAGAGAATAGGTGATATGGAGCAAGCTTAGGGCTAGATTCTATGACTATCACAGTGGTTTAAACCAGAGATGAATGGTGCATAGGCCTAATACTGGCTGTCTGCATGGGGTAAATTCCAGCATTAGTAAGAACAGCAGCATCTGGTGATTCAGTTGTGCCAAGCACTGAAGAGCCAGACTTTCTGACTGCCTTCCATGGAGCACTGCTGATCGATTTACCCCAGCTGAGAGTCTGACACAGGACTGTCTCTGTTTCAGTTCGGTTGCTAATATCACTTAGTCAAATCCAGTCTGGATGTGTGAACTTTTTGTGCTTGTCTTAGCCCATGATAATGGCAGCTTGGCCTCCTTGGACTGAAAGACTGTGAGCGTTAGCAGATTGCAGCAATCAAGGAAAAACCATGGAAGGCGTAGTTAAAAGCACCACACAGTCATCTACAATTGTCTTCACCTGTGGCACTTGCAGGTGGGACTGCACCTCTGAAACTGGTCTTCTTTCTCACCTCAGGCCCCATCTCAGGATGGCCTGGAACTAAGTTGTCAAACTTAAAAGGAAATGCCATCCTTTTCCCATGATCTATTCAGGCAGCATTAATTCTGTGAATGGAGCTGTGGGATGGAGGGAGTCAAGTATAATCCCACTCTCCACAGAGCCTGCAATCTCAAATACATAGTACCATTTGGACACAAAATATGAGTTCTTCATTTTGAACACATTTCAGGGTTTTCATTTGTTTGTGTTTAATGTTTCTTTCTTTGATGAAAGGCAGCATGGAGGGAAGAGAGTGTTTTACCATGCAGTTTCAGTGAAAGAAAGGAAATTTGTATAAAAACACAAAAAGCACCTATTAAAATAGTTAATTTGTATTATGGCAGGACCAAGAGGCTTTGGCTGTGATCAGGCCCCATTAGTTATGTCTACACTGTCCAAGTTATTTTGAAATAATTATTTCAAAATAACTATTTTGAATTTATTTCAAAAAAATTATTTTGAAATAGCATTTCAAATTTTCAAAATGGGAGTCTAGTGAAGACTATTTTGAAATAAGGCAAGAGTTCTTTCAAAATAGAGAGTCTTCACTAGACTCGCTTTTTCAAACTAGGGGAAGTCAGTGAAAAGTATAGGGCCATTATTTTGAAAAAAAGCCAATTCCACAGCTTGGAATGGCTTTTTTCAAAATAACTATTTTGAAAGAATTACTTTTTCAAAATAAATGCAGGTTTAGTTATTTTGAAATGGTGCTTCATTATTTCAAAATAATGAAGTGCTTATTTCAAAATACCAACATGCCTGCATAAGCAAATAAAAAGTTTTTTTCAAACTAAGCCTCCTTATTTTGAAAAAAATTTTCAGTATAGACATAGCCATTAAGTGAGCTGCTGTACAGACACATGGTAAGAGACAGTCCCTGCCCTGAACAACTTACAGTCTGAATAGGTGACTGTAACACAGTGCTTGCATGGTGGTGCCCCCTCCTGGCTAGCGCCCCCACCACTCTTTTCCCTGGTAGTGCTCCTTGTACGAACCTCACACAGGCTTTCTTCTTCTATCACAGCCCATGAAAGCTCATGTGATAAATAAATCTGTTAGTCTTTAAGTGCCACAAGACTCCTTGCTTTTTTTGCTTTACTAGATTAACATGGCTGCCCCTTTGGATCTTGAACTCTTGTTTGCTTTATTTACAAAGTTCCAAAAAGCAAACGCAGCCAAACCAGGAATTTCCCCAAACACTTGGAGCCCCCGCCCCCTGCCCTCAAAATCTGTCTCAGGGTATGATTCTTACCTCAGAGCTGGGGAGGGAGCAGAGACTGTTCCTTCACACTTATCAGCTTATAGCCACCCTTTACAAGATGTCTCCTTTCTCCACCCCACTCCTCGCCAAAATATCTTCTGCTCTTACAGGGAACCAACGTCTTGAGGTTTCTTCCTTGATTCAATGTCTCTGACCAGCTCATTTAGCAAAGCTGTTCCAGCCTCCAGGCAGTTTTCAGGCAGCTCTATCACTCCCTCTCAGCTATATAGACTGAAGTAGTATTAATCATCCCCATTTGACAGACGGAAATAGAGGCAGAGATTGAAATCAGTGGGTGTTAAATGTCTAAATACCTTTGAAAATCTGAGCCTAACTTGAGTCACCCATGAAAGTGGAAACAAGCTAGCTGAAAGTCTGTGGGTTAAGTTTAGAGGGGAGAGCAACAAGGGGGATGTCGTGGTGGGTGTCTGCTATAGACCACCAGATCAGAAGGAGGAGGTGGATGAGGCATTCTATGGACAACTGGCAGAAGTTTCTAGATCACAGACCCTGGTTCTCATGGAGGGCTTCAATTACCCTGACATCTGCTGGGAGGCCAATACAGCAGTGCACAGGCAATCCAGGGAGTTTTTGGAGAGTGTTGAGGACAACTTCCTGGTACAAATGCTGGAGGAACCAACTAGGGGCCTTGCACCTCTCAACCTGCTGCTCACAAATAGAGAAGAATTGATCAGGGAAGTAGAAGTGAATGGCAACCTGGGTAGAAGTGACCATGAGATGATTGAGTTCAAGATGCTAATTAAAGGAAAGAAGCAAAACACAGACCCTGGTCTTCAGAAAAGCAGATTTTGGCTCCCTTAGGGAACTGATGGGCAGGATCCCTTGGGAGGCTGATCTGAAGGGGAAATGTGTCCAAGAGAGTTGGCTGCATTTTAAAGAAACCCTGCTAAGGACACAGGAAGATACCATTCCAAAAAAGAGAAAGCACAGCAAATGTGGAAGGCACCCAGAGTGGCTTAACAGAGACCTCTGCACTGAACTGAAGCATAAAAAGGAAGCTTACAGGAAGTGGAAGCTAGGACAGACAACTAAGGAGGCATATAAAGACATTGCTCAGGACTGCCAGGATAAAATCAGAAAGGACAATTGTAGTTGCGGCTAGCAAGGGATGTGAAGGATAACAGGAAGGGGTTCTATGAGTACATCAATAACAAGAAGAGGATCAGGGATGGTGTAGGGCCCTTACTGAATGGGGCAGGCATCCTCATGACAGAGGATGAGGAAAAAGCTGAAGTGCTCAATGCTTTTTTTACTTCAGTTTTCGCAGGCAGGGTCAGCTTCCAGCCCACTACACTAGATACGGTAGATTGGAGAGAAGAAGAGAGGCCCTTGGTGATGGAAGGTCAGGTTAGGGACTGCTTAAAGAAGCTAGATGTGCACACGTCCATGGGGCCAGATGAACTGCATCCGAGGGAGCTGGCTGATGAGATAGCAGTACCATTGGCCATTATCTTTGAAAACTCATGGTGAATGGGGGAGGTGCCAGAGGACTGGAAAAAAGCAAATATAGTGCTGATCTTCAAGAAAGGGAAAAGGGGGATCCAGGGAATTACAGACCTGTCAGCCTCACTTCAATCCCTGGAAAAATCATGGAGCAGCTTCTCAAAGAATCCATCCTGAAACACTTGGAGGAAAATAGAGTGATCAGGAACAGTCAGCATGGATTCACCAAGGGTAAATCATGCCTGACCAACCTCATCACCTTCTATGATGAGATAACCGCATTGGTGGATGCGGGAAGAGCCATTGACGTGATATACCTCGACTTTAGCAAGGCTTTTGATACAGTTTCCCACGGCATTCTCATTGGCAAATTAAGGAAGTATGGCTTGGATGCATGGACTGTAAGGTGGATAGAAAACTGGCTAGATCAATGGTTTCAGTGTGTAGGAATCAATGGCTCCATGTCAAGCTGGCAACCAGTAACGAGTGGTCTGCCCCAGGGGCCAGTCCTGGGGCCAGTTCTGTTCAACATCGTCATTAATGATCTGGATGATGGGCTAGATTGCACACTTAGTAAGTTTCCAGATGATACCAAACTGGGGGCAACGGTAGACACCCTGGAGGGCAGGGACAGGATTCAGGGAGACCTAGACAAATTAGAGCAGTGGGCCAATAGAAATCTCATGAGGTTCAACAAGGACAAGTGCAAAATCCTGCACTTGGGACGAAAAAAACCCATGTACTGCTACAGGCTGGGGAGTGATCAACTAAATAGTAGCACTGTAGAAAAGGACCTGGGCGTCATGGTAGATGGGAAGCTGGATATGAGTCAGCAGTGTGCTTTTTGCTGCCAAAAAGGCCAATGGCATACTCGGCTGCATCAGAAGAAGTGTTGCCAGCAGATCAAGGGATGTGAGCATGCCCCTCTATTCTGCACTGGTGAGGGCACATGTGGAATACTGTGTCCAGTTTTGGGCTCCCCACTACAAAAAGGACATGGACAAATTAGAGAGAGTCCAGAGGAGGGCAACAAAAATTATCAAAGGGCTGGAGCACAAGCCCTATGAAGGAAGACTGAAGGAACTAGGCTTATTTAGCCTGCAGAACAGAAGACTGAGGGGGGATTTGATAGCAACCTTCAGCTACTTGAAGGGTTGCTCCAAGAATCATAGAATCATAGGGTTGGAAGGGACCCCACGAGGTCATCTAGTCCAACCCCCTGCCAAAAAAAAGCAGGACCACTCCCATTAGATCATCCCAGTCAGTGTTTTGTCCAGCTGGGACTTGAACACCTCCAGAGATGGAGATTCCACCACCTCCCTAGGCAGCTTATTCCAATGCTTCACCACTCGCCTAGTAAGGAAGTTTTTCCTAATATCCAGCCTGGACCACCCCAGCTGTAACTTGAAACCATTGCTTCTCGTTCTGCCCTCTGTTACTACTGAGAACAGTCGAGCTCCCTCCTCCTTGGAGCAACCCTTCAAGTAGTTGAAGGTTGCTATCAAATCCCCCCTCAGTCTTCTCTTCTGCAGGCTAAATAAGCCTAGTTCCTTCAGTCTTCCTTCATAGGGCTTGTGCTCCAGCCCTTTGATCATTTTGGTTGCCCTCCTCTGGACTCTCTCTAATTTGGCCATGTCCTTTTTGTAGTGGGGAGCCCAAAACTGGACACAGTATTCCAGATGTGGCCTCACTAGTGCAGAATAGAGGGGAATGATCACATCCCTTGATCTGCTGGTAACACTTCTTCTGATGCAGCCCAGTATGCCATTGGCCTTTTTGGCAGCAAGAGCACACTGCTGACTCATGTCCAGCTTCCCATCCACCATGACTCCCAGGTCCTTTTCTACACTGCTGCTATTTAGCTGATCACTCCCCAGCCTGTAGCAGTACATGGGTTTTTTTCGTCCCAAGTGCAGGATTTTACACTTATCCTTGTTGAACCTCATGAGATTCCTCTTGGCCCACTGCTCCAATTTGTCTAGGTCTCCCTGAATCCTGTCCCTGCCCTCTAGGGTGTCTACCGTTCCCCCCAGTTTGGTATCATCTGAAAACTTACTAAGTGTGCAATCTATCCCATCATCCAGATCATTAATGAAAACATTGAACAGAACTGGCCCCAGGACCGACCCCTGGGGCACACCACTTGTTACTGCCTGCCAACTTGACATGGAGCCATTGATTCCTACACGCTGAAACCGTTGTTCTAGCCAGTTTTCTATCCACCTTACAGTCCATGCATCTAACCCATACTTCCTTAATTTGCCAATGAGAATGCTGTGGGAAACCGTATCAAAAGCCTTGCTAAAGTCAAGGTATATCACATCAACGGCTCTTCCCGCATCCACAAATCCAGTCATCTCATCATAGAAGGCGATGAGGTTGGTCAGGCATGATTTACCCTTGGTGAATCCATGCTGACTGTTCCTGATTACTCTATTTTCCTCCAAGTGTTTCAGGATGGATTCTTTGAGAAGCTGCTCCAAGAAGGATGGAGCTCAACTGTTCTCAGTCGTAACAGAGGACAGAACGAGGAACAATGGTTTCAAGTTACAGCTGGGGAGGTCCAGACTGGATATTAGGAAAAACTTTCTTACTAGGCGAGTGGTGAAGCATTGGAATAAGCTACCTAGGGAGGTGGTGGAATCTCTGTCTTTGGAGGTATTCAAGGCTCAGCTGGACAAAACCCTGGCTGGGATAATCTATTGGGAGTGGTCCTGCTTTTTTGGCAGGGGGTTGGACTAGATGACCTCGTGTGGTCCCTTCCAACCCTAAGATTCTATGATTCTATGGCTTTGCTGAGTGGGGAAGGGTCTCTGACTACTTGGTTAACCACAAGGAGAATCAAGCCAACTTACTTTAGGAAATCCTTAGAAGCTGGATCTTGTTTTAGGGGTATGCATTTTTCAAAAAGGCATAAAGAGAAGCCTAGCTCCCAACTTCCATTAAAAGTCAACAGGAATGGGGCTGTTAAGTTTTCAAAGACACAGAGGAGAGTTAAGTTTTAAGTCTTGTGACCCATATATCACTATTTCTTCTCACTGCACCAAGTGAAAAACCCCACTGGATGGTCCCATACATATTTTACGAGTTGAGACGAAATGTCCTATCATCATGCATTCCTGGGATTCTCATGGCAGAGGGACTGATAATTAGTGAAATCATTTGACATTCTAGTGGATGTCAAATGCAGTTCTGAGGGTATTTCATTGTATTTTGACATTAATTGATGGACACTTAAAGTCTTCATAATTCTGTGGTGCTTCAGAACAGGAGAAATTAGAAAGATGAATTTCCAGGAGATGAACCCATTGAGGAGATGTGACTGCAAATTCATTACCATCTAATGAGCTGATGGCCGTGACTCTTTAACAAGTATAATGATAGCTGGGAGCAGTTGTACATGACAAAAGAGTAGGAAAATGCTGGCTGTCTCAGGAGGGACACACCAAACTTAACTCTTAGATCTGAAGCTAGGATTTCAGAAAAGTAGCACATCAGGGAAAGCGCTACTCAGTCTATCCTAACTATGGTACAATTGTTTCAGCACTTGGATCAAAGCAGATCAATAGTGTTTAGATATCTGGAGTTTGAGTTCAGTTTAATTATGTATCTAAAGGTCTAGATTCTTATCAAAAGCCATTTGAACTGTGCAAGAAACCTGCAGCTGTAAAATTGGGAAGAAAACTTGACGTCTTGTTTGTTTTCAAGAGTAGGGTCTTGTTAATGTTTCACTACTTCCTGGTTTCAGTCAGGCTACAGAAATTTAACACCAGACTTTTCATGTTGTTTGCTTCCTCCACACCCAGATGAAATCAGAAAGTAAAGACATATATTGAACAAAGAGAAAATAATATACATGCCACATTCTGCAACCACTCAAGAGGTTCCAATGAGGTTCAAACAGACAAAGCCTTGGTCAGGGATGTGAAATAGAATTTTTATTTCCTTAAATGGGTTTGTGCAGCCCTGCTCTTTCATCCACTCAATGCTTCTAGGAACAGTCATTGTCTAATTTTGATGTCTTCATGTTTTGGAGATGTTAATTGGTGAGCATGTATAGAGGCAGACTGTTGTGCATGTGATGATAAAGTTCCAGTCCATGTATAATGGGGTCTAATACTTAATGGGTATGGCGAGAGTCCTAGTGTAGGACTGTCCCCCACTCCTGATGACTTCAGCAGGAGAAGAAAATTCTTGGTACCTTGTAGGGCTGGGTCCTAAGTAAGCTATGACTATAAACATTGAGCTGAGTGCTGATTTTCCATTACCTGTGTGCAAATTCTATGGAAGGTACAGTTGATCAGCACCTCATAGACTCTGGCTTTTAACTTTTGCAGTCTTGATCTGGCTCTCACTTACACACTGGTATAAATTAGAATTAATTTCCCTAAAGCCATTGGACTTGCATACATGTAAAACAGATGTGAATGAGATCAGGAGTCAGGCTCTGTATGTTCTTTCAATGAAGGAGTTCACTACCATCGATAAAGTTAAAAATAATGAGGACCTAAAGCTGCAATATTCAGTTCCCAATTTGGACTTCTAGCATGTTACAATTCAGACAGATCTCTGTAAATGATATTACAGTCCCAGCACTGTCTCTCAGATCAGATCATGCCAGAAGAAATGGGTGGTGGGTGGGTGTCATTTTTTTTTTGAACACCCGACTTCCCCCATGACATTTTACTGTCAGTTTTTAAGAAGTATCTCATAGTGCTAGCAGAACAATCTTCTTAAATTTTCAGGCTAACAGATTCATTCCCATAAAAACCTTGTGCCTAATTAGCTTCAGACATTTCAATAACAGCTGATGGCCTGGTACCTAATTACAGCTGTTAATGTGAGATTATAAAATGGCAATAATGAAAAGAAGAAATTTGAGCTCAGTCCTCCATACACTCTTCTGACTTCTCTGCACATTATTGCACAGGCTGCTTTCATCTTTCACACCAAATAAGAATGTTTCACAAAATCAAATTCCATGACATCTTTGTCATTTTTCTTGCCCAATTTGTAGGAGTTTAAATTTCACATCTGACCAGTTTGGTGAGCTTTTTGATTTAGTCCCCTGTTTAATCTCAAAATTAGATCCTACTTTCTTAGCTGTGAACTTGCTTTTCCCATCACAACACACAATATATTTTTTTTCAATAACTTCTTCAGTAATCTGTTTACGCAGCTTCTAGCACAATGGGCACCGAATCCTGACAGGTGATTTTAAGTGAAAGGAAGAGTCTATGGGATGCTACTGTAATATAATTAATACTATTTTCTAGAGGAAGATAGTAATTAAAATTCCCTTTGCGGCCAGTTTTCAAACTGGGGCACCAAACACCTGGCTTCTAGGCTTACCGCACCTTCTGTGTGAGCTTTTTTAAGATCTGGGCCTTAATCTCTGGCTAGATCTACACTGGAAGCTTAAGTCAACTTAAGCAACTCTGTGGCCAAATTTAGAATTTATTAAGTCGACTTAAGCACATGCTTAAGTCGACCTTATAAAACCTGCCTGCAAGTCAACTTAAGCTTTTAAGTTGACTTTACAGGGCAGGAAGCCTCTGGGGCCCCACCCACTGACCTGCCTGAGGATATGTTGTCACTGACAATGGCAAAATTGTCGCCATCAGCCAAGCATTCTGGGGGCACTGAGCAGTGGGTCTGAACTCACTACAGCGCTCCCGGAAGTTGATGTCAGAAGTCCTGGGGGCCAGGAGGCATAGGAGAAAGCCAACTGCAAGGGATTTGTGGTTGGCTTTCCCCAGTGTATAGGGGCAGCTTAGGAAGTCACCATCATTTATGCAAGGCATTTTAAGTGCCTTGCACAAATGACTCCCGACTGCAGCTGAAAAGCCGCCCAAGTATAGACTAGGGCTTAGAAACGCTGCCACCAGAAAGACTGCCCCAGTGACCCAGCCTGGTCAATTTCACAGGCTACTCCTGAGATCAGGAGTAGCCTGTGAAATTAACCAGGCTGTCGAGCTGCCTGCTGGTGCCAGCAAGCGACTCAGGGCTGGATCCAGCTCCACGCCGCTTGCCACTGGTGGCAGGAGCCGGCTCTAAGCCTCTGCTGCCTGCGGTGAGTGGCTTGGACCCAGACCTGGCTCCCAGCCACTTGCTGGTGGCAGCAAGAGCTGTATTGGGGTCCCAGAGAAGGATCACGCCTCAGGATGCGGTAGGGGCTGGGACCCAAGTCTGGGCCCAGGGTATGTCTACTAGTGTAGACATTCCCTTAAGTCGACTTAACAAGGTCAAGTCAACCTTGTTAAGTTGACTTACGTGAGCTCCCCAGTGTAGACATAGCCTCTGTTACTCAGTTTGTCATCTTACCTTTTGGCCATCATGTCTATTTAAACTTTAACTTCTTTAGGTCAGGGGCTACCTTTTACTGTGCTTTTACAGCACTGGTTCAGTGTTGTTCTGCACCTAAGAGGGACTGGTAGACACCAGTAGAGTAGGAAACCTGAAGTCACCATCCTGAGATTTTTATTAGAACTGCTTTCACATTAACTAAATATTCTGATTGCTGTTCTTGGTTTAAGTACAGTCCAGTATAGTGGTTTTCAACCAGCTGTCTTCAGGCGCCTAGGGATCTATAGACTAACAGGTCCACAAAAGTTGTCATTATTATAGAATAGTGGCTTTCAACCATAGTCTGTGGACCCCTGCAGATCTGTAGACTACATCTAAGATTTCTAAAGGGATCTGCACCCCCGTTTGAAATTCAGGGATTCACAAATGAAAAGAGGCTGGAAACCACAGTTATAGTGATTAAAGGAGAGGACTAGGAGTCAGCAGATCTGAGTTCCCAGATCAGACTCAGTGTTAACCACTAATACAAACTCTTGGGCCAGATACTCAAAGACATTTAAGGCCTAGTTAGACTAAACCCTGACTGAGATGATTTAGTAGGAGTGGTCCTGCTTTTAGCAAGGAGTTGCATTAGATGATTTTATGAGGTCCATTCCAATCTAATGATTCTGTAACCCTTCTGCCAGGGCAGGCTGGCAGGACAAGGGCCGGGTTCTATATCTAGGGCTTTCCAAATAATGTTACAGCACCAACCGGCTGGAGCCCCACCCCCCATGCACTATTCCCTGGGTACCCCAAAAGGTAATGCTTCCCTGCTCACAAGCACGAGTTTGAGTATAGTATACAGAACTTTTAATAGTTATAAAAACAGAATGTAAAAGGCCCAATAACAAAAATCAGCACTGATCTGGAGGATCAATACAAAACAGGTTCCCAACATGATCCCACACAGCATAACAGCACATGTGAACTCAATAGCAAACCCAGCACTGATCTGGAGGATCAGTGCAAAACAGGCTCCTAACAAATCCCAGGGTATGCAGGGAGTGTCTTTCATGCCAGCTAACTGTTGGTGCCAGGGGCGTCGCCGGGGATGTGGGGATGTGGGGCCTGGCCGGCCGCAGCCAGGGATGTGGGGCCTGGCTAGACACAGCCGCTGCAGCCCCATCCCGCGGCAGCACGGAGACTACTGCCCCTGTCCCCAGCCAGGGGGCGGGACCTGCAGGCCAGGGGTGGGGCATGCGCCCATGCCCCAGGTCCCTCCCCCAGCCAGCGACGCCCCTGTTTGGCACCACCCACTGGTCACTCATGCTCCGGTCTCAACAGCCACTGCTCCGCTGGCTCTGCCCACGGTCAGTCACGCCACCCAGCCCGCCACTGTCCACTGTCACCATCCACTGGCTCTGCCCACTGGTCACTCATATCTCCCAGCTCACTGTTGGCCACTTTCACCGTCAGCTGGCTCAACTTGCTGTCCACCAGCTCCTCCCACAGATTGCTCCATCTGCTGCTCCTCTTCAGAAATTCAGCTCAGAGAGAGGATTTTCCTCTCTTAGTGATTTCAGCTCCGAGGGAGGGTTTGCCTCTCTCAGTGATTTTAGCTCTTAAACCTCAAGTAGCTGCAAACAGCTTCTTCCATTAACATAACAAAGAAAGGCCTCATAAGAAGCCTAGCCATTTGACAGTGGGGCCACGGGGTGAGGCAAAGGCCTCAAGCATAGCTCCAGACTAAGCTATGCAAACCCCACCCCTGTCTTGTCTTTTCCAGGCTGAAACAGGCAGTGGCCTCTCTTACAGGTCTCTTTTTTTGGTAAGGGTAGCTTTTACACTTAAACTAGCCCAAAGAGATTTGGAACAAGCAGAGGCTATGTACATCGTTATTTTGAAATAAGTTATTTCAAAATGAGGTATTTCAAAATAAAGTCCTTATTTCAAAATAAATTAATTCAAATTAAGAAAATGTTAATTTGAATTAAGGGAAAAGCTCAAAGCAAAATAGCATGTCCAAACACAAGACTTGCTATTGCTTTAGGAGAGGGGCACCATGGGAGATGTGGCAACATGGCTGCCTCCCTGGGCCATGCCCCCATCCAATATAGGCTAAAAGGAAGGCACCCTGGGAAGGAGAAGGGCAAAAGTGTTATTTTGAAATAACGCAGCCAAACGGCGTTATTTCAAAATAACGATCTTGAAATAACAGATGTTTCAATTTAAAGAAGGTTTAAACCATTTCAAAATAAGAATACATTGTGTGGACCTAAACTCTTTTATTTTGAAATGACCAGTGTTATTTTGAAATAAAAGAGACGTGAACATACCCAGAGTAGCATATCACAACAGACAGTATTTTATAGTTCCCTTCAGTAGAATTACAGATATTGACAGATTTGTGATCACATCAACCCCAAATACCATTACCCATATTGCCCTGCACCCATAATGTATTTATGCTAATATGTTCTTTGTGCTCTTGTAAATACTAAATCCATGCAGATTAGTTGCCTACCCCTCAGAAGTTGCTAGGCACACCTTCTAAGCCTGCCTTGCAATTCTATGCAGACCTGCCATTGATGTCTATGGGAATTACACACCAAACTAGTTAAGAGAATCTGTGTGTGGTGCCTGAATTTACCTGGGGCAGGGGGAGGGGATTTACCTACTAAAGAGTTTATTAACATTTCTAAAGTTTCCAGAGATCCTTGGATGGGAGGTACGCAATAAAGGCAAGCTCTATTTCCACAACAGTTTAGTATCTGTTTTGTTCTAAAAGGCTATGTCCACACACAAGCCCTTGTTTCGAAGCAAGCTGTTTTGAAACAAGCTGTTTTGAAATAAAGGCCTTATTTCAAAATGCCTTATTTCGAAGTAACAAAAAGCTATTTCAAAATAAGGAAAAAGGAGGGAATTGAAATAGCTGTCCACTGTGACATGCTATTTCGAAATAGATGAGGGGAGGGGGAAGGAGGCCCTGTACTGGGCCTGGGAGGCCCCGACCCCAGGATTCCCCTGCCCCCCCGCGGCTCCTGCCAGGCGCGGGGGGGGGG
>ML681972.1:47969676-48077979 GCA_007922195.1 Podocnemis expansa | reverse complement strand
GCTGAAATTCTCACATTGCCACAGAATTACTGGGAACAGTAACTTTAAGGAAAAGACTGAATACATCATGTGTCATGCTAAAAACATGAGAGCTGACAGCTTGATTTAATGATTTTTAAAAAAGAAATAAGCATTTAACTGAAACCCAAAATTCCCTGCTTTCTCAACAGTACACAAGAGTCCAAAGGCTTCAGGCAGAGGCCATACAATCTCTATGGCTATGTCCACACACAAGCCGTTGCGAAACAAGCCGTTTCGAAATAATGCCTTATTTCGAAATGCCTTATTTCGAAATAACAAAAAAGCTGTTTCGAAATAGGAAAAAAAGCGGGAATTGAAATAGCATGTCCACACAGTGGACATGCTATTTCAAGATAGGGGAGAGGAGGGGCAGGGAGGCTTGTGCCGGGCCAGAGCACCCCACCCCTGGGATTCCCCTGCCCCCCCCGCCGCTCCTGCCATGGGTGGGGGGGCTTCCTCTGCCCCCCCGCCACTCCTTGCGAGGGGGGGTGAAGGGGGCTGAGGCACCCGTCTCCCCCTGCTCCCAGCAAGGGAAGTGGGGGGAAGCCGGCTGGGGCACCCTCGGACCCCCTGCACTCCACTCAGCACCCTGGCCTTAACGTGGTTTAAGCTGTTTTGAAAGTAGGGATCTTGTTTCAAAACGAGGAGCTCCCTCCTTTCGAAACAAGAATACGCTGTGTGGACATAGGGACTTTTATTTCAAAACAGCCAGTGTTGTTTCAAAATAAAAGCCCTGTGTGGACATACCCTATGTGTTTATACAGCACCTAGTATGATGGAATCTAGTCCATCTCTGGGGTTATAAATAATACAAGACGATTACTGTGTATTGAATAATTCATCGATTTGGCAAATCCATCTCCCACTGAAGTCAAAGGCAAAAATTTCCAAAATGGGAGTAAGAATTTAACCATCATTACATATATCAAGCTTGTCAGATCTTAATCACCCTAAACTCTGGGATAGTTCAGATCCAGATTTGCATACCCCTATGCTTCATGCTGAAGGAATTAGAAACATTCCCTGGGGATAGGTTTTCTGTAATTGCCCAATTTAGGACGTAATCACAAGATACTGAACTAGAAAGAACACTAAGAACACTAGTGTGAATAAGCATAGCATTTCCTATTATTTATTTTTCTCAAATTGTAGGGACTGAAAACTCATTGATATTTTAGTGCTACTTGAGCACAATCTGTGGTGGGGGTTCCAAGAAAAGGAAAGATAAAATTAGGCACAGGGTGGCTGCCTTGGGAAATTATTTGGAAAATTCAGGCAGAAGCTCACTGATGCTAGTTTTAACTCAGCCTCCTCAGAGATTGGTGCAGCACATTTCTTGACTTGTTACAAAAGCATCTTGTTGACTGCAATGAGCTCAGTGCAGTCAGCCACCTTTACAAAAAGAGTAATAATGGAGCCAGTAGGACAAAAAAAAGATCAAATGCTGTTATGAAAATGCACATCCTGGCACTCAGATGCATCAGCTTGTTCAGTAAGCTGCACACTGAATTCAGCGTGTGAATTGGATTCCTGAATGTTTAGATCAGGATTGCACCTGTAAAAAGGGTACTTCTGTGTGAAAACATGCTCACAGCAACTAAATGTGGTGGGTCTTGGGCTGACTAGCAGGAAAAAGAGGATGGGGTTCCTTTAAGAGTCACTGCTCTACTTGGGTTACTAGGGAATGAAAAGAGGGTCAGACCCGGTTGGACCATGTAGACTCAGTCAGAAGGAGCATTTGTGAAGGGAAGAGAAGCACTTAAAGCCCATGCTTCCTTGAGGGAATTCTCTCTAGACTGAATTGCAATCATCAGCACTGACCCCCCAAACTATGGAATCAGATCGGTGCTTAAATCTTCAGGCAAGTAGTTCTTTGTGAAATGGATGGCGATCTGTCTGTCCTAAGCCAGCCAAATATTGTCAACCCTGTGGTTAAAGCACTGGACTGGAAGTCTAGCGTCAATTCCTGCCTCCTGAACTCAGCTATTGTGGGACTTTGAATATGGGATTTAGAACAGAAATATGGCCATATCGGGTCAGATAATGATCTGTCTAGATCAATAACCTGACAGTAGCCAATGCCAAGTGCTTCAGAGGAAATGAACATAACTGGTAATTCTGAATGGTTCATTTGAGTATGTCAGTTCCCCATCTGTAAAATGGGGATATTAGTACTCCACTATCCCCCAGGGATGCTATAGGGATAAATTCAGTAGTGGATGAGGAATATGTGAAGTCAGGTAAAGAAATTTCTCTGCCCTTAACTGAAAATGCTAGTTGTGTTGTTTACTGCAATGCTGGAATGTGCCCAAACACGATGTTGATGATTTTGCTATTTAAAAAAAAAATGAATAGACGAGAACCACAGGTGTTCATGGAGCCACTTGATGTGCTCAGGTTGAAAAAAGGCTCCCATAAGCTACAACCTTCAAACTTGGAAGCCCCCAGTTTCTCATCTAAATCAGTATATGTGGCTGCCTGTAAATAAAGGTGGCCTGATTTAAAACATATTAAGGACCTTTACCGCACACTGACTTCTGAGGGTCAGCAAAGCACCTTATAGGAGCAGATCAGGGCTTTGTGTTTGATTTTTAGATCAACTGCACTTTTGTGTATGCAGTATATTTCCCACTTCTTAAAAAAAGGCCATAACTTTAGTCCAAAGAAGTGAAACTGATAATTTCATGCAGAGCTATAACGTGGTGTTTTGGCACCCAGGGCACATTCTGATTGGAAAGCGCCCTTCCCATTAGCGGTGCTTAGAGCTGGTGCCACAAAGCCACCCCTTTAATAGAGTGGCTCTATTGAGCTGCTCTGGGCCGCCCAGGCCTTTGCCCCATCAGCCCTGCCATAGTTACGGCTCTGATTTTATGCAGCCACAACTAGGCCATTTGGACAAGCCTTACCTTGTCCTTAGAGAAGAATAGAAGCCTCACAATACAAACAGTGATTATACACATATATCTTTGAGATGTGGGACCAGCTGGGATAAATCAGTCAGGTCAATGCTGATTTGTATCAGCAGAGGATCTGTCTCTTGATGTTTATCTCCAGAAAAAAAATGCACCCAGACAGTTAAACACAAAATGACTTTCCCATGAGAAGAATATTAGTTGAGTTTAATTTTGTTTTTCCAATTACATTTTTGATTTCCTGTATTTTCTTTAAACCCATCAAGAAACAATGCTATCACAACCCTTTTTATATAACACGTCCAGAATAACTCAGCTACCCTGCAACCAATTTGAAGCCTATAGAAATAGATAATGCCTTCAGAATTAAGCCTGTACATTTTAGATAAGAGGTCAGAATATTAGGGCTGACACCTCATAGGGGAAACCATTAGAGTAGCTTGGGAAGAGCGTGGTAATTGTTTTCCTGTACATCGGTAAATGGAGTTTCTGGAATGTGTCATTCTGGGTCTTTCACCTGTATGAGAAGCCAGAAATACCATATGCAGAGTGGTGGAACAGGATAATCAAGTCACTCCCGCGGTCCTGAGCACCATCATTGTGAAAGAAAGTGTCTTGTTCAATGGTGAGAATAGGTGGATTAATCAGTCATACATTGTTTATATTTTAAAACTGAAGGTCAAATGCAGTACATTGAATTAATTCACTGCTTCCTAGTGCAAGCATCGGTCAGTAAGAAGTGTTTTTTGCTGTGTGCTAAACTGTCAAGAAGCCTCCTATCCCATTTTCAAAAGTGACTTAGGGTTCAATAAAAGTCAGTGGGACTTAGAGCTCTTTGAAAATTTTACTCCAGCAACTGATCTACAAATACAATAAATTACATACAATTAATAACATATTCCTTTCACTTAAAAATGTATATGCGCCTGGTTTGCTTCATTACAGGCACACTCCACAGAAGTGGTTCTCAACCTTTAGCGAGTCGTGACCAGGGCCAGTCCTTCTACAGAGGCAACCCAGGCAGTCGCCCAGCCTGCCCTGCTCTGCTCAGGCATGTAGCCTAGGGCAGAGCAAGGCAGGAAGCTATCTTTCAGCTGGCTCTGCTGCAGAAAAGGTAAGTGGGGGGGCAGGGTTGGTCTAGGGCAGTGGTTATGGGGGGAGGCAAGAGGGCTGAGATGAAGGGTGGGGTGCCGGGGGGGGGGGGGGGGGGACTGGCCATGGCTTTGGTCCCTGGTCACAGCTCCACTCCCCAGCTAGGGCCAGATCTGGGCAGCAGTGGTGGCTCTGCTCCCAACCAGGGCTGGACCCCGGCAGCAACACCATTCCCCCCGCTGGGGCCAGACCACCAACCACGGCATCAGTCCCTGCCTGCAGCCAGCAGGGGCACCAAAATCGTATATGGCCTAGGGTGCCAAAAACCCTTGTGTCAGCCCTGGTCATGACACACTTGGTGAAATGTCCCAGCTTTACAAGACACACCGGCACACCTCTCCCAGGCTCACTCCAGCCACCTTCCCAGCTCCCCATGACACACTTGCCACTGTGTGGTGACACAGTGATGTATCCCAACACAATAGTTCAGAACCACTACTCCACAGTATAACTGAATTCACCTAAAATATGTGTAAACTAAATTAAGATTCACTGAGTTACTTAGCAATAGTTCAGGCACTGAACAAAATTCAGCCTCCCTTGGTTTGTTTCAAGTACTGTCATTTGCTTTTAACTCTCATCTGCCATAATGAGCTCCAGTGTACTGAAAGTAAATGTAATTTATCAAGTGTCAAGTGCTGAATTATCCAGGTAATTCATTGAAATGTAGCTTTTTCTCATTTCCAGACCATTACATAGGATTACTGTTTGTTTAGCAGTGTGATGTTAAGTAAGTAATACATCAAAACAATGACAGAGTCATTCTGTTATATAAAGGAATATATGTCTTATGTATAGAACAAATCAACCCTTGCTCTGTACTGTGAAACAGACTGCATTAAGAGTGGGAAAATACAATGCAGACAAGAAATTGGACCACGGTTACTCAACCTAATAGTTTATGAGCACAGAATAAGAACAATAATGATGTCTTAACCAAAGTATGGCATCCAGATAGTGATGGCACCGTAGAAATATCTGGCTACATTATAAACCTACTAGAACTAAAGGCTTTGTGAAATTTTCAGTAGTTTTATATATAGCAGTAAAAACATCTGCTTTTTACAACAGGTTCATTCAAATTCACCCACTCAAAGACAGACTTCTGTGTAGACTGAATGCAAAATAAAATTCAGTGACGTCTCACCACCATGCGAAGCTATGAGGTTTCCTCACATGATCACAATGAAAAATGATGTTGCAAGTTTGCATGGAAAGTTCCCAGATCTGATCTTAGGTTTGAGTTTATATATGTAACATGAAGCCCTAACCCATTCAGTTTGATGGCATATAAAATTTTTAGGCAAACCAAAAATTCTCATGTTGACAATTCTCGCAAATCTTTTCAAAAAGAAAACTTTCTGCCAAACATGTTTCATATGTAGGCAGAGTTGTAGTAGCCAGGTTGGCCCTAGGATATTGGAGAGCCCAGGTGAGTGAAGCAATCTCTTTTATTGGACCAACTTCCATTGTTGGTGCAAGAGGCAAGCTTTTGAACTTACACTGGAAAGCTTGCCTCTCCCACCAAAGGAAATTTGTCCAGTAAAAGAGGTTACCTCAACCACCTTGTCCATCAACTTCTCATTAGTAATTAGGCCTGATAAAAGCCTAATGAAGTCAATGGCTTAGGCACTATGAAAGGTGAAATAAGGAGCAAATCTGTTAATGGGCCCCACACAACACACCCTTTAAATCCAAAAAATGCCATTTAAGTGGAATTTATGTTGGGCATAGGCATTGTGTTGATTCTACTCTAATGGGGTTGAATTCCAGCCTTAATAAAATTACTCTGTTGAAATTTAGTGCTCTCAGAGAATGCAATCCATTCTTGTTTGTACAAAATGTGCTGTTTCTTTCTGTGTGCAAAGACAGCTTGCATGTTCCTCAAATTGTTCATTTAAACTCTCATCCCTTTTTGTTATTAACAGAGGCTCCTTTGACTTCAGTGTTACACCAGTTTCCAGAGGAGCTGCCCTGCTGTACAGGACAAGTTTTTGTCCAGAGTATTTTGTTCAGCTTTTGAAGTACTGTGGGGAAAGTTGTAAAACATCAATGCAGAATAAATTGCTTCATTATTATTTGTACTAAAGTTGGTTTGCGTAGGAGGCAGGAAAGTTTCAAGATATACACTGTCATTAAGTGATACTATATTGAAATAGAAGTTTACATTTAAATTACAAAAGGGGCCTCTTGAGTCAGCTAAATTTGTTCAGTCTGTGTTATCTGCTGGGTATTTGCTAGTAGAGAGTAATAATGGCATTAGATAGGTAGATGGAGACATACTGGTACTGTAATGAACCCAGGATTCAACAGATTATTTTGCAACAGAATCTGTGATTTGACAAGATGACTAGGACATGGGTGCTAAGAAGGTAATAGTGGGAATATACTGCTGAGTTCTAATACCAGTTTGACACTTTGGATGTGGTTCCTATCCAATGTACTGGGATTCGTATACCTAAAAACCAGAACTAAGATTTCAAAAAGTGATTAATAGAGTTGGCTGGAAGCACTTTGATGGAACGTTCACTTCCATCAAAACCAGAATGCGTCACAAAATCAGGTCAGTTTCCACTCAAATTTAATTTAGAAAGGAAAAGTAATTACAATGTCAAAACATCCTGTACAGATATTATGCATTCCTTATTGTTTGTGAAAGCATGTGCTAGATGGTGTATTTTGCAAACTTCATTAATTTATATACACATAAGCACATGTGGCTCAAGGCATGGACTGTTTAATGAGAGAAAGGGGGGCATATTTCATAACCACAAGCACACTATATGGTCTTGTGGTTAAAGCACTGAAACACAAAAGATCAGATTTCATTTCCTCATTCTGCCAGAGATTTCATGGGTGACTGTGGCCAAATCACATGACTTCTCTGTGCTTCATACCTCCATGTTAAATGAGGATACTACTACTTCCCTTCTCCCAGTCTGTCATAGCAATTCAAAGCAAGACTCTCTCTTGCTATGTGTTTGTACATCATAGCACAATGGATCCTGATTGGGCACTACCATAGTACAACAGTTTAATAAGGCCAAAGTTGTGACGATGATTTTGTGGGTACATAGCTAGATTTCTTGGCATTTATATCACACTAATGTTATTCCCAGCCTGTTTATCTAATCACACCACAAAACCCTTCAGCTAACATCTTTAAGCACAGGGTCTGCTTTTCCAGCTTGTGACAAGAGAATGAAACTCAAGAGGGCCATCACTAGCACAAGGTCCCAGACAGCTGCTTGGTCTGAGTTTAGCTGGGGCTGGCAGGGGATAGTATTTTAAAGCATACATGCTGCAACTCCTAGCCTAGAACAGGAGAAGAGGAGAAAAATTTAAATCTCTCACTCTATGGCCCAGGCAAGCAGTGCATTCAGTGATGGAGTCTGCCCCCCCCCCTTCAGCTTTAGCAAAAGTAAGCCCTGGGGGCCTCAGGAGCGAGGCACAGGCTAGGTGTGTGCTCACAGGCAGCAGTGCGGGGCACAGGGGCCCTGTGGTTTGCCAGACTGGGCTTGGGGGACTGGGTCCCAAATTTTTTTTTCTGGGGGGTGGGAAGGAAAAATACTCCTGAACTCAGGATCTTTGGTATCAAAAATGCTTTTGTGATGTAGGTCATTAAAAAGCCATCTTTCAAGAAAGGTAATTTTATTCCCTTGGCAATAGACATGGGCTGCAAGGATACAACCCCAGTGCGAAAATGAGCTACACTATCTCTTGAATGATGGAACATAACACTACACAGGCATTCAGTTACAGTCCCTTTCCTCCCACTTCTTCCAGCTGTGGGGTCTAAAGTGTGTACACAAGAGAAAAGGAAATACTGGTGTCTGGAGATAAAGAGGTTCGTTCTCTGTTCTGGTCAATCAAGAATGCAGACAGCAGGAGGAGAATTACAAGTTTATTAGCACTCAGAGCTACTAGGTGTGGCCGGCCCCCAAGGACCCCTTTCTTCTTGTATTTATTACATTACACAGTCTATTGAATTACATTCAAGGTTTTCCAGAAATGGTTAAACACAGAAAAACTACAGCTTATTGGTTAACAATATTTCTATGACGCGATTATGCGGTGTTGGGCCACAGGGGAGGGGTAAAAACTAGGACCCCATTACGGGAAAACTAAGACCCCTTATGCTTCATGTAAGGGCGGGTGAGAAGCCTAAATGAGGAGTGGGTTGCTAAGTGGTTATAACAGGTGTTTGTGATTATTGTGACTAAAGCTTTTAATGTAGGTGTTTTCCTGTTATTCTAGCTTTGGCTTTCCTTTATGGCTTTGGTTTGGGCTACAGTTGCTAACGCGGCCCTGCCTGAACTAAAGTAGCTACACGCTTCACTTGGGTTGCTTAGCCTTGCCTGGTTTTCATATTTAGCTCAGCTTGGTTTTACTAGGCTACATATCAAATTTTCCCTACACACCCCCCCTTTGAGCCTGAGAAAAATCTGTTTCGAGGGCTCACTAAATAAGCGCAAAGCAGGCAGAGATTACTGACCATAGCCTTGCAATCTGCACAGTGTGCTCTGTGCGCCACTATGATCCAGTGGGTGTAAGGTTACATAGATATGTTCCTCGGGGTCCAGTTGTGGTGGCCTACAGAGGTGCCGAATATGGCGCCGCTGGCGGTTGTGCAAGACCCGGTAGAGAGCGGATGCCCATGCGAAAACACATGCAAAAGGCACAGAGGACCCTGACAAAAACCAAGAGGGAAATACCAGCAGAAACAAACTTGCACCCTAGGGAACCGAGATCAGGAAGCCAGGACCATAGGAAGGACAAAAGACCAGAGTCTGTGTACTGGTCCATATGAAGGGCCAGGTCTCTGAGATCCTTTAACTGGTTTTCAATGCGGTGGGAATTGTCAGAGAGATTAAAGCAGCAGAGGCCAGCAAACTCCTCGCATCCATGACCCACCCATAACAGCAAGTAGTCAATGGCAACCCTGTTTTGTAGAATAGCCTGGCGAAGTTCCCCCTGTTCCTCATTTAGAAGCTGAATAAGGGAGGAGGTTTTATTGATAGTTTTAGCCAAAGCACATGCAACCTTGCTAAGAGTGAGATAACCTCCCATAGCTAACCCTGGTACTCCTATTAAAGAAACAGCCAGAGATACCACTTGGGTTTTAGTCATTAGATGGAAATCGCTGTCACAATCTGGGGGTAAAGGTGAACGGCGAACTCGGCGGGGAGGCGAGGAGCTAGGGTAATGATCGGGCTGAGGGAGGGCATACAGGGAAGTGAGGCGGCCTATTGTGCAAGGAGCCCCACTGGCATTTGCAGGGATATAGGACTAGGACATATTTCCACACAGGAACATAAATTCATGTGGGAGGAAGAGATGGTACTTTCGGGGAGTCGTATAGGAAACGTCAGTGCAATTGAGACCTCCTTGTAATTGTAGCGAACCGCGTGGCGAACGTGAACGGGAAAGCGAACCTGAACGGGAATTCGAACGGGGAGTCGAATTTGATCGACTGACACCAAAATGTACACAGCTGTTGGCTGGCACGACCCCTATAAGGTGAAGGGTTGACTGAAATTGATTAGTGTGGTTATTGGGTGTCTGGGAGCTATTGCCCCAAAACCAGGTAGAAGTCCAATAATTAAGTTCTGGACTAAACCCGGATCGGCTGTCAGACGCTTTTCCCTTTCCGTTTTTTTCCCCGGGTGGACCCCACAAAGGCAAACAAGTCGTTAAAAGGGGTCAGGTCGCCATTAAAGCAGGTGCGTGTTGGGTCTATATCGTGGACAGTGAGGGCTGTGGCAACGCAGAAATGGGCAGAGTCATTAAGGGCAGTTTGAGCCAATTCCACAAACACATTGGTGTGGGTATTTAGCCCGAGGTGGCCAAAAGCATTTTTATGGTGGGGCTTGAATGCCCCGGCTAAGGGAGAGCCAAGCACTATAACCACCCAGAGGAGGAGGCACATAGTTGTTCGTTGGTAATACCCTGTCTAGAGTAAACAGTCCTCCTGGATTCTTCTTACAATCCTTAAGCAACAGATTAATAAACAAACTGCAGTAACAAACGTGATTACAACAAACAGTACACCGAGCACCAGGCCTACTGTTATGCCGTGGATGAGCTGGGGGTCGCAGGTGGAAGTATCGTTCATAACCACAGCGACTGGTGTGGTCTTTGCCTTAGAATTACAGGTTTTTCTCAGCAAACAGTGATCCAATAAACCACGAGTTGGTCTGCGGGTCTCTGCGGAGTTTAAGTGGTGGCACAGTGGGCATGACTGGCTGACTATGGTTGATCACCGCAGGTTTGACGTGGGTATGGTGGATCCACGCTGAGCATTCAGCGATCTTGACGGCAGTGTGACTGGTAAGCAGGACTTTGACCGGGCCACTCCACGAGGGTGTCAAAGGTGCTTTCTGAAAGTTCTTTATCCAGATCCAGTCTCCTGGTTGGTACGGGTGCAAGTCTTCCTCCAGTGGGAGTGCTTGAGTAGTGGCTGCCGCTGTCCACAGGGACCAGAAGGATCTGGAAAGAGAAAGCAAATAAGCGTGCAGACCCTCATTGCCTGTTACCAGGCTAAGGGATCTTGGGTCAAGACCCCAAGTGGTGGTTGGAGGATGCCCAAATAATAGTTCGAAGGGTGATAGCCCACAATCTGACCTTGGACGGTTGCGGAGCTGGAACAATACAATAGGCAAAACCTGAGGCCACTTTAGTTGTGTTTCCTTATACAATTTGCCCAATAGAGTTTTAATTTCCCTATTTGCTCTTTCCACGCCCCCCGAACTTTGAGGGTGGTAAGGGGTGTGGAACTGGGCCTGAACCCCAAATGACTGATAAAGGGAGGTGAGGAGCTCAGCGGTGAAGTGTGACCCCCTGGTCGGAATCTACGGCAACTGGCAGGCCAAACCATGGGACTATGTCACGCATTAGGCACTTAAGCACTGTTTGGGCAGAGGCATGGGTGGCGGGGAAAGCCTCAAGCCAGTGGGTGAGTTGATCACGGATAACCAGGATAACCAGGACATGGATAACCAGGACAAACCTGTAGCCCTGGGCCGGTGGTAGCTGGATAAAGTCTATCTGGAGTTTTTCAAAGGGGAGCATGGCCCATTGGCGCCCCCCTTTGTGGATGTTTGGGCGGCTGGAAGAATTGAACGACTGGCATGTTACACAAGCTCTGGCCACTCGGGTGGCTTCCTGAGCATCCCCTGGGGCGAAACAGATGGCACAGATGGCATCGACAATGGCCTGGGTCCCACAGTGGCCCTTAGCGTGGAGCTGCTGACACAAGAGACGGACGAGTTGCTGTGGGGCGATAGGACGTCCATCAGGGACTCGCCAGAGACCATCAACAAAGGAAGCTTCATGTTCTCCTTGCCACTGGTTGATTTCGTCAGCGGTGACCAAAGTACTGTAATCAAAGGGGGGGAGAAACCTGGAAAACAGGAGCATTAACTGACAGCGGGACCGGCAAGGAGGCCACCCACTTGGCAGTTGCATCAGCATAGGCGTTACCCTGAGCAACTGGATCCTTGGTATTTTGGTGGGCTGGACAATGAATAATAGCCAGCTGACTCGGGAGTTGAATAGCGTCTAGCAGTGCAGTGACCTGTGGAGCATGGAGTTGTCCATTGGCCATAAGAAAACCTTGTTGTTTCCACAATGCACCGGTCGCATGACACACCCCGAAGGCATACTTAGAGTCTGTATAGATATTAGCGGATTGGTTACGAGCATGGATGCAAGCCTGTGTTAGGGCTATAAGTTCAGCCACTTGCGCCCCTAGGTGGCCTGGTAAGGGAGAGGCCCATATCGCTTCATGGAGAGTAACTACGGCTGCACCTGTGACACAAGAGTTGAGTAATACATAAGACGAACCATCAGTAAAGAGTTCAAAATCTGGGTTGGGCAGTGGGTAATCACTGAGGTCGGCTCGTGGGAGTTCCACATGGTGAATGACCTGTAAACAGTCATGACAGTCCAGGGTCTAATCCGGTTCTGGCAACAGGGTAGCGGAATTAAGAACATTACACCATTTTATGGTGAGATTAGAAGCGGTTAATAACTCAGCCTCGTAGTTAGCCATTCGCTGATGTGTGAAAGCTTGGGTCTGACACTTCAGCAGGATGGCAGACACCTCGTGGGGCAGATAAACAGTTAGTGGGAATCCCATGACCAGGTCCTTAGACTTTTGCACAAGGAGTACGGTAGCTGCTAGGGCCCGCAGACAGCCCACTGCCCCTTTGGCCACTGGGTCAAGTTGGGCGGAGCAGTAGGCCACGGGACGCGGGTGGGGTCCCAGGCATTAGGTGAGGACCCCGATGCCACACCCTGTCGTTCATGCACAAACAGGGTGAAGGGTTTTTTGTAATCTGGCATGCCCAAGGCAGGGGCCGATAACACCACCCGCTTGATCTTATGTAAGAGGGCATGCAGTTCAGGGGTTGGAGGGATGCGCTCTGGTGCCTCCTTAGCTATAAGGGCCACTAGGGGTTTGGTGAGCTCTCCTAGGGCCAGGATCCATGGACGGCAAAACCCAAGTGTTCCCAGGAGTGCTCAAACCTGTTTCTTTGATTGAGGCAAAGGTATTTTAAAAATAGCAGATTTACATTCCTCTGACAGCTCTCGGGTTCCTGGTCCAATAATGTACCCCAAGTACTGCACCTTGGTTTGAGCGAACTGAAGTTTGGAGGGGGAGGCCTTGTGCCCACGGTCTGCTAGTTGTTTAAGTGGGGCAGGTGTGTCGGTCCAGCAGGATTCTTGGTCCGGGGCTGCGAGCAGAAGGTCATCTACGTACTGAATGAGCTCCGAGGCGCACGGGAGGTGGATAGAAGCCAAATCCTGGGTTAATATTTGGGAAAACAGAGTGGGAGACTCGGAATAACCCTGGGAGAGCCGGCTCCATGTCAGTTGTGTGGCCACCAAGTAAAGGCGAACAGGTACTGGGAGTCGGGATGCACTGGAATGCTAAAAAAGGCAGCACACAGGTCAATAACCGAGAAACGTGTGGCTGAACATGGGATGCCTGTGATAATAGTAGCAGGATTTGGAACGACAGGCGTTCGGGGTATGACATATGCATTAATAGCTCGTAGGTCCTGTACAAACCTGTAGACTGGATTGCCCTGACTGTCTAGTTTGGGCTTTTTCACAGGCAGGATCGGAGTATTGCATGGTGATTTGCACGGGATGAGGACTCCTTGGGCAACATATGCATCAATCAGTTTTTGTATAGGTTCAACTGCTTCAGCGAGTATTCGATATTGAGGTATGCAGGGAGGTGGGCCAGGCTTGGTATGAATAACCATGGGTGAGGCAGATTTTAAAAGGCCAACGTCCGTGGAGGCCAGCCCCACAGTTCAGGGGGAAGGTCTTGTAGTTCCACTGGCAAAGAGTCAGGCTGTGGGGCAGACAGAGCTAGCACCAAATTAGAGAGTTGAGAATTTGGAATGTCCAATTTGATGCCATCAGGATCACAACGAATAGTGGCTCTCAGTTTACATAAGAGGTCCCTTCCTAAAAGATTAACTGGAGAAGTTTCTGTAAGGAGAAAAGCATGTTCACAGGAGAGAGGACACACAGAAACGGTTACATCTGAGGATGGGGGGGCGAGGAATGATTTCCCCCCCACAACGATAATACTTTCCGTTCCTGTAACATGACAACCCAAATCCTGAGGCATAGCCCTTAACAATGAGTGAGTAGCTCCTGTATCTAATAAACATGAATAAGTTTTACCATTTACTTCTAGGTTTACAAAAGGTTCTTTTTATGTGGTATGCTCTATAGGTACTGAAACAGCCTGGAGTACAGCCAAGGAACTTGATAGCTTGCCCGCTCTCTCCCCGTCCCGTCACTGTGAAGAGACATATTCCTCTAGTTCCTCGGTGTTTGAAAACTGAGTTGCTGTTAAGGTGGGGGGCTGCGGGGGTTTGGGAACTGGTGGCCGCCGACAATCTAGTTTAGCGTTCAGTGGTGGGGCCCATGATTGATCACTTCCTTCCACTTGCTGACGGAACTTGCACTCCCTTTTGTAGTGACCTATCTTTTGACAGTAAAAACAAACTGGAGGCAGATTACTTACAGGCTGATGAAGTGATTTATCCTTTGGTTTGTTTACATGCTGACGGGGCGCTCCTCTTCGCTGATTATCAGAGCCGCTTCCCCTGGACGCAGTGCTTTGTTGAACAGCCTGTAAAGAGCTGATTAGTAATTTTAAATCCTCCCTCCTTTCCTTTTTCTCCTTGATAGACTCCTTTTCTTTTCGTCCCTCAAACACATAGGTAGCAATTCCCCTGATTTCACTTATGCTTTTTCCACTCCAGCCAGGACAAAATTTGTGGAAGTATGTACGGATGTCAGGGGCAGCTTGATTGACAAATGCTGCTGAGATGGCTTTCAAATCCTTCTCACTTTCGGGGTCAAGTTGCACAAACCTCTGAGCCCCTTCACAGAGGCGGACATAAAAAGCATCCAAGGTTTCTTCAGGTTTTTGGATTATGGCGTGGAATTTTTCCCAGCTAATGGGCTTTTTAGCTGCCTCCTCCATGGCCTGGAATAGGGTTTCCTTAGCCCTCTGAAAAACTTTCCAGTGTTCTGTATTGTTATATTCCCAGTCAGGATCCTGCACTGGCCATGCCGTACGATTTTGGCCAGCCTGCTGAACTTTAATGCAGTGGGCCATGACATCTGTCCTCTCATCCGGGGTGAGAAAAACTTGGAGGAGTTCATTTATATCTGCCCACGTAGGATTATGGGAACACACAATAGTGCGGAGACGCTTAATCACAGTGTGTGGCTCCTGTGAAAATGACGGGGTGTTTTGTTGCCATGTAACTAAATCAGCTGGAGAGAAGGGATGGTGTTCCCTGCAGGTATGGTCCTTCCCTACCCAACGGGTGCGGAGGGGTGCTATAATAGCTGCTGGTCTGGGCTCCACTGGGGAGGGGGTAGGAGTCTCCAAAGGCTCTGGGGGTTCTACGTTGGGGGCAGTGGCAGGGGTGGGTGTGGAGGTAGTGTGTGTAGGGGAGGTAGCGGCAGGGCTGGGAGTGGGACATGAGGTAGATAAAACCGAGTTATAAGGGGGTGGGGGTGGTTTGGAATTTGCAAGTGAGGATGTGGCACTGTAGGGACAAACTCCTTCTGAGAGTTCAGCCCAGCAGTACCAGTAATCCATTTGTTTAGGCGCCAGGTCTTCTAATCGCATGTGCAATAGTTTTAACTTGTAATAATCAAAAGTTCCCCACTCAAGCCAAATTTCCCTACCTTCATTATCCAAAAACCTTGTCCAGTTTCTACTGACAAACACAGCCTGCTTCTTTGACACACCAGGCTCTACCAGGAGTTTCCCTTGCTCCCATGCCTGCAGGAATTTTTCCATGGGTGAGCCCGCTGGGACCTTACTTCCCATGCTCCCCATCCTACCCCATTTTATGGCACTGGTGCCCCTTGGTTTTATATTACCAGGGGATGTCCTATTGACGTACCAAGACCCCAAGACTCACCTGCAGCTCCCTGCTCCTTGAGGAGGCTTGTCAAATACTCACAAACTTCGCTTGTCCTTCTCGAATTTCAAGTGTGGGGAAGGGCCCAACAGAGCTCATTGTCTGTCCTGCTGTGGGTGTTAAAACCCGACCACTTTACAGCCTTGCTCACTCCCAGGTCAGGAACTCACCTCTCAGAGGGGGACCCAAACGGTCCAGGTGCTGGCGAGGGTGATTCTCTGGGCCTCGGGGTGGGGTTGGGCGAGCAGAGGGTCCTGCCACGGTCGCCAAATTGTCTGGAGATAAAGAGGTTCGTTCTCTGTTCTGGTCAATCAAGAATGCAGACAGCAGGAGGAGAATTACAAGTTTATTAGCACCCAGAGCTACTAGGTGCGGCCGGCCCCCATGGACCCCTTTCTTCTTGTATTTATTACATTACACAGTCTATTGAATTACATTCAAGGTTTTCCAAAAATGGTTAAACACAGAAAAACTACAGCTTATTGGTTAACAATATTTCTATGACACAATTATGTGGTGTTGGGCCACGAGGGAGGGGTAGAAACTAGGACCCCATTACGGGAAAACTAAGACTCCTTACGCTTCATGTAAGGGCAGGTGAGAAGCCTAAATGAGGAGTGGGTTGCTAAGTGGTTATAACAGATGTTTGTGGTTATTGTGACTAAAGCTTTTAATGTAGGTGTTTTCCTGTTATTCTAGCTTTGGCTTTCCTTTATGGCTTTGGTTTGGGCTACAGTTGCTAACGTGGCCCTGCCTGAACTAAAGTAGCTACACGCTTCACTTGGGTTGCTTAGCCTTGCCTGGTTTTCATATTTAGCTCAGCTTGGCTTTACTAGGCTACATATCAAATTTTCCCTACACTGGACAGGCAGTAAATAATTGAAGGTGTCATTAATTTGCTGCACAGTTAAAAACAAAAGAGAAACCAAGTGGTCTCATTGTCCCAGCATCCTATGGCTTGTATAAGTCATAGGAGGGGCTTAATAAAAGCCGGGTGGGACCTTAAATAGTATTCCATGGGATACATTTGGATCTTGATAGTCTGTGTTATACAAGAAAGACTAGATCATCAAAATGGTCCTGTCTGACCTTAAAAGTCTTAAAATATAAAAATAAACTGCTTTCAGTCCTCCCTTTATGCCTGAATAGCAGGAGAGTCCCTTTTATTCTATTCTAAAATGGAGGAAAAATGGAAAAGATAAATCCTGAACTGGCGTAACATGTTTCTTAGGTGCATCCAGGACACCACATCCATCTGACGTCCTGCACCTTTTAGATTTTACACAACTGTCTTTTTGTGTGTGTCTCAGCTCTTTATCTTTTTTCTCCCCAATAGCATCAATGAACCACAAACCTTGACATTCAGGGAATAATTATCCTCAGACAGCCCAGCTTTGGAAGGTTCAGGCTGCAAGAGCAGCCCTGACGAATGGCCATCTGTAATCAAGTGCTGGCATAGCACAAATATTGTTTAACTTGTACTTATTTAAGACTTCCCTTAAAAAACAAAACAAAACAGATCCACCTTTTAGTGAACGGTACTGCCCCAGCAAGGCCACTTAATGTCAGTTGTCTGTGAACATTTTTCCTTTGCCTACAAGGGACTTTGGTTAGGTCAGCTTACCCAGGTAGGGTCACTTAGGCTGTTACACACAAATGCCTGGATCTTACCACATCTACCCAAGGTTGCAGGCTTTTCCCAAAATACATTTTGAGGAGTTGTTGGTCCTTTATACATGCTGCTGCCCACACCACTGTCTAGCTATTGTCTAGCTGTGTGTTTCCTCTCTCTTCCAACTGCTAAGTAGTGTTAGCTCCTCTTGTACGTACTCTTTAATATTTCTGAGTGGGGCAGAGTCTCCTAACCTTGAGTACCTCAGTGAATTTCACTGAAGTGATGTTTACTCTCTCAAATCCTTACAGCTACAGGCTCAAAAAAGAAAACCCTTCCAATGTAAACCTTTTTAGTTATAATAACAATTATTTGTATAAAACCTTCAATGCACATAAATCCAAGCCACTATGAACAGTCTGTAAGATTTGGCTGCCAAAATCTGTTCATTATAGATCCATGCTGCTAGCATCCATCATTTAATTATGTATTGATAGTGGGTTTAGGTGGTTTTCTTTTTCTTTATCTAAGTTTGGTATCAGTTACTGTTGAACTATCATTAATTTATTCCCACCAGCATTTGTTTGTTAATGCATACACTTTCACATACTCCTTTCCCCTTGCCACACCTCTAAATTCTCCTCTAACCCCTGTAGTTTAGCAACAGCTCAGTTAGGTTAGTAGTGGAAGATCATTACAGCACTATTTTTTTTTTTTTTTTTTTTTTTGGTAAGAGGATAGAAATTTAGCTGAGAGGCTCACTGTGCTTAATTCCTGTTTAAAGAAAAAAACACTAATTAAAGCCATAGTTCAAATGTAGCTAAATATTAAAACAATCAGGAGATAAAGCAGCAAAATATTTTCAATTCCAAATTTGACAAGGCAGATAACAACAACATTGATTTAAGGTACTACAAATGAAAGAATTTTTTTAAATGTAGTATAATTGTAAATACCGATGTGCTTTATTTGTGTTTCTCTGAGTGTAGATAACGAACCAAATTACGTCTACTACTACTAATTCATTTCACTTTCAGTGATACTGTTTAGGCCGCTTCCAGAGCAAAAGCACTTTTTGCTGGTATATCTGCAGCTACCCCAGGGATTTTGCTAATACCTCTTTTTCGGGGGGGGGGGGGGGGGCCTTACGCCCATAACTGGCATAGCTAGGCCAGTAAAACCCGTCAGCATGGTCTAGTCTCAAGCCTGTGTATGTATGTGGCTCTCAGAGGAGGCCTGCTGGAAAGAATGAAAGAGGCCCTTTGTTACAGCTGGGTTCCTTCAGCCATGGCACTAGGGATGAGAGACGGTGACTGATAGCTAAGTGATCTGTAGAGTTAGAGATCCCAACACCCCAGGTGGGATCAGTAAGTCTGATGGGCTGGGCAGCACAGGCCAGAGACCTGTCCCACAACTAACTTTATAGAATGATGTGACAACAGGTGGCTGTAGGGAAGTTGCAGATAGTGACTGAATCAGCTGATCACTGCAAACCGCCCCTCCCCAACACACACACATTATGAACTAAATGGAATGCACCATATAATTTGCTGGCACAGCATATTTTGGGGACAGAGCATAATCTACTAGGAAGACTGACAGGTTTTATCTTGTCAATTTCCAAAGGGATAGCGATGTTAGTCTAGTCCGGTAAAAAAAACTGGCAAGGAGTTGTGTGGCACTTTAAGACTAACAGATTTATTTTTTGCATGAGCTTTCGTGGGAGACAATCCCACTTCCTCAGATGCTTCACATCCAAGAAGATCTATGATAGTGTTGGATATGAGAGCAAAGTGCCCTTGGGTACACTCTGAGGCAGTCACAAAACAGACCAAGGACCTCAGAGTGGTAGCATTGCTGCTTTGCTCACCAATTAGGATACTGTGCAGAGCCGGTATTTACTGCAGTCTGGTCTTCACAGGTATGGTGTATTAGGGGCCCAGCTGCATCCTGTGTGTTTCAATAAAGCAAACCTGGTTCCGGCCTACCCATGCTTTTCTCCTTAGAGGTGCTTCCTCAGCTAGAACTGCATGAATTTGGCCCAACTTGTGAGGCTGAGTACAAGACATTGGTACCCTGATTGTGCATCAGTCACAGATCTCAGAGGCAATGGCTACACTTAAAAATGCTAGTTCGAACTAATTTAGCTCAGATTGATTAATTCAAACTAATAACAGTTAATTCAAGCTAAGTTAATTTGAACTAGTATGTCCCCACTTGAAACCTAAATCAAACTAGCATGTCCATGCACAGGATGGGGTCCGGGGTGGCGGGGGGGGGGGGGCACCATTGGAAGAGTGGCAAAATGGCCCCCCGAGATGAGCCATTCCCCCAGCCAAGCCCATCAGTACAGGCTGTGACCTCAGCCTTCTGCCCATTGTGACTGCAAAAGGCAGAAGGAGGCGGTCATGGACCAAACTCAGGTCCTGCAGCTTGCCCGAGAGGTGCCCAGCACCCACACTACCCTGCAAAGTGCGCTTGTAGAATGGGACACACTCTTTATGGACCAGGACAGCACAGCAGCAGACATCAGCACCACCACCATGCTGCCCTTTGTGCCCTGTCGATGCTGGGCATGAGAAACCAGTAGTGAGTGGTGGGACTGCATAGTCCTCACGACCTTGACCAATGAACAGTGGCTGCAGAACATCCACATGAGCAAGCAGACCTTCCTAGAGCTGGTCTGCAAGCTCACCCCAATCCTGCAGTGCACAGACACCTGGCTGAGACCCACCCTCCCTGCGGATAAGAGAGTGGCCGTCACCATATGGAAGATGGCCACCCCAGAGTCCTACTGCTCCATCGCCCACCTCGTCAGCATCGGGAAGGCCACTGTGGAGACGCCCTCCTGCAGGTCAGTAGGGCCATCAACCAGGTCCTGCTAGCCTGCCTTATCACCCCGAGCAACCTGCTAGCCAACACCATTGATGGCCTCAAGGCACTTGGATTTCCCAACTGCACAGGCATCTTGGATGCCATGTACATCTCCGTCTGAGCCCCGGAACACCAGGCCACAGAGTACAGACACCACAAGGGCTACTAATCCATGGTCCTGCAGACCCTCGTCAACTACCAAGGCACCTTCATCAACATCAGTGTCAGCATGATGCCTGCGTCCTGAGGAACGCCACCCTGTACAGGGGCATGCAGGTGGACACCTTCTCCCCCCGCCACATACATAACATCACCCTCAGAACTGTGCAGGTGCCTGTCCTCTTTGTGGGAGATGCCACCTACGCATTGCTCCCATGGCTCATGAAGCCACTCATGGGCCACCCAACACCAGCAGGGAGCGGCTCAATAGATGCCACCAGCTTGTGGAGCGCACCTTTGGCCAGCCCAAAAGCTGCTGGAGGTCCCTCCTGACACACCTCCACCTTGCTGAGCAAACCATCCCCGAGGTCATCAGCTCCTGTGTCACCCTCCATGACCTGTGCGAACTGCAGGGGGAGAGGTATCCCTCACCACTGGGAGGCTGAAGCTGAACGCCTTGCTGGGTGCTTCAACCAGCCCAAGACCTTGCCAGCAGAGAACAGTCAGTATCCAGGAGGCGCTGAAGGACCTATTCCTCAGTGAATAACATTGAGGGTTGGGCCTGCCACCAGGCACTGTCACCTTCCCCATCCCACTCGTGCCTGCCCCCCCCACACCCACTCCTTATAAAAACGAGACACAAGATTACCAGTCTAATGGATTTTATTTACAAGGGAGGAGGGTTTGGGGGACATGCTGGTGTCCTGGGGGGCATCCCCTGGCCTTCCCCATGGCCACCCCAGGGGCGCCAGCGGTGATGGACACTGGGGTCCCCAGGAACAAAGTGGACCCCCAGCTGTTGGACAGTGACTTCCAGGTGCCAGATGGCAGTACTGAACTCCCTGAGAGCTCAGCTCTGCTGCTCCATGCTGGCAGTCCAGCCCTCCTCCAGCTCAAGAGGGTGCTGGAACATGCCTTGGCTGGCCCAGTAGTGGACATTCACCACCTCCCTCCAGGCAGCAAGGCGGTCTTCAGCCACCTGGCCCAGGTAGACAAGGTCACCAAGGAGGTTGTCCCTGGTCTGGTGGTTCCTTTTCCTATGCCCAGTAGTGGCTGGTGGCCTCCCTAGAGTGGCATGTCAGGTGGCTGTGTAAGCTGCTGGAGGGAAGCAGAGAATAGGGTTAGTCCTATCAGCTAGCTCACTAGTGCTGTGTGCAGCCTGACAGCAGCAAGCAGCTGTATCCTGACTGTCCCCCAGCTTTTTGATCCAAGTCCTGTGGGACAGGGCCCCAAGGCACACGTGGCCATGCTGTACTGCCCAGGCCAGGTGCAGTGCCCTAGTGGCAAGTGGCACTCAGCCCTGCCCTGCCTCTGGGGCATTTCCCAAGGCCATGTGCCAGCAGTGTCGGCTGCATACTGTCTGTCCTTGATGCTGCCACCTCTGGTTCCCCGCATCCTGTCTGCCGACAGGCCCCCTGCCCCACTCAGGTCTGGGTTCTCCACCAGCACACAGTCTTTGGTCCCCCTGCCCTGAGGGAGGGCCTCCACACACACTGTCCCCACACTGCCTGTGCCACAGGCTTGCTTGGCCCTTGCCACACAGGGAGATGGGGGTACACTCACCAACAGGCACTCTGGATGGCTGGCTGTGCTGTCTCCATCCAGTGTCCTCCTTGATGGGGGGGGATGGTTCCTCCTCCTCCTCCTGCTCCACCTCCGGGATGGGTGCTCCCTCCTCGGGTGCGTGGAACAGCTCTGGGCTGGCTGCAGGGGCGGCTGGCAGTGGGCTGGTCTTGGCCACTTCCAGGACATGATCATCCACCAAGTCCTCCTCCTGGAGTTTGGCCATGAAGGAGGGCTCAGTGGAGGCAATGCTCTTGGCTAGGGGGCTGGTGCTCTCCCCACGCAAGCACGTATGCAGCTCCTTGTAATAGGGGCGGCTGGTGGTATGAACTGCCCCCGAGCACTGCCTCACCATCCAGACCAGGTGTAGTCCTGCTGCAGGCCTTGATCTTGTTGCTGACTTGCTCTCAGGTCTGCCTGTGGCCCTTTGCAGCTAGAGCTGCACCTGCAACCAGGAGAGGATGTCCTCTGTGCCCCAACTGCTGTGGAGGCTGAGGACCTCCTCATGGCTCCAGCATGGAGCCATGTGACTGCCCTGGGTATAGCTGCTCGAGTCCCTCATGGCTGCCTGCACTGCTGCCACCAGGCTGCCTGGGCAGGGTGTGCCCGTGAGGGTGGAGAGGGGCAGTGTTCAGAGCTGGCATCTCCTTCTGGGTGCCATGCCCCCTGGGAGGAATGAGGTCAAACTACATTTAATTCAAACTAACAGTTAGTTTGAACTAACGTGGCTCCATTGGGTTAGTTCGAATTAAAAGCAGGTTTTACCAGTTCGAAGTAAGCATTCATTACTTCAAACTAGGGAATTCCTTAGTTTGAAGTAATGAAAGCCAGTGTGGCAATGAAGTAATTTAGTTCGAATTAAGCCTCCTTAATTTGAACTAACTTGCCAGTGTCGACATAGCCAGAGGGACTTGCACTGCACATTGTCACTGCAGCAGCACATGAGCCAACAGGTTACGAGTGGCTATGGGCATGACCTAATGCTGTGTTTGTATTGGTAGGGTATCATCAAGGGGCTGAAGAAAACACTAAGCCAAACCAAACTAATAGGAACAGAAGAGCCAAGTCTGCAGTGGAGTGGTGGCTCTGGCTGGGAAGGAACTGACACTGTATCTTGATGCGGCTAGAGCAGGGGATCTCAAACTCAAATCACCACAAGGGCAGCATGAGGACTAGTAGAGGACCGCATGAGGAGTAGTATGTTAGCCTAGCGGCCGCACCACTAAAACCTTTTCATGCAACAATATTGGAAATATTGGTAATGCTATTGTCATTGAGGGCCACACAAAATAGCTTTAGAGGCTGCATGCAGCCCACCAGCCACGTGTTTGAGACCCCTGTGCTAGATCTAGGCATTATGCTTGCCTGGAGTTCTGCTCAGCCTCCCCCAAGAAAATGAGTGATGGAAATAGCCCAGCAGCCAGTCTGACATGGAAGCTTTCTAGGGCAAGCCTCAACAAATCTGCTGACCATTTATGAGCCAGCCCCAAAACTGAGGCACCCCTAGGTTTGTGACAGAGAAGGCGCTCCCCACTGCAAAGAAAGTGTCATGGCTACGTTCACTGGTGAGCACAGCATCCAAAACACCCGCCTCTGGAAAAAAGCTGCTGCTGGTGGTGCGTTCAGTGGCTTTGGGGGTGGGGTGGGGAACAGAGAGAGAGAGTGGCATGAACCTATCAGCACTGCCAGTGCCTCTTTTAGGCATCAGTGGGCTTTCACCTCCCTGGCTGCTAGGTGCCAGGGGCAAAATCCTGGGTACCATAGTGACCTGGTGCCCAGGCTTTGTCAAGCCCTGTTCTAAGGCAAAGCATTTTGCTCATCAACCCCCCCATCTAGGCATCAGACAGTGACAGATTGGCCTTACAGGAATCCATACCAACTGTATGCCATGTGCACTTAATCAGCCAGAAGGTACTTGGACCAGCCAGCATGGGGGCAGTTTGGTGTTCGTCACCCAGATGGTTGTACCCATTTTAAACTAAAAATGCAATTATTTTTAATTTGATGCAAAAGGCTGCATGTGGAAACTCTCAATTTCAGTTAACTTAACCCTACAAGTAGCAAAGTGTAAACTTAAGCAAGGGTCTCCTTAGAAAAGTCAAAAAGGGGTTTGCATTCCTATTTAATAAAACAAGGGCCTGATTCATCTTGGGAATTGGTCTCAGACCTGCATCTGTCAGACACAAAGTTTCTGATCTACTACAGCGTCACCAGGTTTGTGTCTCTGGCCCCATAAACAACTTAGCAACAGACCAGCATATGAACTAAGAAACTGGGAGATGCTTTTTCATGCGACATAATATTAATTGGGCTGCTAGTTCAGTTCATGAAAGTTTACATAAACAGCTAAGAACAGCCCTGTTGGGTGAGGTCCATGGTTTAGCCTAGGCCAGGTACTTCAGGGGGCATGACCCTGTTGTGCAGTCTGAGGCTTAGCAACACTAACCACTTGGAGTTGTGTTCCTGACTGAGGGGCTATTTGTGAACCTATTTTGGCCTTTACTTGTCATCTTTTGGCATTGAGTTTTCGTATGTAGTGCTGATTCTCTGCCACATTGATCAACAGCCTTGCAGTAATGATGTCTGCTCCATCAATATCAGCCTGTAACAGCAGGCACTTCAGTCATCACACTTGAAAATCAATTGTTTGCTCTGAGATACCTAGCCTGAAGTAGTATAAGATTGCGGGGAGGATCACCTGGGCTTCAGATCATTTTCACTTACTTGTGACAAGTGCTGGTGAGTTAAAAACATGGGGTGACTGTTATCTGGCGATGTGAAGCCCTTGCCTACTTTAACCTCAAGAACAAGGCTAAATGGCTCAGCACCATCTTGAAAGAGTGTATGCTTTATATAGAAATATATGTACAGTAAGTTCATGTAAAAATTTGGCAATTACTGTAAAGCAGGAGTACCCCTGGCCTGGAAAAGATCCAGGGCTTGGGCTCCAGGAGCCAGGGCTCGTGGGCTGTCAGTGTGCCACTGCTGCAGCAGCCACCACCACAGACTCGGGGCTCTGGCAGTGGGACTCAGGGCTTGAGCGCCATAAGCCCAGCACCAGTGATGCCCCTGCTGTAAAGGAACATCCTGGAAAGTAGCCACTACAGCTCCAGGTAGCTTCTTTCTTGCTGCATCATCAACTGACGGTGAGCATCTTTCTCTGTTGCTTACAGATCCTAAAGGACAAGTAACATAGTAGCAGCCAATGCTCTGTTCACGTGGGCCAGCATAACCTACAAAGCAAATGAAATAAAAATAAATAAATAAAAGAGTGCACTTGCTAAACAAGATTTACCATCCTTGGGTTACTAACATACTTCCTTTTGTGAGCCTTGGTCTTTACTTGCTGTATTTTTTGGCAGCAGTCAACAAGAGATATGCAAGGTAAGTAAAATATCTGGAGTTGCTATGGCAATTTCTGGAGTGATTCAGTGGGTTTATACTGACCACTGAATTGCACCACGGAAGATTGTGCTGATGGCAGTGATTTTGCTGCCATCAGTATAGACTTAACCTGAGACTAAAACCCACAGTTCAAACAGGCTTCTTCTGTGGCACTGGGGGAGCAGTTCTAGCTCTTGTTGACTGTGCAGCTGGCCACATGTTTTTCATACTACTTTCCTCATCATGGCTTTAGTGCCAGCCCTGCCCCACTGAAACACTATTACAATGCTACGCTCCCCAGCTTCCCTTCATCAGCAACACTGCCACCAGCGCGCACTACTCACCATTTGCATGGGATGCAGCTCCTCTCCCTGCTCTATGTGAACCAGCAGCTATGGCTCTCCATGCAAGGATGCTTTCAACTTTATACCCTGCCCCACCATGTGATGCCATCCCTCACACTGAGACAAAATTTACGCCGACTCTCCCCATGTGCTTTCCTGGCTAGCAGCACATAATTGCGGAGATGTCTCTGTAGTCATTCTGTGGGGGGCACTGGCCAATACGGCCATGCTCAGCACAAAGACTTCATGCTGGGGTCATGGCCACTGGGCGCCACCATCAGGAGAACGCATGGAAGTCCTGCTGTATCTTCACTCATGCACCACTCATCCTGGGAATGTTCCTCCACCTGTGGGGTTTGTGCTAGTCTCGTGGGACTCTCACTCTGCTTCTGTCGCAGGGTTGGCTAGGCTTGTCACCAAGCCACTGGGCACCTGTGTCTAGTAGTGTTCTCCTCTTAGACTGCTTTCTGCCCTGGGCAAAACAGGTGGCAGGGACAGGCAAAGAGGCCCCACCTTGCTATAGGGCTTCCAAAAAAAGGCATCTGTCTTCCTCTGAAAGTTTTTTGACCTAAACCTACACAAATCACTGTAGCCCCAAAACTCTCTAGCATCTGCATCTAGGATCATCCCTTAAGTACATTGCAATAGCATAACTTAACTATTAATAGAAAACTATTTCTCTCTTTAACCTAGAGATGCAGGACTACATTAGAAGAACCTAAATTGACTCAGCGCTATTACTTTGGGGTAGAAAATAAAGCAAATTAGTGTGAACAGGGTGTGGATGGTTCTCTTGCTTTGCATTTACTGCAAAGCAAAAATTAGATAATCTTTTTTAGCAGATGATTGGTAAAGACACACCACAAAGATAAAGTTGCCTAATTGAGGTCACAAGAAGAGAACTCAAGGGCCCTGATGCACCATGTTATGCTTTAAATTGGCAGTTCCCAACCTGTGGGCTGGGGAGCCCTGACGATCTGTGAATACATCTGGCCCCAGCTGCTGCTGGCCAGTGATCCATGTTGGAGAGGGCTCTAAAGCAAGGGTGTCAAAATTACAGCCTGTGTGGCCAAATCCAGCCTACCCAGGGCACTGATCCAGCCTGTGGAGCTGCTTCCTGGTCCATGGCTGGAAGCTCTCTGCAGCAGCAAACTCCAAAGACAGGATCCTGGCACAGCAAGGCTAGATGTGCTTCTGACTCACTCGCATGATCCCAGTCACACAGCACAAGGGAAAAAAGGAAGTACTCCAGCCAATCCCGGCTCAGCTCTGCTGTGGTCTGCCAACCAATCAGAGTCTCAGTCACAGCAGGCTAGGTCAGAGAGTCACTGCGCTGCTCCCCACCCCAATGTTCACTGTTAGTCAGCATGCTAATTTGATAGACAGCACATTGCATGAATCACAAATAAGGGAAAAGTGGCTGAGGTGCACATGGGAACAAGCCAATCAAAAGCCAGTATTCTGAATGACTGACAGTGATGGGAGAGAGGGGGAGAGGCAGGAGCCCAGCCTGGCTACCTGTGATTGAGACTGATTTTTTTGCCTGTCACTAGGAGATAGGGAAAGTGAAAAGGGAAGGGGGGGTCTGGGAGCCAGCATGGGGAAAGGGTGAGCACAGGACAGGGGAAAGGGAAGTTGTGGGAGAGCCTGTAAGGTTGAGAAAGGAAAAGGAAACCTCATGCTGTTCTGAACATGCAGAGGGAAAACATTCGGGAGCCCATGCAGCCACATAGCACATCAACCTGTCAGTGTTATTGACAGGTGTCTTGCCTTCCAATGAGCCCCCTGTGACCCAGACCTCCTGGGATAGCCTCCTGAATGTGCCAAGATCAGGGCAAGTTGAAAAACCAGGGCCAAAGCCCCAAGCCACTGATGGGTGCTACTTAAACCAGTCTCCTAGTCAGTAACAAAACATGCTGCTGATTCTCCACTCTGGTTATCACCAAGGATAACAAAATAGAAACAGCGCCCTTTATGGCACATCAGCTTCTCTGGTCCCCACCTAGGCACTGGGTTTCTCTTAAAGAACTAGGTTCTCCTGACACCAAAGGGCCAGCCACATCACCCAGAACAATATAGGCTTGGATCTTACCCAAAATACCACACTGCCAGCCAATGCTTTAGTAACTACAACTAAAGGTTTAATTAAAAAAAACCAAAAAGAAACAAAATATGAGACATGTTAAAGGGTCAAAGTGAATCACATACATACAAATGATTTAGAGTCCATAGGAAGCAGGTCCTCGAAGAATTTGCAGTTTAGTCCAATTCCTCTGGTATGCACAAAGCACCGGAGTCCCAGTTCTTTGCTCAGTCCCAGAAGAATAGTGCCAGAGGGTGATGTTAATTGTTGATTGCAGGCTGCAGATTGAAGACTGAAGACAAAATGGAGATTGAGCCCCTGCCTTTTATCACCTTTGGCCTTCCCCATGCTCTCAGAGTCCTTGCCAAATCAAAATGGAGTTGAGTCACATGATCAGTCTGGGTGACTCATCAAATGGGTTTCTTCCTAGGCCCACTGTAGATTTGAGCTCCTTTAGTGGGCCATAAAGAGGACAATGTTTTTGCAGACACCCACTCTGGGATTGCCTTAGGATCAACTTGGAGCAGAAATAAAACAAATATATTCCTGATTCCTAATACATATATGATACCTACATATGAACAATATAACGCATTCCTAGCAGATTACAACCTTTCTATTGGTACCAAACATGGCATATCACATATAGATTATTGCAAATATGAAATATTACTATGAGAGATGATAATAAACAGACCCCTAGACCCTGATGTCATACCCCCTCCATATCTTCTGTACACTGAATAAATAATATGTCTTGCACACATATATATTACTATTCTACAAATACCTGTAGGTGCTGTTGCGACTAATGAAATATAAATTCATTTAAAAGTGTTACTGAATCATTAGCTTTTTGTTATTATGTACTTAATCAGTAAATAGTAAAAGTACAACTAGTATCATTTGGAGATCCACAAAATTTTGTGACATTAAAATGGGGTCCTCATACTCACAAAGATTGGGAACCACTGCCCTCGCGCATTACATTTGATGGCCCTGGCAGAGGAGGGAACCAGTCAGAATGAATGCAGACCAACTTTAATAGCTAATTTGGGGGACCCAGTGCCTCAGAATGGAGGCAGAAACAAGTAAGGTGTCTGTTGTGACTTGCAAATTCTGATGAGGCAAGTACATAGAATCATAGAATCATAGGGTTGGAAGGGACCTCATAGGTTATCTAGTCCAACCCCCTGCCAGAGGCAGGACCACTCCCACTAAACCATCCCAGTCATGGTTTTGTCCAGCCGGGCCTTAAACACCTCCAAAGATGGAGACTCCACCACCTCCCTTGGCAGCTCATTCCAAGGCTTCACCACTCTCCTGGCAAAAAAGTTTTTTCTAATATCCAGCCTTGACCTCCCTAACCGCAACTTGAGACTATTGCTCCTCGTTCTGTCCTCTGTTATTACCGAGAACAGTTGAGCTCCATCTTCCTTAGAGCATCCCTTCAAGTAGTTGAAGGTTGCTATCAAATCCCCCCTCAATCTTCTCTTCTGCAGACTAAATAAGCCTAATGCTTTCAGTCTTTCCTCATAGGGCTTGTGCTCCAGCCTTTTTATCATTTTGGTCGCCCTCCTCTGAACTCTCTCTAGCATGTCCCTGTCCTTTTTGTAGTGGGGAGCCCAAAACTGAACACAGTATTCTAGATGTGGCCTCACCAGTGCAGAATAGAGGGGAATGATCACATCCCCTGATCTACTGGTAATACTTCTTTTGATGCAACCCAGTATGCCATTGGCCTTTTTGGCAACAAGAGCACACTGCTGACTCATATCTAGCTTCCCATCCACCATGACCCCCAGGTCCTTTTCTACACTGCTGCTACTTAGCTGAATGTTTCCCAGCCTGTAGCGGTGCATGGGGTTTTTTCGTCCCACATGCAGGATTTTACACTTGTCCTTATTGAAGCTCATAAGATTTCTATTGGTCCACTGTTCCAATTTATCTAGGTCTCCCTGAATCCTGTCCTTGCCCTCCAACGTGTCTACTGGTCCCCCCAGCTTGGTGTCATCTGCAAACTTACTGAGCATGCAGTCTATTCCATCATCCAGACCATTGATGAAAATGTTGAACAGAACCGGCCCCAGGACCGACCCCTGGGGCACCCCACTCGTGACTGGCTGCCAGCTAGACATGGAACCATTGATTCCTACACGCTGAAACTGTTGTTAGATTGAAGTCATCTGATTTGGAGCAAGGAAACCATTGCCCACCTTGTTCACGATGCCCAGATAGCAGAACAAAGAGTGATGAGGTTTTAAAAGTCAATTCAGTTATATCAGTCCTGAAGGACTGAGACCCTTACTAATCTGGCTCCAAAAGGATTGCTTTGGCCAGTAAATCTTTCAGACATTTCTATACCATGTAAATAGGCTCAGCCTTCAAATGCTACTGAACTTGTCGATGAGGTTTCTCATCCCACCGGTTGTTGATCAGGGACTCAGTACAGCTAAAGACCACCCCTATCACAATAGCAAATTCCAAAGCCGGAGAGGGACATTTCAGGGAGGAGCAAGGTTTCTTTGTGTGACAGTCTCTCTTTTCAACTCACTTTCTACTAACCTGAAAACACCAGGTGGATGTAGTGGACTGTGGGCACCCATGAACCACAATCCACAGCATTTTTTTTAAAGTCCTGCCACCAAAGAGGAGCAGATACATAAATATGGGGGAATCTATTCTGGCTTCATTTCAAGGGGTATCTAGACATCTCAGAAGACAGAGACAATGGCTATGCTCATAGTTTATTTATATTCTATCCCTGGGTGTGACCCAAAGCAGCTACTCTCTACTTCTATAAAGTTACCAACTTGTGCAATTCCTAGTGAAGGGGTGTCCAGTTCAAAAACTCATAACTGGACCCTCACCTGGCAGATTCACTGAAAACACCCCGAAGATGTAGTTCCTGTCTCAATTCTAGAGAAGAGAATTGGGCACAGTGGCAGGAGAACAGAGCACAGGGAGCTGGCCCTGCCACTTACAATGATGCACTTGTTCAGTACTGGGTTTCGGTCTCCAAGAATGCCAGCCAAGCTCCTTCCACAAGTTTTTAACTTTTTTTCTTTTAGAGTTACAATTTTGAGACCTCACCATAGTTGTGCTGCTTTATCTAGAAATAAAGATCACTTTTCATGTCCACCTGGTGCACACAAGTGAACATCAAGCATTCCTCCCTAACAACTGTTAAATTCTGGTATTGTGCTGAAGAGCAGAGAATCATTGCCTAAACTTGTGAAAATATGAGTTGACATAGCCCAAATTCAAGGGCTGTAGACCCATGAAACATAATTGTCTTGAAATGCCACATTAAGTCTTAAATACCTCTTTCTTTTCATAGCACACAAGCATTTGTCTAAACTATAAGCCAGATTCACCTGCATCTTTTATACTTTGACATTAGGTTATCTGCTGTCCCAGCTTCTCTCCTTTCCACCATTACACTTTAGCTACAGGAGACTCTGTCTCACTGTAATCAATTGTGTATGGCATAAAATGATTTCACTGTGCAAGCTTTCTGAACATTATGCTGAGCAAGCTAATGCAAGTTTCCCTGCAGTGATGGAAAAGATTTATTCCACTCTGCAGGGGCACTGCAGGACAGTTCCTCAGATAATATACATTGTCAGTTTGTCCATTACACTTTGTTCTCTACGTTCTGTCTTAGGCATTTTCTAGTACTTTAAGAGTCTAGTGAAAAACAACAAGAGAACTTGAACACTGGATTAAAAAAAATATTTTAGTGTTCCATAAGAGTGACAAACATTTTTAAAAACCAAAAAGAAAACAAGTACCCAGACTAAAAAAGCAGAAATTATAAATACCTCAAAATAGATCTCATTAGTGCTCAAATTAAATACCTTGCTTAGCAAAAATGACAGTCCTTCTGTTTCAAAATACTTCGAAGTAACATTGCCAATAAAACATAAGAGTTACAATAAGAGTGTGCAATGTTTTACAGCTAACAAAGTGAAAGTGTGGCCACTTTTTCCTGGTGGTGCCCAAATCTTACCAATAAATTAGATTTCCTACATGTGACCAAGAGAACAAGCCTCAGTTTGTAAGAGCAACCAGGTAAAGTTTTGTCCAAAAGCAAGGCTCTGAGTTATAATTTGTATAAAAGATGCCGAAAAGGAGTAAAGCCTTATCAAAATTCTATAGTCCCAGGTTGTAAGTAGAATTTTATAACCTTCAGTGGAATATTATCAGTAAATATTAAGGTCACAGAGTTTAAACTTATCCTGAAAGCACTAAGCACAGTATTATAAGCAATAGCTTCAGCTAGTAGAGGTGGAGTAGTACTTTTACCCTAGAGCAGGAATGCCACCATTCAAAGTGAGGCTAGTCAGAATCACTTCACATCATCAGATTCATTTAGATTAGTTCTGAATATAAAGGGAAGGCCAACCATTATGCTGATGCCAAATTCAGAATATTTGGCTGTTGCTTAAAGGCACTAGAGAATAGAGATCTCTATAGTTTTCATATATCCAGAAAACCATGAAATCAAATTTTGAACATTGACGTACATGCAACAATTCCTCTGCGTACAGGGGACCCTAGAAGTAACAAAGTAGTATTCATCTTCCTCACTATTTTAAGACACAACAAGCAGTAAGTCATTGTCAATGGAAGATAGCTTAGTTCCATCCGAATTACAAAAAAAAATATCAAACACGCTCCAGAGATCCTGCTAAAAAATTCAGCATGAGCCACTCAATTCATGGGATCTGGGACAGCAAAATGACAAAATATGCTCAAATGCGCATTGCTGCCAGGTATCAATGGTCCTAGAAAGGCACAACAGCCACCTTAAACCTTTCATTTATAGCCTTATGTGTTACTTCATTTACAGTCATTCCACACTGTAGGTCCTAGTTTCCTAAATACAGCATGTTTAAAAAGCTAGAATTTAGAGTATCAATAAGAAAAAATCATCACTTGATTCACTGTACAAGCAATATAAACATACAAAGCATGTGTACTAGTAGGAAAACGGCTGCATAAACTTTTATATGGGATAAAGTGTTGAGTTGAACAACACCCCTCAAATCAGAAATACAACAGCGATGAAACAAAACAGCCCCCAATTCAGATAACTTTATGGTCTAAAATTGATGACTGTTCTTTAATCATATAGCAGAATAGCAATTATATCTTTGCTTGATTTTTGCTGTATTAAAGCAGATGTAAGAGCCTGCTCAGAGCACTGCTTTGAAATTTTTCAATACTAGGTTTAGGCAGGTTTCCCCTACCAAAATGAGATGCAGACACTTCAATAGGGCACACGACATCACATCTTCATATGGATTTAAGTGCCATCCAATTTTACAGTACCTTTAAAGAGTATTACATTTTCTTAGAGTAAGGCAATTTATGAGTACCAACCCTCTCTATGGAGTGAATTTCAACGTCTGTAATGTAGTTGTTTGAGCAGAGCAATCAAAATTCTTGAATTAACATATGTGATATCTTATACTGTGCTATGACTTAAATCTGACAATTAAGAATAGACAACTGTTGTTCTGAGTCCAAGAAACAAGGTTCAGGTTTTAAACACCAACTCTTCTTAAGCTAAACTCCCAGTAAAATAAAATAAAATAAAATAAAAAAGCTCAGAACTAAGACCCATCTCTGCCTAACTGAGCAAAATGGCTTCAAAAACCTCCACAGCCATATTAATGTCAAGCCTCTGGTTAGATTCTTTTGCCATGCAAATTATTTACAGCACAGCAGACTGAAAGGTGCAAAAGCTTCTGACTACAGTGCCCTTGGCTTATATATTTAAGACATGGTCTAATGATTATTCAGTTCACAGTTAAGTGGAATCAACTTTTGCAAGTGATAAAAAGGCCTTTTTTTTCTCTGAGACAGCAGGTACCAGAACATCAACAATTTCACATTATCTACCTGTGAAGTTGCAGTAACAAGACCAAAGTCCAGTCCTTCATCTGGGCTCACTGGCAGAGGTTTTCCATTCTTTCAGCGTTACTTATTTGAGATTGAGCCTGAAGAATGTTGGGTATTTCTTCCATGGACTCTGGCAAGCAAGTTATTGGCATAGTCTTCTACACTAGTATCCTTCTGTCTCAACACCAATTTATTAACTGAGCATAAGCACAGGCAGAGTCCAAAGGATTGTATTTCTTTTGGAGAGAAAAGAGAGAGAGGTTAATACGAATTACTGTATTCTACATCTTGCTACAGTTTCACAGTACTGGCATTTCAGAATTTCTCAGTCATTACTACTAGAGTGAACAGGAAAAGCAAGCTCCCCAGGGCCAAAGCCTGCCAGGCCTGCATCATCAACAATGACAGACAAAAGCTGTAAGATTAAACCAGTATGGGTAAAGTGATAGAAATGTAACTGCTAGTGCAAAAGACATCTGCTAGGCCACTTAGCAATGACAGCTAGGAACAGCAGAAGCTGAAGTTATAAATATGGACAAATATTCATGCACTTCCAAAATGTAGACTGGCAGAACTTTACAACAATAGATTATGTGGAAAGGAAACTACGAGGAAAAATATTTAAACACTGCACTTTTACAGCACAAGAATATTTGATACAGCAGGATCTAGGAAGCTTGGGATATCTATTTTCTAAGGAGAAGAACAACTCAAAATGAGACAAAAGTTTCCTGTACTAAAATCAGGCCAATGAAATTTATTTCTCTACCAAAAAAGTTGTCTATAGTATCAATATTATGGTTTGTTAGGTCAGAAATTTACAGTAATATGGAAATGGCAGGTTTGCATGCAGATAAAGTATAAACTGGAGTCTGTAATGATGGATGGTCTAAGAAAATGTTGTACAGGACCCTTTACACAAGTCTGAGATGATTGTAGGAGTTGTCGCTATGAGATTTTGTATTTCTTTTTCAATTTAAGTTTGATAACATTAAGGGTGCACTTTTTATCCCAAAGTATTTGACACACATTGATCATCACATTGGCCATAACTAAAAGGAAGCCATCTGTGTGGTGACATGTAGGAGCTATTACAATGTGAACAACATCCTCATCCCCATTTTAAGATAAAGCTAATACTTTATTCAATTGAAAATGCAAAGTTGATTAAAACAAAAGTCAAGCAAATAGGACCAATCAAATGTGAAATCACAGCAGTATTAAGATATGAAATCCTACTGCAGGTGTCCATTGAAATAAAAAAAGTTCACATTAACCCTTTGAGAGGAGTCAAAGCCAATATTTCAAAGTAAGTGCCCAGTTTATAGTTATAGAAGTTTTACAAGTAAGTGTCCTCTGATCATAAGACATTAACCTGTGCTTCAGATCCAAATTGCAGAATGCTAGGGACAGAAATCTTAGCTGGTTAGCCAGTACAAAGGGGCTAAAAGATATTAGCTTAGAACTCATCACAAAACCAGTCAGTTTGTCAGTGCTGGAAAATTGTTAAATGATCTTGAGACCAAAAATTGTAAGAGCAGTGCAAGTCAGGCTTATAACTGAGTAAAAATTTAAAATACAGGTTTTCTGATTTTCCCTTCTGATTTTCATTTATAGTGTGCCTCGCTCTTTTCCTTTTCTTCTTCCTTTTTCCTTCTCATTTTCAAAACAATTATGATTTTTGGAATGCCTGTCCAAAAAACATACATACATGTACATCAAGAATGGAAAATTTCACACATTTTTTTTCACAGAAAAAAACTGTTCAAGAAAAATAACTTCTTGTTTGACAAGTGTCAGCCAGTCATTAATCAGAATAGAGAGGTGACGTGGCTGGTGTTGTGTGTAGCAAGACCATGCTAGATGGAGTTCATGCCATGGTATTCCAGGGGCAGTGCTATCCATGAACTTTAAAGTCAGTCACAAATTTAATCCAAAACACGGCATAGATATCATCCAGGCTTGTTATACAACCATCCACAGTTTAAAAGTACTGAGCACAGCAGACACTGCCCAGGTTACCACCAGTGGACCTTATTCTCACTAAGACCATGTCTACACTAAAAGTTATATATACCCAGCTACATAACTCAGAGGTGTGAAAAATCCATAATCCTAAGTGATGTAGATAAACAAACAACAAAACCCCATGGCAGCATGACTCAGAGTCAGGGCTGTACCTAGGGCGAGGTGACTGGGGCTTTGCCCCGGGTTCTGTATCAAGTGGATACATTTCACCACTCAGTTGAGGGCACATTACATGCTGCTTGCTCCAGGAGCACCCCTGGTGCCAAAATACCTAGTTCCGGCACTACTTAGAGCCCAGGCTCAAGCTTGTGCTCTAGTACTAAATACAGCAGTGCAGATATTCCCATTTGGGCTGTGAACCTGGGGAGGGATGCAAGTATCAGAGCCCTGTGGGAATATCTACACAACTATTGTTAATATTGTAACTTGAGCCTTGAACCTGGGCTCTAAGACTTGCTGATGTGGGATTTTGTTACTCTTGACAGTGTAGCTATGCCCTTAGTCTCCTTTGCCAATTCCAGCCTTGGTTTCCAGGAAACAAAGACCTGCCTGGATGAAAGACTAGAGAGATTTCCCATACATCCTCTTGAATTCATATTTGATAGCCAACATGTCAATTTCATACTGCAACATCATCATTCGAATGAGTGTGTTGTCATCTGGTCTTAAACGCTAAAGAAGAAATCACGCCTTGTACAAATATTGTGCATTATGGGTAAATCACTGTTAACCTTTGGGGTTGAAGTAAGGGGGAAACACACTGGAACGCTGTTCCAGGGCCCAATAATTTTAGAGGCCAGCATTCTGGGGCCCCTAAAAATAGAATAATGGGGTGGAACACAGCATTCCAGTGTGTTCCCCCTTACTTACGCACATGGTGGCGAATGCCCAGTCCTGGAGCTGCTGCCAGGCTGGGGAGGGGGGTTTTCAAATCTCCCACCCTGAGTATGCTCAGATGAGTGCTAAGGGTGGGAGCAGCCCAGCTAGGGAGCTACTAGTGGGGACACTCCTGCAGCTCTGGCCAGATAGGGAAGGAACCCTGTGGGTCCCTGAGCTGGCAGGTGGTCAGGAAAGGGGCAGGAGGGGATTGAGGAGCCCAGAGCTGGTGGGGGGTCAGGGAAGGGGCAGAAGGGGATTGGGGGGGGTCTAGGCAGTGTTGGATGGTACAGCACTGAATGGTGAAAACCTGGCTCTCCTGCCCCTGAAGTGAGTGTGTGAACTCCGTAGCCATTGGCTAGGAGGATTTTCCAGCTATGTTTCATGCAGGACTCAATTTCTGAAGCTGCTTTTGAACACACCTCATGCAAGACGGCTGAAAAACACTAGATCTGAAGAGTCTGTTGCCCCACAGGTGCTTAACAGCATCACAATTCAGATGCCATGGGGCAAAAGCACCCCCAGGATTAAGCAACAGCTAAGCAGGGGTTTTGAGGCTTGACATTTTGGACATAGCTGAGGGGGACATGTTGAAAGAGGGGTCTGATGTGAGCACTAGGGGACAAAGTTGGGGTGATGTTGTGGATTTGAGGCTGTGCTTTATTTGTGAGGAAAGAGCTGGTGGGGCTCAAAACTGCCTACTTGGGCTGGGGCCCACATATGCATGAAGGGGGCCCAGAAAATACAGGAAGGGGGCCTGGGGATTAGGAGGGTTCCAGGGTCCGTCAAATTATACTTTAATCACTATCACTAGTTAACAGTCAGAATTCAATCCATGGTTTCTATTGCTACCATACGTAAACCTTGTAGAGCAATTTGCTTTTTTTCCTTTTTAGTGGATGACCCAGAGAAAATTTTCCTCATTTTTTGCTGAACCTATTGCTCCAATTACTTACTTAGTTGCTGATATGTCTGGTCCTGTGAAGGCATTTCTCCTTCCATGGACCATGCCTTATCTTTTAAACAAAGTCCCTCAGGCTATCTCCTAACTCCATGTCTGAGGTGTTACTTTGTGTTTGCTTTTGTTTTCCCAACATTTTCCTATATTCAAAAGTGTGGGACACTCTCCCCTCTATTCAGCTGAAACTGTGGGCAACACTGTCCCTTGTGACTGAAATGAAATAAAGCTGTAGCACACTTCCCCTTGAAACTGTGGGACACTCTGCCCCCGGAAGCCAAAAACTGTACAATAAATACTTTGTCACTTTCTCACCTTGCTTGCATGTTGATGCTCCACTTCAATAGTGTTTAAATGTGGTACATATGTTACATTGTATTGTATGCACTCTAGTTGTGTTCAGTGCTATTCCTTCTTGTCTTTAAAAGTGACTTAAATTTAGAACACCATACCCTGTGACCATCCTTTAACACTGCTCTAAAAACACCATGCTTGAATGTCAAGTTACATTTTACAGTATCTTGACCTACTTCATTATTGTGTTCCTGGAAACACCAGAAATGGCATATCAAACTGCTATGTTCCTCACGCTTTGGCTCACCTCTATCCAAGGACCTTCTTAAGTCACTGTTCTAATAATGATTATATGTTATATATTTTTATTGAGCAGTTGTAGTATTTCTATAGTTATGTTGTGTGTATAGTGTGTGTATGAATTTAAATATGAATTGTATTGAGTGGTTGAGTAGTATGTAGTGTAATGTAGTATGAGTGTTGCTGCAGCCAAATACAACAAACATTCAAATATCAATATACCTACACAAATATCTGTAACTTAAAATATTTAAGTTTACTGTCCAGTGTCAATTATTTTGTTTCTTTTTTTAATTAAGCAACCAAGCACACCCTGTAAGGAGTAACAATTTGTTACCCCTAAAAATCAAAATCATTCACTAACACCACTGTTGACACTGCCTGGGTCTAGGGGACTGTTTATGATTATTTTTCTTATTTGCAATAATCCATGTGATATACCATGTTTGGGTATCAGTAGAAAGGCTGTAATCTACTAAGAACGATTCTATGGTTTATATGTAGGTATCATGCCTATATTAGAAACTATAAATCTATTTGTTTTTATGTGTGTTCCAAGTGATTTGATCTTAAGGCATTCCCAGACTGGGTTTCTGCAAAAACATTATCCTCCTGATGGCCCATCAAGGGAACTCCCAGTTGAAGTGGGCCTAAAAGGAGACCTGTTCGGCTAGTCACCCAGCTGGCCATGTGACTCAACTCCATTTTGATCTGGCAAGGACCCTAAGAGCATGGGTAGGGCCAAAGGCTGGAGCTCCATCTCCATCTTGTCTTCAGTCTTCAGTCTGACTGCAACCAACACCCTCCTCTGGAACTATTCTTCTCGGACTGAACAAAGGACTGAGACCTATTCAGATGCAAGGTGCATACCAGAGGAATTGGACTAACCTGAAACTGCACATTCTTCAAGGATTTGCTTTCTATGGGCTCTAAATCATTTGTATCTATGTGATTCACTTTGACCCTTTAACATCTCTCATGTTTTGTTCGTTTTCTTTTTATATTAAACCTTTAGTTATAGTTACTAGAGGATTGGCTGGCAGCATGGTATTCTGGGTAAGACTGAAACCTATATTGTCTTGGGTGATATGGCTGGCCCTTTGGGGTGAGGTGAACCTATTTCTTTAAGAGACCCAGTGGCTAGGGGGACCATAGGAGCTGATGTGCATAAAGGGGACTGTTTCTATTGTGTTATGCTTGGTGATGACCCGAGTAGGGAATCAGAAGCATGTTTTGTTACTGGCTGGGAGACTGGTTTAAGTACCACCCATCAGTGGTTTGGGGGTTTTGCAGCTTTCCCTCATTTTGGCATATTCAAAAGGTTATCCCAGGAGGCCCGGGTCACACCACCCTATGTCATTCTGTAAGGCTACTCTTCGAGGAAATCTCTGGGATAAAATCTGTGTGGTTTACAACCTAGCAGTTTTTAATAAACATAAAAGAGACACAGATGCAGCTTTCTGATCAAGAACTAATACAGAGATCAGTATTCTCTTTGAAAATAAACATATTATTTATTTAAAATAATTACCAACACAGTGAAATGTAAAGTTGAAATCAGTTACCTTGACACCACTTTTGGTTGTTACAGTATATCTGGCACAGAGTGGCAGCTATAGAAAGTATAGCTTAATTGCAGTATATAAAGAATTAACCACTAAGGGCCAGTTTGCCAGACCACACAGCTGAGTACTTTGCATGCACATTTTGCCTTTTTATTTAAGTTGTAGACAATTGTGATTGTCCTGGAAACTATTTAGGTTATCTTCATTTTACTTATAATCCATTTTCTAATTGGTCAGTCAACAACTGCTGGTAACAGTCTCATGAATTACTACTTAATGGTGTTGAGTTGCTTAGCTGAGCCACTTGATTCAACATTTTGCCACAAGGGGGAGGTTTGCCTTTTCATCAGCAGTATTTGCAACCAATCAAAGTCACTTAGGACAGATTATTCAAGACACTGAGGCACCTAGCTGTTCATGAAGTTCCATGAGATACCCATCTGCCTCCTTAGATGCCTAGGTCCCAGTGGCTTCTAACTTCTCAGCATTTCCATTTATCCATCTATAAAATGGGATAATCTCAAGAAGTTTTACAAAATTATTTGAGATATTCAAAAGCATCTGTAATGAAGGAGGAGTTACTACCTTAGGACATCAATGGACCGAAGATTTGCAACAAAAATTCTTCATGTAATATTAGCACTGAAAGATCTACAGAATCACAAGTTCAAATATACTGAATGAAGTGAAAGTCAAATTCAGGTTAAACAGTATGAAGTGAAGGTGATCTCTTTGAGACTGAAATTTAAAAAAGACAGTTACCATCATTTTCTGTTTTGACAACTAGTAGTACATTACTGAGCAGTTTCTCTTATAACTATAGTACTGTTTTAAGCACTGGATATGAATGGTTTTTAATAACCTTTCCTAAATAGTTTGTTATGCTTCCTTGATACTGAAGTAAAAATATACAAAGTGCTAGCATAAATATAACTTTAGTACAGAGTACTTGTTGTACAACAGACAGTCATAATTGCATCTCATTGTACTGCACTACAGGGAATAGCATTGTATTTGCATAGCCATGGTGAAGTCTGGAAATACTAGATTTTTAAAATAACAAGCTTCTGTAGACTTTGAAGAGAAGTACTCATGAGTTTAAGTAAATAATTTCAAATTTTTCAGTCACATTTTTGTTCCATAATCACTTATTCAGAAGAGATTAATGCCACCACTGGAGGGCGGGGAGGAGTCTCAGAGCTTGAGCAGTAATATCTACATGGCTATTCTAAGTCTTGTAGCATAAGCCCACTTCAGCTGACCAGAAAGTCACTGCCACTGGTGGATGGTAAAGCAGAGAAGTGTAGACATACTCTAAGATGAGGAATGTTACATTCAAAAATCCAGGCACATCCTGGCCTGTAATCAGAATTTTCTCAGCAGAACACGTTTTACTCTTATTTTACAGACCGCTTACCTAATGGCGCCTCAGGAGTCAGAACTTACGCAAAGACTTACACAATACTTTGCAGAGATTTGAGAGGAAGGAGAAATAAGGTGAAAATTTTTAATCATGCAAGTTTAAAAACAAATTCAGCATATAACTGACATATAGCTAGGTGACTTTTGCCCTTGAAGCCACTTCCAATCTATGGAATCTCAGAATGGGAGGAAATAAATGCAGGGAAGTATAAATCATGGGATCAGGTCACACTGTAACAGCAAATCAAAGCAGCTGATAAGAAGTTAAAATCTCCCAAAAATCACACATTTACCTCATTAAAAGCCACTAAATGGTCTAAATTGGATCTCAGTGGTCTGTAGCACACCCCAAGCACTATCCTAGGGGAAGCATATGGATACCCACATGGCCCCACAATATGCCAACATTTTTATGGGTGACTTAGAAAGTTTCCTCAAGTCTCATCCCAAAACACCTCTCCCCTACTTGTGCTATGTTGATGATATCTTCATCATCTAGACCCAAGGCAGGGATGCTCTTGAAGATTTCCACAGAGATTTCAACAATTTCCACTCCACAATCAAATTGAGCATGGAACACTCCACACGGGAGATCCACTTTCTAGACACTACAGTACAAATTAGGGATGGACAGATCAACACCACTCTGTACCGAAAACCTACTGATCAGTATAGTTATCTACATCCCTCGAGCTTCCATTCTAAACATACCACATCTTCCATTGTCTACAGCCAAGTCCTAAGATATAACCGGATTTGCTCTGATCCCTCAGACAGAGACAGACATCTTCAGGATCTCTATCAAGCTTTCTTAAAACTATGGTACCCACCTGGAGAAGTAAAGAAACAGATTGACAGGGCCAGACAGGTACCCCCCAGTCAACTACTACAGGAAAGGTCCAAAAAAGAAAACAATAGAATGCCACTTGTTATCACATACAACCCTCAAGTCAGACCTCTACAACAGATCATTAAGGACCTACAGCCTATTTTTAAAGATGACCCCTCACTCTCTCTAGCCTTGGGGGACAGACCTCTCCTTGCCTACAGACAACTCCCAAACCTTAAATAGATAATCACCAGCAACTACAGACCTAACAACAGAAACATTAAGGCAGGCACATATCCCTGCAACAAACCACACTGCCAACTCTGTCCACATATCTGCACAAAAGACACCATCATAGGACCTAATCAAGCCATCTACTCCATCAAAGGGTCCTTCACCTGCACATCCACTAATGTGATTTTTGCCAGCATGTGCCGGAAATGCACCCAAGCCTTAGACATTGGACAAACACGACAATCCCTACACAGAAGAATAAATGCACACAAAACTGACATCAGAAATCACAACACAAAAAAAAAAATAGTTGCTGAGCATTTCCATTTTCCTAATCACTCCATTGAAGATTTCTTAACAATGGTCATCAAGAAAATCAATGGGACATCAAGACATCAAAGAAACAGCAGAAATTGAACTAATATGCAAATTAAATTGAGTGACAGCAGGGCTGAATCGTGACTATGGATTCTTTTCACTTTATAACAGGTAATTTGACTTCAACCTCCCTCTGTGTGCTGTTTCCTAGAGTTTGAATCTTTACAAATGCTCTGATTTGCTGTTGCAGTATGACCTGATCCGATGTCTTACACTCCCCTGCATTTATTTTCATCCAATTCTGTAAGTTCTCCCTCTTCAAAGCATCTGATGAAGTGGGATATTCTCCCACGAAAGTTCACACGATAAATAAATCTGTTAGTCTTTAGGTGCCATAAGACTCCTTGCTTTTTTTGCAAGGACTCTAGACTTACATGGCTGCCCCTTTGGAACTTTCTTCCTCCATGTGATTTTTGCCAAGACAGACTTTCTCTTGTTTATGACATCACTTCTAATTTCTTTAGAGTCTAATATTCAGATACAATGCTTCTCCATCACCTTTGCCTTTGTTTCTGTCTGTTTTAAATAGGACATACCTCTAAATACCCATACACTGGTCATGACTAGTATTCCACCATGTTTCAATTATCCTTATAAAAGCTAGTTCCAAAAGTGTAGCTGTGTTAGTCTAGTTCAGCAAAAAACAAACAAGGAGTCCTGTGGCACTTTAAGACTAACGAATTTATTTATTATAAGGGTCTCAAACTCTAACCAACATGAGGGTGGCATAAGGACTAGTATAGGGCAAAATGAGGCCACGTTGGCCCGAGGGCCACACCACTGAAACCTTTTCATACAATGATATTGCAAATATCGATAACAATAATGTCATTGCAAGCCATAGGAAATAGCTTTAGGGGCTGCATGCAGCCCACAGGGCACATGTTTCAGACCCCTGATCTATTGTATGAGCTTTCATGGGAGAAAATCGCACTTCATCAGATGCTTAGAAGATGAGGGAACCTCCACCAGGTCTAGTTCCTCCATTTTGTTACCCAGGCTCCTCAGATTGGTTCCTTAGGTACACCAGCCACTGCGGCACCAAAACATTCTCATCACTAAGAGGCAGATACAAGCAATCCCACCTTGAGGCAGCACAGGCAAAATGAACAGTCCATGAAACGGTGAAGACCACAACAATCTTGGTGCCGACAGAAACCCCAGCACTGACAAAAATCACAGCACTAGCACTGCTGAGCCAGCTACATCAGCACCAATTACATCCTTGATACAAACAGCACTGTTAAACGAACTGGCACCTATACCAAGCCCAGAGCTGACTTGACAGCACTGGCACTAAGAAAACACAGAGAGAAGCATCAGCATGAACAGGTTAAGGCAGGGGCTGCAGCCCTGGGCCCCAAGCTAAAGGGCGGATGCACCACCCTGCAAAAATCTGGTCCTGTTCAGTCCAGCACAGCACTGACTGGACCTGATGGAGTCCAGGGAAGGATGAGACAGTGGCTGGCACTGGAGGAACTGGGACCTTAGGAATTCCTAAGACCACCACTGGCCATGGCACAGCAGCCCAACAACTCTCCTGGCCCTGAACTGCCAGAGGCCACACGACACACATGCCAACTCCAACCCTGGGGTGCCCAGACCTGCTAGGGCAGACAAGCCAGCCCATGGGGGCAGAGGTGTGGGAGTGCCGTGTACCATAGTGTCTGGCCCCAGAACAACCCCCATCCCGAGTGCCAGCCAGGCCCCCTCAACGCCAAGTGCCAGCCCCATGGTTGGCCATTGGTCTGTGGGCTCTGACACCCCCCTCTTAGCACCACATTAGGAGAGGGCCCACAAGAGTGGGCAGCCTCAGATGCCCAAGAGTCTTAATCCAGCCCTGAACATCAGTACTATGAGCAAGAGGAGGAATTCCTAACAACTTCCCCTCTAACCCCACTGTATGGCACAGGTACTTTCTCAGTGCATTTCGCCCAGAATGAGCCCATCTCTCCCATATCATTCTCTCACAATAAGTACAACAGGGAAGAGAATAAATTTCCCCCCAGCAAGTCAAGGACAGAGATATAAAACCAATACAATGACTTGTGTTCAAGCAACTGCTCCATAAAATATTGTTCAAGAGAGCTATAAAGGTTAGCTTGGTAGAAAAATAACGCCGATGGCTTTTTGCTTCATTGCCCTATGGGCAATCATTTAATATTGTGTTGAAGGGAAGGGGAGAGGTCTAGTGAGATGGGAAGCAGTTTAGGATCCCTAGATTCTATACTTAGTTCTGCTGCTGCTATTTAAGGTGGTCTTTGGCAAGGTCCTTAATTTTCTCAGTGCATTAGCTGTGTCACTCTATACAATGATGATATCATTTTCCTGCTCCTCAAGTCTGTTGTGAAGTTTGAAGGTTTGATCTAAGACTTTCCAGGGACTTCATCTGGCTTTGGAGTCAGCTCTAATTGATAGGGTTTTCTGAAATGCTTTGAGGGAATATAATACCTGCATTCTACGTGTTTAGTATTAACCAAATAGCTTTATATCACATTGGTGGTAGTATTTCACCAATCTCTTCCTCTTAATTAAAAGAGATAATATTTATATGCCCCTTTTATGTTCAAAAACTCACAGTGGGTAGTTATGGAAAAGTCTGACCACATGAAAAGTTTTTTCCTGCCCCCTCCCCATTTATTATAGGTTAATTTATGCCCTGAAGAATGACAATTTATATTGCTTCCAAAGCTCTTGGTATTTTTCAACCCTTGTTATGATGATTCTGAATGTTAGGCTTAGGACTCGCTTCAAGGACTCTGAATCTCAGTATCAAAGTCAAACCACTAGACCATGCCTTTCCTTTTCTTTAATGTACACAAATTGCATAAACTCCAGAAATGCCAAGAAAATACAACCATCCATGGTTTAGATTTGATCTCATGATAAATGTACCATTTCTACTCCTACCCACCAATGGGTGCTAAGGAAGGAAGAAAACTTGTGAAAAATTGACAAAAGAAACATCGTTTGAACCTGCTGGGTTAAATTTGCATAACTATATGGCAGATTCATTATTCAAGAGTACAGAATATCATGATTCCACCCCTCTTCCAGTTCAGACATTCACAAACAATAACTCCTAGGTTCCCAAGTTTAAACAGAGGAGCTGCACATGACAGAAGAGTGGGAAGTTGTTGACTCTATGAGGAGGGATGCACCAAACTTTTAGGTTTGAAACCAGGATTTCAAAAAAGGATCATGTCAAGGAAAGTGCTACTCTGTCTGGTCTAACTGTGGTACAATTTTTTTTTTATCTCTTGGATCACAGCATATCAATATGGTATAGATGCATGAAGTTCAAGTTAAATTGAACTATTATGTAAAAGTCTAGATTCTTATCAAAAGCCATTTTGGACTATCCAAGAACCTTGTATCTGTACAAGTGAACAAAAAACTTTTCCAGAGCAGGGTCCTGTTAGATTTTCAATACTCTCTCCCTTTGGCCAGACTACAGAAAATTAACATCTTACTTTCCTCATGATGTTTTGGTTCTTCCACACCCAGAGGAAATTAGAAAATGAAGATATATACAAATCAAAAAGGGGTATAATATGGATGGAGAGAAAATAGTAGCCCAATGTTCTGCCACCATTCAAGAGGTTTCAATGAGATTCAAACAGGCAAAGCCTTGAAGAGGGCTGAGAAATATTTCTTTAAATTGATTTGACGAGCCCTACCCTTTCACCTATCCAATACAGCCAAGAACAGTGTCACTGTCTTATTTTAATGTTTCAGCAATTAATATCTCCAGAACATTAGACATTACCTGGCGAACACGTATAGAGGCAGATTATGACACGTGGAGTGATAAGTTTCTAGTCCATGTGTAATGGGGTTCAATACTGCATGGTGCTGAAACCATCCTGGCAGGGGATAGTCTGTTCCCCCCTGTCACTGCAATGCCTGATGATAACAGTAGGGAAAAAAATGCTTGGTATCTGTGACCCAGGCCTCCTGGGATAACCTTCTGAATGTGCCAAAATCAGGGCAAGCTGCAAAACTAGGAGCCAAACTCCCAAACCAGTGATGGGTGCTACTTAAAACAGTCTCCCAGTCAGTAACAAAACAAGCTTCTGATTCCCCTCTCTGGTCATCACCAAGCATAAACAAAACAGAAACAGCCCCCTTACTGCACTTCAGTTCCTATGGTCCCTGCTAGCCACTGGGTCTCTTAAAGAAATAGGTTCTCCTGACCCCAAAGAGCCAGCCACATCACCCAGATCAATATAGGCTTGGATCTTACCCAAAATACCACACTGCCAGCCAATCCTTTAGTAACTACAACTAAAGGTTTAATAGAAAAAGAAAACAAACTAAACAAGACAGATGTTAAAGGGTCAAAGTGAATCACATACATACAAATAATTTAGAGTTCAAAGAAAACAAATCCTTGAAGATCCTGTAGTTTGCAGGTTAATCCCACTCCTCTGGTGTGCACCCAGCAGCAGCAGCAGCAGCAGCAGCAGGTAGGTGGTTCTCAGTCCTTTGTTCAGTCCCAGGAGAATATTTCCAGAGGGGGTGTTGGTTGCAGACAGACTGAAGACTAAAAATAAAATGGAGATGGGTCCCCTACCTTTTATCTCAGAGTCCTTGCCAGATCAAAATGGAGTTCGGCCACATGGTCAGTCTGGCTAATGGGTCAAACAGGTTTCTCCTTGGGCCCACTGCAGCTGGGAGCCCCCCTGATGGGAGCCATTAAGAGGAACAATAGTTTTTTTTGGGGGGGGAACCCAAGGAGTCGTGTGGCAAGATTTATTTTTCGCATGAGCTTTCATGGGAGAAAATCCCACAGACACCCATTCTGGGATTGCCTTAAGAACAAATCACCTGAACACACATAAAAACAAACCAATTTCTAATTTCTAGTACAGGCACAAAACCTACACATAAACCATACAATCATGCCTAGCAGATTATAGCCTTTCTATTGACACCAAACATGGTATATTACATATGGATTATTGCAAATAGGAAATATTAATATGAAAAATAATCATAAACAGGCCCCCAGAACCAGGCAGCATCACAGCACCATCTAAGTTTGGCCCTCAAATAAAACATGGCTAAGAATGGTGGTCTTTGTGCTGATTTTCCATTACTTGTATATGAATATCACAGAGCTAGGATTGCTCAGCACCTCATCCAATAAGAGCTTCAACTTTTGAAGGCTTGATTTTGATCAGTTATGCACTGATATAAATTTGGAATTATTTTCTTAAAGTCAGTAAAGTAACACACATGTAAAACACACATGACTGAGGTCAAGAGTCAGTCCCTGCACATTTTTTCAGTGAGGGATTTTACTACCATTGATGAAGTTAAAAATAACTAGAGCTGGGTTGAAACTGAAAAATTCTGCTCCAGATCTAGACTGCCAGCATGTTACAATCAAGGCATTTGATTCAGAGAGATCTCTGTAAGTGACCTTACAATCCAAGCACTGGCTCTGAGACCAAAGAATCTCAGAAGGAAATGGTAGTAGGCGTTACAATTTTCTTGAACACCCAATTTCCTTAAGACATTTTCTGTCTATTTCAGAAGCATCATTACGATACTGACATTCATCATTTCAGATAAACTGTAAATTTTCAGGCTAACAAATATGTTCCCATTAAAAACCTTGTGCCTAATTAGTTTTGAACATTTCAATAACAACTGATAGCCTGACAATAACTGCAGTTAATGCAAAATTAAATTGCAATGAAATGAAATTTTAGCTCAGTTTGCCATATATGTTTCTGATTTCCCTGCATATTACTGCATGGCTGCTTTCATTTCTGTGACACATTTGTATTTGGTGTGAAAATCAAATTTCAACAGGTTATTGTAAATTTTCTTGCCGAATTGGCTTTGAAGGATATTAAGTTTTACTGTTGACCAGCTTTGCAAGCCCTTTTATTTAGTTCCATTTCATTTCAAATTAGATCCCTATTTTCTTAGCTGTGAACTTGCTTTCCCATCACTAATGACCAAATAGCAAAACAATATTTTTTCCTTCAATTATGTCTTCAGTAATGTGTCCGTATTTCCGCAGCTTCTAGGACTATGGCTATGTCTACATATGCAATTTTAGTTTGGACTTGGTAGTCCGAACTAAAGTCTGAGGTTAGTCCAAATTGACCACAGGCTAGTTCAAACTAACCGCAGCTTTTTAGTTCGAAATAGCTGCGTGCTTTAGCTTGAACTAATGTTTTAGTTCAAACTAGAATGCATGGCTAATTCAAACTAAGCATGGAAGTCTGAACTAACATTGATACTTATTCATTTGGACTAAGCTTTGCCAAGTTCGATGTAAGAAATGTCTTGGTTCGAACTAGGCAAAACCTAGTGTAGCCCAGGGCTAAATTAGTCTGGACTAAGCTTCCTTAGGCTCAACTAATTTGGCAATGTAGACATAGCCTATGGGGACCTAATCCTGAGAGATTTTAGGTAAAAGAAAGAATCTATGGGACTTAATTGTAATATAATACATACTATTTGGGGGAGGAAGATAGCAATGATAATTCCGTTTGTGGCCAGTTTTTAAACTGGGACTCCTGTTGTTCACCGGCTGCGAGTATTTGAGGAAGGTGTTTAGGCACCTAAGCCCATAAGGGGAAGAAAAAAAGTTGTCTTTTTAAGAGCTGGGCCTTAACTGATGTTAGTTTCTCTTTTTACCTTTTGTGCATATTATCTATAATTTCTTTAGGACTAGGAATTATCTTTTAATGTGATAGTGCCTGCTACAATTGCTTCTGATCTTAAGAGGGGCTGGTAGACAGCACTGCACTATAAGAGATGAAGTCATGATCCTGAGATTTTGACTGGAACTAGTTTTATGTTGACTAAATGTTCTGATTCCTGAGCTTGGTTTATGTATGGTCTAGTGCAAAGTTTTTTAACATGTAGCCCCTAGACTACTGGGGGTCCACAGTCTATATCTAAGAGGTCTGTGAAACATTGCCATTATCATAAAACAGTGGTTTACAACCTGTGGGTCCCTGGGGTTCTGCAAATTCCCAAAGGAGTTTGCTCCTCCATTTGAAATTTAGAGATCCAAAACTGAGAAGAGGCTGAGAACTACAGGTCTCGATGAAAGCAGGGGACTGGGACTTAGCAGGTTTGCATTTTCAGATCAGCCTCAATATCTCACACTGGGCAGGTCAAGATATAAATTCTTGGGCCCAGACACTCAAAAATGCTTTCCTCTTATTGAATGCATGCTTAAGTACCTATGAGAACCTGGAGTTGGTCCTTGAGTTTACCTGAAATTGGACGGAGAACCTTATCTACTACAGAGGATTTGAAAGACTAATATCTTAAGTTTTGAGATCCTTGCTTGCAAGGAACTGAAAAAAGGCAAGCTCTAATATAGAAATAGTTTAGAATTACTTTTGTTCTAAATATGGTTTCAAGTAATTTTGCATTTCTCCTATTCTAAAGAGAATGGATGATTTCTCTAGTCCCTAGAATAGATCAGAAGTCTCAAGGCTACTCAAAATTACAGCTAGCTCCCTAAAACTCCAAGGAATTAAGGGGCAGTGGGGGACAGTTGGACAAGAACAGAATGTTGCTATAGTCCTTTTTCCTTCAGCCATGCCCTTTACCCTAAGAACAAGAATGTAGATCTTCTGTGTGGTCCCTACACTATGATTCCCTGCATGCTGAGTAATTTTCCTCTGGAACAATCCCTTTGGTTGGTGACCTCTGAGCATCATAGAAGCAGTAAAGAGAAGAGAATTAGGCCCAGGAGAGTTTTCAAAATAGTCTTAAAACAAGGAATTTATAGGCAATGTCAGTAAGGTATGTCCCAGTAGATCAAAATATTGAGCAGTGTTCATGCGTTACATCCTTAGTATTTATAATCAGTAAATGGTATATGTGCCCCCCCTTCTTTCTATTTCCTAATGAAATAATTAGTTACTGTGGTTTCTGCTCAACTATTTTGTGTTACATTTGGCATCTCTGCTTCTAGAGAATAGATGCCTACGGGTTTCAATTAGCTGTTAATGAAATACTGCTCATTAATAAAATCCAAGGAAAGTAAAACATGCCACTTAGTTAAGAAAAACAAAGCATATTGCTTTCACATATGAATGATCTTTATTTTTCTCTTTATTTTAGATCCACACAGTACTCAATGAGACATTTGTCTTTCAAAGAATGGAATTGTGGAGAATCAGGTCTCATTACAGGCATTTTAGTAAGCTTTGAGATTTAAAAATATAGTGGACAATACCGTGTGTACTTGGCATCTGATTCTCCATTGTTGTGCACCTTGTACATTCAGTACTTGTGCAAAGAGAAGTCCTGTGGTACTTTTAAAGACTAACAAATTTATCTATCACATGACCTTTTGTGGGAAAAAAAATCCCACTTTGTCAGACACTTGAGGATGGGGCACTTACAGAATGCAAAGAGGGCATTAAATGCGACTGTAACAAGGTTATCTGAACCTTTAAAGACCGTTGGGCCTGCTGTCAGTGAGCCTTGGCCAATTAGCAGATCCTGCTTCAGGCAAGTTGCTGAACTCAATTGGGAAGGGGCAAGTGATTACAAAAGACGGCCAAGTAGTTCAGTATAGGGATTACAGGAGGGTGATGGGCTTTGAAGGGTGATTGGGACAATGTTTTGGGGGAAATGCAGGTGCCAGAAATTGGAAGCTGAAGGGCAATCCTGTCTTCCATTTTTAATAACCTGATCCAGTGTGGGCTGGAAGCCCACTGCATCCTGGACAGTTAAATCCTGCTTTGCATTTTACGACACACCAGGCCTTCACCTGTGGCTGCTGAAACTGCAAAGGTTTGGACACAATGTAAGAGCAGTTACAGTACACAAAGATGATGTAAAATTCCTGTGTCTCCTCTGGGAGCTGTCTGCACCCCTGCAGAGCAGCTCTGCTGCTTTATGACCCTTCTGAACACCAGTCTGATCCAAGTGTCTCAGCCTGCAAGTCTACATCTACGTGCCTATACAGCAGCCAAACCTTCTGCCCTATGTTCAGCGGGAGTTGGTCTCAAGTAAGAGGCTCCAGGAATGAGCGGGAAGTGAATTTAAAAAGCTCAAGAAATAGAAGTATTAAAAACAAGAAAAGCCAAAAGTTCTTTAACTGCAAAGAATATCCACTAGAGGGAGACCAAAAACCATTGACTGCAAAATGTCATGCAGCATAGCAGTGCTAGAAGAGACTTGAGATCTAGCTTAGTGGTTCCCTGTCTTCCCTAGCTGGTGATCCCCAGGGTAAAACAGAAAAGAGACTCAAGGTGTTTCAACTCCCCCATCCACCAATCTATCCACAAAGAAAAGGAGACCCTTTTGTGACTGTCTGCTGCAACCTGCTGGGAGTTGTGATTTCAGGCTGATGTGTTATGTTTTAGAGACAAGATGGATGAGGAAATCTTTTTCAACAACCCACTGGCAAGAGACACTTGAGCTTACACAGAGCTCCTGTTTTGAGTAGGTTTCCCAGACCCAAAGATCACAGCTAATATGTTATACATTGTTGTAATAAGCCATAAATTCAGAACCTACACAGTCAATGAATTTTTATTGTCTAGTGAAGCTCAATGTTAGTCCATCTTCCCCAGGCAGAGGCAATATTACATGGATAAGATACAATAATTTCAAAATATACTCATATAGTTTTCCCACATACGCTTCCTATATGAAAAACAAGACACATTATATCAAAAACACAGTGACTCAATTTCCCAATGTACCTGGAATTCTCTAAGTAGGGGCAGCAGACATGGGCAAACTTAGTTCAACACTAGCATTTCTAGAGGTGGTTGAGGAATGGTTTTCTTCTTCCCCATGAAAAGTTTGAAATGAAAGCTTCCTTTGTCACAGTTTCTTGTCTTTATTGGTAAGTTTAGACTTAGTTTAGTCAAAAAACTAAAATAAAAATATTATTTTTGCAACTGGAAACTAGTTTTAAAAGATTTCAGTTTGGGGATTTTCTCTGACTCCTTCAGACTTTTTTCTACTTAAAATTCCTACTTTTGCTTTTGGTTTTGATCGAAAAAACAACTGTGCCAGTAATTTCATTAACTACACTGGAATTAATCCTTATTCACATTACTGAGAGCACGATCAGAAACAGGTTTGTTTATTTTACTGTTATATCTATTAATTTCATCACTTTTTTTAAGAGTCACCTAAAAACCACAAGCTGACAGCCTTGGTGTAAAGATTTTAAAAAGCATTTAACTGAAACCTGAAATTCCCTGCTTTCTCAAGAGTACTTAGATTGTGAAGTCTTGAGGCAGAGACCATACATGTGTTATGTGTTTACATACCTTACCACAAAGGAGTCCTGGTCCATCACAGATGCTAACACATTACACATATAAAATTAAATAACTATTTATATTTTTTACATATTAAATAATTCATGTATTTGGCAAATCCTACCCCTATGCAAGTCAATAGCAAATTTCCAAAATGTGTCCAGCAATTTAACTTGAAACAAGGTCCCCAGATTGTAATCATCTTCAATTCTGGGAAATTTCAGATCCAGGTCTGCATATCCCTGTATAGCACATTGTAAAAATTAGAAAATGCAACTGTGGACAGGTTTTCTATAATGCCCAATTCAGGCCTTCTTACTCTTTTCTCTGGCATTAGTCACTGCCAGAGACAAGATACTGAACTAGAAAGTCCACTAGTGTGACTAGATATAGCCAGTTCTTATGATTCACCCCCCACCCCACCCCCATTGCCCAATACTTTAAGAACTGAAAACAGATTCATATTTTAGTGCTATTTAAGAACCATTTGCACTATGGGCTTCAGAACAGAAATGATAGTTAGGCCTCATGGGTATTTGGGAAATCAGGAAAATTTCAGCATAAGCTTAATAGTGATCCCATTTTTTTGCTCATCTTACTCCTAGATCCATGAGACTTCTTTTGATGCATCACAAAAGCACCTTGTTGACTTTGCAATAAGCTCAGTGCAATCAGCCATCTTTATAAAAACAATAATGGAGTCAGTAGGACAAAATAAAAGGTCAAGTACTGTTATGAAAATAAACATGCAGGTACTCAGATGCATCTGACTGTTGAGTAGGCTGTGTACTGAATTCAGCCTGCGAAAAACATAGCTGAAACTCTAACAACTGGGAGGCTTGGATTTCAAATGCTACATTTGCAAACCTTCTCTGGTTCTGTTAAAATTCAACCACACACAATAAGCTTACAAAATTCTATGACAGGATTACTAATGTTTAGATCAGGATTGCATCTGCAAAATGGTACGTGTGTGTGTGTGAAATATGCTCACAGCAACTGAATGCAGTAGGTCTTGGGTTGGCTGGAAGGAAAAAGGGCATATGGCTCCTTTAAGAGTCACTGCTGTACTTGAGTTACTAGGGAGTGGATGGAGGGGGCAAAATTACCTGAGCAGAGCCAAGGGGAGAACAGGTAGCAGTTGGATCATGCAAGGGCACAGACTCACAAGGTGCACTGATGGAGGGAGGAGAAATATTATATGCCATGCATCCCTGAAGGAATTCTCTCTAATCATCACCAATCAGCAGCACCAAACCATGAGATCAGATGGGGTGACTGAATCTGTAGCCAGGTAATTGTATGTAAAAACAGGTAGTAGTCTGCCTACCCTAACCCACCCAGAAGTGGTCAAACCTGTGGTTAAGGCACTGGACTGAAGGTCTGGATCTAATGCCTGCTTTTTGTACTAAGCTATTGTGGGACCTTAACAATGGGATTTAGAACAGAATGGCCACACTGGGTTGGACTAGTGGTCCATCTAGCCCTGTATCTTGTTTGACAGAGTTAATCTTGTATATTTTAACTAAGAGGTCAGAATATTACACATGGCATCGCATATGGGAAGCCACTGGTGAAGTTTGGGAAGAGAATGGGAATGGTTCTTGTAAATGGAGTTTCTGGAATGTATTATTCTGGGTCTTTAACTTGTGTAAGATCATGAATACAATATGCAGAGTGCCAGAAGAGCAAAACCAAGTCATTCCAGAGGTCAGAACTCCATTACTGTGAAAGACAGTGTGTTCAGTATTGAGAGCAGATGGATCAGTTGTGTTTATATCTTAAGGTTGATGGTCAAATGCAGTTCACTGAATTAATCCACTATTTTCTAGTACAAGCATCAGTCAATAATAATTGATGAAGTGTCTATTGCCAAGGGTTACATTTCCAAGAAGTCTCCAAATCCCATTTTCAGAAGTAACTTGGAGCTCAATAAATGTCAATAGGACTTAAGGTCTGAAATTTATTTGAAAATAACTCAAAGGCTGATATGTATTTAAGAGATTCCATGTATTTAAGGTGTATATATGCCTGGCTTGCTCCATTACAGGCACACTACACAGTATAACTGGCTTCATGCAAAATATACTAAAGTAAGATTTGATAAGTTACTTAGTAATAATTCAGGTACTAAGGAAACTTCATCACTCCATGGTTTGTTTACTGTCATTTGCTTTCAACTTCTGTCTGCCATAATAAGCTCATATATATTGAAAGTAAAAGCAATTTATCAAGCGTCTAGTGTTGAATAACCAGGTAATTCACTGAAATGTTCTTTTTCCTGGTTTCTAGATCATTGTATAGGATTATTTGTTTCAACTGTTGTGATGCTTAGTACATGAAAAGAATTTAACAAATCCAGTCTATCAAAGGAATTTACATATTATGTATAAAAATCAAGAATTGCTCTTAACTGAGAATTAGGCTGCATTAAGAGAGGAAAAATTCAATGTAGATAACAAACTGGACCACGGTTACTCAACCTAATGGTTTGGGATGAGGTCCATGGACACTACAGTGGTGACACTGTAGAAATACCAAGCTACAACAGATAAACCTCCTAGAACTAAGGGCTTGTGAATTTTTCAGCTGTTTTACATACAGCAGTGAAAACACTCTTTTAATTTCAGGTTCCTTCAAATCCACCCCTCAGAAGTAGGCACTTGTGTGGACTGAATGCAAAATAAAATTTAGTCACATCTCACTTAAATGAGGATCCATGAAGTGTTCTCATATGATCTCAATGCAAACATCATAAGGCAACTTGGCAAGTTTGCTTGTATAGTTCCCAAATGTGATCTTGGGTTTGAATGTGTAAATGCAACATGAAGCTCTAACCCTTTGAGTTAGATATCAGGCAAAATGTTCATGCAAACCAGAAATTCTTACGCTGACAATTTTTACAAATCTTTTCAAAAAGAAAAACTCTCCAAACATGTTTCATATATAGACAGTATTGTTGTAGCCAGGTTGCTCCCAGGATACTGGGGAGACAAAGTGGGTGAGGTGAACCTTTATCGGACCAACTTAATTGGTGAGAGAGGCAAGCTGTTGAATTTAGATTTGAAAGCCTCCATCTCACCAACAGAAGTTAGGCCAATAAAAGATTAGCTTACTCACCTTTGTCCCTCAAACATTTGTTGGCAATGCAGATCTGACCTGAAATGTAATAAAGTCAGTGGCAAGATTCATTGTATTACTTAGCTGTTGTCAAAGATGAAATAAGGATCAAATCTGTTAGGTGTAGATGAGCCCATCACAACGCACCTCTTAAGTCCCTAAAATGTGGAATTGATATTGGGCGTAGGCCCTGTCTTGATTCTACTCTTACAGGGTTGAATTCCAGCCTTAATGAAATTACTCTGTGGAAATTCAGAGAGCTCAGAGCACACAATCCATTCTTGTCCGTACAAAACGTGCTGTTTCTTTCTGTGTGCAAGTACAGCTTGCCTATTCCTCTAATTTCTCATGTAAACGCTTATCCTTTATTGTGATTAACAAATGCTCCTTTGACTTCAGTGTTAACGCCAGTTTACAGAAGTAGAGGAGCTGCCCTGCAGGACACGTTTCTGTACAGACCAGAGTTTATTTTGTTCAGCTTTTGCTGAAGCACTGTGGGAAAGTGATAAATCAATGCAGACAAAATTGCTTCATTATTATTGGTACTGAAGTTGTTCTTTGTGGAAGGCTAAAAATTTTCAAGATAATACAGTGTCTTTAAGCAATACTCTATTGAAAAAGAAGTTTACGTTTAAAACACAAAGGGTTCTCTTGAGCCAGCTGAATTTGTTCACTTTGTGTTTAGGTGGATATTTTCTTAGGTAGACGGTCATAATGGCAGTATAGAAGTGCACAGAGAAACCTTGGTACTGTGATGTACCCATGGTTCAACTGGATATTTTACAACAGCATCTGATTTGAAGAGAGAGTTGACAAGGACATGGGAGCTGAAAAAGTAGTCCTGGAAGTGTTGAGCTTTAATATGACCTTTAACACGTCAGATCTGGTTCCCATTCAATGTACGGGAATTCATATATGTAAAAACCACAGCTAAGATTTCCAAGTGACTAGGAGGTGGTTGCAGACACTTTGGAGGCATTTCCAACTGGAATATGCATGTCCAAACTCAAAAAAAAAAAAAAGGAGAAAATCCCTTCATTGCAGAAAATCCCACTTCATCTCAAGCAACAAATAAATTTGTTAATCTTTATAAGTATGACAGGAATCCTTGTTTGTTTTGCTGAACTAAACTAACACAGTTACTCCTTTCAAACTGAAAAAGCTTCACAAAATCAGGTCACTTTCACTCTGACATCCTATACCCCATGTAAAGCCTTATAGCATGATTTGTGCATCAGTCATGTTCACTCTTATTGAACACAACTATTGTCTGATGCAAAGCATGTCCTAAGGTGTTTTTTGACTGCTCAGAACATACTGAATGTTATTGTTATGGTGGCAAGTTTCCTGTACTGTCATACATACATGCAGATATGAAATTCTATGTCATATCCCCAGAGGGGGCCCTAGGCTATTGGGGGCCTTAGGCGAAGGCCCATTGTGGGGATGCCTGTACGCTCCCTGCCACCAGCCTGTGTGCCCCCCCACAGCCCTTCACAGCTGGCCACAGCCATACATCTCCCCATGGCCCCAACGCCCCACAGCTATCTCCCTCCCCATGGCCCTCGCTCTCTGTTACCAGCCCTCTCCCATGGCCCTGCTCCCCACAGTCCCAGCTCCCTGCCAGGGGCCCCAGCTCCCCTCCCCCATGACCCTACCTCCCCAGTGGCCAGTCCTGGTACACTGATGCCAGCTCCAACCCCCAAACCCTCTCCCCACAGCCGGCCCCCTGCAGCTCTGGCTCCTCTAAGGACTTACCTCTCCAAGGCTGATGCAGCTTTTGGGGTAGGTGAAAACAGGGCCCCTCATTGCTTGGGGCCCTAGGCAAGTGCCTACTTTGCCCACCTTGGAACCTGCCTTTGCATATCCCTGAATGTGAGCATCAGATGACTTGATTAAATGCTGATAAGCAAAGCTGAAATACATGCCCCACAAAGGCATGGATACAGGAACAATGGACTGGCCTAAGCACCTTTGAGCACACCCATTGCCTGACAGAGGCACTTACCTGACCCCAGCAAGTGTTGAGGAAACTTGTTAATGCCAAGAGGCATCTTTGTTTCAGAGCTCTCCTTTGGAGTCCTTGCTAAGAAACACCGGAGACTGAGCCCTAGTCTACACTCAGGCCTTGTGTAAATGCCAGCGACTTTCTTAGCCAGTGTGCTCGGGAAAGCCAACCGCAAATGCCTTGTGGGCCCCGTATGCCTCCTGGGCCCCAGGACTTACGGAGCCAACTTCCTGGATCACAGCCAGGAGTTCAGACTCACTGCTAAGTGCTCCCAGAATGCCGGGCTGACGGCAACAATTTTGCCACCATCAGTATAAACATACCCTAAGAATCTTCCTATGGGGGATAGGGATAGCCTGTTTCTGGAAGCATCACAGCCAGCCTATTTAGTAAACTAACATCAGAGATCAGCTACCAAAATACTCAATTTAGGACAGAAGTTACCTTTTAATTGATTGTAACCAACTCCTTGATTCAGTCTCTTGCTTTATATTACTCTGATTTGTATGCACTTAAAGTGTTGCTGTAGTCAATAATATAATCTAGTTTGTTTTACTTAACAGTGCAAATGGACTGAGTGTTCAGAGTCCTCACTTAGAATTACAAAGCTGGTACATATCAATTTCTTTGTTAAATTGACAAATGTAAATGAGCTTGCACGGTACAGCGTGCAGCACTGAAGCCTCTAAGATGGCAGGTTCCAGGGTTGCCTCTGGGACTGGATGTGTTTGCTGGGAGTCTATCCCATGAGTGGCTGACCAGAAGCACTCCTCCACAAGCTCAAGGGCCCATTAGTTGCAGGAGGCTTTGCATGGACTGATGCATGAGTGGATGGTTCACACAACAAAGCAGGGTAGTTTGGGGCCCAGGAGTAAGGAATTGGGGTAACAGTTATACATGAGTCCAGACTGCAGAGACATCACACAACCAAATTTTTTTAGGAAGGAAATTTTGCATAATGTCGGAACATTCCTTATGGATTATGTATTTCTTATTCTAGACTTGCAGACTCCAAGGTCAGAAGGGACAAGCATGGTCATCTAGTCTGACCTACTGCATAATGCAGTCCTCAAAACTTCACCCACCCACTCCAGAAATAAGCCTCTAACCTATAACTGAGTTATTATAGTCTTCAAATCATGATTTAAGGACTTTAAGATACACAGATAGGTGAGTCATGCCCTGTGCTGCAGAGGAAGGCATTTACTACATGTTGTATTTTGCAAACCTCATTAACATACACACATAACAGTATGTGGCTCAAGGAATGACTATCCATGAGGGTAAAGGGGCATATTTCATAACCACAAGTACACTACTGCTATTGACCTGACACCTGTGGTCCTGTGGTCAAGGCACTGAGACTGAAGAGATCAGATTTCACTTCCAGGTTCTATCACAGATTTGAATGACCTTGGCCAAGTCACAACCTCTGTGCTACACATCTCCCTCTGTTAAGTGAGAATAATAGTACTTACTTTGTCTCAAACTTATTTAGACTGCAAGTGCTTCAAAGCAAGACTGTCTCTCACTATGTGTTTGTACAGTATCTAGCACAATGCATTCTGATTGGGCACTACTACTAAAGTTTAATAAGGCCAAGCTGTGAAGACGATTTTGTGTACACATAGATTAGCTGGCATTTATATTGCATTAATGTTATCCCGACAATGCTTATCTTTCTCTACTTCTTATACCACAAAACACTTCAGACCACATGCTTAAAGATGTTAGCTGATTTTCCAGTTTATGAGAAGAAGGTGAAACTCAGGATTTGTCTGGTGTCAAAAATACTTGTAGGTTAGGTCTTTAAAACCATCCTTCAAGAAAGATAATTTCTTTCCTTGGCAATATACATTGTCTGTCAAGATACAACCCCACTGAGAAAATGAGCTATGCCAACTCTTAAATGATGGAATGCAACTGTAAACAGGCATTCAGTTCCAATCCATCTCCTCCCACTTCTTCTAGCTGTGGGATATGAAGTGTATACACAAGAGAAATAAGAAATACTAAGAAATACAAGGACATGCAATAAATAATCAAAGATGCTGTTAACTTGCTGTACAGTTAAAAAAAAAAACTAGTCTCATTATCCCAGCATCCTATGGTTTTTATAGGTCATGGGAGGGGCTTAAGAGCCAGGTGAGACCTTAAATAACACAACCTGGGAGGTCTATGGCCTGTGTTAGGCAAGAAAGACTAGATCATCAGAATGGTCCTTTCAGGCCTAAAATCTAGAAATACAAGAACTAACTGGTTTCAGTCCTCTGTTTATGCCTAAATGGGAGGAGAGTCCTTTTTATTCTATTTTAACATGGAGGGGGAAAATGGAAGAGAAACAGTGAAGTAGCTTAGCATGTTCTTATATGCATCCAAGGTACTACATCTGAAGTCCTGCAGCTTCTAGATATTACACAACTTTCTTTTGTATGTCTCAGTTAATTATGTTCTTTTTCCCCAGATTTCTTCAATGAACCACAAAGCCCTCTTTACAATCCTTCTCCCTCCTGACCCTGATTCTTATTCCATGCTGACTGCATGCCTTTACTGCTCACCCTATCCTCAGTATAACAAGCACCCATTTTGTCTCCCTTCACATTCCTCCTCCAGGCATGTTAGTTTAGGAAGGTTGATCCAAAACAATCATATTTCAAAATGTTGAAAGTCTTGAAATTGAAGAGATTGACTTCACATCAAATCAACCCCCTCCAGTTGTCAGTGAACTAGAGATGTATTTGAAAGGTTTCAAATTTAGAAATGTTAACTTCTGAAGTGTTGACATTTTAACCATCAAAAAGAGGACCAACTTCTGTAAATCTCTGGATTCTAAGCTCTAACTTTTGTTTTTTTAAAACCAGTGTTTCTCTCAGTATTCATCAGGATTGTATCAGCTTTACTCCAGGGCTAAATTTAGCCCTTTAAATCAGGTTCTGCTCTCATACCTATGCAACCTATAAAGTCTGGGGACATTTAAGTTCATGAGTAAAGTCCATTTCCTTTCTTAGGCTGTGGCAGAGGGATCCATGCTGACATTGATGAACTAATTTATTTTGATTGCTGTTTAGCAGTCAGATTATTGGCCAAAATTTTCGTTTAACTAAAAGAAAGCTGGCTAAAGTTAAAGTCACAGGCACCAATGCCATGGAAGCTAGAGGAAGAACACTGGGGAAATCCTGGATTTGTTGAAGTCAAATGGAATTTTTCCAGCAAAGAAGTGTTTTAGCCAATATCCCCCTGTGAGAGAAACTTCTAAATAAAGGTAAGACAAATGGCATGCAAGTGAAGCCAGAATTTAGACCAAAAGCTGATATTCCTCTGATGGACTCTAGCTGAGTGTCACGGTAAAAAATCTCTGCATCAATGAAAGTTTCTCAGATTTTGGTTAGGCCTTTCATTTAGATGATGATCCATGGGCAAACAAGCCTTTATACAAGCTAGTTAGGGCCAGATTACCACAGGAGCTATATGGGCTGCAGCCCTGGGCCCCAGCCTCAAGAAAGCCTCAGCTACAGGCCCTATGCACTGCTTGTTCAGCCCTGCCACCCTGCTGCCAGCACACAGTGCCAGTGGGTCTGGTCTGGGGCACTGGTGGTGCTGAGTACTGATGCAGGGCGCTGGAGAGGCCATGGCATTCCTGGCCCTGGATTGACTGTTCTGCCCCCAAAGGGCAGGGAAGCCAGCATGAGGCCATAGTGCTCCAGGGTGAGGCTGGTGGCCCTCCAGGGCCTACAGTGCTGTCAGACCACTGTGCTGAGGCCCTGTGGCATGGCCAGCCCCCTCAGGGGCCCCAGCATGGCAGCTCAACAATAAGCCAGCCATGGAGGGCTGTCGCTATCAGACGCCACCCCACACTGGGCTGGCCTCACCACCAGCGTGCTGTGGCCTCATGCCAGCCAGCCCACCCCTGGTATGCTGCTATGATCCCTGAGCTCCACTCCTGAATCCCAACTTACCCCACTTTGCCAGGTGACTACTCACTCCTGAGTCAGTACACACTAGCCGCCTGCTTGTAATCAATCCCAGGCAGTGGATGCATGCCCTCTGGCCACTTATGGGATGGTCTCCATGCAAGCACCCCAGTTCCTAGATGCTACATTGGGAACTCCCATCCCACAGAGACTGGGTCTCTTCCCCAATCAGTAATAGACTCATGTTCATCCATTTGTCATAGAAATGGATAGGTCCAGCCTCATTCATTCACACTCTCCAAAGTCCACACAGCTCTAGATAAAACAAATAGTAATTTATTGATTAGAATATGCTTTTAAGTAAATATATAGCAAATCAATACACAATCGTTTAATAAAGGAGTCAGGAGTTACCACAAGTAAATAAAGGATATAAAACATGCTATTCTACTAACACTTGGCCAAAGTTACTCTTCAGTTTGTTCTCATTCTTACCCACAAGCCTGGTGGCATACAATCAACATAGGCCCTCCTGGCCACATGGATAGGCTCAGTATCTTGCAGCTGCTTCCAGGATGCTGTTTCTCTGGCCAAACACAGGAGTTTCTCCCTCTCTCAAAGTGTCTGCATTCCTTTCCCTTTCCCCCTCTGCCCCCCTTCCTCCTGGGCTGTGGTGATTTCCTTTCTTTTACCTGAGCTAGGCAGCTAACTTTGCATTGCATTTGTCATGTAACCCTCCAGTCTCAGAAAAGTAGTCCTGCAGGCCTGAGCTATGTAACATGCTTCACATCTGTACACGTAAATGATGTTGCAAGCCCTGCAAATAGTGTAGCGGCTAGCACTGCTGCTTAATATACAGAAGGTCCTGGGTTCTATTCCCAGGGGGTTGGACTTGATGATCTCATGAGGTCCCTTCCAGCCCTATGATTTGATTGATTGACATGTGACACCATAACAATATGGTAGAACATTCAAAAGGGAACCTGGCATGGCATAATTGGCATCAAAGCATATAATTACATTGCAAAATTGAACAAAAAATTACACAGATCATAGCCCATTGTGCATCATGTGGCAGGCATGCCCCATACCCAGGCTGGGGGGAATGGAGCTGAGACCCCACAAAATTGGGCAGTCCAAGGCCCCAGCAGCCAGTAATTCAGCCGTTAAGCTAGTTGACCTTTGCCCTTGAAGACACTTCAAATCTGATCACAGAGAAAGAGCATCTTTGTCCTGTCTGAAATCTGTAAATCACAATATGTTAAAGAATCACACAGGAGTGGTGAAGGTTTATCACATAGTTTCCCAGTTATTGACCAGTTACAAAGATTCGAACACATTTGGCTGCTTCTTCCTCATCTCTAACTCTGTGTACACGTCATAGTTAACTTGGGCTCTTACTTGGGTTTTAATATTAGCCCCTCCTGCTGCTCAAGAAAAACCTGGCTTGGGTTTGGAGGAATTTAGCAGTAGGTAACCAGGTGACAATGGTTTCTAAAGCAATTAGATAGAACAGGCTACCTTTTCTAGGACATGCAGAAGCAGTTGATTTCTATATTTTTCCCATACGGCTGCTAAAGGCTAAAAGCAACAGTGTCATGATGAATCTTCTGGGTTGCAGTGTCCTGACTGCAGTGAGGGGTATGTTCAGAGGCTAAAACTGACCAAATCCCAATTAAAACACAGTGAAAGCTATTATTTCAGCTTTCTGATTTTACACATCAAACCAAGCACATGAAATCAGTTTTGTTTTAGATACAAGACACTGCTATACAGCACAACACTGCAGTCTCAAAGTAAGTGAATTAAATATACAACAGTTGACAAGGCTGCAGATAGAGAGGTTAGAGAGCACATACGTGGAATGTATACAAAGTGCTAATTAAGTTTTAGAGGAAACAGTTTAGGCTGTCAGTCTAGCTGGTATAAAATTTGTCCTTTCTTTTTCCTTAGATTTGTTTACAGTCTCAGATTTAGCCTGACTATTTAAAATAAGCTCAGCAAAAAAATAGAGATTCAATTTAATAGTTAGAACAAACTCTGAATCTTAGAATAGAAATACAACATCTTCTATTTCCTCAGTCATACTAAATACGGCTGATATGTTGATAATTCTATATGCAATTTTCTTCTAACAGTATTGCTGAAGGGGAAAAAAAAGACAAATAGCAAAAACGTAGAGTTGTTGTCTGACAGAATCTGGGAACATTTCTTTGGAAAAATTCCTCACCTTATGACTGAAAACCTAAATTCTTACTACTCTTCCTCATAATCTTATTACTCTTCCTCATAATCTACTCCCATGAGATTACTGTATTCTCATATGGAAACAAAACCTAGCAAACAATCCACTTTTTTAGCAATAAGAGACACTGTCACTTTATGAGATCAGATTATGTAGTCTCTATAAAATCTCATGGATTTTTAACACCACTTTATTTAAAATTGAAATAATGGTTTTAATCTGTTTTATTTTCTACTATGTTTACTTCTTAATGTCCAGCAATGATGTACAATCAAATTAGATTAGTTAGTTTCACTTGGTTTCTATTTAATTTCTAGTTCTCATGCACTCTTACAATGCTGCACAGTCTGTGTTGCAAACATTGTCAATGTAACTTGCATTACTCACAAAGTTGGTGTTCCTTATTTTCATCATTGAAAATCAGGAATCAGAGGTAATAAACCCTGAAAATGAAGGTGGAGAAAGTTAAAAATATGTCTCACAACATGAAAAGAGGTTGGGGGCAGATCTAGTATGAGGCTCACCCTTGACACCTACATTTGGAGGCCAGTTTTCCAAAGTGCTCAGCAGCCAGTTAGTGTAGTTTAGAACAGTCCTGAGGCAGCAGCTAAGCTATCCCATGAAGAGTTCATTGGCATCCCCTGCTGTACCCAAACCAGGAGCATCACTGGTACTAGTTACAGAAGGCACCGGTCCCCATGCCAGTGCCCCGACCCTAACTGGTGATGCAGGGATGGGCCACCACCCCAGCAGCACCTGGATCCGGCCCTGATCACAGCTGGGGCCAGATCGGGTCCAGAGGCTGTATCAAACCCAGGAGGCTGGGATGGTGGGGGCCACGCCCTGAGAGATTTTTATGTCCAGTGATGCCTCTGACCCAAACATGGGGCACTGCTCAAAATCTGCACCAAGATATCCACGTATCCAAGTTAGGATGCAATAGAGATTGCAGCACTATGCTACATACCTCCCAAATAAGAGATTGTAGGCTTCTTGGAATCCTCTGTGCCTCTTCTTACTATCAAAGAATTTTCTCTTCCCTCAAAGGAAGGGAGATCCTAAAGCACTTTATGAAGACCCATTGTTTCTGTTACATACAGCCCCTCTGGTTCATCTGATGTTCTGTTTTTACCATTCATACAAAGCACATGGATATTTTTAATGTAAGTGTAAGAATACAATCACAGCAGTTACCATGGCACCTGGGGGCTTGATCCTGCTAGTAGTACAATGAGAAGTTACTGATGTGCTTCAGGGTCTGCAGGAAGAGATCCTGAAAGAAGTTGTTAGTCCATGGGTTTACAGAGATAAAAGTGGATTTGCTCCTGTTAAGGCACTGGACTGGAACAGAACTCAAGAGAGCCAAGTTCAATTTACCAGCTCCGCTATAGCCTCCCCCACTGATGCATCACCCCCACTCTGTCCAGCCCCCCCCCCCCACACACACACACACACAGGCAGGAGGGGCCCCAGCTGCTGGGACCTGGAGAGCAGGGTCCACATGCCAGCAAGGGGTGGGGTGGGGCAGGCCAGGCCAGACCCAGAAAAGGGAGGAAGGGTGGCCTATGGCCCTAAGATACCCTTCCCCAGTGCTGCAGAGCCCCCTTCAGCATGTGGGGGCTCCAGCTGCCCTGCCACTGGTCTGGCCCGCATTGTAGGAAGGTAGGAGCACCAAGTGGTGCCCCAAAACTGGGAAGCTTGGAGCAGGGATGCTCTTAATCCAGCCCTGGTACATGGCCAGCCTTGTGCCAGCCCCTGCAGCCTGGTGCCTGGAGGCCTTGCCCCCCCCCCCGTATGCTACTTGGGATGTGGTGGGTCTTGACCCCAAACAACAGTGAAGGGTTAAGAGTGGTAGGTGGGTCACTTAACTGACTAGGCTGCCCTTGGAGAAGCAGCCAGGAAGTACTGAGGACAAACTAAATGGTGATCATGGGCAGGAAAAGTCAGGGCTTTTATAAAGTCAGGTAACTAAGAGCAGAAAGAGGCTGCAATGAGGAGGTTTGCAGTTTGTCACTCTGAAGCTAGAGAGAAAAGTGGACTTGGCTCACAGGCAAGGACATAGCTGGAGGCCAGCGGAAGTAATGTAGGAAGCAGACCAGGGAAACAGCAGCAAGGTCTGCGAACGCAGATCTTAACTGCTGGCTATGGAATCCATGGTCTAGAACCCAGAGATGACAGCAGACCTAGGTTCCCTGATCAGCTGCTGGGGAAGTGGAACCATTTAGGGGCAGTACATTGAATACCGATGGTATGTTTGCTACAGACTTTGGTACACAAATCACTGGAAGGGGGAACTACCAGGAGCTGACTGGAGAACCAAGTCATGAAGAGGGAGCAATTGAGTCAAAAGAGTGTACACCTGCAGGATGAGGTGTTAAAGGGACAGTGCTAATTCCCAGCTATTACCACAAGGAGGTACTCTAGGGGTGAGCAGAGCACCACATGGCATAGAGATGTTTCTTTTCCCTACCTTGATCTAGCTTGTCTATTTTCGTTGTAAGCTCTGGGGCATCAGTGCTCTCTCACTTTGTGTTTGTACAGCATCTACCACAATGGAGATATGCTCTTTGTTGGGACTTTTAGATGCTACCATAATAATAACAACAAACAACAACAAATCACTTATTCTGAAATCATGCATTCATTAAATTTGACCATAATCCTGAAAACAAAAAAAATCATTGAATTCAATATGCTGCTTACAAGTCCATGAACAAGTCACTACCATTGCAAAATAGCACTTATGGCACAGCACTACATTTACTGCTGTCTTCTAATTACTCTGAGTGAAAAATATCTTTAATTCTTCAGCTAGCCAAATGGAAAGATATACATAACATTGTGTCGTTACGTCTATGCACCGCTTATTCCCATTCTGCACCTCTAATTGAAAGCCTAATTTATAAGCACTGAGCATGCAGCAGGCTTAACTATAGCTCTATCATGTTGATTAGCGCCCTCCTGCAGGATTTTTCGGCCAACCTAAAAACTGTGCAGCAGGAATACTATTCTCCATGGAAGTCTATTGAGAGATTTTAAAACTTATACAGACTTTTCTACAAGGAACTTTATAGGTTTCTATAGAACATGATCTTAAAAACGTATTAGTTTCATCCTGTATACCTCTGGCACCAGTACACCAGATTATCGCAGAGGCTAAACAGGCGGAAGCCCTGGGCCCTTGCCAAAAGGGGGGCCCCAGGCTCCAGCCCCTAAGACCCCTGCAATAATCTGCCTTTCACCTTGCCCCACTCAGCTCCGGCAGGGGTTGGGGAGCACTCCTGCCCTGCTGATGTGGAGGTCTGGGGGAGGAGTCTTGGTCCAAAGTCCAGACTCTGTGCTCTCACCTGCCCCTCAGGAGCAGACTGACCAGAGCAGGGCAAGGGTGGGAGCTCCCTCTGGCCCCAAGCCCCAACCCCCAGCAATGCCGCCATGCTCTGGAAGGGCCCTTAGTGAGGGGAAAGGGTGCAGTGCATAGCAGTCTGGGGCCCCCAGGCCACATAATCCAGCCCTGTCTGGCACTTTTTCACAAGGAGCACAAGACAGCATAGTAAGTGCACAAACTCCTATGCATGCAAGTAGAGTCTTAGAACTCTAATGTGCATTATAAATTTAAAAAAAGGCATCAAAATTTCATAGCTGCATGCACCATCACTAGGCTCCAAGAAACCTGTCAATAATGTGATTTTCCCCTTAAGTGAAACAAAACCCCTCCATCTCTACTGCCATATGGCAGCATTTAACATACTGGACTGGGACATACCCAACATAAGAGATTTGACAGTTTATGCAACTTTTTACACCTCAAATGGTCTACTGAAAAGAAGTTTTTGTTCTCTCATGACAACCATCTGTGTCCTTTTTTGAAAGTATCTCAGCTGCAGCACACTCAAGTCGTTCCAAAAGATTCTCTGCAGAATGAGTTATACCATGTGCATATCTAAATTGATTTCAGCTAACATCTGGTAAAGAGTTTTAACCTTTGAGTTTATTTTCACTTATGAACTAGTGGAGAAAGGAAACATGATTGAGCTAATCATAATATACAGGTGAAAGCGATTTGTTATATTCATGAAAAAAATACATTTGCATTGAAGTAACTCCTCAGGCCACAAATCATGGAGCAGGGCTTTACTGTACTAGTGATTGTACAAACAAAGAGTGTATCCACTACCGAAACACAGCAACATAGGGTATGGAAGTGTGTGACATTAACTTCAAATGGGCTGGTGCTGAAGTAACTCAATGTTTCTCCATTGACTTCCAGTACAATTTACACCAGCTGAACCTTTGGTCCTGTATGCTTATGCAACAAAGTGAAAAAGAAAACAGCATTCAGCTGAAATGGCAAGGGGGATGCAAGCAAACAAAGTGGGGGTGGGGGTTGAGGTTTGTCCCAGACACCAAGATTTATGCTCATGTGCATTCTCAGTACAGAAAACATTTCTTTAGCTATGTCCATAATTCCCTTCAGTCAGCCAGGGATAGTACAGTGATGATGTTCTAACAGAGGTTGTCAGGAGCCACCAAACAGAATGCCAGACAGTCACAGAATAACTATGGCATCCCCACGCAGCACATTATGTGCCTCAGTGGTGCCTCACTGCCTCAATCATTACTGGGCAACATCACGATGCAGCACATTAGAACATAATACTAAGCTGTTGAGAGGTGCTTTATATATGGGTAACTCAATACCACCTATTGAGAGGTGCTTTATATATGGGTAACTCAATACCACCTATTGCTAGCCTCCCACGTAGCACACTACTAGAACGATCAGAGGGATAGTCCGCCTGTTAACGAACGCAATAAGCAACACTGGGGCATAAAATGTAGTGCACCTCCTGCTGTCATGTTAATCCTTTACCCCTGGTGGGTAATTTGTTCCCTTGCTCCCATCAGGCTGCAAGTCTCTTTGCACAGCACAGTTGCCCCAGGTTGTCCAGGCAGGTTCTACTTCTGCACCATCTATCTTCCCGCCCCCATCACTGATCACTTTATTTTAAGCCACTGCCAGTAAGGATGATGCTCCTCAGCTATGCAGGTTTGACTTGAAGAGACTCACCTTTCCTAAGCCAATCAGCACATCTGCCACTGTTAAATCGTTCTCATTATGCATGTATCAGCTGCCAGTGGTACGTGCCAGCTGCTCATCTGGACCCTCGTCCTTGTCCCTTGATTCTTGTTGCTGCACCTCTGCTTACCTTCCCATCTGAAATGGCACCCCCAGCACCACTGGGCTTCTAGGCCTGTTATCTAAAACAGTCCACCCTGGGAGATAAAATCCCATTGCTGCTATACTTCAGTAAGGCTGCAGACTCCATGGCTATGTCTACACTTACATGTGAATTCAAACCAATGTTCCCTCTAAGAGCCTCCGGCAGCCGAGCAACTCATGTTGCTCGCTGCGCGGGGCCCCCACCCCCCCATGGGCCCGATCCTGGCGTGTGCGCCCCTCCCCACAATCCTACCCTGCCCCTGGAGCGACATGGCCCTGCCACAGCTCCTGGGTTCAGAGGAGCACTAACGGAGCATGCTCAGACATTCTGGGCATGCTCCGTTAGAGCTTCTCTGGGCAGGAGTTTTAATAGCTCCCTGCTCCACTGGAGCTCTGAGCAGGGCCTCTGACTGCCGGCCCTGTGCGGCCGGTAGCCTTCCCTGCGCGGGGGGGCTGTGGTGGGCTGCGTGGCTGCGTGCCCATGCAGCTTAGAGGGAACATTGTCATCAATTCGAATTCAAATAAGTGCATGGACATGCCCACTCTCCTGAGTTCGAATTGAGGACAGCAGAATTTGAATTGGTCAAATCTGCTTTTCCATCAAAGTCAGGGTCAATTCGAAGTGAGTAATTTGAATTGACACAGTGTGGCCATGTCAATTCGAACTGACTGAATTCAAATTGGATTTGAATTGGTCAATTCGAATTCAGTAATTCAAATTGAAATGTTCAGTGTAGACATAGCCCATTAGACTAACTCTGGGAAGCCCAGATTAACCATGTGGAGCTCTAAAGCCACATGTAAAATGTAGATACTGAGCCGACAGCGTGATAGGATGACTTCCTTCCTGCACTGACCGCTTTGTCCTGCAAAGCTCCATGTTTTTTCCCTCAGTTGCTTTGATTGTGGTTATGCAAGATGAAATCCAGGCTAGAGCAATAAAGCTGAAGACTCAACTAGTGCAAAGCTCCAAGCTACTCAGTCACTTAGGTAGCTCCAAACCCCCTCTGAGGTAGAAACAGAAACTCATTTATGCTCTTTGTCTGCAAAGGAAAGTCTTTATAATCTCATTTCAAAAGAGTCATCAATGACTAAAATCATCCGCCCCTCAGACTACTGCCCCATGCTTCTTATCCATGTGGGTACCAATGATACCGCGAGAGGTGATCCTCAGCAGATCAAAGGTGACTTCAAGGCTCTGGGAGCGTGGGTGAAGGAGTTTGGAGCACAGGTGGTGTTCTCCTCGATCCTTCCAGTCAAGGCTAGAGGCCTCAGGAGAGACAGATGCATCCTAGAGGTGAATGCCTGGCTGCAAAGATGGTGTGGTCAGGAGGGATTTGGCTACCTTGACCATGGAGTACTGTTTCAGGACAGAGAATCGACAGGCAGAGATGGCCTTCACCTGTCCAGGAAGGGGAAGAGCATATTTCGGCACAGACTGGCTGACCTAGTGAGGAGGGCTTTAAACTAGGTTCAACGGGGGAAGGAGACCAAAGCCCACAGGGAAGTAACAATGTGGGTGATCTGGGGGAAGGGATGGAACTTGGGGGGGGGGGGAAGCTGGGACTGTATCAACAGCAATAAAAGAGAAGGTAGTTGGAACATGGGGGGGGTCAAATAAATGTCTTAAGTGCTCTACTGAAGCCCCAATATGTGAGGAGAGTGGGGGAGGAGAACTCCAAGAAAAAATGCAAGGGGGTTTATGTAATAGAATTGGAAATCAACATGACAAAGTAGGGCAATCAGCCGGGTATCTTAGGTGCCCATACACTAATGCGAGGAGCCTGGGAAATAAACAAGAAGAATTGGTAATACTAGCGCAGACAAGGAACTATGATATTATAGGAATAATGGAGACGTGGTGGGATAGTCTGCACGACTGGAGTTCTGCCATGGATGGATATAAACTGTTCAGGAAAGACAGGCAGGGAAGAAGAGGGGGAGGAGTAGCGTTATATGCAAAAGAGCTTTATGACTGCTCAGAGCTCCATTATGCAAGTGGAAGCGTGCCAGTAGAAAGTCTGTGGGTTACATCGAGAGGGGAAAGCAACAAGGGGGATGTTGTGGTGGGTGTCTGCTATAGACCACCAGACCAGAAGCAGGAGGTGGATGAGGTGTTCTATGGACAACTAGCAGAAGCTTCTATATCACAGGCCCTGGTGCTGATGGGGGACTTCAATTACCCTGACATCTGCTGGGAAGCCAATACAGCAGTGCATGGGCAATCCAGGAAATTTTTAGAGAGTGTTGGGGACAACTTTCTAGTACAAATGCTACAGGAACCAACTAGGGGCCTTGCACCTCTCGACCTGCTGCTCACAAACAGGGAAGAATTGATCAGGGAGGTAGAGGTAAATGGCAAGCTAGGCAGTAGTGACCATGACATGGTTGAGTTCAGGATGCTGATTAAAGGAAGGAAGGAAAGAAGCAAAACACAAACCCTGGACTTCAAAAAAGCAGATTTTGTCTCCCTTAGGGAACTGATGGGCAGGATCCCTTGGGAAGCTAATCTGAAGGGAAAAGGAGTCCAAGAAAGTTGGTTATAGTTTAAAGAAACCCTGCTAAGGGCACAGGAAGTTGCCATTCCAATTAGGAGAAAGAAGAAGCATGTGAGGCAGCCAGAATGGCTTAGCAGAGAACTCTGCTCTAAGCTTAAGCATAAAAAGGAAGCTTACAGGAAGTGGAAGCTTGGTCAGATGACCAAGGAGGCATATAAAGATATTGCTAGGGACTGCAGGGATAAAATCAGAAAGGCCAAAGGACAAATGGAGTTGCGGCTAGCGAGGGATGTAAAGGATAACATGAAGGGGTTCTACAACTATGTTAGTAACAAGAAGAGGATCAGGGATGGTGTAGGCCCCTTGCTGAATAGGGCAGGCATCCTTGCGTCAGAGGATGAGGGAAAAGCTGAAGTGCTCAATGCATTTTTTGCTTCAGTTTTCACAGGCAGGGTCAGCTCCCAGCCCACTACCATGGGTGTGGCAGATGGGAGAGAAGAAGACAGGCCCTTGGTGACGGAAGGTCAGGTTAGGGACTGCTTGAAGAAGCTGGATGTGCACAAGTCCATGGGGCCGGACGAACTGCTTCCAAGTGTGCTAAGGGAATTGGCCGATGAGATAGCAGTACCGCTGGCCGTTATCTTTCAAAACTCATGGAGAATGGGGGAGGTGCCAGAGGATTGGAAAAAAGCAAATGTAGTGCCTATTTTCAAGAAAGGGAAAAAGGAGGATCCAGGGAATTATAGACCAGTCAGACTCACCTCAATCCCTGGAAAAATTATGCAGCAGATTCTCAAAGAATCCATCCTCAAACACTTAGAGGAAAATAAAGTGATCAGGAACAGTCAGCATAGATTTAACCAGGGTAAATCATGCCTGACCAATCTCATCTTCTTTGATCAGATGACTGGTTTTCTAGATGCAGGAAGAACCATTGATGTGATATACCTTGATTTTAGCAAGGCGTTTGATACAGTTTCCCACAGCATTCTCACTGGCAAAGTAAGGAAGTGTGGGTTGGATGCATGGACTGTAAGGTGGATAGAAAACTGGCTAGATCAATGGTTTCAGCATGTTGGAATCAATGGTTCCATGTCTAGCTGGCAACCAGTCATGAGTGGTGCGCCCCAGGGGTCGGTCCTGGGGCCGGTTCTGCTCAACATTTTCATCAATGAGCTGGATGATGGAATAGACTGCATTCTCAGTAAGTTTGCAGATGACACCAAGCTGGGGGGACCAGTAGACACGTTGGAGGGCAAGGACAGGATTCAGGGAGACCTAGATAAATTGGAACAGTGGGCCAATAGAAATCTTATGAGCTTCAATAAGGACAAGTGTAAAATCCTGCACGTGGGACGAAAAACCCCATGCACCGCTACAGGCTGGGAAACATTCAGCTAAGTAGCAGCAGTGTAGAAAAGAACCTGGGGGTCATGGTGGATGGGAAACTAGATATGAGTCAGCAGTGTGCTCTTGTGGCCAAAAAGGCCAATGGCATACTGGGCTGCATCAAAAGAAGTATTACCAGCAGATCAAGAGATGTGATCATTCCCCTCTATTCTGCACTGGTAAGGCTACATCTAGAATATTGTGTTCAGTTTTGGGCTCCCCACTAGAAAAAGGACAGGGACATGCTAGAGAGAGTTCAGAGGAGAGCGACCAAAATGATTAAAGGGCTGGAGCACAAGCCCTATGAGGAAAGTCTGAAAGCATTAGGCTTATTTAGCCTGCAGAAGAGAAGATTGAGGGGGGATTTGATAGCAACCTTCAGCTACTTGAAGGGATGCTCTAAGGAAGATGGAGCTCGACTGTTCTCGGTAATAACAGAGGACAGAACGAGGAGCAATGGTCTCAAGTTGTGGTTAGGGATGTTGAGGCTGGATATTAGAAAAAACTTTTTTACTAGGAGAGTGGTGAAGCCTTGGAATGAGCTGCCGAGGGAGGTGGTGAAATCTCCATCTTTGGAGGTGTTTAAGGCCTGGCTGGACAAAACCATGACTGGGATGGTTTAGTGGGAGTGGTCCCGCCTCTGGCAGGGGGTTGGACTAGATGACCTATGAGGTCCCTTCCAACCCTAGGATTCTATGATTCTATGACACATTAGAAGACCCAAGACAGGTGAACCAAGGCCACAAGTGCCCATTTCTCTCACAGGTTTTTCATTCTCATGGTAAAGAAAGCTCTTTCAGTTTCCTGATGCAGTTTCTCCTTCTCAGTGTGGCTGAAAATGAAATTAGTCACTTGACTCCATGGCATTATGTGATCTGGTTACACTATTTCTTGGTGTTTACTTTCACAAGCAAATCAGCCTGGGAGCCTAATCCTTGAGTATCTGTCAACATTATTTGTGTCAGAAAAAGAATATTTCACAGACTACTTTTTTTTTAAATGGATAAATATGTCCAGTGCATTGTAACATGCTGTTCCAATGTGTCAGAGATAATATGGATTTTCTTTCTATTAATATTTTGAAATGGAAAAAATGATAGTATTCAAAACAAAAAGTTATTTTTATTCCAGTAGTTTGTAGAAATCCCAGTGTTAGTTCCATTTAATTAAGTATATGCTTTAAATTACACAAGAAAGCATTTAAACATATGCTTAACCATTTAAACATATGCTTAACCTGTGCTGGTCTCTCCTCCTCAACTGTTAGTTAGTGTTAGTTGCTCCCTCCACAGAAATAAAAGCAGCAGCTGCCTGAAAATTTGGTGGCAGCCATGGCTGGAGGTTGGGTGGCAGGGACCAGGGCACTTCCCTGGCATGCTGCTGAAAGGAGCCACTTGCGGAAAGAAGCTGCCTGCAGTGGCTCCTCTTGGCAGCATGCCTAGGGAGAGGGGTCCTCAGGGATGTCATGGAAAGAAGCTGCCTGGAACAGCTCCTTTTCGGGGGGGGGGTCCCCAGGCATGCTTAGGAAAGAAGCTACCCAGAATGGCTCCTTGGCGGCTGCACACCATGGAGAGAAGCTGTTCCAGGCATCTTCTTTCTACACCACACCTGGAACATTGGCATGGTGGGGACCCTCCTTGCCCCAGGCACCCCTGAAAGAAGCTGCCCGGAGTGGCTTTCAGTGACAGGAGCCACAATTTTCTGTGGCATTGCAGAGGGTGCTGTTCCACTCTGAATAGGCTCGCGTGCCACTTTCGGCACACATGCTGGGGGTTGCCTATGCCTGGAATAGGAGTTCTCTGCTGCAGTTCTTTCCATCTTTGGGTTCCCAGGCCCTGGCTTGTCTTAACATCTCTAGTGTTTTTAGAAAAGGGCTTGTCTTGAGCCATTCCATTTCTCTCCTGCTTGTTTCCTTGACAGCCCTCCTTTGAAGTTAAAAATATATTCATCTACAGTAAACATCCCAAAAATGTGGTCACGATGCAGTATTCACAAATTATAGAGCAGTTCAATGTGCATCACACCTTACTCACACTGAATACCTACTTATTCCATGAGCAACCTTATTGTCTTTAATAGACTTGTCATGGTGAATGAAGTGCTGCTACTCACTGAGTCAAGAAGTCAAACTCAAGTCCTCTATATTTCTAAAAAAAACTAATACAGAAAGCCAGCAAAAACCAAAAACCTCCTCAGTCTATTTCTGAGGCTGCAACTTTTCAGATAGAGAAGATAGATTTATAACCTAAGGAACAGTCATCTTTGCCCTCAGAGGAGGAAATCCAAGACTAGTGGTCTATAGATTTCAAGGCAAACTACAAAGGATGGTACAGTCAGTATCTGCACTTTACAGGCATGAAATCTGGTGCAGTGAAGTAAATATACAGATTCTAAGTTCAGCTGGACCTACTGTGACCTCATCTGGAGAAAGAATTCTTACCCATGGTCACCCAGATCTCCAAGTCCCAGTCCAGGTACTATGCACTAGCCCACACTGCCTAACCAATGTCCTGTCTGATCCCACAAGCCTTCTGTGTGTGGGAATTCCAGCAACTTCACTGGGAGTTCAGTACATGGGCCACTTGTCCATTCAAGCCTTAATGTTGAACTGTCATTGAAATATCCATCCCATGAGGCCAAGTTTCTGGAAGATCTCAGCATTCAGTGTGCTTGGCTAGTCTGGAGTATGTGTGCCCAGCTCTTGAAAACACAAGCACAGATTTTACTGCATGGTTGGACAATAGCCAGGGCCTATAGGATCATTGAGCCCAATTATATTACTACCTTGGGCCAGATTCCAGCAAACGGAAGTTATGTGAGGAATTTTCTCCAGGTAAAGGAGAGGCTGTGAAAATCTTGAGCAAGTATCTGTTCACATGCCTGCTTGCCATGTGGTTTCCTGTTATGGTACGGTCTATTTTAGGGGCTTTGTCCTGAGCTAAGCTGCCTACTAGGTTAGGCTGAGCACTTACTAACAAGGCTCTGGCCTTCTAGTCTTCATTTTCTAAACTCTGTAGGATCATCAGAGAAGTGGGCAGGGCTACTTCTAGGAGGACAGAGATTTAAAAAAAAAATACAGTTCCTAAACTGCACTTCTACCTGCATTTTTATTCTTACAGGTATAGGATTTGTCTTTGGGGGGTTGGGGCACACATTTCTGGCCTAAGTTTAGAATATGCTTAATTTTATCTACACTTCATATCCCCTCTTCAAATTCCCCTGCTTGCTGGCTCCCCACAGCCAAGTCATTCTTTTTAGGTGACAAATCATTGAACTTGCCTAGAATGAAGTGTCAGTACAGAAGGTTTTGGAACAAGTTGATAAATTAAACAGTACTACGTCACCAGGAGCAGATAGTGTTTCCCCAAGAGTTCTGAAGGAGCTATCAAGTATAAAATGAAAGAATTGTAGTATGCAACCTTTTGCTTAAATAAGCGTCTCTACAAGATGATTTGTGGGTGGCTATTGTAATGACTATTTTTCAAAAAGGCTTCAGAAGCAATCCTGGCAGCTACAGACTGGCAAACCTAATTTCAGTACCAGGCAAATTGAAACTACAGTGACCAACTACCACCACCTCCAACAGATGACTGTTCTCCAATACCTTAGTTCTGACTCACAGATTAGTGAGGCACTCATAGTTCTGACAACTTCTGACTCATAGATTAGTGAGGCATGATTTCCTAATACGAAAGCCTTTGATAAGTTCTCTCAAAGACCTTTAACCAAAAAAAAAGAAGCAGTCATAAGATAAGAGTCAAGGCCCTCTTTTGGATCAGTAACTGGTTGGAAGCAATGTAGGAATATCCTTAGGCTCCTCACACTTAGATATCTGGGGCTGGCCTGTCTTAGCTGACTCAGGCTTGCTGAACTGAGGCTACAGGACTGTTCAGTTGCGATAGAGAGATTGAGGCTCGGGCTAGCGCCCAGGCTCTGGATCCCTACAGGATAGGAAAGTCCTAGAGCCTAGGCTCCACCCTGAGTGCCAATCCTTGTACTGCAATCAAACAGCTCTGTAGCCTGAGGTGACATAGGCCAACCACAGGTATTTAACTGCAGTCTCCACATACCACAAATGTCAGGAATGCAGCTGTGGGTGTGGTTGCCTAGCAACCCAACCAGCAGTTGGACCCCCCAAAAAACCCTCATTAAGTTATTGTGCTTCCTGATTGGACAGAAGGGCCAACAGATCACTATTTAAGCCTTGTACCAAGAGCAGCTCCATGGCTGCTGACTGCATTCCATACTTGCAACTGTGCTAGACATGCTTCATGTCCTGCCTGGTCTCCTCCAGCTCTTGTCCCTGTCTTGCTAAGAAATCCTGGCTCTGGCCACACTAGCTTGTTTCCTGACCATGCCTCTAGTTCTGCCTGTAGATTCTGCAGCAACCACTATGACAGACTCATGTTCTCACTACTAGATCACACCACCTCCCTTTGTGTCAAAAAATAGGAATAAATGGTCAGGTAAATAATGTGGTTCCCCAAGGATCAGTACCAAGACAAGAGCTGTTCAGCTTTTTACTGAGGATTTGTGACTATATTGAGCAGTGAGGTGGCAGAATTTGCAGATAATACGAAAATCACTCACAATTGTGGTCAGCTTTGCATTTGGCTAACAGTTACAAAAGGCTCTATCTCAGTAAATCAGGTGAAAAATACGGCAGATGACATTCTAGGTTCATAAACACAAGGTAATAGACTTTGGATAGTTGGAATTAGGTTGTGCCTACAGAATAAGGACTACATTATCTGCTGCCACTCAAGAAATATCTTGGAGTCACAGTCCATAGGTCTCTGAAGACACCCACTCAATGTGTAGCAACAGTCAAAAATAGCTAAAACTGTTAGGAACCATTAGAAAAGCATAGGTAAGACAGAAAACATATTACTTGTGACAGAGTCGGGCCTGATGGCTATAGAAGGCTAGTGGAAGGCAACTATATTAGCACCCAGGAATCAGCAAATCCCTGTTTGCTGGGTGACTGTGCCAGGGTAGGTCAATGAGGGCACATGAGAACAATTACCCACACAAGATAAAAGGCCTATAGTGCAGCCCAGCAGTGTGGAGTTTATAGGTGGAGCTAAGAGTGGTGCAGAGTAGCAGCAGAGAGGAATGATGCTAATCTGTAGCTGTTGCTATCAGCACCTGGAAGGTACAGGCAGTCAAGTGAAGCGCCCATAGGCCCAGTGGCCTGTGGGGTGAAGAGTCCAGTTCTGGGGCAAGAGGGACTGGGCAACTGTCATACTAGGAGAGATGTCTGGAAGGGAGAGATCTGTGCCCCAGCTGGCTGCCAGGGCAGAAAGTGCAGGACTTATGGTAACTAAGCACACCCTGCTTGCCACATACTATATAAAACTATGGGATGCCTACACTTTGAATACTTCATGTAGTTCTGGTCGCCCTATCTCAAAAGATACTAGAACTGGAAAAGGTGCTAAGAAGAGCAACAAATAATGATCAGGAGAATAGAACAGCTTCTACATGGAAAGATTAAATAGACTGGGACTATTCTGTTTAGAAAAGAGATTAAGGAGGAATACAATGGATGTCTTTAAACCATGACTGGAGAAAGGCAATAGGAGATGTTTTACCCCTTCAAATAACATAAAAACGGAGTGTCTTTCAATGAAATAGACAGCACGTTTTAAAAATGAAGTGCTTCCTCACACAGTCAACCTGTGGAACTCTTTGCAAGGGGGTTTTGTGAACACCTGAACTGTAGCTGGTTTCAGAAAAGAATTAGCATGTTCATGGATAAATTCACTAGCCAGGATGCTCTGAGCCTGCTCAAACCTCTGTTTGAGCTGGGACTGGATTCCAGGGAATGGATTGTTCAAGATTGCCCTATTCTGTTCAGTCCCTCTGAAGCATCTGGCTACTGTCAGACACAATACTTGAGCTGGACATACCATTACTCTGACCCAGCCTGATTGGTTTTATACAACATCACTTATACCGTTGTCAACCCACATTTTTTTTCTTGTTGCCAGTTGAGGAAATCTGTATTGACCCCAGTGTGAGAGTGATACTGGGACTTGGCCCATGTACTGAGACCAGTTTTAAGCAACTCTTCGTATACCATATTCTACACCTGAATTTTCTGTTTGCAGGTAATTAAGCATGTCATTTCACCTCTTTGCTTTGGCAGTATATTAATTTTTTTAAAACACGTCATCTCTGTTGAAAGGGTATGTAAGAACTGTTGTGATGACGAGACTGAATCCTGAAGTCCATTGGGAGTTTTCCTTGGGTAAGGACTGTAAGTAACTACCACTGACACACATGACCCTTTCCCTTAGTGACTAATGATGTGCTCCAGAATGAACTCAGTTGTGTCAAGTTCCATCCCTTCTGTCTCAGCAATTGCTCAACATGTGAATAGGAAAAATGGACATGTGCAGATCAAAAGATGGGAAATTGAAACATCCCCAAAAATGAAGGCAGTTGGCAAATGCTGTAGCTCCCCTCCTTTCATGCTTTATTCTTCAGATTGGCAGCCCTTGAAATTCTGAGCATTATAAAAATGAAAAGCAAGTCACATGACTGAGAACTTATTCAGGAAAATGTATTGGTCATCAAACTGTCTTGGTAACTATTGAAAGGAGGAAAAAATCAATTTCTAATTCCATCTGGTTTTGTACATTTTCCTCTAATTTGTTTAAGCTGTTCATGGTAATTAAACCAATAAAAGTGTCTGGAGGTAATACTGTCAAACATGGAAAGTCTGATTCTCAGAGCAACCACGGATAAAGGTAAATACAGAAGTCCTTAGTCAAACAATGGACAGAGTAGAGCTACATACAAGTATCAGTTTCTTGAGTGTTGTGCTATGTGGGGTATCTGAAGTCACACTTAGAACTTTGAATATTTGCATGTAAAAATAGTTTGAGGGAATATTAATAGCAGCAATTAGCCCAATAATGAAACAGAAAAGAAAAATAAAGTGAGACTAATAATATTCTATGTATTAAATGTTAGTGGATAATAACTAGAGCAAGATGAAAAACAGGAGACTTCTATTTTACAAAACCAAAAAAAAAAAAAGGAGTTTTATGGCACTTTTACAAACTAGCAAATTTATTTATTGTGTCAGATTTCATGGGAGGGATACCAGTTTGTCAGATGCTTGACAATGGAAAAAATGTATAGGAATGGGGGATAAATAAAGCTATAAAACCAGCTATGCAGAGCCCAGAAATAAAGGGGGAAAACTCCATATTTGGTTGAAATTTGTTAATTTTCAAAAAAATTTCAACCTACTCCAGTACTACTATACTATAGTAACAGAACACTGGAGTTCAGTGAAATCCATTGATTTCACTAGAAAGACTCCCATTAACTCCAGTGCTTTGGAGCAGGCAACTGGTGTAGATTAACATAGTTGTATTAATGTCAGTGGAGCACTGATGATTTACATCAGCTGAGAATTTGGCCCATAGGATTTGCAGTGAAAATGCTTAAGTTGCAATGCAACTCCTTTTGCACATTAAGTCTCTCTTTCCACCCACTCATGGCATTTTAAAAATATTTCAAATGCTATGGTACAAGCCCAAAGTTAATACTTTTTGAAAAGCTGGGATTTTGGAGATAGAATTATGGGATACCATTGGGGTTACTCAGTTTAGGTTTAGTTCTGCAACAGCCACTTATTTATCTGGTGAATCCCTCCACAGCATTTATCTGTGCCCCCCATTCAGTCCACAGAAACATAGAAAATCAGGGTTGGAAGGAACTCCAGGAGGTCATCTAGTCAAATCCTTCCTCAGTGTTTTTGCTGGTTTTCACTACACAAGTTTATTATGAAAATAAACATATAACACAAGGTAGCAAAAACAATCCTGTAGCTTAACACAACTTTTAAAGGAAGCCAAAAAAGAAAAAAAAATGCAATTTCTGTTTAAATAGAAATCATGAAAAAATATCAAATTGCATCAACATAACTGACTTTTAAACGTCTGCACTAACCAGCAGAGGGTAAGATATTGTGATCATCATGGTAGCATTATGATTAGTAAGCAACACAATGCCAAATAAGCGAAGTTCAGTATTTACACAAAGATAGTAACCTTCATATCTGATAGCATAATTTCCTATAGACTTATGGTCTGGAACCATAATTTGAAACAGTTAGGAAAATTACACTAAATAAGTCTTCATTCGACTCACAAATACAGAGAAGGTTCCAATTTAAAGCAATTTCCAAAGGGATAGCTGTGTTAATCTAGTTCAGAAAAACAGACAAGGAATCCTGTGGCACTTTTAAAGACTAAATAATAGGTAAATAAATAAATTTGTTAGTCTTTAAAAGTGCCACAGGACTCCTTGTTTGTTCCACTTAAAACAATGGGTTCCTTAAATATGGTACTACAGAAGCTTCTTAGAATTGCTTCTTCAGGGATGGGGAGAAGAGGGAAAAGAGCTAAGAGAGACAAAGAAAGTGAAAGCTTATTAGCCAAAATCAAATTTATGTATCAATATCAAAGTATTTCCATTTTATGATTGAACAGCAGTTACAGACAAATGTATTAGAGAACTACTAAATATTCAGGGCAATATGTAAGGAGTCCCATTTACCTTTCCATTATTTGTTAATGCACATTAAAGAATTGTGTATGTTCCTCTCAATCTTCCACTCATGTCTGCACCCTCCCACCCACATGCTATCCTTTTGTAGTGTTAGGTGCAGTTGACTATACATTTAAGGAGGCCCTCTTGGGAAACATAAACACCGTGGCCTCCCCTGTTGCAGCAAAGTAAGTACTCTGCAGGATGTGGTTGTGGGGGGCAGGGAAGGGGCTTAGGTACATGAGGAAAGAGCCCCAGGACTCTGCCAGGGAGCAGCACAGGGCTCCAGTGAGGGGTGGAGTGGGTGGCGTGCCTCAAATACTTTTTGTTTTTTAAAATAGGAGTAATGCTCCTGCTGAGGAGGTGACCATCACATAAGTAACCCAAGTCTGCTTTAGTGGAATCTTTTATTTCAAGCAACAGAGGCTGCTGCTTTCAAAACCAAAGGGCTGGGATTCAGTCCCTGCTACCAATAACTCTCTCAAAGGTACCTGTGCTAAGAGAGCCAAGTCTGTTAGCCAGGTTTTTAGAAGCAACATTGGCCTCTATGTGACCAGTCACTGAGAGATGGAAACAGAGTGGCATATTGAGGCTTGGGCTACACTTGGTTCTCCTGGGGTATGCCAGTTAAGAAAGTTGTTTGTTTGGTTTTTTTTAAGATCACACCCTAACCAGTGCTATGCTGGTGAAAGCCCTAATGTAGATACAGTTGTACAGGTTTCATTAATAGGGAGGTTTCAAACAAACAAGACAATATTTCATCATACAAGACAGTCAACCTCTTGAATGCATTTCCAGGGGATGTTGTGAAGGCCTACAGTAAACGGGTTCAAAAATTAAATCAGTTGATGGAGGACAGATCCATCATTAGCTATTAGCCAACACTTCAGGAACAAGACTCCTTGCTCTATGTGTCCCTAAACTTCTGAGTGCTAGAAACCAGGACAAGAAGACAGTAAAAACACTGTTCTGTTCATTCCTCAGAAACATCTGACACTGATCACCACTGGAACACAGAATACAATGCTAGATGGACTATTGGCCTGACCTGGTATAGCCATTCTTATATTCCTACCAGTATAGTTTATTTTATTTGGTAACCTGATATGAGCCAAACTAGCAAAATTAACTATAAATTGAGCTTCTGACAAGAGAATTGGCTGGTGTAATTATAGTGGTATAATAACCCAGCAAACCCTTGCTAGTGTACAAGGCCTAAGTGAGTGTGGGTTACAGACAAAGAAAGGTATTATCCATCATTCCATCATCTTTTATAAATAGCTATCGGAGTCTTTAAGTATCTGACACTAATGCAATGGCAGTCAAATGGAATCTTGTCAATTTCCAAAGGGATAGCCGTGTTAGTCTAGTCCAGTAAAAAAACAACAAGCAGTTGTGTGGCACTTTCCACTGACTTCACTGAGGTCTCATTGGTATGTCTACACTGAAAAGTTTTTTTTGAAATAAGAAGGTTTATTTTGAAAAATCTTTTTACCTATCCATGCAGGCATTTTGTTATTTTGAAATAAGCACTTCGTTATTTCAAAAAAACCAAAGCATTATTTCAAAATAACTAAACCTGCTTTTATTTGAAAAGAGCGATTCTTTCAAAATAGATTCTAGCAAAGACACTCTATTTTGAAATAGTAATTCCTACCTTATTTCAAAATAGTGTCTTCATTAGACTCCATTTCAAAATAATAAATTGAAATAATGCTATTTCAGAATAATTATTTTGAAATAAATTGGAAATAGTAATTTTGAAATAACTATTTTGAAATATCTTTGTCAGTGTCGACATAACCACTAAGACTAGACATGCTGATAATTATATACAGTTTAAACAATAAGTGGAGTTTAATTCAGCAGAATGGGTATAAACGCAGATCAGGTTGAGACTCTTTTATATTGTTCTGGTGCTAAAAAGTCATCTTTTTGTAAAGAAAACCAAGGACCCATATGATCACACAAACGGGGAATTTAGCCAAATCACTAGGATTAACCAAGGTATCCATTTTATAGTTTTAGTTTTTAATCTTACTTCCATGTATCTAGGTACCCTGGAAGGACAACCATCTCAGAGAGCCTACTGAGATCTTAGTCCGTAGTCCAAGGCAGTGTTTCTGAACCTTTTGCAGGTTGCAGCACACTTGGTGGCACGTTGGAACCCTACAAGACACACCAGCCCACAAGCAGCCATTTCACCGGCTCTCCACGACACACTCACCACCATGTGGCAACACCATGTTGTGTCCCAACACAGTGGTTGAGAACCACAGATCCAGGGAGTTTCACACTGATGCTCATACAACTAAGTCATCTACCCAGCATGTAGACAAACGTGCATCCTTCAGTGGTTTTTCCTTGATTGTAAAAGGAACAAGATACTACTTGCTATGGGAACTGAATCTGATAGTCTGGAGAACTGGAGATGTTCTAAGACTTTGCTATTGTCTTGGAGTAAAAATTTTGTTACATGAGTTTGTTTTAATCACATCCTGCATGTTTGGAAGTCCATAAATGTTTTCATGAGCCCTTAATTTGCAGACTTAAATTTTGCAAAACAGCTGTCAGAATTAAATGCCTAACAAATCAGCATGCGAATGCATCAGAAACTGTACCTACAAACAAGTCATGCTATTTCTAAAACCCTGGAGACTTTATCACCAGGTGTTTGATTTGGTTTTTTTGAGCTGTGAGTATTCCTCAAAAGGCTTGTTTTCCAAGTTACATAATACTTCCTCACTTTTAATTACCTTTCTAAAATTACTCAGTGGGTCACCTGAGCAAGCAGAATACAGATGGATATCCTCATATCACTCAGTGGAGGCTGCATTACTGACCTTGTCATCCTGCAACATGCCTGTGCTATAACAACTCAACACCCAGTCTTTCTAGAGAAAACCAATACCAGCTGTAATCCTACTATTGGAGTTGTTTGGCTTTCTTTCTGAGTCCTTAATTAATTATCCAGGTTAGCATTAAATAAATGGAGGACCCAAAGGTCATGGAAAGAACCATCATTTGGATGAGAAAGCCGAGTCCTGGCAATTTCTTATTGGAAATGGTCTACTGTGGGGTGTCCCTCCCTGCCCCCACCCAAGTGGCACTTATGCTATGTCTACATCAGGCAAAATTAGTTTAGACTAGTTAGTCTGAACTAAGAAGTTCAAGGTTAGTTCAAACTAACCTCGGATTAGTTCGAACTAACCTCGCACTTAGAAGTTTGAACTAAGGGCGCATTCTAGTTCAAACTAATGCTTAGTTTGAACTAGAATGCGTGGTTAGTTCAAATTAACTGGCTTAGTTTGAACTTCTTAAGTTCAAACTAAGCATTAGTGCAGGTCTTCGCTAGACTTAGTTTGAACTAATATTCGAACTAAGGCGGTTAGTCCAGACTAAGTGCCAGTACTAACTAGTTTGAACTAAGCTTTCCTTAGTTCGAACTAAGAAATTTCTTAGTTCAAACTAAGGAAAGCTTAGTGTGGCCATGGGCTAAATTAGTCTAGACTAATTTGCCAGTGTAGACATAGCCTTAGACAGTGAAGTCAATGAAGTTTATTGTTTACATGGGTCTTTAAAAGGAGAGTGAGATTCTCTCTGCTGTGAGCACATAAAAGAGCCTAGAACACTTCTACAAGAATAGGAATTTATCACAGTGTTATTGTCCAGATTGTAAATACCCCCCTTTCTCCAATTCCCTGCTGTGCAGCTACCTTCCAGCCTAGATGACATGGTTTCATTGTTTGTGCTTGTTCATGCACTTTGGGTTTTTTTCTGTAAGGCTCTGTTCTTATCACTGTGTTGGTGTAGTAATGTCAGCCAGCATGCACACCAGTGGGTGAATGCTGGTCTTGTCTAAGACATGATTGCTGATGATATAAAGTAGCTTTTTTAAAAATAGCAGTGATGACAGTGGCCTCAAAATGGGGGGGGGGGTAGACAGCTCACATAGCATTTCAATCTTCCAAAAGCACATTGAAAAACCAGTCTACATCTGCTGAGCATATAATTAAACCTCCTTTTGCCATAGCTTTTTAAATGAGGATACAGGGTATTTTTAAGAACTCAGGCAAATGAAAACATTGGGGGAACAGAACAACAGTAGTGACAGTAACTCTGTTTACGACAGGGTCATTAGGTGAAAATAGCACCCCACCCTATCCAGGATGTAGACTCCTGATGGGTAAAAAACTTGCCACCATGAACTTTACCAGTAGTTTATGTTAACATCAATAAACTGACCTCTGTGGCCCTTGAGGAAGGAAAGCAATGAGTGCATGGGTTCCACCAATGCTCCCAGTACAGTTTGGAAACCCTTTTCTCTCTAAGCCAGCAATTACTTCAGGAATTGCTTTTATGTTTACCCTAAAGCAGTGGGCAACGTGCCTAACTGACTCAGCAACCTCGGCCGCCACTTTACCCATAGCCAACTTCCCAAAACCCAATTGACTGGAGCAGTTTAGCATACCCAACTGATATAGTGTCAGCAAAACTCTTTTGGATCAGCACAGGTGTCCTCACATCTATGTCTGGACACTGAAAAGTGTGGGCAAGGGGGCTCACAAAGCTCCTGAAATGTAGCTTTCTTCATGTGGCCATGCTGGCCCTATGGCTGATCCTGCTCCCATAAGTCACTTTCTGCTTCAGTTCAGAATGCATGTCAAATCATGGGGTAAAGATGGGGTTATCAGCTGTCAGGCAAAAGAAGGACACATCCTCCTTTTTACCTTCATGTCCTTCATCCAGCAGGCATTTTAAGAATACATGATTTTGTCTGGCTTTTTACTTACGGGGGTTAAAATATGCTGGAATGCCCCCGGAACACCCTATTTTTAGGGGGAAGTGTTCCAGGGCCCCCTAAAACCAGAAGAATATTACATTAATACTACATTTTCTCCATGTGTCCTCTGATGTTTTCCTTTTCATACCTCCCTGACCTCCTTTCCATGCTTTGGGATCTGGTAGCCCTAGGCAAGGAGCTTATTGCACAGTAATCCCCCCCCCCCCATGTGCTCTTTTTGTCTGCAGTGAAGACTGATCTGAGACGCTCACAGTCAACAGGTAGTTACAGTCAGAATGGTAAATGCACCACAACCTTAAAAACAACAGCAGTCTGCAGATATGGCTGGGAAAGATTAAATGAGCATCTTTTCCTGCAGTCACAATGATTAGCTTGCCATAATATCAGAGGCCACACTGCATTTTTTCACAGTTTGTCAGTGTCTTTAGTTTATGCTTCAGGAAGCTATATTAATGAAAGAAACAATTTCAGTAGTTTCCCTGAACAAGGAATGTGTAAACAATGAGGAAAAAATCAATAAAAACACATAATGAATTTTTTTCCATTTTTTCATCTTTGTAAGTGTTTCATTTAGCTTTCTTCTTGACAAATGACAATGCTTTAAGTGATATTGACAATTTATTATATATTGTAGTAATACCTGGCTAACCCAACTGAACTCAGGCCACACAGGTGCTAATCGCCCTGTAACTGTGTAAACTTTGGGTGGGCTAGAATTCATTTAATTGCCCCCTCCAGTGCCTTAAAATAAATACACCCAACTCCTATAGAGAAGCAACTGGAGATCCAGGATTCAGTCTTCAAGGGACTCTCAACAAAGATTGTTCAGAGTTAATGAAAACAAAACCAATGAGCTGTATTAAGTATTACCTTCATAAACCCTATGATAAAAAAATTAAACTATTATCTATTTATAACATTGTGTCTATCTGGTAAACTCATGATTACCATTCCACAGCTTTCTTTCCACATATAAACAAGAAAAACTAAATGAATTTAAACATAGCAGCCCCACAGAAACACTGTGAGATGCAACTTAAGTGTGCCCAAAGTTTAGGTGGAGTTCACCTGAATCTCAGTGATAGTCTCAGTTCAACAAGTCCCAAAGGCTTGAGCTGAAAGAAGCAGCTCCTCCGCCTTTGGTTGCAGGAATCTTCAGTAGAAGCCCATCGGATGACACTTCCTCTTCTCCTGGAACCGGCACCATCCAGTCAGGTCTCTAGTTAACCAGCATTCAGTAACACATACATGTGAAAAAAGTCTGCTGCAAAATGCTCCAGGGTAGAGAGAAAACATCTTGCTGTCCACTTATGGCTCAGCTTCTCCCACTCACACAAAGAATACATGGACTCTTCTCAATGCACTGCTGAGGCTGCTGCTCTCATTAATGGCATCTGATCTGACCACCAGTAGTAGAAAACCTTGTGGAGCATGTTCAATATGACCAAACACAATTTCCACAAACTTCTGGATCTGGGCAATCAAATCTGCCCAGCAATGTAACCCAGCCTCAAGAGATCCCTTAAAGAAACAGCTCCTTTAGGCACATGAGTTGCACCTGCACATAATCAGAGACAAGTTTGATCCCCCAATTACACTGTGTTAGGTGCTGTCCACATATAAAATCAGTTGTCAGTCCATTCCCCAAAGAGCTTACTGTCACTAAAAAGGCCATGTGATGTTTTGAACTCACCTTCCACCTCCACTGTCAAACAAGTCTCTGAACATGCTACATCCTCAACCAGCTGGTCTTAATTTACTTTCCAGTAGGGTGCTTTGGTTTCTTTTGGGCAATAGTCCAGCATTTCAGCCTCAGCATCTCAGGCACGACCTTCAAAAAAAATGGGACTTTTTTAAAAAAAAGATACTCTATAGTCATGTTGTGTCCTAAAGTTGATTAAAAGAACAGAGAGGAAAACAATGCCAAGCAATTTATGGTTTGAGAAGAGCAACACCAAAAGTCTTTGGCTATGTCTACACATGCATTGTTATTTTGAAATAAAGATTTCGAAATGAGTTATTTCGAAATAAAATCCTTATTTCGAAATAAGTTAATTCGAATTAACAAAATGTTAATTCGAATTAAGGGAAAGCCTGCAATCCAAACGGCTGTTATTTGGGAAGGGGTATTTCGAAATAAAGCCGTTTGGACCTGTTCTTTCGAAAGAGCTCTTTCGAAACAACAGGTCTACACAGTGTTGTTTCGAAAGAACAGCTTTATTTCGAAATATCCCTTCTGAAATAACAGCCATTTCGGGGGGGGGGCAGGTTTTACTTTTTCGAAATGACGATTCTTATTTTGAAAGGATGAGGTCCATCCTTTCGAAATAAGAAAACGTCATGTAGACCTAATTTCTTTTATTTCGAAATAACAAGTGTTATTTCGAAATAAAAGTGCTGTGTAGACGTGCCCTTTGGAATCTGCTGTTGAGGACACTCCCTTGTTCCTGTTATTGCTGTAACCTCTGTACTGCAGCAGAATCAGGAGTCATTCAGGAAACAGTGCATTTCACTGTTCCCGTGGCTTGTGATGACAGAGATGAGTGTAGCTAGAAGGATAATGAAACATAGTTCTAAATTGTACATAACCAGGATTAAATTACCTATTTTCTTCATCTGGATTTAAATCCTAAAGTCCTTATTCAGTTAATGCTCAGTGTCAATAGGAGTTTGCCTTAGCAATAGCAGAGCAATGCCCTCAGAATCTGACCTATTGCGTTTACTGTCTGCAAATCCCTGGGAAGGAGGGGGCAGATACTTGAGGGTGATGCAAGGCCTGAGTAAATGGATCTTATTCAGTTGGTTTCAGGAGGGACAAAATTCTCGTCAACAGCAGGCCATAAAATACCCACTGCACGTGATAGCCACTGCACCATGCTATGCTACTGGCTGTTCCAGTGCCCCATGGGATTACCTGCAGGCCACACAAACATGCAGATTCAACCCCGCCCTGCCCCATCACACTAACATAAGCCCTAGCGTCAGTGAACCCTCCAGAAGCACTAGGGGGTGAAAAAGGGATGGGGTGCTAAAGGCACATACTAGTTTACTGGCATTTGGAGTCTTCTGCTATGCCACATGACTGGTGGACTTTTTCTTGAGGGAGGAAATGTTGGTTACACTCTGGAGGAGAGTTGCATGCTAATATAGGTAACTGGGCAAATCAGAGGTGCCATTTAAAAGGGTGTGGCACAGCTGAGAGAAGTGTGCAGGGGCATCTTTTGGAAGCTAAAAGAATGGAAGAGAATCTAAAGGAATGATTTTTACCTGCCAAGAATGCACCAGAGAAAAGATGGGCTTCTGGTGAAGATACTAGTTTGTGACTCAGTAGATCTGCATTTAATTTCCAGCTCTCCCACTAATTCCCCCCCCCCACTCACTCACTCTGTGCCTCAGTTGCCCATCACTAAAAATGGAATACTACTTTTTGTCTTTTTAGATTATAAACTCTTCAGGGACCATCTCATTCTCATATTGCAGATGTGCAGGCCTAGCAAAATAAGGCCCTGTAGCTTCCACTATACTATAAATAATAACTAAGAACAGGAAATGTTGTACATTAAAGGAGGATATGGCACAGTTTAACTTACATAGCTTCTGATAAAGTCCTGACAGTGACTCCTCCTGCTATGCTATTTAGCCTGTAAGCTCTTTGGGTCAGGAACTGTCTTTTTTGTTGTTTATACAGCACCTAGCACAATGGGGTTCTGGTCTCTGGTAGTGGCTCTTAGGTGCTATTGTAACCCATGCCTGCTTACTTTGGCACTCTGTTCCCCTCTAGTGGCAACTAGACCAGTTAGACTAGAGTTTGATTGGTGTGCTACAGGCTCTCTTAATAAAGATGTCTCTCTTAGCTCATGCAGTGACAGCTCCTCTATTAAGCTCTACAGCTCCCAGGTTTGATCCTAGCTGAGGATCACAAGGGGCTGCTGGCATTACACTATTGTAATCCAGATATATAATTATTTGCTACTTAGTTCCAACTTTTTATTATGTGAGCTACACTATTTAGACTTATGCCAAATAATACTTGTTGAGTCAAAACAACAAGAGTCCCAAGCCACCTTAAAGACTAACAAATTTCTTCAGGCGTAAGCTTTTATGGGTACAAACCCACTTCATCTGGGTTGGAGCCCACAGAAGCTTATGCCCAAGGAAATTTGGTAGTCTTCAAGGTGCCACAGGACTCTTGTTATTTTTGCTGTACACAGACTAACATGGCTACCCCTCTGGAGCTTGTGAGTCAGCTACACAATATCCTGAAGGTTCCACAATGTGAGGAAAAAGATAAAAGATTCCAGATGAGTTATGAGAAAGGCTGGAGTTACTAGGCAAATATACCATTAAATACTGTAGAACAGCATTATGTATTAGGGTGTAATATGAATAGCCTTCAAGACTGCACCAAACCACTTGGATAATCCTTTCATAGGAGAGACTGCACTGTACAATTCCTCTTGAAATATTTCACTGCTAAATGAAAGACGTGAAGAATCCATTTCAAGTGAACATACTAAATTAAAGATGCTGATACTGGAATTAGGTTGCAATCCCTTCAGGGCAGGAATTGTTAAGAATGTAAGACTGGCCATAGTGGGTCAGACTAATGATCCCCGTTCCCTGTTTTCTGACACAGGCCACTACCAGGTATGTTAGAGGGCATGAACAGGCAGACATCAAGGGACCCATTCTCCTGTCACCCATTCCAGTGAATGGAACAGGCAGACATCAAATGATCCATCCTCCTGTCACCCATTCCCAGCATCTGGCAAACAGAGGCCTGGGAATCTTCAGATCATGGTTTTGCATCCCTCCCCATTTTGTCTAATAGCCTTTGATGGATCTATCCTCCAGGAACTATTTACTTCTTTCTGAATGCTGTTATAGTCTTGGCCTTTACAACTCCTTCTAGCAAGGAATTCCACAGGTTAATTGTATGTTGCACAAAGAAATACTTTTTGTTTGTTTTAAACCTGCTGCCTATTAATTTCACTTGGTGATTCCCCAATTCTTGTGTTATGAGAAGTAAATAACATCACTTAATTGCTCAGTACCAGTCATCATTTTATAAACGTTTATAAAATCTCTTCTCATATGGAAGCATTCCATTCCTCTAATCTTTTTTGATGCCCTTTTCTGTACCTTTTCCAATTCAGATTCCAATTTTGTTGTGTATTTATACAGCGCTTTGTGCTATGACTGAAGCTCCTAAGCACTAATTCAATACAAGCAATAAGTCTCTGCCTAAAACAATATATTGGTGCTGATAAGCCCAAATGATGTATTTTTTAAACTAGTTTTTAATTCAGCTCTAGACTGTACAGAACTACCTGGATTGAAAGCAGAAAAATACGAGGTTCTATTCCGAAAGCTGCTGCGTGTCATAATATTCATTATGAGATCTGTGAAAGCATTGCTTCCAAAGCTCAGTTAACCTTCCTAGTTTCTGATGGTGCTTATGTATTCCATACAAGCAAGGGCTGAGGAAAGAGCTAAGGTGAACACTAATCAGCCAAATGTGCTGCAGCTTGCATGGATTATACCTCCTAGAAACATACCTCTGGGCAGGGGGACTTACTCCCATCTTCTGGTAGACAACAGGTTAAGGGACAATTAGTGCAATTTAGATTGATTAATTCCCCATAAGTCAGGGGTCAGCAACCTTTGCCTACCCCTGTCCCAACAGTGGACCCAGAAAGGTGCCATGGAAGGATCCATAAAAAAAAAAAAAACAGGGTAAGAAACAGAACCCAGAGAGAGCATCCTTTAAAAAACAAGTGAGCGATCCTCCAAAGCAGGGGTCAGTAACCTTTGCTGGCCCTCATGCCAGCCCTGCCCACTGCACCTTCAGCGGTGCTGGGGCATGACCAAAAGGGGGTGAGGCCAAAAGGGGGTGGCGCCAGGCCTCCAGTTCAGGCCAGGGCTGGCTCTCACACCTGCTTCTGGGCGGCCTCCAGGTCCCGGCCATGGCCGGCTCTCACCCCACTGGCGAGTGGCCCCTGGATCCCAGCCACAGCTGGCTCCTGCCCCCGCCTGCAGTTGGTTTCTGGTTCTGGGGTCAGAGCTGGAAGCAGACAGGCCAGCTGGAGGCCAGGAGCTGCACACTGCAGCTTCTTTGTCTCTGCCGGTCGCACTTCCCAGCAGGGAAGCACAGCCAGCGGGGGCCTGGAACCGTGGCATGTGACTCTTCACAGCGTTGGGGGAGCATGGCCAGCGAAGAAGCCTGAGCAGTGGTGTGTGCTGCTCAGGCTTTGCCCCTGTCCCATTTTTGGCACGGGTGCCAGGGGTTGTAGACCCCTGCTCCGAAGCATAGAACAGCCTCAACTTGTGCTGTTTTCAATGGAGAAGTGAAAGCACAAATGAGTCCCATTATCCTCAACAGGAATTCAGTGCTTTCTGTAGACTCAGTGTGCTAAGCATGTTGAGAACAGTAAAAGAAAACAGAATGGAGAAAAGTCATAAGGAAAACTACACACAGTCCATACACTATATCAGTCCCCAAAATGTGGTACAGGCTGCCCTTTAGGCAGGAAAACATGGTTTTGGTTTCAGCCCAAATCAGCTTTGTCAGTGACTGTACCAACTACTACTGGCATGCTCCCTGCCTAACTTTGCTGCTACTAGGCAACCAATAAGCCCAGCTCCAGTGCCTTGGACCTGAAAGAGCAGCCCCAGCCCCTAGGCTGGCTGCAGCCCTGCTTGTAAACCTTATTCCCATAGCAGATCAGTGGCTGTTAAATATGCATCAATCAATCAAATCATAGGGCTGGAAGGGACCCCATGAGATCATCAAGTCCAACCCCCTGGGAATTGAACCCACAACCTTGTGCATGTTAAGCAGAGGTGCTAGCCACTACACTATTTGCAGGGCTTCCCTACTGCTGGTCTTGTTCTTGCTCTTACTCTCCTTTCTGGCTTCAGTTCTTGCTTTGGGTTTGACTCCAGTTTATCCCCCAGCTCTGGCATTTGGTTTCTGAATCCTGGCTTGTTTCATGGGCACAGCTCTAACTGGTAGGCTTGACTGCCCACAGCCCAGTGAACTATACCTTGAGATAAACTTGTCTTTAAGTCTTGTGGAAAAGGGACATAAATGCAAACTGCTTTTACAAACCCAAAAGCACAGAGCGAGGTTCTGAACTGCCTATAAAGTCATGCCCACCTGGTTAAACATGGCCCTGTGATGAGAATGCTAGCCTGGTGCTCAAGAGACTGGTGCTCTGTTCCCTGCTGTGCCACAAATTGTGACCTTGAGCAAGTTGCTTCATCTCCATGCCTCAGTTCTTCATCCATAAAATGGGGATAATGTTACTTTCCTGCATCACAGATATTTTGGGAGAATGTTTACATTAGTCAGGTATTCAGCATGTATGGCACAAGTGCTTAGGACCACTAGACAGATACCTGTAAATGTCTCCTCCAGCGTGAGTAGAGAAATGGAAGAAGTTCAAATCAAAATGGTAGAAAATCTCCATTGGGTTCCTGAATCTGTTCTGTCAAATAAGCAGCAGTGCTGCTGGACAAGCTGCTGAATGGTGCAGGCCTGCTCAGAAGTACAGCTCAGCCCCTCATACCCAGAACAGTGTAATAATCCCCATGCTCCATATCTGACTAGAACCCTCCACCTGGTCAAAGCCAACCAGAAGCTCAAGAACTGTCCCTTATGGTGGGATAGGATCTGTGTGATGGAAGCTTCATCAGGCTGTGGAACAAAGCAAACTGTAGTGTATTGAATTAAGTAAAATTACAGGCCATCACTTAACTTGTGCAGTTCTGGCAAACCAGGTAGAAGCTCATGCCAAGATTCCCATGCCTCAATTGACTACTGAGTAACACATAGCTGGAACCTGTCTGGCTCACCTGTTGGTACTGTTAAAACAGGTATGAGAATACTAATTGTGTTCAGTGTTTTGGATTTCAATGCATACTGCAATTTGCAAACATTTCCTAATCTCGCTTGTAACACAGGTATTCCATGTTATAAACTAATATGCAAGTGTCTGAATGGTACTCTAACTAGCATTCACCAAAAAAAAACATTAGTTAGTGCAAAATGCTGGCTTCCAGCAGATGATGTGGTTTCCAGGCCAAAAAAGAAGGCCCATCAGTACCTGACAAATCACTGTGGAATATCAGAGGACAAAAGACTTAGTTGACTCCTTTTTGCCTCTGGAGGAGGAGGTATGAAAGCGGATTCTTCCCCAGCAGCTTAGAGCAGTGGTTCCCAACCTTTTATCTATTGCGGCACCCTTGGAGGCCTTTAATTATGCCACAGCACACTGCCATGACAAAATCATGAATATTCAAATTAACATATGAATATTCATGAGCCATAGCACTCTCTTTTGGGGCTGCAGGACAGGGATCCAGCTCAGGGAACCCCACAGCCAGGCCCCATGGGGCCACTGCCCACAGCCAGCTGCAGCTCAGGGACCCACCCCCCCACAGCCAGGGCCATTTGGGGGTACTGGCTTCAGCTGTGGGAAACGCCCCCACCCGTGGTCACACGGGGCCCCCGCCGCAGCTCTGGCTGCACGGCATGCTGGAGGAGTTGCTGCGGCACACAGGTTGGGAACCACTGGCTTAAGAGAACAGAAAGTGAATAAAAATCCCTGACAGGCAGAAACTCTCTCTACGCAACTTTGATCTGTCCATAATAAGGTTTTCTTGGCTAAGCAAGAGACTCTAGTATTTAGCCTAGGTTAGCCCAAAGAGACACAGAGCTTCTTTATTACAGAAGCTACTTATGTTTTGAAATTTAAGACTAACTCATTTGTTTGCCTTCAACCTGCAAATAAGACTTATTTCTTTCTAGTTCCTCAATCTTTCGGCAGTTTATAGGATTGACTACAAACACTGCTGTTGTGAGATCTAAGGGGTGGTTGATGTGTGGTAACCTGATATTTCCGAGAGTGAGTTGAAGGAATCCTCTATTACCAAGACATAGACTACAAAATAGATCAGAGTAGCTGTGATTCCATGGCTAAATTGTTACAATGCTGGAACAGTTTAAACTTGGATGGTGAAATCTATGTACAGAACTCTCAGCCATTTGGGATATGTGCCCAACTTCTTAACAGTCAACCCTGAGTACTTGCGTTCCAGAGTCACTATAGGACAGATTGGCAGTTTGCATGGAGGCTTTCTGGACCTGCTTGCAATCAAAAGAGTTCAGTTGTGAAGCATGCAATCCATCTGCTGCCAGCCATTCCACAGGGGGCGTTATTTGCGCCCATCTGCTAGAGAGCAGTCATCTTTGTCTCTGTTTTTGCTGGTGATTTGAATTCTAAGAAATAAAGTAGGTCATGCTGCAACCTTCAAAAATATTCATCTAATTTCTCTGGGTTCTGTAAACATAAACTGACAACGCCCACAGTGCTTGGAACTTCTACCCTCTTCCATTACTGTTTAGTAGCCAAATTTATCTTTCCCTTGATTATGTTGTTCCCCAAATGACTTCTAGACTTGGACATTTGAAGCAAAGCCAGTATGAGTAATGTTGGAGCAGAATTACGACCACCTCTGGGACATGAAGGATTTGAGTTCTGCTTTCAGATAAGACTGGGATTGCAGGAAACTGTCAGAGTGCTAGAGCATGAGACCAACATGGTGCAATTATTCTCATCTTTATGAGCAGACCCATTGAATGAAATCTTACCTCACTGAAGTTAGTAGGAGTTTTGCCATGGGCTTAAGTGGAGCTAGGATTTCACCCACTGATTTCAGATGTTAAATTAAAAAATCTACCTTGAGCTCAATCTGTACAAATGTGCTAGTTCACTTCAGTATTTTAGCTACTCTCAAAGCATGCCTAGCCAAATATTTGATAGGTTTGCAATGGCAAGTACTTTAACTGCTCCTCTGTGGCCCATGTTGAATCTGCCAAACATCATCCTTTTATAGTTAATTCTACATGAACGGACTTCTTGTCCCATTAAAGTCTATTGCAAAACTTAACTCCAAAGGCTTCAGAGACTAACCCTTGTAAATTTGGCTTTTATGTTCCTAGTCTATATAGTGCTTTCAATTCATCAAAACTGTTTTAAACTTGCAACATTTGTTTTCCAAGGGTTTATTTGACATGAACAAATTTCTTCAACTCAGCTGTAAAAAGTGTTTGATATTCTTATACTCAGATATCTAGCATCTCTTAACCTTCTTCATAAACATAGGATTAGATCCACTACTGGAGTAAATCAACAACTCCACTGAGATCCAGCTCTTACATTAAAACTGTGCTATATAGAGTAACAAATTGGGCTCTAAACATGAATTAAACTTTATTATATTAGGGTAGCAGCCAGAGGCTTTCCTATAGATCAAACACAATTGTTTTAGAGCGCATGCACATGCAATCACAGCGACTGCCCCAAAAGGTTTCAGAAAGGAAGTAGAGTTAGCCTTGCATTAGAAAACTGAGGCACATTTAGAGTGACTGAGGGTAAGCACACAGGAAACCTACGACAGAGCTGGTAACTGAACCTAGACTCCTGGAAGACTCATATAGTATCATCACAAGCACTTTGGGGTAGGACTAACTACAGCTTGGGGTTGCTCAGCACTTAGCAAAATGGGGTCCACTCTGGGTTAGCCTTAGGCACTACAACAAACATGATTTATTATGCATCCTCTCACCCTAGGTCACCCATAATAGATTGTGAACAAAAATTCAGTGGCTTTGCTTTGTAATATTGAGGCTCTGACAAGAACCATTTCAGTTCAACTCCCAATATGTGTCACATGCAATATTTGACAAGAGTCATGCTGTTTTAGTGTAAAACTGGTTCTTTTAAACAGTAAGAGATAAACTTTGCCTTCTGCAATGCATATTTGGCTCCCAGACAATGTATGAAAGTCCTTAAATTGCTACAAGACTTTCATGTAGATGGAAGCTAGTAAGTGCTCACTGGTGGTAGACTCACAATTTAGAGCAGCCTCTGAGTTGCTGTAACTTTAGACAGAGATGAACTAGTTCCCTGCCGCTTAAGGATCAGACAGGTGCATTGCCTTCCCTGTCCACCTAAGCAGTGGTGGAAAGAATGAAATGCCAGTGCATCTACATCTGCTCACCACATTCAGTGCTCCACCATTGTTAGTCAGTTGGCACATCTCCTCCTTCCCTTCTGGCCTGGTCTATGCAGCTTTAGTTTCATACCTTAACCAAGACCTGACATGGGAATATAGCTTTGATATTCATATCAGCTATTTTAACCCCAAAAATGCTTTTGAAAAGAACTGTTTTTCAAAGGTAGGAAAAGACTGCTTTTTTAAAGCTTAGCTGTTGCCAAATCTGCCTTTGTATAGTTATCGTAAACCCAGGGGCACAAAACTACCCTGCTTCAGTATTCACTCTCTATCTAATTCCCAAACTGGAAGGATCTTTCTCTAAGCAGTACACAGAACTAATCCAACTGGTACTTGAGTTAGAATGAGTATTCTTTTGGGACTGGTCTGTATTGCTTTCTAGCTGTGCTTTAATGTGCTTGATTGGCATTCCTCACAAACAGTGAATGCCAGTCACTGGTTCCCTTTTATCTGGTAGCTTAGATGCTTTAGTGAATGCATTCACTCCAAAACCGAGAGGCTTATTTTTAGTCCCCGTCTGCTACAGAGACCCACAGCTGCATACTTAATTCAGCTCTGCTGTCAGAGCACTGTCAAACAGAGCTGTTAGTGGCATTGATGTGAGAACCTGGCCTGTGCATGTATGGCTATGGCAAGTGATCATAATTGCTTGCCAAGAAAAAGCAGGGAAACCTGGCAATATTGCACAAAAAATTTTTAGTCTCCAAGGTGCCACAAGTCTCTGCTTAGAATAGTGTTGACTATTGATTAACCACTAGACAGCAATGAATCCAGTTATAGGAGATGTCGCTTCTAGTCCAAATTCTGAAAGCAATTGTGTAAATTTGAGCAAGGTACTTTTCCACTCAGTCTTTAACCTGCAAGTTCTTTGGAGCAGCAATTGTCTCAAAGGAAGGATGGCCCACTGGCTGGATTACTGACCTAGACAGTGGCTCTCAACCTTTCCACACCATTGTACCCCTTTCAGGAGACTGATTTGTCTTAAAAATCAGACATAAAAATAAAAATGTTTCACAACAGTTATTGAGAAATCTCTTACTTTACTAGATAATTATAAAATAAATCAATTGGAATATAAATATTGTACTTATGTTTCAGTGCCTAATATACAGAGAACAAAATAAACATTTCATAGTATGCAATTCTAGTTTGTACTGACTTTGCTAATGCTTTTTATATAGCCTGTTGCATAATTAGCCAAATATCTAGATGAGCTGATGTACCCTATAGAAGACCTCTTCATACCCCTAGGATATATGTACCCCAGTCAAGAAACACCGGCCTAACACACAACAGACTGTGGTTCAAGAATCTACTCCAACACAGACTCTGTGGCCTTGGATAAGTCAGGAGGACCCAAATTCTAAAAGGCATTTAGGCTATCAGTGGTAATCAGAGAAATCTATACCTTTCAAAGCCTTGACCTTGGTTTTTCTGTGCCTCTGTTTCCAATCTGTAAAATACGGATAGTAGTTTTTCATGACCTTCTGAAAGTAAGTTGTGAGTGAAGGGATCAGATAATTCCCAAACCAAAGTCATAAGTACCTAAGTATTGGGGGAATCTGTCTATCTAGTATAAAATTTCTGATGAAATACAAATGATCACCCAAAGTAAGATACAGTCACTTGCTTTACCTCAACCTTCCCACACTGATCATAGAATCATAGAATCATAGGGTTGGAAGGGACCTCATAGGTCATCTAGTCCAACCCCCTGCCAGAGGCAGGACCACTCCCACTAAACCATCCCAGTCATGGTTTTCTCCAGCCAGGCCTTAGACACCTCCAAAGATGGAGACTCCACCACCTCCCTCGGCAGCTCATTCCAATGCTTCACCACTCACCTAGTAAAAAAGTTTTTTCTAATATCCAGCCTCGACCTCCATAACCGCAACTTGAAACCATTGCTCCTTGTTCTGTCCTCTGTTACTACTGAGAAAAGTCGAGCTCCATCTTCCTTGGAGCACCCCTTCAAGTAGTTGAAGGTTGCTATCAAACCCCCCTCAATCTTCTCTTCTGCAGACTAAATAAGCCTAATGCTTTCAGTCTTTCCTCATAGGGCTTGTGCTCCAGCCCTTTAATCATTTTGGTTGCCCTCCTCTGAACTCCCTCTAGCATGTCCCTGTCCTTTTTGTAGTGGGGAGCCCAAAACTGAACACAGTGTTCTAGATGTGGCCTCACCAGTGCAGAATAGAGGGGAATGATCACATCCCTTGATCTGCTGGTAATACTTCTTTTGATGCAGCCCCACATGCCATTGGCCTTTTTGGCAGCAAGAGCACACTGCTGACTCATATCTAGCTTCCCATCCACCATGACCCCCAGGTCCTTTTCTAGACTGCTGCTACTTAGCTGAATGTTCCCCAACCTGTAGCAGTGCATGGGGTTTTTCCGTCCCAAGTGCAGGATTTTACACTTGTCCTTATTGAAGCTCATAAGATTTCTATTGGCCCACTGTTCCAATTTATCTAGGTCTCCCTCAATCCTGTCCTTGCCCTCCAGCATGTCTACTGTTCCCCCCAGCTTGATGTCATCTGCAAACTTACTGAGAGTGCAGTCTATTCCATCATCCAGATCATTGATGAAAATGTTGAACAGGACTGACCCCTGGGGCACACCACTCATGACTGGTTCCCAGCTAGACATGGAACCATTGATTCCTACATGCTGAAACCGTTGATCTAGCCAGTTTTCTATCTACCTTATAGTCCACGTATCCAACCCATACTTCCTTAATTTGCCAATGAGAATGCTGTGGGAAACTGTATCAAAAGCCTTGCTAAAATCAAGGTATATCACATCAATGGTTCTTCCCGCATCCAGAAAACCAGTCATTTGATCATAGAAGGAAACAAGATTGCTCAGGCATGATTTACCCTTGGTAAATCCATGCTGACTGTTCCTGATCACTTTATTTTCCTCTAAGTGTTTGAGGATGGATTCTTTGAGAATCTGCTCCATAATTTTTCCAAGGATTGAGGTGAGGCTGACTGGTCTGTAATTCCCCAGATCCTCCTTTTTCCCTTTCTTGAAAATAGGCACTACATTTGCTTTTTTCCAATCCTCTGGCACCTCCCCCGTTCTCCATGAGTTTTGAAAGATAACGGCCAGCGGTGCTACTATCTCATTGGCCAATTCCCTTAGCACCCTTGGATGCAGTTCCTCCGGCCCCATGGACTTGTGCACATCCGGCTTCTTCAAGCAGTCCCTAACCTGACCTTCTGTCACCAAGGGCCTGTCATCTTCTCTCCCATCTGCCACACCCATGGTAGTGGGCTGGGAGCTGACCCTGCCTGTGAAAACTGAAGCAAAAAATGCATTGAGCACTTCAGCTTTTCCCTCATCCTCTGTCACAAGGATGCCTGCCCTATTCAGCAAGGGGCCTACACCATCCCTGATCCTCTTCTTGTTATTAACATACTTGTAGAACCCCTTCTTGTTATCCTTTACATCCCTCGCTAGCCGCAACTCCAGTTGTCCTTTGGCCTTTCTGATTTTATCCCTACAGTCCCTAGCAATATCTTTATATGCCTCCTTGGTCATCTGACAAAGCTTCCACTTCCTGTAAGCTTCCTTTTTATGTTTAAGCTCAGAGCAGAGTTCCCTGCTAAGCCATTCTGGCTGCCTCACATGTTTGTTCTTTCTCCTAATTGGAATGGCAACTTCCTGTGCCCTCAGCAGGGTTTCTGTAAAATATAACCAACTCTCTTGGACTCCTTTCCCCTTCAGATTAGCTTCCCAAGGGATCCTGCCCATCAGTTCCCTAAGGGAGCCAAAATCTGCTTTTTTGAAGTCCAGGGTTTCTGTTTTGCTTCTTTCCTTCCTTCCTTTAATCAGCATCCTGAACTCAACCATGTCATGGTCACTACTGCCTAGCTTGCCATTTACCTCTACCTCCCTGATCAATTCTTCCCTGTTTGTGAGCAGCAGGTCGAGAGGTACAAGGCCCCTAGTTGGTTCCTGTAGCATTTGTACTAGAAAGTTGTCCCCAACACTCTCTAAAAATTTCCTGGATTGCCCATGCACTGCTGTATTGGCCTCCCAGCAGATGTCAGGGTAATTGAAGTCCCCCATCAGCACCAGGGCCTGTGATCTAGAAGCTTCTGCTAGTTGTCCATAGAACACCTCATCCACCTCCTGCTTCTGGTCTGGTGGTCTATAGCAGACACCCACCACAACATCCCCCTTGTTGCTTTCCCCTCTCAGTGTAACCCACAGACTTTCTACTGGCATGCTTCCACTTCCATAATGGAGCTCTGAGCAGTCATAGAGCTCTTTTACATATAACGCTACTCCTCCCCCTCTTCTTCCCTGCCTGTCTTTCCTGAAGAGTTTATACCCATCCATGACAGAGCTCCAGTCATGCAGACTATCCCACAACATCTCCGTTATTCCTATGCTATCATAGTTCCTTGTCTGCGCTAGTACTACCAATTCTTCCTGCTTATTTCCCAGGCTCCTCGCATTAGTGTACAGGCACCTAAGATACCCAGCTGATTGCCCTACTTTGTCATTTTGATTTTCGATTCTATTACATATACCTCCTTGCATTTTTTCTTGGAGTTCTCCTCCCCCACTCTCCTCTGCATTGGGGCTTCAGTGGAACATTTAAGACAATTATTTGATTCCCCTTTCGTGTTCCAACTACCTTCTCTTTTACTCCTGGTTCTACAGTCGCAGCACCCCCCAAGTTCCATCCCTTCCCCCAGATCACCCACATTGTCACTTACCCGTGGGCTTTGGTCTCCTTCCCCCGTTGAACCTAGTTTAAAGCCCTCCTCACTAGGTCAGCCAGTCTGTCCCCAAATATGCTCTTCCCTTTCCTGGACAGGTGAAGGCCATCTCTGCCTATCAATCCTCTGTCCTGAAACAGAACTCCATGGTCAAGGAAGCCAAATCCCTCCTGACCACACCATCTGTGCATCCAGGCATTCACCTCCAGGACGCAGCTGTTTCTCCTCAGGCCTCTAGCCTTGACTGGAAGGATCGAGGAGAACACTACCTGTGCTCCAAACTCCTTCACCCTCGCTCCCAGAGCCCTGAAGTCACCTTTGATCACCTCTCGCAGTATCATTGGTACCCACATGGATAAGAAGCATGGGGTAGTAGTCTGAGGGGTGGATGATTTTTGACAATCCCTCTGTTACATCTCAGATACGGGCACCTGGCAGGCAGCATACCTCTCTAGAGGCCTTGTCAGGGTGACAGATGGGTGCCTCCGTTCCTCTCAGGAGTGAGTCCCCAATCACCACAACCCTACATTTCCTCTTAGGTGAGGTGGCTGTGATCTCCCCAGCCTCCTGGGTGGATGGCATCTCCTCTACCTCCTTCATTGTGTCCAGCACCGCATAATGGTTCCTCACCACAATGGATGGTGGGATGTGAGCAGGCGTAGAGCACTGTCTGCTGCCAGAGGTGACCAGCTGCCAGTGTCCTTCCTCTGCCATAGGCATCCCATCCGTTTCCAGAGCTATGGCAGTAGCCCTTGGCAGTGGGATAGGGACCTCCTCCTTGCAGGTTTAATCGTGGACACTGTCAAGAAACTTTTCCAGGTCATAGATACCCCTGAGTTGTGACACCTCCTCCTGTAACTCTCCTACCTGTTTCCAGAGAGATGCCACCAGAAGGCACCTATCACATAGGCTCATTTCCCTAGCCTGATCATCAGTGGCAGGAAAATGAAGGCCACAGTCCCTGAAAATCCACACCAGGATCTGGGTGGAGATATCCATGGTCAGACAGTCTGTCTGGCTACAAACAGAGGCAAAGGAAACAGAAGGGGTGCTGGCACAAGCAGTGCGGCTCCTCTTCACCATTGTGGCCTCCCCAAAATCCTCCTCAAACTCCCTTCCAAACTCCCCTGTTTGCAATCCCCTGTTCAAAAGCTCCCTCTTGTCACTCAGGCAGTGGCTTTTAAGGCCTTCTCTGCCTAGGTCAGCCCTTGCCCCTTGATGAATGGTAACATTATCACCAGGGGTTAAAGTATAACTTTGCAGGCCCCAGAGCCCTCCTAATCGGGCAGGTCTCCCTCCTGCATGTCTGGGCACCTCTCCCACACATCTGCCCCCCCCCAGCACCCTAGCTGCTGCTCCTCAAACACTAGCCTCCCACCCCAGGTCCTGCCCCCCAAACACCAGCCTCCCACCTGCCTACCCCCCCACCCCAGCTCCTTACCCCCAAATGCCAGCTCCTGCCCTCCACATGCCAGCCCCTCACCCCAGTTCCTGCCCCCCACAACAGACCCACACCCCATCTCCTGCCCCCCAAATGCCTTCCGCCCACCCGCGCCCCCTTACCTAGCCACCATGGTGAAGAGCCCCAGCCCAAGCTGAGGCTTTGGCCTAGAGCCTGGTCTCACTGAGCATGCTCAGTGAGACCAGGCCTGGGGGGTGGAGATTTAGAACTTCCTGCCCCACCCAACCCAGAAGAACATCATTCTGGGACTTACTATTTTTAGAGGCACAGCGTTCTGGCCCCTAAAAATAGAAAAAGGAGCTGGAACATAGTTTTCCAGCTCCATTTTCTATTTTTAGGGGCCCCAGAACGCTGAACCCCTAAAAATAGTGGGCCCCGGAATGGTGTTCCCCCACATTCCGGGCCACTCTACCCCTGTTTATCACTTACATTAAGAGCACCCAGGGGACTTAACCACACGGGGGCCTTTTTGTATTGGACCCTGGAGAAACACATTATGTGGATAGTCTGTTTCTGTGTATTAGTGATGCTATGAGGTTCCAAGCAAGACTGGGGACCTACTGTCCCAGCCACTGAATCAACAACCTATTGTAATGTCACTGGGCCATGCACATTCAATGGAGTTAATTTGTCCCTTAAGGCAATGGGGTTCCAAAATGTAGTAGTTTAAGACAGAACTTGACTCAGGTAACATAACTTACTCTCAGCAGTGACAGGCCTGAGAGCTACATTTTCATGGGCAGAGTTTACTGAAGGCACAGGGGGGTGAGGCCTGCCCTGGTGGGCTGTGGTGGCCCCACCTCTTTCCCTGCCACCTGCCCTCTGTGCTGAGAAGACAGAAGTTTTTATGCTCTGTACAGCCTAGTTATTTCAGCTTCCTGGGAAGTACATAGATGGAGCACATAAGCTCAGCATGCCATGACCTTAGGCAGTGTGAGACTGACATCAGCTTTCATAGCAAAACAAAAGAGTCTTTTCTAATCAAGTCTCAAGTTTCAATTTCACTGCCTAGTAGTTGAAAAATAAAACAGGGGTCTTGTGGCACTTTAAAGACTAACAGATTTATTTTTGTTACTTTGTTAGTCTTTAAAGTGCCACAAGACCCCACTTTTGTTTTTCTGAACTAGACTAACACATTCAAAAATAGGGATAATATTTGCCTGTCTCACAGGAGTAGTGTATAGCTTACTTCATTGTTTTTGCTTAGGTGCCTTACTAAGTGTTTCCACAATTAACCTTTCATTCATATGCACGGTAGTTCATTCATATGCACTCCTCCTGGATCACAGGAGACTGGGATTTTGTGGGATGATTCCTGCCACTAATGCTGTCTGCACCCCTCCCTTCTCTTGCCCAAACCTCCTGTCTCTCTCTCAAGCTTCCTGATGAAGGGTGCATTTAATGTACACTCCCCCCCACACACACACACACACACTTGGGTCTGTCACAGCCCCAGTCAGCAAGGGAGGGAGCTACCAACTAGTGAGCAAATCATCCTACAGCAGCCCCAATCCCACACTGAACCAATTCCTGCCTTTGGACAGGCACATAGGCTGTTGTCTCTCATGCTGGGAGAGAAGTGGGAAGGATAAGTAGAGGTAGGGGAAGGAGAGGAGAGGAGGAAGTCAGCCAGAGACCCATGTAGCAACTCTTGTGAGGGGTAGGGGAAGAGGCCTAGGGGTGTGGGGTAAGGAGCTTGCCACCCCCAAGGGCAGCTTTAAAATCCACCCATGATATCAAGTGATATAGAGCAGTAAAAAATATAAATGGCTGATATTAAATCAGCTTTGTTCAGCAAAACAATTAAGCATATGCTTAAACTTTAAACTCACTCTTGTATGTCTTTTCTGAATGACCATGGACTTAAGTTTATGTGTAAAAAGTGCTTTGTTTCATCAAGGCTTTAAAGCAGTTACTACAAATAATGAATGAATTTGCCATGCACCCTCCAGGTTAGGGTTAAAGAACACTAGCAAGACACTGTGACCTGAAGCTTCACTTAAATTGAATCTGACCTCTCAATATACAGGGAGTTTTTTGCTGGGGGCTGACAAGGTGGCTCTTTTCACAAGGCCCTTTATACAAGAAATATTTAGCAAATGAAAAATTAAATGAGGAAATATATGGATGAATTTTTCACTTCACACATGAAACATCTCCTTCATTTGTGTTCAGGCTTAAATTCCTTTCTAAACTCTTGGGATGAGTTTGTGGTTCTTTAGTTATATGGAAAAATCCTTGCTATGATCATGCTGAATGGCCCTTATCTGTACAGATGAAGATCTTTTTCAATCCTACTAAGCTCTTAACCTCAATGAAGTCTTGGAGCAAGGAATACAATTCCTTTTTAAAAGTCCCCAAATTGTTCATGAATATTTTTCTCTCTTTTACTTAGCTATTACCTTCTGAATATTTTCTCATATCAGTTCTCAAATGCTTCACATTCTGCTCTGCTATTGTAAATAAAGCATTGAAAGACTAGGTGGCTTATACACTTTCTTGCTTTCAACCTGTATGAGTAGGGTAAAGAGTAGGAGAATGCTGTCTCCATGCATACATGTACCAGTTTTAAATAAAGACATGCTTTCAAATGGATTTAGCTAAACCAGTGAAAATGGCTATGTAGACATTTATTTCTCTTTAAAGCATGTTTATTGCAGTTTCGTATAAGTCAGTTAGGAAACAGGCAACCTGATCCTCAGATTTAGGTGTCTATTCCCTATTGACTGTAATGGACCTTAATCACTTAAATTCTTCCAAGGATCTGGGCTGGGATTAAGATAAAATGAAGTATCCACAAAAGGGCTTGAATCAGTTTAACTAAACAGGGGCATAGTTATATGTAAACACTTCTACTTTACCAGCTTGCTATCCTGATTAACGTGGTAATATTTTGTATAATTTTTGCTTTGTTGTTGATCTCAGATTTCATATTTCCTCTCTGAAGACTTCATTCAGATGAGGTGCTTTAGCTTATTTGAATACTCATTGCTTAGTTACTTAAGGTCAGTCTGCTTTATGAATGCTTTGTGGCTTTTTTGTTTTTATTCTGCTTCTTGTGGAAGCTGTCAGAATGCTACTCAAGGACTTGAATTCATCTCTGATTCCCATGGTGCAAACTCCTAGTCAGAAGAATGTAATTGGCAAAGTCCTGTGACTTGCATTATACAGGAGATTAGATTGGTCCCTTATGGCATCATACCTATGAAAGGGATCCTCCTCCCCCTCATTCATTTTCCTGAGAATTCTGGTTTGGACTTTTACCAAACTCAGTTTCAAACAAATAAAACACCAGATTGTTTGGTCCACTAAGGCTGCTCTGCACTACAAAATGAGCAGCTAGAGAAGAACAGAGGTGATTCCTCATAAATAGGAGAACTGTCCAGAGTTGTGCTTCTGTCTGTTTGCCCATACGTACTGATATAAGCGGACAAGGTAACAACTGTTCACACATTTACACTAATTTATTTTTTATGACTATACTCCCCTTTTTACACCTGAACTTACAATTGAGAAATGTGAATGGGAACAAGTCCAAGAAAATTTGGTTTGTCTGGTCAGTCTAAACCAAAAATGCCATCTTCATATAAGAACTGTTGAAATTATGCCTCTTAAAGACAGAAGATGTGGAACTGAAAAATTTCAATGACACAAATTAGGTGGCTTAGATATTTAGTCTAATTGCTGGACAAAATTAGGGCTCTGGCCATCCATCTATCACTTCCCTTTTCATTGCTTAAAAGACAGATGTGGAGAAAGTAGGAAAGGATAAAGGGGAAGACCTGTGGAGACTACAGGAGTGAGTCACAGCAGCCACCCTTAATGCTCCTGGAAGGCTGGTCCTTCATACTGATTCTGAGAAATATCACTAGACCAGGCTGAAGAGGAAGGCAGATGACATCACCACCGTCCCAGCTCCAGCTGAATCCCAAATACCATGTATGATGAAAGGACTTTAACAGCAGCAGCACTAACAGCTCCAGATCATCTCATTTACCTTCCTCTTTTCCTCAAAAGGACTATTATCACCATCTTCTGTACAACTTAAGACTGTCAAACAAGGGCCTTTTTCCCCTGTTAAAAACCTTATGAAGCTCAAAGGAAAGGCGAACAAGGGATGTTGTTAAAATGAAAGCCTTATTTAATAATTGACACTTCAAATTCTTTGATTATCTTTTTTCCTTTAATAAAAGGCTAAATAAAAAAGGTAATGGTGTGGGCCATGGTACTAAGCAGGCTGATGTCTGTTTACCAACTCCCTGACCTTGTATGTCAGTTCAAGGCCTGACAGTGACTGGGTTATGTTACACCTTAGCCCATATTCCATGTAAACTAATACAACAGAAGAAAGGAATGTTCTGGATGGAGAGAGCAGTGGGCAGGTGACAAGCTCCACTATGCCCACTCCCCCCTTGCCGACAGATGTGAAGAAGCGGCTTTAATTTGTGCCAAACAGTCACATTTTCCCTCCAGTAAGAGACCTGAGCCTTACGAGCACCTATAGAAGCACCACCTTTATTGAAGATGGTGGGACATCCTTTTGTTGTAAGGCAGCTACATCTTCTTGTCAATTTTAAAAGGGATAGCCGTGTTAGTCTAGTCCAGTGAAAAAACAACAAGGA